>CM023826.1:16225000-17425000 GCA_013266295.2 Branchiostoma floridae x Branchiostoma japonicum
GGTTTAACAGTTCACGGAAGTGTTCTGCCCACCTCCTAAGTTGCTCCTCCGTTGTGGTAAGTGGGTTCCCCTGCTTATCCTTGGTGTAACATGGTGTACGTTGTGAATTTTTGCCTGTCACTGATTTATAGAGAGAATTCTTGCACAACAGTGTGGTGTCAAATATAGGGCGGAAACTATAGTAATTAAACTACACATCTAGTAACAGATTCTAGGGTGATGTATTCTTTTTTAAAAATATTTTCTGTGCAGGTAAAATTTATTTGTTGTAGGACATATTCACAGTGCTTAGTAATGAATACCGGTAATAAATTTCTAATGATATAGTAGGCACCCTTCCATCTTTAAAGATCTATCTGCAATACAGTTTAACTATGGATTACAGTTTTCTGTTGTTGTTGTTTTTTGTTGTTGTTGTCATAGACAAAGTATTTGTATTCAAACATTTTGTCCATTGTTAGTGTTTTTGTTTAAAGACTATGTCTATATTTCAGGGGGAAATGAATTACATAGTGCACATGTCTTGATCTGATAATGGTTGATGGTATATTTTCAGGTGGGGATGTCAGCATGAAAGGACAGCCATCAGCAGCTACAAGGAGATGCAGCTGAAGCACCATGGCAGTTTGAGGGTAGAAGATTCCGGCTTTCACATTCATCCAGAGCACCCCTTCATCGGTGCCTCACCTGATGGCCTTGTAACCTGTACATGTTGTTGACAAGGCATCCTGGAAGGGAAGTGTCCAATGTGTGTGAAAGACAAAATTAAAACCAGTTTGTCTGAGGCAGGCCAGCAGAATCGCATGTTTTGCTTAGAGGTGAGGGAGCAAAAACTACAATTGAAGCACTGTCATCCCTACTATTATTAGGTTTAGACCCAGCTGGCATGCAAACTATGTTGTTTGTGTAGAAAACCTGAGTCAACTGACATGCTTGTATGCTCAAATACAACGTGTACAGTACTGCTCGCGTTACAATTAACGGAAAGCGCGTCGGCGACGCGATACCGGCCCGATATCGGCGCGGCATTGGCGCGACGGTGACTCGTCACGGTAACTCGTTATTGACGCATTTTGTATTGGTTTGAGCCTCTTGCTTGTTAATTAGTTAATATAACGCAGGTGGTCAAGGGTCGTCATCGGTGCGACGGTAACGCATTTGTTTGTTTGTTTTGCATAACCGATTGCTATGAACCTGTTAACGTCAACGTGGCGCCCAGAGGTCATCGACCCCGCAGAAGCGGCGAGTTGAGCAAACACGTGACCTCCTGATTAACGTCCCCTCCCAAGAACGCTTTTTTTGTGGGTTGGGCGTCTTACGTTATGCTTCCGCAATCGTCAATTTGCCGCATAGTAACTTTAAGCAACCAACGGACCTGTGAAGATCGAGAAGACGCTGAAACAAGAGGGGTTGCGAGGATGTAGGCAGACCGTGGCAAAATATCAGGCCAAAGTTAAGACTGAAGGGGCAGTTATATATCCCAGGCCTGGTACCTCAGGAATTGCTAAGTTACAAGTGATGCATCTGGATTTTATCGATGCATGCATGAAAAAAAACGACGAATACACAGCGCTTGACATACAAAAGCTACTGATTGACCGGTAAGAGTTTTTTGTTAATTTATACATGCATGTAACTTAATGAAACTTAATCAATAAACATAATTCATTCAAATCATGACCTCATTTGCATAATTTGCTAGTAAGAATAGCCTTTTTTGTTACGATAAGGCTGTCATTGCGTGGAGAATATGGTCAACTGATATATTCCATGATGGAAATGACATCTTATTTTTTATAATCAAATAGAGAAATGCATTATTTCGCCAGTCGGAACGGTTAACATCATTTGGCGAAGGTATGAGATCTTTCGTAATAGTACATTAGCCGCAAAGCGTAAAGTTGTAATCAGCTCTGAGAATTTTATAGAATTCGTAATCAGCGGCGAATTTTTTTCGTAATTCCTAATCATTACCCCAACATGCAGGCCCTTATAGTCGAAGTTATGATTTCTTCTATGTTGTATGATGATTGCTCAATGTCTTCTTCCACCATGTAAGCCCTGTAAAATTAATATAACAGTTCATATCATCCTCGATGGGGTGTCATAGATTTTTTTAACATACACACGTTAGGATCTGCTATGGCCAAGAAGGGTTCTGAAATGGAGGTTGACAAGAAGAGGGATGAGGAGGAGGAAGAAGAAGACGAGTGGGCCGAAGAGCTCGCCAAGCTGCATGCTCGTATTGCAGAGCTAGAGTCGAAATCGGTAGAAAAGGGTGTAGAAAAGCTCTCAATCGGAGGCCCGAGCAACATCAACTGGGCCAAAGAGAACACGTGAGTTACTTTCTTACTCTTTAGAACTATTGATTTGAGTTTGATATTAGAAACATTGTATTTAGTATTTACACATGTAAATCATCAGGCATGGTATGGATGAAATATATTGTGTTCTCTCATGTTTCTCCTCCTTCTCCTCCTCCTTCATTCGGTAAAATGGATTCAACTCTGCCATTTTTCAACCAAATGACCTGAAATTTGGCATAGCTGTAGAGTGGGCAAATACCCAGAGAGTCTTTTTTCTTCCTTTTTTTCTACTAGTAACTGGACGAGCTCGAGGGCCAATGAGACCACGTGAGTTACTTTCTTACTCTTTAGAACTATTGATTTGAATTTGATATTAGAAATACTGTATTTAGTATTTACACATGTAAATCATCAGGCAAAGCTAGCAGTTTAACACTGAACAAAAATGTTGGCTGGGAGTCTCACAAATATATGACCAAGATAATTATACAATTGTACCAGAGTTTTGTCCACACCTCTATTTCCCTGATATTTTTCTTTCTTTTTATCCTTTTTAGCGCCAAGAAGTGTTTTCGATGTGGGGGTGTCGGCCATTACATCAAGGTGTGCCCCTCCAAGCCTAAAGAGTAAGCTCTAACTTATTTTCCTTCGCTATATTTAATTTCATATCTTAGTCCTTATACATTTGCAAAATAAGCTTTTGACCTAACCTTACTGAAATAATCTAATGCAAATTTCATATAATCCTCGGACAATTTTTCTTCTGCAGGAGCTTCAATCCCTGGACGCAGGGAGGAAGGGGCTACAAGAGGGGCGGGGGTGGAGGGCCTACGAGGAGGGGAAGAAGGGGAGGCCGGGGGGAGGGGTAATATTTATTACAATTATTAGATTAGATTAGTGATATTATGTTTTGTCACCACAATTCATGTTTAACAAGGTTTATGATCTCAAAACTTAAAAGAGTAGGAATTTATTCGCACATTACGTAACACAGAGTTAAAGCAACATTGCAGCCTAGTAATACTATGTAAAAAGGCTGAATTACTCAGTTTCAGGGAATACACAACTGTACAAAATATAATTAATATTTACAAACCTAACCAAAACTGAATAACAAGAATATGTACAAACAGTAGTAGGGTGATTACACAATAGGGTATAAGTTACAAAACACTGTTCAGGAGTTTTGACAGTTACGGGATGGCACTGTTCCTGTCAGATCTTATAAAAGGTACGCTAAGCTGAAACCCCCTTTTAAGTCCCTATTGTGAACTTTATTGCGGGTGGGGGTAGCCAATGTCGAAATATTGGTGAAGTCATCAGAGATTTTGCAAACTAAAGACAGAGTGATTCCCTTCTTGCTTTTAAAGTGCTGAGGTTTAAAGTTGAGAGTGCATCAGCATAGGAAGTATAATTATTGCCAAGTATCTGTATTTTTATATCATACCCGGGCGGCGTAACAGTGCTCCCGGCCGTGTTGTATTCTCCCGTACGACCGGATGTATAAAACGGGCATCCATAGAACGATTCGAACGCGTTTCGGCCCAACCGTGTGTGCCGCTTTCGAAAATTCGAATACAGGATTCGAACGTTGGAATGGATGTTGAGCAGTTTTGTTTGTTTAGGGACACCAAATTTTCGCTCATTTCGCCTTGAAAGACGTGTTTTCTAAGGTGGGTATGATATAAATAGCATACAACACGGTGTATTCCGCATCGCCCTCGGTCTCGGCCCTCCCGCGAGTCGGATCGCCCTCCGGCCTTCGGCCGTCGGGCGATCCGACTCGCGGTCGGGCCGATACCTCGGGCAATACGGAATACACCGTGTTGTATGCTCTATGTATAGCCGGTATAACCGCCCTTCGGCGTAACACACCAGCTTCGTACGATTCTGAAGGGGCACGTTTTTGAATGTGTTCAAGTTGGTGGGATTGTAGAGTTGTTAGACCTGCGTGCCATACTGGGACTGTATATTCTATGACAGGTTGGACATATAGTAAATAATTTTCACAAAGATCTAGAATACTAGTACCAGTTCGTTTCATGTTAATAATTTTTTTTCGATACGTTGTCTTTTGTACAAGAGTTATCTTCATTTCACAAAAATAAAATGTTAGTGATCATATGCATAGACTCTGTAGAACAGTGAAAACCATGTCAGCATGAAATCAACAGGATTTTGCATCCTTTATTCAGCCACCTATTATCTTATAATAATGCAAGCTTACCATAAGATGATGCAGGTGAGGATAAGTAGTCTGGATTCATGTTAGCATACTGAGCCATGTCTACTTCTGTCTCTGTGCTCGGTGGATCTGGAGAAAATGACTCACACAATGGCACACATGGTCAGCAAATAAAACATTACCACGTTGGCTCAAATGCAGTCAATTGCTAACATTGACCGGTTTATACTTTCACCATTGTTGCAGTAGTGAACCCCTTGATCATTACACAGTGCAGCTAACTTTGTGTTCACAGCAACACGTCTATCATCTAAGTCTTTCCTGTCAAGTCGTGGCAAAATGCTAGACATAACAATAGTCGATGTGGGAAAGCGGTCTTTTGCCTTGCCTATCAGTTGGCCAAAGTCTTCCATGACTTCCTGTAGACTTTTACCTGTCGAAAGATTATTGGTTCCAACATTTAAAAAAACCACATGAGGTATTCCAAAACGAGCATTGCAATAATATATGTCTTTAGCAACGTCGACAATTCTCGCGCCGCGGTTAGCATGTACATAAAGCTTAAAAGGCGATGATGGTACATGGCAAGCGACATACTTACATATTGAATTGGAGAAAAGTAGGACGACTGGAAGTTCAGCTGCTGCAGTGGCCATGTTTCCCAACACAACAGGAAAGTTGTCGTCAAAGTTGTCGTAAACAAGGGAAAACCTGACCTTTTGTCTGCACTGTTGGCACTCGGTGACTCAAGAATCGCCTACCCGTAACTCCCTTGAGGACTACTGAGCTGCAAAAAATGTTTTCTGGCTGACGCCAAAGCAAACGTATCCAAAAAATGTAATGAACACAGAGCAAGATTTTTCTTGTGTTTTGTGCTTATACAGCTTATAGGAAGCCGAGGCCTGGATGAACAAATCAATCAGACGTCCGTCCTTGGCTGGGTCGCTCGGCTGTGTGTGTTTGGGGGGGGGGGGGGGGGTGCGGTATTCGGAACAACCTATTATTACATGGGGAGGTCGCAAAGTATACTTACAACGGCCGACCCGACGTTATTTGTACTTTTTTTATTTATGTTTAATTTGATAAATAGAACAATCATTGGCAAAAGGTCTTGTCCATTTTAAGCCTCATTGTTTTTGTTTGATATTGTATCTATCACCACTTTAATTTTCGACTGACCCCTACAACGTAAAATGAAGTATTCAATAAATGCTGAAAACGTACTGGAGAACTTACTAAAAAAAGCCGTCGAAAACTCAATGTCGCCTGTTTTTTCCTCCATAAACATTCTAAGAATTTAAGTGTTGTATAAAATTAACTCATACCATCCGTAGACGATATGTAACTTCATAGTACGAAAGAAATAAAAAGTTTACCCTTATTCGCGCTTTGATGCGACCTAAAGTATGACTTCCTGGGTCAAAGGTTGTTAGCGTTGAGGAAGGTATTATTAGAAACACGTGCGACACGATCAACGCAGTGAAAAGTGAATTTTTTCTGGTTGTCAAACCGTGTTTAGTATTGTTTGAAGCCGCCGCCGTAATATTACTCAATTTAACGTTGCCGCATACGTACTCATGTAACGTTGCGGGGTATGATGCTATGTAATAATATTATTGTAAAGTAAGCAATACACGTAACGTCATGACGCGTCAGGTTAGTCCTTTTATTCGATATCTTCCTAGACACTTTGCGGTACCCGGGATTAGGTCACAAATTCAACGCAGTGACAAGTGAATTTTTTCTGGTTGTTCAACCGCGCTTAGTGGTGGTTAAAGTCGCCGTAATATTTCAATTTTCGTAATGTTACTCTTGTAGTCCTTTTATTCGATACCTTTCGAAACACTTTGCGGTACCCAGGATTAGGATGGTCGGCATGTTCCATCGTCGTGATTGTAGAAGTAATGATCTTTAAGGCACATAAAATTAAATGTGTGGGTCTTTGCGCACGACTTACGTGCAACGTGACCCCAGGTTACCCGCAATGGAGCACGTGTTCGATTGCCAACGGCAGATGGAATGGGCCATTCTTAGATCGAACTTGGAACGGGTATAGCACTTTTGGCCCTTTTTTGGTTGAAAATAGCCATTTAAGTCCCCCAAATGAGTCATTTGGAAGTGGTGTATGTCAAATATGTGACTGCTATTCTGTAGACACACGTCCGTGGAACCCTTATACCGAATTTCAGATCATTTGGTTGTAATACCAGGGCTCAGGATCCAAAAATCCATTTTTTTGTCGAAATGCCCCCCAGAAGCATGTATCAAAAAAATGAAGAAAAAAACGGTCCGGGGTATTTGCCCACTCTACCTCCATGCCAAATTTCAAGTCATTTGGTTAAAAAATGGCAGAGTTGAATCCATTTTACCGAATGACAGGAGAAGAAGAAGGGGAAGGAGAAACATGAGAGAACACAATATATTTCGTCCATACCATGGTATGGACTGAAATATAACAATAAGCCCTTTCGCCATTAGCGGCGCGAAATGCATGATGGGTAAAATCCGCCATTTTGGAGATAAACAAACCGGCATCGCCCACGTGCCACATCGGATCACCTGATAAAAGCACATGATCCGGCGCACGTGGCCGCGCACCTGCTGCTTTTGGAACGACGTTCTGATGGAACCGCTTATTGCGTTCTATTCTAGAAGCGTCGGTTACAGTTTTGATTTCATAGCGGTCAGCCACGGTTTTAATATCGGGTAACATTGTTTTGTTAGTAAGTCGTTTTGAGTTTCACGGCACGTGAGCTCGGATGTTACCTGGAGATTTTATTTCGTAATGGACGACAAAGATTACGGGCATTCCTTAGAAGAGATTGGACACTGGAAAGTGCCGGCTTTGAAGGCGTTTCTAAGGCCGACTTTAGACTAGAAACGCTTAAGGGGTTTCGGGGTGGAAAAACGTTTCCGATGGGTTAGCCGTTGCCAGTCTAAAGTCGAAAAATCGGTATTTTACAGGTTTTTGCGAAACGGTTCCGAAACCACCTCCACCGTGGTTTTGAAACCCTTTAGTGAAACCGAAACACTTCCTCCTCTGTAGTCTAAAGACGAACCGTTTCGGGTAGCGAAACATTTCGAGGCGTTTCGGAGTAGTAAACCGTTTCTAGTCTAAAGTGGGCCTAAGTGTTAGAGGACCCAAAACGTCAGGGAAGAAAGCAGACATACAAGCTCTGGCATATAGCGCTGTGCAGCTACGTATACCAGAGAATCCAGACGCGGTTGAGGAAGACCGGGCACGGTCAGTTGAGTACGCGGAACTTTTAAAGATCAAGGACAAGGGCATCGAGCTCCCCGATCCCCTTGTAGATTTGGCTGAAGGATGGGTTGGAGAGAAGGACGGTGTGAAAGAATGGCCACCTGTTTCGTACTTCGAGATCGCCCAGTGGCTACTTTGCGAGGCGCCGTGTGTCAGCCTTCCAAGGAACGGCAATCGAGCCTGAGCTATTTGAATACATACATCTCATTTCACAAGGCTTATTCTATATTCCATGATCCCAATAAAATGTGATGAAAATATTGTAACACTACCACGGCGGTTTCAAATATGGCACTTCCGGGGTTTTGGTGTGCGCCTGCGCAGTAGTGACTATCCGGTCAAAGATTGCGGCGCCGCCTGACAACGTAAGAATTTACCAGCGTATCTAGGAACATCTTACAGCTTTCTGATTGGTAACAAAGACGACAATAATGCCCAAATAAGCTGTTGTGGTCTGTTTTCCCACTGCAATAAACAATTCCCGCCGGCAATATCCCGCTCATATTACGTAAGCGGCCCGTCATGACAGGGAAATCTGCCGACATTACTTCTCTACCATGATTTTCGATATTTTCTAGTACATATTTCACTTACTTTCCCAGTTTGTCTCCCATAATCTTATCTCGATCTTAAAACTACATCAGTTTCTTGTTTTCTTTCAGTAGTTAGTTGTTTGTATACCTTTTTTTCTCGTAGTTTACACACCGGCACATCGACCAACTTCGAGCCCCATTACGTCATTGTTGTGACATACGATATTGACACGGTCTACATTAGGTCGTTTGTTTAGCCAACACTCGTTATTTTACGTCCATCAAAAAGCTTCTTAGCCTTTATTTTGGATAATGGCTTCTGGGGAGGGGGGCATTGACACACATATTGTAAATATAAACAAACTGTGCGGGTTTTGCAGGGAGTCAAATCTAAGTAAGGCAGAGAAGGACAAGAATCTTTGTGCTTTAGCTTGTGAAACCTTTTTTTTTTTTTATAAAAAAATTCAAGAAGTTTGGGGAATCGACGTTGGTTGAGATCGGCCTTACTTGCATCCAAAGTTTTTCTGTCGGTCTAAGCTGTACCACCCACCGAAGCTTGTAAGGGCCAAACGAGTTTCGTTTTACCCACACACTTTTGGGGATGCCTGTGTGCATTGAGAAAAAGTCGATTCAGTAGTAAGGGGGGGACGGCGTCCCAGGAACAAGTCAACTGGGAGGCCCAAAAGTACTGGTGGTAACACATTTAAGACCACACTGCCCTACCTTCATTCTTCGCCGGGCCCTGTCATGACAAGTGCTGTCCCTGTGGTCCATGACTCTGCCATGGCCAGTGTCCCACATGCACCCACACAATCAATGTGTGTGCTACCACGTGTGGCTTATATGTCTGTGCCTGCTCCCCCAAGTGTGACCCTCCCCCAAGTGTGCCCCTGGTGGCACACATTGCTACCCTGGGCCCTGGGAAAGTCGTAGTTGACATGAACGACAAAGGACCACTTTCTGCAGACCAAGCAGATGTGCTAGCCAACTTGGTGAAACAACGGATGAAGGACAATACCCTCAGGGTAAAAACTTGAGGCAAGGTAATGAACTACAACTGTGTACTTTTCACTATGGGAAAAAAAAACATGATCTTGGATCATACACACACATATGCACAAATCAACAACAACAAAAAACAGCACCAAGAAAGTTATGAATGTTTGGGCTGGTCATTGCATGTTTTCTGACTGCAGAGAAGAATTTGTTATCAATTAACAACACATATATTATCCTATTCTTCAGTACACATATATCACAATATTATTTGGGCACAAATAGAACTACAGTAATGCTCACTCTCTTGACAGAGTCTTGTCCTTTAGCCATTACACTTCATATATATACCATGGCCAGAGAAAAACTTAACTGAAGCAACATCATCCACCGTAAAGAAACAAGCAAAGTTTGTCTATACAGTCCGACAGCAAGTAATATCCTCTCTTTACATAGAAATGTATAAATTAAGTACATGTACAGACACTTCTAAGTAATTTTTCTCACTCTTATTCTACAGCTACTACGCTTTGTACGAGTCCCACTATCCCCCAAAAAATGCAGTGAGGCTGCAGCATCTACACTACAAAAAAAGTGCTCAGAGAGTGAATGACTTCCGGGACAAGATAAGTGGTGGATCTGGGGAAGAGCAGATGGCTGCAGAGCTTCGGCGGCTGTCCAAGGACCAGCTCTTCCAGGTTCTGCAGGATGGCGGATTTGCCCAAATCCGCATCCCAGATGGCCACCTGCTGGGAGCAAAGGCAGGACTAAACTTATACTGGGGGCAATGTAGAAAGTTGAGAAGGTACATGTGAGTCTTTTCTTGAACAAAACTACCTTCAATTACATATATGGAGCACAGATTTTGTAGAGGAATCTTTACAACTTTACATTTGTCTCTTAAGTATGGAGTCATTATAGAGTCTGAGAAAGGTTCTAAAAGGTCTTAGCCAAACATAATGTAAGACTGCTCTATTATAAATGTAGATGTAAGACAGTCATCTTGTTACATTGGGGTCATTGTAATTCTAATTGTCATTGTAATTTGCCAGCAGTTCATCTTGCCGCCCCACTACCCCCAGAATAATTATGGGGGTACTTCAGTAGTTACATGTAACCCAGGTGTAATAATTTTACACGATTTATTTAATAAAATTCAGATGAACAGAAGAGAGCTAATTAAAAAAGTACAGTATTAATATACATTTAAAATAACAGGTGTGAATTTATGAAACCATTAATAAATTTTGTTAATACATGTATGATCGAAAAGTGTCTAGAACATTAAAAAGAAAACCAAAACCAAAAAACATTATTGACTATGCAGATAAATACAATGTTATTTTTTTCTGTTTTCCAGGGAAACGCACCCATATCAAAGGATCCGCAGGATATATGCCAAGTATCTTTCCCTGGACAAAAGCATGCAAATCAAGATCATCTCGGACATCTGAGCAAGCAGGAGTTGTGACACCAGTCAAATGGTGCAAGGATTTATGGTCACCTGCTATTGAAACTGAAAAAGGACTGAAATATTCTGGGTCTTTTAACGCTAACGCATGTTATAATAAGAAATTTGATTGTTTTTAGAGCGATGGACCCTCCTAAATACAATTCACATATGTTCAACACGGCTTCTAGATTTGAGTGAAGAGTAAAATCATATCTTAATCCTTTTCTTTACAAGGAATGACCACCTGTCAGTATTGCCACTAAACTCCCTGCGTAAGGGTGGACGTCAAAGCTAGAAGGCATGGGCAGCGACCTGCACACATTCTGAACCATACAAAACGTTTTGCGGAGTACCGCCACTTTTGGAGAGAGATCAAGAAAAAGGGGGCTGTGGTTTTTGCCATCCTACCTACAGGCAAAGATCTCTGCTGGCTGTGGTAAGCGTGATGTACGCGAAGTGATGCCGCAGTGTGTCCTGACTGTAAGTAAACTTTTAGATGCTGATCGATGAGAAGAAGGGAACAGGAATGGATGTTCTGAAGCCCTCTTTTCTTTAGCTCTCTATGCTAAGCGCAATACTATGTAACGTGTTATCAGACGAAAACAGGAGCCTCCACACCAAGACGTGCCAACAATGCCTGAAGGGGGAACATTGGAGGGTAGGGAATCTGTGGCCGAATGCCCGAGTAAAGAGAGCTGAGAATTCCCCTACCTAAGTGAACGTAGGTAGTGCTAGAAGTGCTAGGTCGGCGGCAAGAAAAGTAGTCAGTTCAGTGAACAAAACGTTCCCACCAGCATATGATGTTTCCTTTTCCGAGCTATTGGCAAAGCTGCCGGAAACCAATCTTGAGCATAGAAAGAGCAGGTCAGAAAAACAACGTGAAAAAAAGGAAGACCCTGCGTGAGGGCTTTAGGTTGATCGAACAAAAATGGGAATCACGGGAATCGTACTCAATGCGCCAAGAAAGAAGAATGAGTCTGTATTTCAAGTCGCGTGACATGGCAAACCGACGGGCAATAGAAAGACTTTCTCTTGCGAACGCGGGGCAAAGACGAAAGAACCGCCTTGCCCCAGATTGGCGACACGTAAGATTCAATAGTACAGTGGCCTCTAGTACACTTAATATTTTTATACCACTTTTATTTTCTATGGGTACTTTTATTTTCTATGGTATACTTTTATTTTCTATGGGTACTTTTATTTTCTATGGGCACTTTTATTTTCTATTGGTACTTTTATTTTCTATGGGTTACTTTTATTTTCTATGGGTTACTTTTATTTTCTATGGGTACTTTTATTTTCTATGGGCACTTTTATTTTCTATTGGTACTTTTATTTTCTATGGGTTACTTTTATTTTCTATGGGTTACTTTTATTTTCTATGGGTACTTTTATTTTCTATGTGTACTTTTATTTTCTATGGGTTACTTTTATTTTCTATGGGCAATTTTATTTTCTATGGGTTACTTTTATTTTCTATGGTTAATTTTATTTTCTATGGGTACTTTTATTTTCTATGGGCACTTTTTTTTTCTATGGGTACTTTTATTTTCTATGGGCACTTTTATTTTCTATGGGTTACTCCATTTTCTATGGGTACTTTTATTTTCTGTGGCTACTTTGTATTTCCGGGCTGCTTGAACTTACTACTTTTTTTTTCTGTGCGTACTTTTTTTCTGTGTGTACTTCGCAAAGTTCTTGAGCGACTGACGAAGCGACATTCATTTTCATTATGTTTTCATGTGGATACGCCAATTTTTATTATGGGCGGCATATTTCTGTTTACCATTCTAGGCAACTAAATTTATTTTAAAGCTATTAAAACATAATATACTTTACACCTTAAGAAAAGTTAGTTTGTTTTGCATGCAATGTTCCACACGTTTATTAATTAGGAGTATTAAATAGTGATTATTAAATCCTGGCATAGATTATGTTAATGTCATACTGGACCATTCTATTTCCGGGTATGCTAGGACATATTGTTCAGACTGCCGTCAACATTTCCGTAGCGATATATGGAAAATCACTTCCTCGCTGGATGTAAATTATTTCTTTGTATTCAAAAAAAGCCCATAATCTAAAGTGAGGGTTCATTACCAATGTTGAGAAAAAATTGCATTGTGGTTTGCTGCCCTCCTACCAACCGAAAATGACGTAATTCAACTTCTACCACTCCAGTGAGGGAACCAACTTGGCTGGGCCGGTTGGACGTTGCGTTGGTGCTACTGTGCGCTGCTCGTCCTTGATCCGACACGTAGAGCAGGTAGAGAAATGTTTTTTTTTTCTTTATTTAAAGGTCCTTGGACCTGAACAAACCTTGTGATGTGTTGATAGTTTGGTAACCGCTCTGGAATTTTGTTTATTCATGTCTGAAGTGTGGACTCGTCCGCACAAAAAAGCTTCCTCGTGTGCACAGTGTCAGACCCTGCTTTGTTGACGGCTAAGCCTACAGAAAAAAAATTAAATCTTGTTAGAGTATTTTAAATTATATTGAAAAGAGAGTTGTTGTAATTTTTCAGAAGTGTATGTCATTTATTATGCATATAAGATTTTATAAGCAGAATGTACAGGTCCATAATATACCCGTCGCCCACGGCAAATCTCCCGATATATAACACTGCCGGTATCGGGTTACCTGTTGTTGCTTTAACCGGCCATGCCGCATGAACGACGTGATGATTATAGATCTCTTAATAATACATTTACTGTTTGAAGACAAAAAAAGGCCTTTAATCAACAAAATTATTACTCCCTTCCATTTGAGACAGAATCAGAGTACGATCATGTTCTTCCTCTGTGCTTATTGTATTCTGACATTGAGTCCAATTTCTCTTTCAGGCTTCTACAGGCATTGTGGGACTATAGAACCCTGATGTCTAACCACCTGACAGCAGATATATCAGGGCATTCCAGACCACACAACTTTGTGATGAAGTCCATAGAGGGGAAAGTGTGTCTGGTTGCCCAGCTCTGGCCCGTGCCAACATGTCCCAAAGAGGACATTAGTGTAGACACATTGATAAAAACATTCCCCAGTAAGCAAAGAATAAAGGATATCTGGGTGGGGTCTGACCAGGAATCCACTGCAGACCACAATGATGAAGTTCAAAAAGTCACTAATGATTTGGACAAGTGGAGCAGACCTATCCTACAATTTACTGTGGCCGGCAGTTACAATGTATTGTAACACTGTTGAAGTATATCATCTAGGGATTCTTACTATGTAACTTATGGTTCCGTATTCCTCATCTTTGCTTCCAGATGTCTGCGTTTATTAAGCCCCAAATCTAGATGATGCTAGACAGCACGCTACAGATTACGCACATTATCTGGGCATGCAAAGGAACCATAATTGAAATTGTCCTTAGTAACCCTGACCTTGCCGACATGGCTTTTTGTTTGCAAAATGTGGTTGCAAAACGGATATGGATCAAGTGCCAGGAAATTTAGCTTGTTAGAGAGTAGAGTTAGAGAGTAGAAAGTAGAGTTAGCTTGTTGCTACCAGGTCTACCGATTCATTAGTTATGCATTAATCATGTTGAATCTGGCACTTTTGCATCATTGATGCAAAAGTGCCAGGAAATGTTACAGAGTAGAGTTAGCTTGTTGCTACCAGGTTTACCGATTCATTAGTTACTAGTACTCAGTAGGGTTAAGACCATTCCGGGAGTTATTAACATTTTATACTGACCCGAAGAATCAAGAACTTTCATATTTTAGATGGTGTAATGCCAATCACTGTTTAAACAGTGCATATCAGTTATTTAATGTATGTGCTTACCTTGCAAACTTTTCGCCACCACTTGTAAAGAATGACTGAAGCTATATAATGGCTTAAATGCCTCACAAATGGCTCACATTGCATTTACATGCTTCTCTGTGTGTTTACGACAGGTGCTGGAAAGTCTACCCTGTGTAACTGGGTGCATCAGTTAATGTCTGATGTTCATGAAAAGTTGGAAGTACATCAACTTTAAAATGGGGCTCCGTAGTCTTTCTTCAAGGAAACATGGTCGGCTGAAGATGTAACATTCCCCAAAGTAGGGGAACTGATAGGATTGAATGGCAATCGAGACTTCCAAGTTAAAGACGAATTAACATCATTCCTGGCCCAGCTTGAATCGGTTATAGCAAGGTCACAGTTGACCTGAATGAGAAGGATCCACTAACACATGAAGAAGAGGATGTCTTAAACAACTGATATACAGGGAACTGTGGCTACAGACCTAGAGATTGTTACAAAAAACATCACTTAAATATAGCGAACTTAGATATACTGCTACGTATAATATGAAACAAAAATCACCAGGAATACATTTTCTCTACTTTCGTTAAAGTGATGTTTACAACATTTTTTTCTAGCCTTTTTATCTGGTACACGTGTCTAAGCCTAGGAAACCCTCCAGTGAGACGACTCTCTTCAGTGGCAGCAAACTTATGCAGGACGTCCGCTACAAAGTAAGTGGTGGCAATTCTGTGGCCCTGATGAAGGATGAGCTCCGTCTCCAACCCCGTGCACAGGAGGATGCTGCAGGAACTCAAGCTTTTCTACAACGGTCAACTGTTGGCGGCAAAAGTTGGCATGGGGATCGATTGAAGCCAGTGTAGAAAACTTAGAAGGTACAGCTAAAAATTCCGCACTGGAAAATGCTACGCCATCATAAACTGCCAGAGCAATAACATCGTCTACTTGATTCAATTTAAAAAATGCGACGTGCAGAATGTGGGCAAGACTGAACAGACCCTGGCCAACAGATTGAATGGCCATCGGTCTTTCATCAAAACAAACAAGGACACCCCGGTCTCAGCCCACTTCAACCAGACACTCACAGCTTGTAAGACCTCGAGATCCTCGGCATCGAGAAGCTCCGCTACACAGGCAACGCAGACTCTACCAGACAGCGCCGACTACAATGGGAATCATACTGGATACACCAACTCAGAACTCTACACCCAGACGGCCTCAACCAAGAATCCCTAGAAATCACCAGGGTATGAAGAGCACCAGCAACCTCGTCGTGACCGGCCCTCCGAAGAAAACTTAAGTTAAAGGAATGTTCAAGACAAGTCATATTCATAACAACATATGAGCATGCTAATCACCTGTTGAAACCTTTGGCGGCTATCAAAAGCTTGCGAGTGAGGGTGGTGAAGGAAGCATCTGCATGCCAAGCATCGTGGATCTATACACGGCAAGAGACCACGAGAAGAAACATTATGTTCGCTGTGTGCTGCAGAGTTTGCCTCCGAGTATCGTGTTGTTTCGTACTCGGGCAAGATATATAATGATGGCAAGCAATCATCTAGAGGAGAAAAGAAGCATGTGCTGAGAAATAATTTGTGGGCTGTACAAAAATCCCGTTTTAATTCTAAATCCAAAGGCTTTCTCTGCAAGTCATTTAGAATAAGACCTATCTATGTTATATAACAGACTATTCTCTTACAGATTTAGTAGATGTAGAACGTTATACTTTTTTCACCAGTATTAATGCTCTGTTATTCAAATTTATATGGAAAAAAGACAGTTAAACGCAAGGTTATCATGCAAGAACATGCAGCAGGTGGTCTAAACATTTTCATGAAATTTTCATGAAACTTGTATAATAAAATGGGTGAAAAAATTACTGTATATATCTCTCGTATATTTCTACTTGGAAAAAAATCCAACTCAGCTGTTAAGATATTTTTGGACACCATATATGCATCTAACTATCTTTAAGTGTGAGTGGAAGATGTTTAAAATACATTCTAAAGAAAGTCACTACCTGATTTCTATCAGAAAATAATTTCTTTGAGGTAACGTTAAAAGGTAGAGCCAGAGGAAGAAATAGAACAGGTAATCAATATTGCATCACAATTCTTGTGGAATGATATGTGTATTATCTACAAATAAAAAATGTTGTATTACCGTAATTGGGGACAACCATGATGGACACATCTTGTATGTGTCTTCATACCAATAGATGAGCATGCTAATCGCCTGTTGAAACCTTTGGCGGCCATCAAAAAGCTTGCAAGTGAGGGTGGTGAAGGAAGCATCTGGATGCCAAGCATCATGGATCGATACAAGACAAGACCAAGAGAAGAACCATTCCGTTCCCTCTGTGCAGCAGAGTTTGCCTCCGAGTATCGTGTTGTTTCGTGCTCTGGCAAGCAAAATGATGGCAAGCAATCATCTAGAGGAGAAAAGAAGCATGTGCTGATGAATGATTTGGGGGCTGTACAAACTCAAAGCCAGCAGTCATCCGCTTCGCTAAATTTAATAAAGAGAAAGAGCTAAAGCGATACTACTTCACATTGCTGAAGTTGTGGTCTTGTATCTACAGTGTATTCTGCTTTCGTTATTGTCCCTGATGTAATTTTGACGGGTGGGTAACATAATGTCTTATCCATTATCTCACGTCGCCGCATTATTGTATACTAGAGTTTGCTACACGTTTTTTTGCCACAGGGGACTACGCTCTGCTATGCCTATGGTACAGCCTGTCGGGAGCGAATGGTATTAAAGAGCCACTTTCTTATACAATACTTTTAATAAAGACATTCAAATAAAATACATGTTAGCCACATTTTTCTAGTGACGATAGTTAAACTAGCTAGTTATTTTCATACTTTTGTCATAGGATGACATCCGTGCCTTTGGTGAGACATTACCAAGGAGGAGATGGCAGACAGTGATGATAGGCGGCTCCACATACATGTACGAACACTCGACACTCTGCAACACCACCACAGCGTATTTACTTCTGAAGGCAAAGCTAAGGCAACACTAAGGTGGCAAAGGAGAGACTACTTCAATTAAGCAGGGAGACTTACTAACCACGGTTAAAGAACCTTTAAGTGATGGTAGTCTCCCAAATGTTGTAGACATTAGCCCTGTTCTCTCCAACACTATATCCCTTTGAATTTTGAAAGTTGCAGCAAGCGTAGCAATGTAATAGGAACTTTCGGTGTTCTGTACATGAATAGTCGCAGCATACGTAATAATCTTGTTGCATCCAAAAATGCTTCTATTGTAACGGTCATAGAAACATGGTTAACTCCAGATGTTAAAGATGAAGAACTAATCTCTCAACACTGCCTAGTCTACCGTAAAGACAGGTGTACTGTCACTCCCAGTAAAACAGAGGGTGGCATTATTTTAGCATTCTGTAAGAGCATTCAATCTAGAAGAAGGCATGAACTTGAACCTGATGATGAAATATTGGTCTGTGAATTACTGTGAATTGTGAAATAAATAAAAAATGCCGACTTTATGATGAACCGCACTGCTCTAAACGCCCATGGTTTTAGCCAGCCTGGGATAATGTACAGCATCATAAGCCAGAACAGTAATGTCGAACGAGGCCTGACATCATGTTTGTTTATTTTGTTGTTATTGTTCTCAAACCCGTGCTTGGGCCAATGCGGGCCATTGAGGAAAAACACCAAACAACAGTCACAGTCAACAGCGGGCAGATTGAATTACAGCATCAAATCTGAAGTCAGTCATCAAAATATGCCATCACGAGTGTATGCTCTCAAGAGTCACAGACATTTGTAAGTTCTGCAACAAAGTGGGGGCAAGATCGTAAGGCTACCGCTTGCCAAAAAAATGCAGAAAGATTTTGACACATTTGACAGCGGTCTGCATATCAACAATGAATGGCTCTATCTATAAGCTATCCCAGATTGGTCTGGTTGAGTGCAAGTGCGGCGGAACAGGAGTGTGTGAGATAAAGTGCCCATTTTCTGCTATAGACATCTTTTTTTTTTAAAACACTGGCCGAGTTTTTATGGCTTCCATAGAATAATTCGAACACGTTTCGCTCTAGTATACGCGAGCGCCGCTTGCGAAAATTCTAATACAGAATTAACTTTGTTGCATTTTTTTTGGTTTAGGGACACCAAATTTTCGCTCATTTTGCATTGAAAGACGTGTTTTCAAGGGTGGGCATGACGCAAATAAAATACAACATGGTGTATTCCGCATCGCTCTCGGTCCTGGCCTCCCGCGAGTCGGACTGGCCTCGGCCCTTGGCTGTTCACTAGCAACGCCAAGCGACTTCACCACCTTCACATCACGACAACGGGGCACAGAATCTCTCTATGCTTTATATACGTATAATAGCGTCATGGAACATTAATTACATTATATATAATTAGCCTCAATTTTACCCTCAATTACCCTCCATATTTTCATGTCGTTTAGTCAGGCATAACATGGTGTGAAACAGAAGCGTGCACACGACAACGGTAGTTTGCAACATTATTCATACTAACAAAGGGATCAGAAGCGACACGACAGGCACAAGTTTATAACTTCATAACTGGGAATAGAAAATGTCAGTATTTTCAAGGGCAGCTGCGATGTATAACAAAGTAGATTGAATACAAAGATGAAGCAGACCATTGCTCTGAAATGCAATGTGTTCCTCTCAAGAATCAACTTGAAGCAAGAAGCATCAAACTTACTGTACCAAATGTATATCTACAGGATTTTGTGTACCGTAGAAAGAAGACCTCAGGGATAGTCGACTGGGAGGGGGAGGATGTGCTGATCACCCATGTTACTTGTACATCTATGGTGGGAACCTTTGTATGTTTGCATCCAGTGAATTGAAAATGAGGCCTGAACAAACGAAAAAGCTACAGAAACTCTGGGCCCGTGGCCTGATGAAGGTCGACCGCCACTGCCCAAGGCTGTCCGCTCTCCTGGACGAGGCTGTGGCTGTCGGCCTGTCAGTCGACCATATCAGAGTAAGTCGACTTCTACACTATCACCATCACGAATCTGCCGTTTTCATCTGTTAGAGGTTTTGTAGTATAATTATTGTAAACTCTGTTGTCTCAAAAAAATTTGAACAAGCAACATCAAACTGAATGTATCAATTGAATTCCGTTTCATCTACAGGCATTTATCAAGCGCAAGAGAAGAGATACGGGCCTGAATATCTGGGAGCAGGAGGACATCGACAGGGAGGTGCTTATCGCCCTGACCGTAAATGAATATGTATAGACTGTGCTGTGACAACAGAAAGTAAATACACGTTCAACTTCACTCCGAGTCCATCGATACCGCTTAGAGGAAGTGTCCAATCCAAGTACGTCATTTTGTAGCAGTGGCAGAAGGGACACGATGTCTCTTCTTGACTCATAAATTATTTACTCAAACCCAAAAGGGAGCGTGGCGCCGCAAAAACGTTCCCGTACTAGAATTTTCTAGGGGTCAAGATGAACGAACCAACACAGTAATGCAAATTAGACCCTTACAAAAACATTGATTTTACCAAACCAGTTGCATTTTAAAACAGTAAACATTAACTTATTGACAAAAAAGCTACAGTAAGCAGAATAAAGATATATGCATTTTAGATCCCAAAACACCAAGGACAGACGAACAAAGCGTTCGTAATATCCACATCCCACGATGTGGCAGCTGAAGTGTATGGCGGAGAATTCAACGGACGGGCAAAGTGGTCTTTTTATATAAATCCGCAATGTCTAGCCAGCAGCGTCAAGTCAAAATGAGAGAAAAAGAAAATTTGGGGTTTTAGTAAACTGATACTCAGCTACGTTAAAGAATAAAAGCTTCTAGATCTAAAATCTTTCTGGCTTAGAATTATATAAATCGTTGGTCGTTGGGTTCTATTTTCTCTAGGCGCATGGAAATTGTTTGCAACTGGCAGTGACCAACACAACAGCCACGGCCAGCGCCGTGAGGCCTATTTGCATATCTAGTTACAATAAAGCGCGCCAAAAACGCTGAAATTTTCTATTGGCTGCTCGTGGATGTATCAAGCGAATGGGCGTAAAGAGAACTTCTCCATCTTTAGTGGAAGTTTGCGCCAGTACAACTCTGCACTTTGGGCATGGTGTGTTGAATTATGTGAGCAGCCCTGTCGTCATATTGCACTCTGCTTACAGGAACGGTATCTCGGGGCTACCAGCAACATTAAAGAATGCTAGACTCATATAGGAGAGACAATATACACGAGAAAGGAACCACGTCTCACCATGTGTAAGCAGAGCGATCTAAGTGACGTGTGTGAATGATATGATGGGTTGTCATATGCCGCGTCCATGTCAGCCGTTGCAAGTATCAGCTTTAGTTTTTTAAATTTTTTAAATTTTTGTTTTAGAAGTGAGAGACAGCACTCCAGTCTCTTAACACTCGGCTTGCTACCTTTTCCTCTTTGCTGCATATACCATATTTGCCTCTGTCTTCTGACAATATTATGTCTTCACTTCTGTTAGAACATGGTATGACAGTTTGTTGGTGTTTTTTTTTTCTGTGTGTGTTTTTTTTTAAATTTAATTTACTGGTATTGGCTGTTTCTGTAGCACCCAGTAGTGTTGGAACTGCCACAATACCCACCGATTGTTTCGGTCCTCGGTCTCTCCCTTCCTGCTTATCAGCTTCTTCTTACAGTTTTAAATCGTGCTGTATGGAAGCCACATATGTTATTACACTTGAGTACCTCCTTGTACCCTGCACCAAATGTTTTTCCAAGTGTGTGTGGGAGGGAGGGGGCATTTGCACCAGGGGACTGGCAGATCACCGGAGAGTTGAGTGTGTTGAAAATCTTCTGGGGACAATCTTGTTTCCAAGGTGCACCGCTGTACACTCATAGCTTCCTGCACAATACTGAATCGTTCGTTGCTGTATTGTGCCATGGCTAGCATCAGTCGCGCCCTGTTGTCTACTATGGCTCTGTCTTGAGAACTAGGTGTAAGATTTTTTTTTAAATATATGATAATCATTATATTGACATCTTGAATTATCAGTATCTCTGTTTAGCATAGATGGGTAGCAAACTGATGTTGTACTTCTGAAAATAAACAATGCATTTACTTCAAAGCAAGACAAATATAAAAAGTTAGATGAATGTATCAGAAAACTCATGGTATGGCTGACAAAAAAAAGATTCAGCAAATATCGATGAACTTTGTATTTGTGGGGTATTATAAGATAAGCTCAAAATATATAGTATAAAAGCAGTTATTTGTATTTTTCAGCACAGCTTTATATGAAATTATATCTATCACATGTAACTGTTAAACCCAGTGAGCGGTATCACACACATATACCTTTATATGTAATTGTATGAATTCAAAAAGTTTTTCTCACATACTACAAAATATGTCTAACATTAAAACGCCCATGTTTATTCCTGTGTGGATATTTAAAACTTTTATTCTTTGTTTAGATGCGCACACATATTTACACCTTTAGGCAACCAATACGCAATATTTTGCAGTTCTCGAAATTTGGGATCAAACTAGATAACAGGGCAAAACTTATAGGTCTTAAAGAGCATGAAAGGCCCCAAGCTTTGGCGCAAAGGGAAAACTAGAATCGTCTGCAAACTGTGTAGTTTTTGTTTAAATGCTACAAGTTATCAATATGAAACCTTCTATTGCAGAGTTATTTCCTATTTGCAAACATTTCTACACCTACAATGATTAGATGTTTGCGGTAGTCAAGTTGTTTCTGTCTTGCTGTAGTGCTTTCATAGTGGCAGTCATGTTGGCTTTGTCTTTCGGAGTTAGGTGATGTAGCAACTCCTCCAGCAAGTTTCTGATGTGTTACTTTGTGACGTGCAGAGGCTCGCACGGAGACACTTCATATTTTGGGATTTCTGGTAGGCCTAACATTGAGCTGTTTTGCTGTCCAAAGCTCATCGCTGGTACGTGGCTTACACCCTGTAAGCGGTCCTTTCTTCTTCTTCTTCTTCTTCACCGCTTAGCAGCGTCCTTTAGTTCCTGTTCGATGACTGGTTAAGGGCTTGTAGAGTCATATACCTTTCCTGTAGTCTCCAAAACCCTCAGAATGTCTTCTTTCTTCTGGCCTTTAAACGGGACAGACTCTACTATTCATTATGCTGCGCCACTGGGTAGGCTTACAACAACTTTCCGTCTGTCTTCCAGAGACTTCACCTCATTCCGAAAGCAGAATCACAGGTCCGCATCAAGTGGAGCAGCCCTATCTCCCCATGTGCTTCTCCCCGGTTTCCACCCACTGTGCATGGGGAAGGGAGGAAAGGAGAGGGAAGTCAATACAAAACATTTATTCTAAAATGTTAAATAGATGAGGCAACAGAAGGCTGCCTTGTCGAACCTAAATGTACCCCCGCACAAATCTTCAAAATCTAATAAACATACCGACCCCCCCCCATGTTTCTCTTGTTCTCAATTACATATGTCACAAGGTTGAATAGTCCTATTAGTCCAGCGGCATAGCTGAAAAATTGTGCACTTTTGTCTAAAAGCACCAAATTTGGCACACATGTAGTTGAATGTATTTTAAGCAAATGTGGATACGGAGCCATTTTCATTTTTGCCCAGGAGTGACTTTCTGGCATATTTTGCTATTTTTAACTAAAAATATTTATTTTTGGCTCCTGTGCCATAACAGTTGAAGCAATTATAATGAAATTTGGTACAGACATGTAACTTAGCAATTACAATTCAAGAATACATACTAAGTGTTGGCTACTCTTGTTCTTTCGTGTTTTTATTTTTCCGTGGTGAGATACTCCTTTTTGGTCATGCAGATGGAAGTAAACATCCTCAAACTGAACAAAAGCTCTTGCTTCTGGTCCAAAATTCATCCACCGTCTCAGAGCGCTTGGGTCTTCCGTCAGTCCAACCGATCCACCCTCACCCTTGATGTTTGAATTGTTCTGTTCATGCGCTTGGTCAATTGCGATTGCCGAGAACGCCTTGTTTTCTGTGCAGTGAAGTTTCCATCACAGAATTCTCTGTACACATCAGGGTGCTCACTTGAAAGTTTCCTCATATCCCGAAGATCAATAGGTACCCATTGAGAATATTTTGTTTGGTCAAGCGCAAAGAACCAGGGAGGCAGTTTTGTGAGGGCATCCAAATACATGCTGAAGTTGGCTTCACGGATAGATCGCACGAGGACCATCATTACTAGTTCCAAAAACAGTACAGTCGCCCAATACTGGAACTGTGGAGACTCGATGAGAAGCTCGAAGGAAGGACTCTGCCGTCCCTGCAGTGGTAATTCCCACCTTAACAACAAGTTGTACCCATCCACTTCCTTGCAGCCAGTCTCCGAGAATTCTTAGTGATGCCATTTCCAGATGTAAGCCACCCATCAGGATTACAATCTTATCTTCTCCGTACTTCTCAGGCCATTTCCACCGGATTGATTTAGCTAGGGCAAACACGGGTTGATCACATGTCAGCACTGGCGTCTGACCTGGGTTGAGATTGTCCACAGCACTCTTGATGACATCCATTGAATGCTAGATCATGGCGACAGTGTGAGCATTCTCTCGAAAGAGGGGCAGTAGTGCATTTGGTGTTATGGGTAAATCCCCTGTTGTTTGCTGGCGTGATATGATGCCCAAGACACAGTTTTCAGAGATTTTTTTTTTCCTTGCATCGACTGTCGTCGATTACATTCTTCGTGTGATCTAGCCATCTGTACTCATCATCTATGTGATCCAGAAAACACTTACTTTGAATGGAAGTGAGTGATGTTGCTGCTGGAATTGTTGATACTTTGGTGTTGGAGTCAACGGGTGGAACATTTGTGAAGTATGCTGGAAGGTCATCCACTTTTTTTAGTATTGCTGTATTCAGCAGTTAAGGCGATATCTCGTTTCACTCCATTATCTGCGCTGTTTGGATGCTGCAGGAGTGAGATTTACCATCGAATGTGTCATTTGCTGTTGTCGTGCTTGGATTGTGGCCAGTGTTATCCACCGCTGCAGTTGTAAACAATTGACCACGCAGGGCTGGGGGACAGACCACCTTTTCCATTCGGCAAAAACTGACAAACTTTGTTTCCAAGCTCTGATGATACACGTAAAACCCTGTCATATGAGACAATTGAGCTTGTATTGAAGAATTGTCATTGTGACTATTTGAACCGTGCAGGATCATGCTCAATAATGCACGCAGTTTCGTGGGAGTGGACATTTCTTGGCAGTTTTCCTTAAAGTTTACCTTAAAAACGCTGCTGATCACATTGATTCAGAAACATGTCACGGCGTACAATCTGGGCAGCTCGAGACAGTATGATAGCATCGCTGTGTGTGTCATGTACACAGGATTTGGTTAATACCTCACCAATATCATCATCAAATGCCAGAAGGACATCTCGCCCTTGCTCATACGCCCGCAGACTCGGTATATTGGTAAACACACTGAGGAGTTCAACTAGAGCGATTATCAGCCAAGTCGCTCGGCTGCAGACCACCCTGAAGACCCACCTGCTTGGGGTCAGCCCAGGCCACGATGGCCGGGCACCTGAGCCAGTGCCAAGACAAAAGAATACAAACTAGTAAATGTACTGTCAAACTTTGGTTTTGAGTAGGTTAAACTGTGAGATACACATGTATTACTCTTATGATGTTGATGGAACCATGTGTAAGATATTGTCTGGCAAACAGAAGTATAATACGAGTACACGTATTAGGGTAATGGATGTAGATGTAACACTTCGACCTACCGGGTAATACGTGTAACGGTTAACGGTTATAATGTTTATGTCACAGTACCACAAAACTGATTTTCCAAAGATTAAGAAACATAACGTTACCCTCCAAAATAAGAACGTACCGGGTAGACGTTCGGGCTCCAAATAATAAACGTACCGGTACGTATACGTTTATTCGGGAGATGAGAGTACTGGAGTCATTGATAACCACGAGAGGCTAATGGGTACTGAAAAAAATCCCACAAATCTCTCAAAATACAAGATTATCTATCACATTTTATCGATAATGAAATACAGATTAAGTCAGAGCTTTTTTGTGGAAAAAAGACACAGCACAGCTAACGTTGTAGAAGTTTTTTTGTATATCCGGATATACAAAAAAACTTCTACAACGTTAGCTGTGCTGTGTCTTTTTTCCTGATCTTACCTGTGTCAGAACGATGTCAGCAGTTCTTCTTTCTAGTCAATTATCACGTGTTACAGTTTTACAGAAATAAATTACTCTTACTTAGGAGTACACTAATACACTAATGGATCAAAGTCGAAGTTGTGATGACAATCGAAAAATCGGCTTACAGTCAATGAGTCAACTTTGAAAATGACAGCTAGATGAGCGACTTTCCACTTTAGGACAATACAAAAACGTCATAGTTCAAAGATCTGACCAATCGGAACGTCGTTCAACAGACATATTTGCATAAGGGGGGTTGAACGTCAATACACTAAAACGCTAAAAGCTGCAGATCTGCACTCATGTTGGAAAATGGAATTTGACTGGAGAGACTTTCCGGAAGAAATCGTTCTGTTTGGTATACTTTTACCATCGCATCTTGATTTTTTAAAAGTAATTGTTTAAAAGGTTACAATATGATAATTAATTAGTATACGTTTTATTGGAACGTGTAAACGAAGACTATTTACATGCTTCTGGTAATTTAAATTTGACGTTGAATACGCTTACAATACGCGTTTTCATTCGAACGTAATTTTTAATTACTATGTTCATGTGCTACGTTATGTATTGATGCAAAAGTGATTTTTGAATAGTGTTTTAAGCACTTTGCTCCCGGTAGATTAAAATTTAATGTTAAATTCGATTCTGTTACTGCACGTTTTTACTAAGCATGATGTGTAAAAAGTATATTGTAGATTAACGATTTTAACGTTGACGTTCGGACGTCGAACGAAAGCTGCTGGTCATCAACTGATGTCAGATGTGCATGCAAAGCTGAGACTAAATCGCCTGAAAGATGGGGCGCCGTCTTCCTCCTTTAGCAAAGAATGGTCGGCAGAAGAAGTCACATTCCCAAAACTAGGGGAACTAATGGCTTTAAACGGAAACCGTGACTTTCAGGTGAAAGATGAATTGACATTGTTTCTTTTCCAGCTTGGTATCTACAGCAACAAGGCCGGGATGATGGACATCCCGGAGGCCTCAATGATGCTTCAGTAATACAACGAAACCAGTTGGACTGCAATGTCTTCTTGAATTAACAATTTTCCCTTTTTTTTGTTTCTACAGTAATAGGAAACGCCAACTTCATGATGAATTGGACGGCACTAGATGTCCTTGGCTTTAGTCAGCCCGAGATCATGCATAGGCCATAGTAGAATGAGTCAGAACAGCAACGTCGAACGCGGTCTTACATCAAGGTTTTTATTTGTTGTACCTAAACCTGTGCTTGGTGACTACTAGTCCCTGAAAGTCAGCAACGGCCAAGACGGCAGAAAGGAGGTGTATGAAAAGTTCAGAGAATTGCTAATGAAGGTAAATCTAAGGAACAAGTCCACCTCAGAAGTGCTTTATTTAATTGTGGATACAAACCTTGGGCTTTCAACAAAGCCTGAAAACCCTCTCATGAATCCAAGAAAACATCTAGGAACTCGCAATTTGATAGGACCAAGACGGTGAACATCACTCTTCCTTACATCCAAGGGATTTCGGAAAAATTAAGACGAATTTTCCACAATCACAACATCGCAACTAACTTTAAACCATATTCAACTCTCCGACAGAAACTAGTGCACCCCAAGGACAAAATCAGGACTGAAATCAAATCGGATGTTATTTACAGACTTAAATGTGATGACCCACAATGCAGCAGCAAGGACACGTATATTGGAGAAACTAGCCAACCACTTAAGGAAAGATACAAACAACACTGCCGGGCTAACAACAGCAGCGGATTTTCCTCTGCCATATGGCTTCATCTGATCAATCATGATGGACATTCTTTTAATCTAGGGTCTACAGATATATTGGATTGTGAATCACGCTGGCACGAACGGGGGGTTAAAGAGGCTATTTACGAAAGAATTCATCATCCTTCATTAAACAGAAAGAAAGGTCTCAAATTTAAACTTTCCGGAATGTGGGACAACACCTTGCAGATTTCTTGATATATCATATATACATAATCCTTATTGTATAATGTAAAAACTTGCCGTTCTATTGTATACTATTGTATATTATTCCAGATTGTCAATTTTTGTAACTTAGTGTCTCCTTTTGTGCTTTTTTGACATGTGATACCCGCCTTGCAAATTTCTAATATATTGTAAAATATTTAATATGTATTATTGTACAATGTAAAAAAAACTTGCCTTTCTATTGCATACTATTGCACAACATTTTACATTTCCTTTTTGAGAATTTTAGAGCATGATTAGAATGTTTTGGCAGTTATTTTCTTGTTTATTTAGAATGTTTATAGAATGTATTGCAGTTACTTTTTACTTTGTAAATAAGAACACTTTCGTTATTATTCTTTATTCCATGTTACTGTATTTATTCCATATACTGTATGTAAACTTCCATTCGCTATGCACTGATGAAGAAGGCTGGATGGCCTTTGAAACGTCTGAATATACTTCAAAAATTGTCCAGTAGTATGGATTCATTTGTTTCTACTATTACAACAATTAAAGAATACGAACTAGTATTAATCAATCAATCAATTAAATGGTTTATTTGTAAAAACAAACAAGAACTTGTAGCCATTGGCTCAATTGTGTCTTGCTGTACAATTTAATTTCTTAACATTTCTGGCATAACAAATTAAAATTGATGTTATTTGATAATATCCATATCATTACACACTAACTACATAAAGATAACAGTTTAAGGTTCAACATTAAAGCAATCTATTACATACTAATATAAAAAAAGTAACATTTACAGTATTCTACATGGTAATAACAGGACTGGAGAAAAGACCAAACATCCTAGTTGACCACCATAACATAGTTATGAAAAGTTGTATGGGTAAATTACAGTACATCACTCGAATAGATGTTACATATCCGCAGCACTCACAAACAACTCTTGTGCTGTCAATATCACCTGTATTTTGCGGGGTGTATTGCTCCCTAAAAGACGATAACCTAATACTTAAACATTTGCGACTCCATTTATGATATTCTAGATGCTATAACTTGAAAAAACTCGCAAATACATATTAGGAGTTACATGTACTTTATGATTTTATTCATAATCGCATCCAGAGCATTAAAAATGGTTCATAAGTCATGTACACTGCATATTTGGCCAGGTTGAGGTCGGTTGAGGCCAGTTGAGGTTGGTTGAGGTATTTAGGCAGACCCCTGATAAGGCCCTTACACAGATACTCTTTTCTTTTGCAGATTGAAAGTTAATGGCAATAGAGTTGCTCAGATCATTTGACACAAAAGTACAATGTGAAGACCATTCAGAGTTGTAACAGACTGAAAGGCACTGCAAAGTACAATAAAACAAGAGTCGTTTTGAGTTTCAAATGCCAAAACACAGATCAACAAAGGTAACGTCTGTTCACCTTTATTCGTCATGTACATATATTGGTTCTTTTTAAAACCGGAGAGGATATTAAGGGAGTTATGCTAATGCAACTTCAGCAATATACCCAGAATTGCAAACTTGAAAAACTGTTACCAGTAGCAGGCTGGACATCCACGTCTCTTTTCTGAGTGAACCACTTACCAAGCACTTCTGGCAAAATGAAGTACCTCCAGAAGTGAGCCAACCTCTGCACAACCCTGCTCCAGTGTTGCACATCCGGTTTGATCCTCTGTACAGATATCCTAGCCTGCCTGCTGTCATTCACCGAGCAAACTACAAAGTCACAGTATGCTTTTTCTGCTGTTGAACTTGGAAGCAACGGTAACATAACTTACTTGAGATAAAATGATTACTGCAAACTCGTACAAGTAGGTGCATTTTTCTTCAGTCAGATCCGCCCTTTTAATGTTGGCGAGCCACCGCCGCCACCTCTCCGTCGACAACTGTCTCGTTTGTTCACCCTGATTTTCGATTATTTTTGGTATCAGCCTTGGATTATGCCCCTGGCGGAATTCAGCGGGATTGCACCAGCGGAGGTATGACCCCCCGACCAGGTCCCAGCATGCTCCGCGTTTCTCAGACAGCAACGTTATCAGACTAGATTTCAATCTCAATTATTTCGAGCAGCTGTCGACGAGAGGATGGCTCACACAAGCAGGAACGGCGAGGTGCACCATTATTGCAGGCCATGTTTCTCCCTTTGCCCGGCAGCGGGTTATCAGACACACCCTGCAACCAGTTGCCCCTACAAGGATCCAGACCAAGGGGGGATTTTCAAGTATCCCGTCATGCATTGCGGCAGCAAATATATTACCACTCGTGTCGTGACGTCATCATTTAAAAATGGCCGGTGTAGCGGACGGTTCCAGTGCCTGTGCCTCCGCTATAACAACTGTATTCTCTATTGAACCGGAACTTTTGGAGGAAAATCCGGACGTTTTTGTACATTGTGTGGATACAACAAAGCTCCCAATAAGATTGGCGAACATTTCGTGCGTAGAAATAGCGACAAAACGCTGCCACATCGCCGTGAAGGGAGATCCTCCAAACGTTCGGCGTCTCTGCATGATTGCCGACCAGAAAATCGACGATTTGTTCCAGGGAGTCTCTTTTCCGGCGAAACTATGAATTAAGTCGAGTTCTACTGTTGAGGTAACGGTTGAAGTCCTGTGTCAATTTTGGGGCATATTCGTAATTCAGTAATGGCTTTTTTTTTGGGGGGGGGGGGTAAAACTGTTGTTGTTAAGTTGTAAACATGTGCAAAAGGTGAGAGGGCGGGCACACGAGGACCGTGCCCGTACGTACCCACAAAACTTTTCTTTTATCTTTTGCTTGTCAGTTATATTACCTTAAAATGACAGCTGTAGTCATGTGCCAATTTTAGGGGTGCTAGCGGTTGTTTGAAAATGTAGTAATGAATTTGTAAGCATGTGCAATAGGTGGGAGGGGGGCAAACGAAGACCATACTTTTTAACAAATCTGTTTAACAAGCTAGCAATTTATCTGTTGCTTTTCAGTTCCATTGCCATGAAAATGACAGCTGTAGTCCTGCGCCAATTTTTGGGGTGCTAGCAGTTGTTTAAAAATGTAGTAATGGATTTGTAAACATGTGCAAAATGTAGGCACGTGAAGACCATACTTTCCAACAAGTGACCAATTTATCTGTTGCTTTTCAGTTCCATTGCCCTAGAGATGGCAAAGAGTATTTGTGGGGCACCCTACTCTGGGACTACGAATTAGTACAGACAGACAGACAGACAGAGCAGATTTAAGACAACTACAACGAGCAGGTACAGGAGACATACCACCGGACTTGCCCTGCAGAAAAGACCTGATACCTGTTGATCCAAGCTTACCTGATTCAGACAAGTGCAACTGTCAGGAAACACCATATTCATCGGACATTATAGTTGATATGGCCGCACAGGACCCGACCCTGTTGTTGACAATCTGCAGAGCTTGAACTTATCTGATGAAGCAGATGAAGATACCAACTCCCCTAGTTATTCGGATTCTGGTAATTCGGACTCTGACCAAGATCCAGTTGTTTTATGTGGACAAATTTTTCCTGTACTGGGATCATCTTGGCAAGACAACTATCAAAAGGCCCTTGACAAATGATCTACGTCCAGGCGGAATGGGGACGAGGTGGATGTACGGGCAATATTCGAGCCTTCCAATATTAAGGACAGTAATGCCATTAAATTTGAGGTGTTTGTGGACAACTCATGGCAGATTGTTGGTTACTGTCCAGTACTGAAGATCCCCAAACTCACAAGGGCAATGAAAAGGGGAGAAATAACATCAATTGTTCTACACAAAATAAGGCTTGAGTACTGTATCCCTGCTCGAAAGACATTGTATAAAGTATACGTAAAGATTGTAAAAAAAGGTATGTCAGTGCAACTTTTTCGCCAAATGCAACATTTATTAAATACATTCTATACTGATATATATTATATATGTGCTATGCAACAGTCTTCAAAAGGTTTCACTTTTACAAGTGGTTGTTGGTAAAAAAAATGGTTATGACCCTGAGGTGTATGGCTTTGATATTGTTCTAACCCAAAACAAAAGTAACAAAACATATAACTTCTTGTAACATATTTACAAGTGAAAGAGAACCTAGGAAGAAGTACAACTTGTTTTACTTACTTCTTATACGTATATACGTGTAGCTTAAAGTATTTATAGTGTTTGTAAACTAGAGTTGATCAGCTGTATTGTGTACTACTTGACTTTTTGATGCCTGTTCCATAATATAGCAATACTAATTTCATTACCAAAACTTAGTTAACAAATGCAACATTTCATGACTAGATCCTATTCTGACATATTACGTACATGTGATGCAACAGTGTTCAAAAGTGTTCTCTTTTAGTGGTTGTCGGTAAAAAAAATGGTTATGACCCTGAAGTGTATGGCTGAAAACCAGAAGTAAAACAAGATCTCTTTGATATTGATTTACACTAAAACAAAAGTAACAAAACATAACTTCTTGTAACATATTTACAACTTTCTCTGGTTCTCAGCTTGCATATAAAACATCAGAATAAAACATCTGACTGCAACAAATCACACAGGCTGTTTCTTTAACAATACTTCATCACTTCCCTGAGATGTATGACAAGGGTATACAAAACATCAGAATAAAACATCTGACTGCAACATATCATACATGCAGTTTCTTCAACAATAATACTTAATCACTTCCCTGAGATGTATGACAAGGGTATACAAAACATAAAACATCTGACTGCAACATACAATGCTGTTACTTGGTACGAACACATTCTTTAGGCTAGAATTAGCCCAGTAGTTTACCTTGACAGGGAATCAGATTTTTAAGAGTTACCAGAAACCAGTTCAAAATCGGTGAAAATGGCAGTCTTAAAACGGAAAGAGTGCCAAGGATAGACTTTTAGACTGGGGGTGCACCAGGAAGTGGTACCTCTGGTCTATGCAGCATCTGTCGAATTGTCCCCCTGTTCCGGATGGGAAGGAACCCTCTGGCACTTGTGAAGATTGAACCATCCTCTCTTCTACAGGAGCGGAGGTTGTGAAGCCGAAGGGGGTGGTTGTCTGGCCTGTCATTGAATGATGGCATGGGTTCTTCCGTGTATCTCTCATGTATTGTCCAAAAGAAGAACAGAAGGTCTGGATCCAATCTCTTCGAGAATTCACTACACAATTACTTAAAAAAGTAAGAATTTAACATCAATATTACTAGTATTGCCTCAACAATAATTGAGCTTGACAACTTTTCATTATTTGAGCACTTCCTAATGAATTCACCTGTAACAAAAAGGAACGTTAAATGTGAATACCTGACTTCTGTCGGCCATCTCTCATGTAGCTGTTCCAAAGTGAAAGTATTCCCTAGGTGTCGATGTAAACCAGCAAAGAAAGCCTCGACATCGTCCGTTGTGCCGGCCCTAGGATGTTCCTGGTATCCGATGACCTCGGTTTCCCTCCTCCTCAGCTCCATCGACTCGATGTTTGTCATCACCGCAATAAGGGTCTCTCTGCTCCACCCGAGCACACCTTGCTGAAACCTAGAATGTGGTGCAACAAGCATTGCATTTTAATACCATTTATCTCCGTAGAAAACATACAGTCACATTTTGTTTGGGTTCTTTTCCCAGATGGTGTGTGTCCCGATCCACTTACATGAGGCCTTTTCTGTGGGGTCGATCTTTTTCTGTAGGGTCGATCTGGGGGTCGACAGCATGGTGGCATGGTGCTGATCTCTTAACAATACCTACAATATACAAGGGGAAATATTGCTCTATTGTAATAGTTTGTACATTATGTATACAGTCAGCTTATATTTATAGTTCAACATAAAAAGCAAAATGATAAATCAATATTTTTTTCTGAAACTATTTGTGAAGGTCTGGTAATACCCCCTGAATAATATATTAATAATCTTTGTCTATGTTTGTCTATGAAGAAACTTCAACACCTGTAGTGTTTATTTTACTAACAATGTGACACTTTAGTCTTAAACTATGAAATACAGTGAAGTATAACCTCTGATAAAACAATTGTAAGTTATCGTAACTTGTTACATAGTTTTGTTGGAACATACCGTTGGCTCAGTTGGTACCGTTGGTTTAGACACGGCGATCGTGATCCAACGGGGATTTTTCTTGCGAAGATGCCAACAATCATCCTCTGAACACGCCCACACTCGCAACGTCAATTCCACAGACACCTGACATCACAGCCAAGCGTTCTAGCAGGTTGTCACCCACGGTGTCAGTGCCCAGCCACGGCGAAGAGGTGATTGATCCAACGGGGCATGGTCTATCTGAAGACACCAACCCGTTTCTTAAAAACTTAAATCCTACCGCTTCTGACATACTACCCCGCAGGGTATCTCCCACAGTTAAGACTTACAATCCAGCTCTGGATACTGATAATCCTACAGAGCAAGCACACGACGCTATGCGCATGATTCCAGTGACCGCACACGACCGTTTGAATGAGACTCTCTCCGCACTTCGAATTCGTACATGGATCGGTCGAAAACGCGCACGCAAGAAGGAGCAGTTACACAGGCCTAGGGATTGGCAGTCCCAGGCTGTTCATGTGTCTCTGTCCACCACAGTTGAAGACTGCCTGCAGGTACCAGCTGGCCCGCGAGATTTCGGCCGGCAATATGAACTGGATTGAATAGTATTTTAGAACCGGTTTGATCAAAATGCATAAAAAATGTACTCTTTATCCCTTTGGGAGTTGTTGGTGCACCCAGAGACAGCACAAGTTACCGGCATGGCAGTGAAAACTTGAAATTACCTGATCAGCTGTGCGGCGCGCTGGCTATCACAGGCTATCGTATGTCACAACAAACCGGCTTATACATCCAACATGGCCGTCGGGACGTTCGAACGCGCTTGTGACGTAACGTGAAAGCAAAGAATTGCCCTTGCTGATGGTTGACTGAAAATATGGCAGATACCGCCGTGCGGAGGGACGTAACCCAGCCAAGTCCATCGCGATTGAAGTTGAAAAGGGTGATGAGGCCAGGCTAACTAACCTGATGGACAGCTGGAGCAAGTCGAGGGACGGTTTTGTTGTGAAAGGAAACACCAAAACAGGAAATGCCGATTTCCTCGAACATCTACTGGGCATGTACCGGTAAGTTTCTCCTCGTCCCGCAAGCTCTTTAGTGACTATCCGAAATCAAACTGATTCCTTTCCTTACAACAGCGTCAGTAGATTGACAAAGTCATTTCCCTAACGAACATCATGATCAGCTGTAAATATTTAGAACAACAGAACTTTGCAATTATTTTGGTCATCAAAATCACCCAAGGTCAGTGACCCTGGAGGGGAGCTCTCCATCATGGAGATGAATCGGTATTGTGTAAACTTACATTCTGAGAACCTACTGCAGTGGCCAAGATCTTCCGTTTAGTACAGGCTAAATAAAAGACTACAAAGTACAGACAATAAGTTTTGATGATCCTTGATGTTGGAGGGGTGTGTTACATCCCCGGGTTGTTATTTATTTTATTCATCATGCAGTTGGCAGTTTTGGACTAGGTATGCCATGAAAGCAGATGTTAGAAAATGCCATTGTTGAGTTGAAGGTCACCTAGGCAAACAAACTTTTTCTCTCCTTTGTTCAATGAAGGTTGAAGCAGTTCATCCACTGTTACATGTGTGCTGCAGTCACAGTAACTTTTTGTTCATTGTATTGTTTGTTTATCAATGCACAAGTAAGTGATCATGATTTTTACTATTTAGGAAATATATAACAATGCATTTCAGTTTACCAGTCGGACGACAAAAAAAACGCAAACGAGGAAAACAATTTGAAGTGAGAAATGTAAGGCGGATGAGCGCTACGCACACTGTAGATGAGAATAACAGGGAAGTAGAAACAGACGAGGATGATCATATCTTCAAAAAGTATAAGCGTGTCGACAGTGACATCTGCAGTTTGGCCAGACGTCCATCTCTGGATGACACACCTGGCGGGCTGAGGCCGAGACAGCGGCCGCCTACAGTGCTAGAGAGCCTGGCAAGTGCGTCGTCTGAACAGTCTGGTACTGTAGGTGTAACTGAGGACAGGATATTTCATGTCCCTCTCCTCATGAAGTTAATCAATGAATTTTACTCCACGCGCAGTATCCTAAGCTCCGGCTGCACACCCATGATCACTTTGCCTGTCGATAGGGAACGAAAGTTCGGGTTTGGATACTGGGAGGCCCTGCGGTGCGAGAAATGTGGGTTCACCACTCCAAGACGCAGGCTGTACGAGGAGGGGGAGCGTGTTCCTGGCCACACAAGAGGGTCGAGTCCCGGGAAGAAGAATGTGCAGCTTGCACTTGGTTTGACAAAGGTTCCCGTCGGGGCATCGACGATACACTCCCTGTTTACCAGCGTGGAACTGTCAGCACCAAACAAAAGTGTCATGCAAAACCTGGCGACTGGGATGTCGGGACCACTCGTGTCCTTGGCACAGCAGGCCCTCTCCGACAACAGGAGGCGGTTGCGGACAGTCATGGAGCTGCGGGGAGATCTGGTGGAGGATGGCAAGCCACTGGCTATAGCAATAACCCCTGTTACAAGGGACTCCACCAGAAATCCAGCCAGGTAGCGTTTCCCGTTAGGGAACAGGAAACAGACCAAGACATGCTGATTGGTTTTTGCTTTGCCAACAACTTTGGTAAAGACAGAGAAGCATCCACCTATTCAAAATCTCAACCCATTGGCAATGCAGAAGAATGGTTAGCTGGGAAAGTTGCCTAACAAATGTATGAATGTAATGAGTCACCGCGTCTGTTCAAATCTCTTGTTGCAGACAGGTCTGGACAAATTTACAAAGGCGCTCAATCCTCCAGCTCGACTTTAAGATAGAGCAACAAGATTGCATGGTTCATACTTTGCGTCGTCAGCGGTGAATTTGAAATGTTCTGCAATATGATGTGAAAAAAAACACGAGGTCTTTTAGTTCTGGTTTAACTTTGTACATGACCGTTGTCTAGCCTACATAAACCTTTTCCTGTCAATACGACCAGCAAATTGGAACCTTAGAGTAGCTTCTACAAAACACATGGTACCACTCGTTTGTGCCTTTGATCATCACATGTACTCTAGACTGCTTGCAAGGCATATTGCAGACATAATAAACATATTTCCCAAATCTGTCTTATCTCTGTTCCAAAGGGAGGGTTTGTTTCTAGTTTAAAATGTACTGCTTTTTCTGACGTTGCTTTAGATGAATGACACGAAATAACAATTAATAAGGACGTGAAAGATGCTATTTCTAATCCTGACCCCAACAGGATCAATCAACTCGCTTTGTTTTTGCCTTTTCGGGCTGAGATGTTAAGAAATGTCAAACTACAATTACAAGACGATTTATGGTCATTGCAAAAGGATTTATCCAAGTCAGCTATTTTCGGTGAAGAACCGTGTACCATACATTATTTCTGTCAATAAATGCCAAGAAGTGGGAATATTCCATGATAGTTTAAAACATGTAGAACTTTTTCAAGTTTTTACTGGCGAAAAAATTTTAAAGGAACAAAGTCGATATTCTATTTTGTGCGTAGGGCAAACACAATATCAAAATTATATAAAAGGACAGATTGTTCAAGTCCCTAGCACCACTCGCCCCATGGGAACAAAACAACTTAAGACATTTAATAAAGTTAAGGTTAGCCAATCTCGAATCAACAAAGCTGAAAAAGATAGGCAACCTTTGAGGCAGTCACAAAACCTTTGACACGCTTTATTCATTTTTAGATAGCGGATGCTACCTTTCTTTGAATTTGGTGCCAAAGTTTATTGTTTGATGACCCTAATCGTAATGGTTTTACACCAAAAGATATAGAAAGACAGTGCAGGGACACATCTATTGACAGTACTGACTGCGATACCAACATTTATTCGATCATCAATGACAGCACAATAAAACCAAAAGATTGGAGAAAGTTTCTGGGTAGTAGGGAAAAAAAGTATTTGTTCATATTTGAGTGATACATTTCTTTCTATGGTTCAGGCGTTTCTCAAAGATAGCCAGCATTTTGTTATAGCTGGGGGTTTACTGGCAACCAAAGGGACATGGCCTTCATTGTTTCTAATCAAACTGTCAATCCTTACCCATCATGTCGCTTAAACCATGAAGAATCTGACACCCGAGTCTGGCTTCATGTAAAAACCACTTCCTTAAATAAAGTTCTTATTTATTCCCCAGATACAGATGTTTACTACATAGGAATGCCCATCATTGAAATTTTGAAGAAAAAATGCTCGGATTTTATTGAAGTATGGTTTTAACAGTTTCTCCACCTTAATGGGTTAATAGATTGTTTCAGTAGAGATCCTGAATTGTTATCTATTCCAAAGGAAAAAATTCCAACCGTCATGCAGACCCTATTTGTTTGTTTGTTTGTTCTGGGTGTAATTATGTTTCTTAGTTTGTTGGCTTTCGAATGGGAGGGGATGTACGGGATACCTGTGATAGTGTAGATAGTTCTTTATTCCAGGTAAGTTCATGTTATGAAAATAATCTGCAGGTGAGAAATACAACTTTTCCCTTTTATGTTAATCTTTAAGGTGAGACTCATACCTTAGGTACAACTGACAAAACAAAACATGATTAGTGAGTTTTTTGGGTGACATTTCATCCAAAAGCCTTTGTTTGGGCGGTAAATTTTTATCTGACAAAAATGAGATGGTAGAAATTTTTGATAAAACTTTTTCTTTCTTTAACACTTTTTGGCCGTGGAGGTGGCAGACCTACAAAGTCTGTATCAATACATACATCCAGACAGGCCGGGCTTCTCAGCTTGTGCCCATTGTAAGAAGTCTTCACCCTTTGGAGATTACAGGCATCCACAGGGGTGGAGTGAAGAACTAAGGAAGTGGGTGGCTGAAAACACAAATCTAACTGGCAAGGATTGTGTGTGCTGTAGTTGTGAACGTAACTTTAGAGATGTGTCCAAAATGTCTGTTTTGACGACCACCCACTCTTCCAAGGAACCTCAAACAATGGTACAGAAGTCATGTTTTCAATCTGAATTTGGGTTATGTAACAAATTGTCTGCCCATGAGAAAAGAAACATTTTATTAGATGATATGATGTCTTATGTTTCTTCTATTTCTGACCAAGCTACTGGTTGTATTTCTTTGCCAGAAGCTGTTTCAATGTGTGCTTTTTATTATCATCAATTTTATAGATTTTGTGATCAAGATGGATGCACACATTGCTGTAAGGCAATTAAATCCAATCAAAGAAAAAGATTCTGTCCAAAATTGAAAATAACAGATTCTGCCCTAAAAGTAGCTGAATCAAATCTGTCCAAAGGTTGTATTTTGTGTGACTATTGCTACCACTGTTTTTATAAGTAAAAAATATCATTAAGAGTGAAGATTTTGAACTACTTTTGGATATGTTAAGAAAATCTGAGGAAGACCATAGCCTTGAAAATTACCTCAGGTAGCATTGCACCAGGTTTCTTGTAAGGTTCGAGAAATGTTTTTGGAAAGTAAACCAATACTTTTTGTGGATACCTATGATCTTTATGTAGAACAAATTGAATGTAAAAGGCAAAGTTATGTAACTGATTATGACACATTCTACTTTGATTCCCGGTAGCTTTTGGTTGAACTTTTAAATGATTTAGGAAACTTTATTTTGGTTCACAAAAGTTCTAACACCAAACATAGTTTTATGTTATACTATAGATATTGTGATATTATAGAATCCCTTCATTTGGTGTTGTTTACTGCAAGAGTTAACTCTCTAAAATATGATCAAGAGATCAAGAGTATTCAGTCTATTTTTTGTTCTATTCTAAAAGATGTAAATAAGGATTATATCAATTATGGCCTTTTGTCTTCCCTTTTATATATGAATACTGTGATTCATTAAGAATCCTCCAAATTCATTGATACATTTTATCCAACCTCCCTGCATGAAATTGACCTGTCCAAATTTCTAAAGAAATTAATCCTGTTGTTTGGAATTTTATTGTTGTGTTAACAATGCAAAAGTCTGAAATTTCTTGTTCTGATTTAAGAACTTTGGACATGAATAAACATTACTTTGCCTTTCTTAAGGATGATACAAGCCACAGTAGCTCTAAGTTTTTGAGGCGACTTTTTACTACTTTCCTTATTTTCTTTATTGTCTCTGAAGGCCAGTGTAGTTATCCTTTTAATATGATAAATTCTGAGTTGATTTATTCCTATAGCCAATCTACTGACTTAATGCAACTCTTTACCGAGAAGTCGGCCTGTGCTTTGCCAGGGAAGGTCTATGGGGCATTGGAGACACACAAAAAGTCATCCCGAGAGAGCAATGGCAGACCGTCGAAAAGGGAAAATTTCTTAGGCATTTAAATGTTGCATTAGACGGGAGCCATGAGATGCTGATAAACCGTGACACAAAACAAGTCATTAGGCCACACCAATTTAATTTGTTGGTTCTCGGATTTTTCCAGAAAAAATATGAAGCGACAGGGCGAAAAAAATAAAAAAATAAAAACAGGCCTGAGCATCCTATTACAGCCCCAAATGATACGATAGGAGCCATGAAGTCAACACAAAAGGCTGGGTTAAAATTTAAACAATGAATTTTGAGCTTTCAATCAAACCACTGCATTGATAGATGGAAAAACTGTAACAACTAGGAAGAAAAGGACTTTCTTCAATTGTTTGGGGCAAAATATGAGTATTTTTGAGTTGATTCAGAACCAGAATCTTTTTTTTTTGCAAATCAGAAAAAAACGAAGAGGCGAATCCGAGAACCAACAAATTAAATTGGTGTGGCCTTACCGGCCAAAACAGTTATTGAAGATCTTGTGTCATTTTTACCCTATAGAGCCAAACTAATCAAACAAGTGAAAGACCAGGTCCTTGTCCAATCCAATGATAAAAGAAGACCAGATGATCTGAGTCCTTCTATCATTGAACAGAACAGAAGAGACAGAATGTTATTCATTATGCTGGTAAAATTGTAGAGGCTAATATTTTTTTCTGTCCCTGTACAAAATAGATGTCTTATTCAGCCCTTCACATCAATTTCTATTTCGGACATTCAAAGGGAATATTTACTTAAGTTTAGAAGTATTGGTAAAGAGTCTTTTGAAACATTTATCAGTTTTCGGATTTTGAGTATCCCTAGCACAAAAGCACCCCAAAGGCAAAAAGTCCTTAAAAACTTTTTCAGAACCTAAGATGACAATATCTAGTATTTCTAAATCTGAAAAGGACAAAAAGTTAGTCTTAGAATGTTATCGTAGAGCAGTTTCTTGGTCCCAACCACAAGATAAGCCCTTATCTCAAATTGCCCACCTTTTAAATTTGCCGCAGCTTGGTCAGTTTCTAGAGCTGCCTCATGCTTTATGTTCCTCACAAGGGTGCTAAATCAGCCACTACCTCATTTTTCCAGTCTAGATACCATATTGCTTTTACTAAAATGTACCCCTCCAATTTCTTCTCCCAGTGCTGTTCTAGAGGACATGTTTTTTTTTATTAATACAGCTCCATTGGGTTAACATAAAACCTTCCTTGATTATTCACATTTTCTGTTGTTAAAATGGGTTTTACCTCAGTCGGGTTGTAATGCAGCCCATATTGTATTTGATGACCCACACAGAAATGGCCCTAGTCCAAAAGATATTGAACGAAATAGAAGGGACTTTGATAGGGACAATTTTGCCTCACTTGATTTCATTTCTGACGTTACATCAACCCCTAAAGACTGGAAAAATTTATTTTCTATTTCCGAATAAGCATCTACTATGTTCTTATGTGTGTAGTTCTTTACTTACAGTATGTAGGCTTTTTTGAGGCAGCAACAGAAATTGTTCACAGCTGGGGCATTTGTAGATGATAAAAGGGACATGTGTTTTGTTTCTTCTGTTGATGGCATCTCTCCATATCCAGACTGTAGGTCCAATCACGAGGAAAGTGACACTCAGATACGAAAACATATTGATTTATTCACCTGATACGGACACGTATCACGTGGGCCTTTCTTTTGTGAGGCAGATGGGTAAAAAAAGTATCATTTTACAAAGAGCTTAGCCAGGAAATTGGCAATGTCTGGATGTGAATGAGTTGCTATCTTGTTTTGACAAGGACATTGACCTTTCCTCCATTTCCAGAAATGTGCTACCTCATATCTTAGTCACTGTTTATCAGCACAGGGTGTGATTATGTTTCCTTTTTTGATGGTCTTGGTAAAGTATCATTTATGAAAACTTTCTTTCAGAATTCAGAATTTATTTCTGGTGGAAACTCTGTGCAGACTTGTGTCTCTCTTTCCTGTGCAGAAAAAGACACAGGATTTTGGCTTTAGTTCGTTTAGTAGGTTGTGGAGGAATCTACTGGGCGATAAGAACTGTGAAGGGAGTGCGGACAAAATAAGAGCTACCATTTTAAACATGGTTAGCCACTACATAGTGAGGTTCTGGAAGTTTGAGACAGTTCCTCTGCAGATAATAATTAGATATAGCTGATAGTGTTTACCTCCAAAAGCATCGTTCAGCTTTTCTTAAGTATTCTTCTCCAGCCCACTTTTCAGGGAAAGGAAGGTGGGGAACAGCTTTGAGCATCATGAAAATTGGTTGCAGTTTGTTGGAGGTGCCGTTTTCAAAAGAATAAAGTTTGAGGAAAATAGTTTACTTTCATTTCAGCCTCTTTAGTTCCATTGGTTACGTTTGTGTTGGGTTTACCTCACCTGGGCTCAGGCCCTAGAACAGGACTTTTCGTCTCTACTATTAGAGCCTATGGTTGGGAAATAGAAAATGGGGATTTTAAAGATCATTTGTGATTCAAAAGAAAACATTAAAAGAGAAACGCATGGAACTCTCGACGTGGTTTTCTGGCTGTAGCTAGGCTTTTCTGATAACAGGCCCATTGATTTATCAGGTAAAGACCAGGACCTGAACAGACGGTTGCTAAATGCATACATGGAGGGGAAGGCCTTCACCTACTACACAAGTGGATGGCTACAAGAGGTGCTCTATTGCAAATGTGAAGGGAGGGTCTACCTCCGGGCAAACTGCAGGCCTTCAGAAAAGCGGACCGCAACTACTACTAGTGGGAGCAAAACTGCCGATATATTCTTGTCGATCGAGGCGTTTAAAGGAAATCTGTGTCAGTTTGAGGCCGATACGTGTGCCAAGTATGTTTCCATCTACAAAGACTCAGATTTCGGCAAAAAGAGTGAGTTTTCATACACCGTCTGTTATCGCGGGAATATGTCTGAACTAAGTCAATAACACAGTGTGTAAAGCAAGCCTTGTGTTGAAGTTTCCAAATACTGCAAATAGCTAACATTAGCCATTGTATCGTCCTGATCAACTTTTATCAGCAAAAAACACTGTTTGAACTCAAAACTACGTGTAAGCTCAGGAAAAACTTGACAAATAATGCATGCATGGCTGACAAGGTCGACTTTTTGAAGCTTTGTTATATACTTTAGGTTAGCATACTTTTTTTCCTGTTGTTCCCACACTTTGGCTTGGGTTTTGTGAAAAAAAATTATATAGACGTAGACAAACTTAGTTATCAAGTAGAATCACACTTGTAACACTGTTGATATGGCTCTCTTGAAATAATAATAAAAAAACTTAAAAGAAGTGGGCAATAGAAATTCACAAAGCATTCGATAGACATTTTTTTTAATCGTCATGATACAATACAATACAAGACGCACTGGAGTGAACCGCCGGACAAACTGATGTTGCTACATTTCATACATCCGCGCCATGCCGTGTGGCCTGCGCGCATATCGTATTACAACGAAGCGCGCCAAAATCTGGCGTTTTCTATTGGCCGATCGGAGAGGTGTTCTATTTGCTATATTTACTATGCATTATATATACAACGAAAACATTGAGGTGAATGAGTGGCATGGCACCGGGGCTCTGCAGGCGTTTCTAACTGCCCAGGGCAGGGAGAGGTTCTGGTCTGCGGCTTGAACGATGAAGGGGAACTCGCAAAGCCCGACGCAGGGGATGAGGACTGCCAGACGGTGGATCCGTGTCCCTCGGCCCGCCCATGATTGCGGCCCTCGTGTCCTACAGGGACAGTTTTACTGCCGTCCTGGAAACCTTGGGCTGCGTGTTCTGGTGCGGATAGCTGAAGGTGAGTCTAACCATGTTTTTTATTACTTTGTGATAGTGTTTCTTTTCACTTTTCTAGTTTATTGATGTTCAGTTAAAATGTGTCTGCGTTATTTGTGTTTCATAAACATAAGTCGATTGATATTTTTGCAACATTGTTGAATATGTCACTTCTCTGTTACTTATTATACATGTATGGTATGACCCCTTGTATGTTGGCATCTAGTGAAGATGAGGCCTAACCAAAAAGGCAAGCCGTTGTCTCAGGCTGTCCGCTCTCCTGGACAAGGCAGTGGCGGTCGGCCTGTCAATTGATCAAGTGAGAGTAAGTCGACTTCTTCACTATCATCATCACGCATCTAAGATTTTCAGTTGTTAGAGGTTTTGTAGTATAATTATTGTGAACTCTGTTGTCTGAAATAAGTTTGAACAAGCATCATCAAACTGAATGTATCAAATGAATTATCGTTTTATCTACAGGAATATATCTACAGGACGAAGAAGGCCAGGGGCCTGGACAGCTGGGAGCAGGAGGACCTCGACAGGGAGGTTCTGGTCGCCCTGATTGTACGTAAATATAGAATTAGCTGTAACCACAGGATATAGGATGTAAGTACACGTTCATCTTCACTCCGAGCTCACCCATATTACCTTGAGGGAGTGTCTCAACCATATAAGTATTTGTAGCAGTGGAGCCTGATATCGCGACAAGTCTTCCAGTGCAGCCCACTGTCTTGGACGCCGTTATCATATTTCCCTCTTATACATGTGTATCTTTTCCCTGAAGTTCGTTCGTTTTTCTCATCCTGTCATTTCTTCACAGAAGATTTAAGAGAAACGTTCTTGTGTTTCTACAGCTTGACGAACTGCGGGTTAGGCGCGGCACCTCCCTCCAGGACGAGGTGGCCACATTCATGGCCATGACTGGTAAGCTGCTCGCGATATTGTATTTAATATTCTCCTTGCAGGACTGTTTCTTTTATGAGTAGAGAGGAATTGTTATTCTGCTGACATCTTATGTATCGCAATCGTTTCTTAGTAAGATCTCTGGAGCCGCATGGTTCCCGTTTAGAACTTTTTTCTAAACGGGAACCATGCGGCTCCAGAGGTCTTACTGAAGAATGACTGTGGCACAAAAGATGTCAGCTGAGAAATGATTCCACTCTACTTACACATTGTTTCTTTTGTGAAATACAATGCTGATCTTTTTTTTTACTCATCATCAGGTCCACAGATTGAAGACGGGTCCGCAGCACCGGGCCACGCCCCCTGCGGGGCCACGGGCTTCCCTCTCCGAAGCTCCCCCTCTGACTTCGCGTCCGGCTGGCCTGCCTCTCTCTTTCGAGAGAACGACTGCGGCCAGCTTCGCACCACGGAGGAGGAGAGGCAGCTTCTGCCGACCCCGGTTGCCTTGCCCCCTGGTAAGACCATCGTGGATGTGGCCGCCGTTGGTCTGCACTCGGCATTTCTCACTGCTGATGGAGAGGTTCTGGCCTGCGGCTTGAATGATGAAGGGGAACTAGCGAGGCCCTACGCAGGGGAAGAGGACTGCCAGACGGTGACCTCCGTGTCCCTCGGCCCACCCATGACTGCAGCCCAGGTGTCCTGCGGGGACAGCTTCACTGCTGTCCTAGACACCTTGGGCCGCGTGGTCTGGTGCGGACAGCTGAGGGTGAGTCCAACCATGTGTTTTATTACTTTGTGATATAGTTTCTTTGCACTTTGTTTATATACAGCGAGCTTTATACACATGTATATCGGCATTTTTACATCTGTTTCTCCCACTGTTGTGCAGGATGCAGGCGGGGTGTACTACAACATCGGGCCCCGCCTGGTGGAGGTCCCCCTGTGGGCACCAGCGTCCAATATCGCAGTTGGTGCCCAAAACCTGGCAGTTCTCGTCGGCCATCACATCGCCAATGTGGACCAAGGGCAACTTGGTCGGGTCAGGGAGCGACGTGCCCTCAAAAAATCATCTAGAGGTGAGTACCGTGATCAAGACTTACTTTTGGAATATACGATAGGTGTATTGACTGTTACAAAATTGTACACTGAGCAGATAGGTTTAACAGGTGTCCTTCCAAACGCCTTCAGGCTTCCTGAACCTATACGTAGGTTGGCTTCTTGTACAACGCGAGCAAAAAAGTTGTGAAGTTTAATAGCGTGTTTTTCTTCATGTTTTCCTGCAGAGTCGTCCATGACCCCGTACCCCTGGACCGCAGCCTTGGAGTTTGTCGATGTCAGCTTCGGTGAGTTTTAAAAGCACCATCGGACTCACAGTGGCAGGCAACATCTTGGGCCGTGGAAAAAACCACTTGTACCAGCTGGGTTAGAAGTCACTCAGTCTTATTTAATTCTATGATAACAGTGATTTTCTTGTGCCTATGAATCTCCAAGTTTCAATGTGGAATGGAAAGTGAGCAGAAGCATTGATACACATCTCCTTTTTTTTTACAACAGGAGAGGGTCCTCGTACCGTATGGATGGCCAGAAAGCTGGATGGCCTCTGCCAAAAGAAGCTGGTACAAGTGGCGTTGGGGGATGACCATGTCGTTGCCCTCAGCTCCTCTGGTAAGCTCATACTCGCTCATTATCCGGTTTATCTTCTATTGTGACATGTTTCTAGTCTCGTGAGGGATAGACGTGTTTGTCGTGTATCATAAACCTGTTGTATCTCGAGATCTCCTACACCTGTTATACCCATGTTCAGCTTTCTGTGATGTTCTGTGTGATTCCCGGTACATGAATGTTGATTTCTGCCCGGTCTGATCTGTGTATGTTTCTTAATTTTCTGCAGGCCGTGGATATGCCTGGGGATCAGGAGTCTCCAATCAACTGTGTGTTGGACAAGAAGTCAGCGAAGTCGTGCCTCCTTTCTCATGCCATGGCCATGGCCACTGCAGAACATCAGCCTGGGCGGGCAGCACACCCTCGTCCTTGTTACACCTCCTACTACTCCCAGTGGACTACAATAAACTGCTGAAAATGTACCACAATTTGTCTGTGATTTTTATGTGTAAGAGCTGTAATAGATACGGTAGGGAATTATCGGAAACTTGGTAGGGTTGGTATCAGCAAAAGCAGATAATGTACGGTCGATAACGAAAATAAGCATAAACGTAATATTTCGTAGTGGGAGTGACGCGTTTCGGTTGAAAAAGTTTTGAAAAAAATTCTTTTCCTGATTTTATACAAGGGAAGGAAAGGCGCCGAAGCAACTTTCTTGTACCAGAATTTTTGTACCGTTATTAAGGTTAAGGACAATTAGAATTTGCCACAACAGTAGCTGATCGTCACGTTATATTGCGCCATATGACATCTCGCATATTTCGAAAGGTTAGCATTTTTGTAATGATTTTCTAGGCTAGCTACAAATCATTCGTCCGGCTTTTGACTAGGAATATCATCATCAGAAATAATATGGTGTTATTGAACCAGCTGAACGACTCCTACTTTGGTCCCAGGATGCAAAAAGGATGATCAGTCGTCCAATCACAACACTCAAGAAACTTATCGAATCCGAAATTGGACTACAAGTATATGAACTTCTGTCCGCAATGTCAGACAAAGAATTCTGGAAACAAAACTTACCTCGCTACACCTCGTGACGAGGAGGAATAATACGTAAAGAATAGGCAATAGAAATTCACAAAGCAGCTACATGTACAATCGATTGACATTTTTTTTCAATCGCCATGATACAAACCAATACGCAGCGGAGTGAAATACAGGGCTAGCTGATGTTTCCACATTTCTTACATCCACCCCAAGCCGTGTGGCCTCCCCGCATATTTAATTGCAACAAAGCGTGCCAAAAATTTGACGCTTTCTTTTGGCCGCTCAGATTTTTTTCGTCATGCATACACAAATAACAACATATTATATTATTATGTTGATTTGCACAGTACACCATGAGATTGCAGAAGAAAATAAGGACTTCCTGCCAAGATGAAATTTGAATGTAACACGTCAGGACAGTTAAGAAGCTGAAGTCTTGTGTTGTAGGATTGGTTGGTTCATCACTTGATCTATGTCCTGCGCGTTAGAAATATGAGAAGTTGATTCACAATTTTTTTTTCGTTTTACCTAATTTGTATATACTTTAAAGCTTTTAATGCTGATGTAGCCTGTTGGTCGTCCAAATAGAACATCATAATTTCAAAGTAGAAACTTACTTATTTTTAGTAGTTACTTATATATGAAACACCAGAATGTGTGCTATATATGTAATTAGTCTTAAGTCGGACTATTTTCCCAATAAAGCGATACTATTTCAACGATGAGTTCAAAGATTGCATTTCATAATACGAATCAGTTCTCATGACTTGTCATAGACATTACATTATGTGTGTGTGCGTGTGGTGTAAGGTGCCATTGACTGTTAGCAGTTAATTGGCACAACGAATTACTAATTAGCATATGAGGTAATGCATACGTATTTTATTTCTACACAAAATAGACATACATAAGTAGCTAAAACTAATTTTTTTTAAAATTCCATGCCCGTTAATTGAAAATCATCTATCTGTTTATATACATATGCATAGGCTAATGAGCTAAAGGTTCAGTTTGTCTGATTGCAATGTGTAATATACTGCTTTAGGTTTAACCATGATATCCAATTAAAAGTGGATTCTGTAAACATGCAGCTAGCTGGAAACGGTTAACTAGCAAAGTAACAAGATGTTGTCCTGTATGTTGACTTACTTATATCAGCATTGCTGCCTGTAAGTCTGTTCAATCTGTTGTTTGTATATGAAATAAATGAATAAAAGATCATCACCAAAGGTTTGCGTCGATAATGGTTACTTCAGTTTAAATTACAGATTTTCCAGAGAGGCAAATGCCATAGCATGGCGAATAACACAGGACCACCTGAATTAAGGGAATAGCAAACGCACAGTACAGAGCTAAGAAAATACATATAAAAAGACAAACGTTTGACAAAACATATATATGAGCCTCATGCTTGCTACACTTTCTAGGAAAGGACCATAGACAGAGATCTATGTTGCTTTAACAATAAATGACTGAAAGGTAGAGAACTCAAGCTGAACGAACACTAAGAAAAGTAGACCCTCACAAAAACATTGACTTCACGTCACCAGCGGCAATTTCACACAGTAACTATGAATTAACTTATTGACATAATCGGTAGAGTAAGCAGAAATGAAAATAAGCGTATTTTTTTAATCCCAAAACACCAAGTAAAGACAAATAAAGCGTAGTAACATCCCTTGTCACCTCCACATCCCAAGATGTGCCAGCTAAACTGGCGGGGAATTCCACGGACGGCCGAAGTGGCCTTTTTATATTAATCCGCAGGAATGTCTAGCGAGTTTTTCTAAATAAAAATAAAAATTTTGGCTTTTATTAGCCTTCTTATAATACTTAGGGTAGGATTAGAAGTTTGTACAGTCAAAATCTTTTTTGTTTGTTTAGAAGTAACATTATATAAATCGCTGAAGGTTCGGTACTATTTTTTGTAGGCGCATGGAAGTTATCTGCAAGCGGCAGTAATCAACACCACTGCCACGGCCAGCGACATGCCTGGCCTGTGGTCATATCCGATTACAACAAAGCGCGCCAAAAACAATGACATTTCCTATTGGCTGCTCGGGGAAGTTTCTAACCAATGGCCGCCTTCATCAGTGGAAGTTTGTACAAGTGCAGCTCTGAGCTGTGGGCATCGTGTGATGAGGAAGTGTGATGGGCTCTGTCGTCACTGTGTGTTGCATAATCATCATATCTGCTTGGTTGGCGCGTTGTATTAATATGGCCTCCAACAGGTGAGGTAATGAGGGTTTAATTTCTTGTCTGGTTGATTACAACATGTTTTTCGGAACCATTCCTTATTCATGGCTTTGTCATGAATGTTTTGCATATATCTTTGTAATAAACATCATCTATAGTATAGGTCCATAATGGTAGTCCATACGGCTAATCCGAGATCAGGGTGCGCCAAAGGGTTTTACTTGGGCCAAGTTTTATATGTTTCTACTTTCAGTGCAGAAAATCACACTAGACGTTTTGCCATACATTGCACTTTTTAAATTTGTGGATAGAAACGTTTGGTTCAAAAGTTGTGCTCTTCCAAACTTCGCATGCTCATTTCAGATTTGGCCGGCAACGGACACTGCAGTTTAGTACATGACAAGAACACTTGTTGCACCATCCAAGATTTATTATCAAAATGACGACAAAACTACATCAATGCAATCCTTATTGATCATAAATCAATTTGAAGAACAAAACAACCCAAAAACACATTCATTTCAAGAAATAAAGTATCTATTCAAGAAGCACAGCTTTGTGTGTATTTTGTCTCACTTATATTAGTTATGGCGTCACTCGCTGGCAAAATGTAAATAAACAAAATGGCGCCCTTCCTTTCAAACTTCGCTGCGGCTGTAGTACGTAACTACACACAGACTTGTCAATTAACTTCAGAGCCATAAATGTTGACAGGAACAATATTGTCGAGACAAACAGGGCTCGAAATTCACTTTTGTTTTTGGAAGTATGTTCTGCAATAGTCATGATACTTAAGGTTGAGGTCCTTGCATCCACACACTGTGAAGTGACGGCCATTGGACTTTCTGTCAGGCTGTCACAATATAATAATCTTCACATTGGATTCAAACACATAGATGATGTCAGTATTCTCTACTGCCTTCATCAAAGGCCAGAAAAATGTAGGTTCATCATCATCACCAAGACCTTCCTGTGGCCGCCACCTCTGCATAAAGTTTACTAATGCTTCCTCTCCTGAGTCCTGAACTGTTTCTACCTTGCCAAGGTACCAATCATCTTCAAATGCTGCTGCTACAAAATTGTTGTTTACAAACTCGATATCCAGCCTCTGCATCTCAGTGGGAAGTTTATCTCCGGGCCCATCATCAGCCCATTCACTCTTCTCTCCCTCCTCATTGGTGTCATCATCCTCTGCTGCATTATTTTCTCTGTTGTGACAAGCTTCTGTCCCGTCATCTTCCTCACTGCTCGTACCATGAACCGGTGCTGTTTTTTTTACTCTCCTTGGTTTTGCACCTTTATCTAGGTTAGGTTAAGGTCAACAAGAAGAACTGATCATATCATAATCTAGGAAAACAAAGGAGACAATAATGTACAATAAAAATGTTATGTACTATCTAGTGCAATGTGTTACAGCAGTCTATAGTTGCAAATTGATCTGAAGAACAAATTTTGAAACTAGAGTTCCGTAGCTTCAATCTGCGTGAAAGCCATCTGCCATATCTTTTGCTCTTCTTAAAAGACAAGAGACTTTTAAAGGCCCCATATGCAACTCGTTTGCCGTGGCCTAAGCCATCCTGAAGATGTTGAGCAGTGAGGTTGCTACATCTGCCGTCTGGCTGTTTTCCTTGTTTGCCAAGACCCCCTGTGTCTTTGAGATGGCTCCTGTCTGTGGCGAATCTATGAGCTTCTTAACAATCCGAGCTTTTTTTAATGGAGAGGCTGGCAGTGATTTCTTAACATGGTGTAGCTTTCTATGCTCTGACCTCTTTGAGGAAAATGGTGTACTTTCAACATTTTCAGTACTGTTGTTTTCTGGTTCTGATAGACTATACAACATGTACTTTGGCTAGCAGCCTCAACTGGTGATGAGGCTGAAGCTTTGCCTTCCAACTTTATTCAATTTGTGGTAAAAATTATTCAAAAATGCAATGTTTACTTTTCAAAACCTATCATATATTCAGATTACGTATTTGAGCCTGTTTTATGTATTCATCTGATTTGTTGTATCTTTCCCTACATTTTAAGCTTTGAATCATGCAAATTCATTAATCCTATCTGAAGATATGAGTATTTAAAAGTTCCATTCCTGCAGGCCTTGTGTGGGAAAACCGTTGCTAAGGAGGCACTGGCAAGTTATCCCAGCAAAATGGAGCGCATACCATTCGTCAAACTTCGATAGAATTTCTAATACTGGAAACTTGTTCATTTTCAGGGCCTTGGAAATCTATATCACTTTTCTATGATAACCGTTGGTATGGAAAATATATCTCCCTAGCAACGCTGGGGATAATACTTTTATACGGTTTCATAAATGGCAATAGAGGGAAACATGTGACGAAATTTGAGTAAAGTATCTTAGTGTAGTTATGGAGGCATCTCATTCTTTACAATTTCGTGGCATTTTGGGGTAATTTTTATTTAAAATGCATTTTTTTGCCTCCTGTGCCATGATAATTGAAAGAATTTTGTTGAAATTTGGGGACAAACATGCAACTTAATACCTATTATGAATCTGTATATTGAATGCTTATCACTTCGTTGTTCTGAATAAAAATGGTATTTTGTGTTATTTTTACCCAAAAAGTATATTTCTTGCTCTTGTGATAATGTTAGAAGGAACAATGCTGAAATTTTCTATCAGCCATATTCAATTTTATACAGCAATATACATACTACTGCATTGCTGTTGAACTTAATGAGAATGTTTTACTACTTTTACTCCCTAAGTCTGATAAATCTCATATAGATCAGTGTTTAACAAAAAAATCAAAATAGATGCACGTACATGTATATTTTCGCAGTAGTTGTGATCGATTTCAAATAATAGAAAGACCATTACTTAAATCTATTTCATAACATGTGACATTGCAATATCATAAACTTGTTCGTACCTATGTACTGAAAACTTTGTACAAATTTGTATAAATTGACGATTTATATGAATTTACACAATGTACATCTGATTGTCATCTAATCCTCATTAAATCTGAATCACTAGATGTGTCATCAATGTCCATTTCATCCTTAGCTTCTTCGTCTTTCCTGTTGCTGTATTCTTTCAATTTGCACATGCCAGTGCAATTCAAGCACTGCAAGTGAGTGAGTGCAATTCAAGCCGTTTGCAAGACAGCTGCATAAAGGGAAAGTACACATCCGCGAGCAACTGCACGTCAGCAACTCAAGCACAGCAGCCGGTGCAGGGGGTGTAGCCATGTGATGGAGATATTGTCATCTTCGTCCAGCTTCCACCCTGCATCTACTGGGATCGGTACCTGCGGGTTGGCCTGAAGGCACCGCCTCTATACACATGCCTGCCAGTTGACTCTTTGAACATGTAGGTGGAGACAGTCGCGGCACGGTGGCAACTCGCTAGACTCAACATCGCCTTTCTTGGCTGTGAATAGGTGATATCTCATCTCGTTTACATCAGTTACATGGGTAGATGACACATACATCTGACAGGTAAACCGTTCAATCTTTTTGAACAGGTCGCTCTCAGCAGACTCTGTCGACCAATCTCTACCTAGCATGGATGATGTAAATTATGGCATCATGTGGATTGTAACGAGACAAAATCTCTTGGCATGTTTAATTACTAGTAATAGAAGAAGGCTATGGTATGTTTATGCGGCTGTCTGTGTCTGTGCCAATAGCATAATTCGATAGCTTCTGGAGCAGAGAATAAGTGAAATTGGTGGGGGCTCATCATCAGGCAATGTATTTCTCTTGGTGACTTGGAATTCCAGTATTGATTAGAAAGAGCACAGACTGATCTAACTTATAATTATATACATATCATCAATTTTGAAATTCCTTTTGTTCTGGCTTTGTCTTCTTTAATGCTGCCGCATATCTCTTCTGTTCAATATTGTATTTAAAGGTTGGCCGTCCGTTGATTATTGCACGTACATTATTCACCGGCAACAATATTTGCCACCGTGTGTCCACTTTAAATGATGCCTTTCGACGTATTTCCTTCATTAGGTCCACGGACTGTGTACAACAAAAGGAAGAAAAATCGTGTAAGTTAGTTTGCCTTTTCTTAGGATCTCAACTTTATGTTAGATGGGAAAATAAAGTTTTCGTGGTTAAAGCATTTCTTTTTTTTTCTTCTTTTTTTTTATTCAAAACACTTCAAAATACAAATGAATGGACACGGACTAAGTGGCTGCGAACTCAAGTTAGGCACAACTTATATTCTCGCAGCCACTTTTACAATGGAAAAAAAGTATCTTACAAGACATTGAATATATATAAATACATGAAAGACATAGCGTGAAAAAAAACCTTCCCCTCCCAGAAGAAAAAACAAAGCAAAACAGGACCTATACACAGTCAGCTAAAAACGTTTTGTATCTTTTATATAATTTTGCGTGGCTAACATAATTTTACAGTTGATATCATAAGAATAAGACAAACTACCACGGAGAAATAAAAATTGTTTAGCATTATCAGAAATGGTGTTTAAATTAATAATGTGTCCAAGTATGATTGAAAGCTTGCCAAAAAGTACTGAGCGCTGGTTGACGTATATGGGGCAGTGCAGTAGGTAATGAGCAATCGTTTCGTATGGACACCCGCAGCTACAAGCTGAACTTGTAACAAGACCCCGAGTACAAAGACTGTGATTCAAGCTGCAGGTGCCCAGACGAAGTCGGGTAATAAGAATACAGGAGGGCCGAGAACCACAGTTAAAATGGTTTAGCTTAACTGGACGTATGAATTTAAAAAGATGTGAACGAAATTTTGGATACGAAAGAGTACGGGTTTCTAAGTTCAGTTTGTTCCATCCAGTGATGGAGTATGGTAGCCTCCTGTGCAGACTCCGTGAGCGGGTGGCTGTTTTGTAATGCGTTTTGAAGTTCTTTTGCCGGCCAAAGAAGGTTTCAGACACGAGAGAAGGTTCGCCACGGGAGAAGGTTCATTCCGTGGCGGGAATGAACCTTCTCCCGTGGCGAACCTTCTCTCGTGTCTGAAACCTTCTTTGGCCGGCAAAAGAACTTCAAAACGCATTACAAAACAGCCACCCGCTCACGGAGTCTGCACAGGAGGCTAGGAGTATGGTAGGAAAGACCTTCCAAAACGATTAATAGAATATTTTATGGTTCTCAGATTGCTACTGTTTCTCAGATTATAGATACAAGTCCCAGTAATAGTGTACGGAAGTAAAGCGGTAAGGTATTCCCGGGTACATCCGTTTACAATGTTGTGAAACAGCAATAGGCGATGAATGTGTCGCCTTTCGGACAAAGAGTCCCAGCCAAGCTCTTGACAGATTAAAGAATATGAAGACCCTTTAACGGCACCGGACACAACGAGGGAGCAATGATACTGAACTCTTTCTATGAGGTTTGATTCCTCGATTGTGCACCCGTGCCAGACAACGTCAGCATATTCTAGTAATGAACGTATAAAAGACTTGTATATTTTTTCCAGTACATGGCGAGGTAATCTAAATTTCAAGGCCCTAAATAGGTTGACATTTTTGGAGGCTTTGGAAACAATACTATCAATATGAAAATGCCAAGACATATTAAAGCTAAGAATAATCCCTATATGCTTATGACAGGAAACTGACTTTATAACAGAATTATTAAAGCATTTCTTTTGTATACTACCAATGCAACAATTTCCAAGCACAACTTTCAGTGGCAATGTCGTAATTAACCAAGCATTTAGACACTGTTGGATTAGCTAGACAGTATCTAACCGGCCACCTTTGATCTGCTGACAATTAAAACCGAAGGCTTCAACATTTCAATGATACAAAAAAAGCAAATTCTGCTAGAGTACCAAGCACAACCGCCAGGAGGCCATTTGGCCTTGACGTCCATTTTCTTAATCTTATAAATTAATTTATGTTCACGGTAGCAAAACTTCGCGGTCTTAGAAAAATGTTCGCGGAAGGCGGCAGGTGCAGCAAAAAAGAAAGTCGGCGAATTATTTGTTGACGCGAACTCGATGGTAATGATAATAAGTTCGCAGTACAGAAGTGAACGCAAAAACGGCGAATATAAATATTAGATTTTAAAATAAGATATAAAATCGTGATTTACAGTAACAAATTAATATCATTACAAGCCTCCAGGGTTTCCACAAGTTAATATGTTAACCACAAATATAGTACAGGGAAGAGTGCATGCAAACTTTGGATATTTGTGTAGGGTCAAGTACGCAAATGTACGTATTTAAGATAGCAATAGAATTCCAGATGCAAAGCAGTGCTCAAATTCTGCACCCAATTATTTGCGCAACTATATCTTTTGTTCCCATGTACGTGTACACGCGGAGCTGTTATTAATATTATCAGGACAATTAGGATTTTACCATGGTCAATACTAATCTTTGAAATTTTATTCATACACCTCCTGCAGACACTAAGTTCGAATTGGTAGCCATTTACTACGATAAAATAAAAATGAGGTCGAAGGAGGCATTACAATGAATGAATGAATGAATGAATGAATGAATTTTATTAACGTATCATGCGACATTGTCGCCCAGCCCATATGGGCTTATAGGACACCGAAACAGAAATTATCTAGCTGTAACATAAATAGAAAGTACCTATTCCCAATGTGGATTATAAGCCTGCGATTATGATGTTAGAGACTGTAGCAGGAAAGAAACAGCGGCTTGTGTATTTGCTTTTTCAAAATTACAATTTATAATTTTGTAATATTACAGGTAAAAGAAAAATGTAGCTACGGTGTAGTTAAAAGTGAAAACTCCATTTCCTAACTCAACCGTAGACTGTTCACAAAACATAGCAATGAAAAATTTGAATACAAGATATTGCGCGTTGTAAGTTTGCATCATTACAATTTCAACCAAACCAAAAGATTTGCTTGGAAATCATGATATTTGGAGAAAAAGTCTGTATTGTAAATTCGTACGTACTCGTGCCGATATTTCCTTGCAGTATCTGGCATCAACGACAAATTGTGGACTCCACTGTGAAGATTTCACAGTAAGTGTGCGCCAGGGTTTCCTTTGTTTTTGTTCTCCATTGCAGTGCCAGCTGACGTTCTTTTTCAGTTCCCTGTAGTAGTGGAGCTCCTGATAGAAATCTGGACCCTGATGAGAGGTCGACAGATCATTCATGAAAAAAAAAAACGATAAGGCTTGGTTACTTTAGGGTACGGAAGTATTGTTTTGGGTGGCTGACTCAGTCTGGTGAATTTGATTGTAAAAGATTCATGTGACATTACTATTGTTTGATTGAAAGAGCCCAAACGAGACACATTACGTTCAAGATGCCAAACTAACTTGTAGATTCTAATAAAGTCAAATAAATAAAGTCAAAGCACGTGCCGACGTGGAAGGTATGTGGAGGAAAGTAGAGTGTGGTTGAAGGCACGATGAGACTACGTCATACGTCATACAATCCCCTCCACAGCTCCACATCCGCAAAACCCCTTTAAGGAGACCTACGATTTCTTGTTTCTGATCGTAATTGTGCTTTATTGAAATGTCCGGCCCTGTCTTCATTGTAACGTTCGGCTCTCTCAGAATTTTAGCGGGCGGCGAAGCTGGCCATAATTTTCGTTCAAAACTGTCTGCTTTATCATCAGAGGGTTTTGTGCCAGTGTTGGATGTGGATCTAGGACGGGTACAGCACACAAACATCGCGTTTCTCGTGTGATAAAGAATCCAGGGAAAGTAGTTGAGGAGCTGACATCAGCAAGGTGAAGACAATGGCTTTCTGCCATTAGTAGAGCAGACCTAACGGAAACACTACAAAATGAACGTGTGTGTAGTAAACACTTTGTCTCGGGACAACCAAGCAAAGACTGGGATCGCTTTAATGTCGATTGGGTACCTACTCTCAACCTCGGGCATAACAAAAAAGAAGAGGCGGGGAAAGGCGCAAGGCGAGCCGAGTGAGCTGAACGAACAGTTCGGCGCCGGTACCTCCGAGACGAATATGTCCAGCCAGAAGTTTCCAAGAAAGTGAAAAGGTCAGTAAAACGTAAGCTTGAAAAATGTCCCAACTAGTGGAGCACTGATAACATCAAATTTTGGAGGAATCTTTCAAATTGTGATACAAGCACCAAACTTGGTACAAACACTCATGAGACATTACTCTTTTGAAAAAGTACGCGGGCCACATGATTTGACCTTTGGCGCCCCCTAGGGGCGCTTTTTGGTACTGCAGCCGACCTTCCGGGCTTTGTATCTCCTGTTGTAAACATGCTACACTCATGATTTTTATGTGGTAGAAAGCTGTAAGAGTACGAAAGAAGTGACGTAAATTTGGTGTCTCTAGCAGCTTGCGTTAGAACTGTAGGGGCGTTTTATGCCGTTGCAGAATTTGCTCCAAGGGCGCTTTTTGGTACTGCAGCCGACCTTCCGGGCTTTGTATCTCCTGTTCTAAACATGTAGTCCATGGGCCAGAGGAGATACTGGTACCACCTGAGGTGCAAGTCTACGAAAGCCACGCCCTCCGCACTGGTGTTCCAGTGCTTATTCAATGGACAAAACGGCGTCAGCACTGGACGTCCAGTGCTGACAAGAGCCGAGACTAGTAAGAGGGATAATATGATTAAGAAATAAGTCGGAATCTGCCACGTACTTTAATTTGAATTTGATTTCAATACAAGGCGTCTATCGCTAACTTTATAACATAATAATAAAACTACATCTTGTGATTATTTTCATTAATTTTAGAAAATGAAATGTATTAAAAGCGCCAAGCTAAATATCCGTTATAATATGTTTAATATCACAATGTATGTACCGTGGCCATATGTTTTCCATTCTTGTGCAACATGCGGTTCGGCATTTTTCGGAAAACAAAACGTGGGTACGTTATTTTAGCTCCTGTTGAGTTATAAACTAATAAAAGATTAAGGCTTATTTGGAATGATTTTGTCGTTATTATCTCTACTTTATCTTTTCTTGTCTTTTTTTTTCTTCAATGTTATGTAATTCAACATGGAAGTAAGATCATAATCGCCGAAAGACAGGAGTACGTACTACGTAATAATGGTCCACACGCCTCGTCAAACCACCTTTGCACTAGTAATTCTTTAACCCCGAAGGTAATGTCGATATCAAAAACTGATTTATTCCAGTGTATAATTAGTTGAACATGTTAGTATCTGCGCATCTGCTCTCAGCACTCGGGCACCAGTGCGGAAAGTTCGTCAGCACTGGAGTTCCAGTGCTGAATGGCCGTCAGCACTCGTTTTCCAGTGCTCAATGTCGCCCGAGCACTCGGGTTCCAGTGCTGACGCCAGCTTTTCCAGTGCTGAGAGCGCCTCAGCACTGGAAGTCCAGTGCTGACGGCCATTCAGCACTGGACTTCCAGTGCGGAAGCCACTTTCCGCACTGGAACCGAGTGCTGAAAAAGGAGAGCGTGGTTTTCGTAGTTTTGCACCTGAGGTGGCAAATACTATGGTTTTTGAAAAGTAGGGTGTCTGTGGAATATATTTTGCTATGATAGCCGTTGCAGATTGGTAGCTTTGACCTTGCTATCTGACCTTGAACTTTGACCCCATATGGACAACGTTCTTTTGCACTTATAATGCAATGGGGGTGGTAAGTAATCAAATATGAATATTTTTCGATGTAACTTGACTGATAGAATAGGAACCAAGGATTACAAAAATGTTACTTTTGTTTCGATATCTCATTGCTATGAGAAGTTATGAGACTTAAAAATTCGATTTTTTAGTAAAATTGGTTAAAAATGTAATGTTTACTCTTCAAAACCTGTCATATATTCAGATTATATACTTGAGCCTGCTTCATGCATTCATCTGATTTGTTGTATCATTCCCTACATTTTGAGCTTTAAATAATAAGTTTATTGCAAATTCGTGCCCGAGGGCTAATTGCAAGAACATGATAACAAAAGTAAATAAACAGTAAAACTGATGATAAGTAATGCTAATGCTACTTAATATATACATTTGTAGTTATTGTTGGGTTTGATTTCTTTTCTGTGAGCAGTGGAGTATGAAATGGCCGACATTTTGCGAGATATATGAATTGGGAGGTGTTAATAGAAATACAGTTTTAAATCACAAAAATCCATCAATCCTATCTTGAGATATGAGTATCTAAAAGTTCTATTCCCACAGGCCTTGTGTGGGGAAAAACCGTTGCTAGGGCCATTGCTAAGGAGGTACTGGGCTGCTTTCCCAGCAAAATGGAGTGAATATCATATGTAAAACTTAAAGAAAATTTTTATCGGTGGAAAATTGTCCATTTTCAGGGCCTTGGAAATTCATATCATCTTTCTATGGTAACCGTTGCTAAGGAAAATACACCTCCCTAGCAACGCAGGAGATAATACTTTTATACGGTTTCATAAATGGCAATAGAGGGAGACTTGTGGGGAAATGTTGATTTCCTGACGGTTTTGAGAGAATTTTAAAGGCTCCTAACTTCTCATAGCAATGAGATATCGAAACAAAAGTAACATTTTTTGTAATCCTTGGTTCCTATTCTATCGGTCCATCAAGTTACATCGAAAAATATTCATATTTGATTATTTACCACCCCCATTGCATTATAAGTGCAAAAGAGCGTTGTCCATATGGGGTCAAAGTTCAAGGTCAGATAGCAAGGTCAAAGCTACCAATCTGCAACGGCTATCATAGCAAAATATATTCCACAGACACCCTACTTTTCAAAAACCACAGTATTTGCCACCTCAGGTGGTACCAGTATCTCCTCTGGCCCATGGACTACATGTTTAGAACAGGAGATACAAAACCCGGAAGGTCGGCTGCAGTACCAACAAGGGTGGTGTTTAAAAAACACACTAGCGACGAAAGTATTTAATAATATGGTCCTGGAGGCATTGTATCGTGCTTGTGTCATGTATTTTTTGTGGCTGACATAGGTGAAAGGTCTATGGAGGTAACTGGTTGTTTTGCTACATTCTTAGTTCGCTACAGACGTTTCGCTACATGGCAAAAGTCTCTAGATAGTCTAATAACATTAGAAACGATATCGTATTCCTACAAACGCGTACATATTTATAAATGTCAAAGAATGAAATCATGACATTTCAGCCAAGAAGGTTATGGTGATTTAAGCTCCTTGAGTTAGCATGAAATACAATTTCATACGGATTGAAGAAGAAATTTATTTCGAATGTGTGTGCAATTTACGTACGGATTTGCTGGGCGCATATATTTTGATACGGGGCGATTTATTGAGCCATGCATGTGTTTAGTCTGGGTGCCAGATGCCAGCGGGATACGACACTGATCTCTTCGGCCAGGGTAGCCACACTTCTGCCATGTAGCGAAACGACTTACCACGATGGAGCGAAACGTACTGTAGCAAACTGACAATGTAGCGAAACGACCTGAGTGTATTCTCTATGGATGTAATGCAAGGATTTTTGCCTGGATTACGTTTGGAAACACCGCCAGGCTCCATAAATATTGATCCTGTCGTTTATTTGTTTGACGTCGGTGTTTACGGCTAGTCATACAAGGTTGAAATAAAAAAAATGCATATCGTACATAATCGATTAAAAATAAAACGTGCATACAATTTTACTCGTCTGAAAAAAATTGCATGACTTGAAAAATAAAACATGCATTCTGAAACATGCACAGTATATTGTAAGACAAGGACATATTAAATTTCATTCACAATCCGGCGCAGTTGCAGGCAGTCATGTGTTCCAAAGCAGGAACGCTACCGAATGCGCTAAATGATTTCGCAGCAAGAACAACATTCCTTAACTGATTCAACCTTCCTTACCTGACTATGTTGAATAATGATTGTATATTGCATACATGATAAACATCAGATGTACACTACTCTTGTGGTTCTATGGGACAACATTTGTAAGTTTTACCACAGGTTTTACCTTGGTTTTACACACTCTTATCATTTTCTAGTTTTGCATCACAAGCTCGCACAGTCTAAAAGATCTATTTTAGAGGCGAAGCGTCAGTCGCGCTCAGTAGGGTAGTGGCATAAGAGAGTGGCAATACTTTGATAGGGGGATTTGTGACAGAGAGAGATCGAATCTCACAGGAGCAATTTTTTCATACTAATTTATTGTAAATTGTGTTCTAGTCCTGCCTTTGACATTCTTGTTGACTAATCAAATGTTTTAACTATTGTCTTCTTCTCTTTTTCAGGATCACCTTGTAAAACCACGTTGTGGGCTACAGTTCACTGGGCACAATAATTTATACATTTCTTTTATTTGTAGTTTCACGTCGGGTGGAGGGGGTTTATATGGTTCTCACCCCCCTTTCTCATACATACAGTGTTTGTCTCCTCTTCGCTCTTTCAGTCAGGAGCTCCGGCAGAACTGCCTTCTTATAGAAGAAATCCAGTTTTGGCAGGTTTTCCTCTTGCCACTGTATGTGAACATGAATACGCTGGATGAACAGATCTTGGTTGTCACCGAAGTATACCACAAAACCTACCCGTGGCAGGCTAGAACAGTAGAGCTGGCCCTGACCTTGATGATAGTATAGTACTTGTGACGAGTTTTAAGCTGTAACCCCTCATCCACCTTTGCTTGGCAAAACGTCATGTCTTTCACTATTTGGTCGACAGTTTCACCGTTTTGACAAAGGACACTTCACCTCTAACCTCCCTTCCCCAGTACTCTCTACAACTATTCTATCTAGTGATGCCCCCAGCCAGGGTCTCTGTGGACAACAGCAGACCGACCTCTCTACACGAAATCTTCAGTTCGGTACTCCTCTTTGTGGTCAGGCTGTTTCCAAACTGTGTAGCTTGTGTTGTAAAGTGTTATATAGCATTGATTTGACTTTACTGGATGGTTCAACCAGGCAAGTTATTGCCGACCCAAAGTTTGAGACTCCTTTCCTGCAACAAACCAACAGATTTGCTCAAGAATAGAATATGGACTGGAAATATCTAAGAAATATGTCATACATTGCTCCCACAGACTATCAAGCTGGAATCTGCAAAGAAATCTAAATAGATTTAAATAACAGGTGTTGACTACAACATTACGTTCGCTTCTGGGACTGACAAAACAGGTGACCATGGAGCAACCATTACACGAGAAATTTTGCATGTATCCATTAAATTATCTGTAAGTGGTAACCTGGTGCAATGTAAGTGATTCAAACATGCATCATTACCATGTAGTAAATAAGGGGGTGCCCGTGGTGAGGTGATGTGAACTAAAAGTTTCAGTTGAAGCCTATATATTTTTGTGCAACTCCACTGGACGGGGGCTGTCTGGTTTATCAACATGTCCACCTTTCATGGCTGTAAAGTTTAGAAAAAATTTGTTAATCTTATCAAGGTCAGTACGAACAGTGACCAAGCCAATGGGCCTTTTTAGTACGAACTGGAAAAGCCAACAGGGCTTGTATGAAGAGATTTGTCACCCTGCTGGACATCCCCATCTCCGTCGCCAATCGCAAGCATAGTCTTATACTTCTTCTGTTTCATACTAGCCAATAACCTAGCCTTCACAAATGCAACATCATGTTTTTTTGCCACTTCTATACCTTTGATGTGGCCTTCTACAAAGTAACAAAGTGACAAAGTAACAAAGTACTGAAATGTCTTCATTTTCTTGTACGAAGTGCTCTTAAGTATTTCATGGTTGTACTTTTTAGTAAGGGAGACCAGGTACAATGCAGCATAGTTTAGAACCGGGAGGTTTCGCAAGTCCTTTGACAAAACAGAACGGGCTGTCATTTTCTCCATAGAATGAAAGTGAATCAAAGACAATGCAGTCGTTTTTGGGGTGTTTGAGTGGACTAAGTGTGCATAGGCACATACTAAAAGGGTGGACTTGTTTCCACTTTTGAATAGGCTATACTGGCCTAGCAATAAATTCAAGTCTTTTACTCTCAACTCCTTCAAGTCCTGAAGTATTTTGAGCTTTCTATCTCCAAACACAAGACCCGTAGATAAAACAATAAAATACAGACTAAGGCTACAAATTAAGATATCATTTCTTTCGTTAATGTCAAGAAAATTTTACCTTTAAGTTCTATGCCAACTTTTTGGTATGTCTCTACACACAAAAAAATATTAGCTTTTACAACACAAATGTCAAATGACAGTGCTATGATCACTCACTATCCAGAATAATTCTTCTCTCATGACTGACTTACATGGGGGATCAGGAGCTGCACATGCCTGGGGGTCTGCCCCAGAACCACCAGGGTCCTACAGGGAGGAAAATGTTGCCATTGGTACAAGCTGACTGTAAAGAAAAAAAAAAAAAGATGAGTTACAACAACATCCAAAGGTAACATTTGGTTGAAAATCTTCACACATATAACGTTAACGTTATATTTGCACATACTAGTACAGCATAACAGTATCTACAACATGGGGACTATACTAGGACTCTAATCACCAAAAATTGTGAAAACATAAAAAAATATTGTTTTAGTAATGTTCATGGGGAAAAAACGTCGGGTAAACCCGCGGATCTGACGGGAAAAGCCCACCCCAGATGTGTGTACATGTGCCTGCCCCCCCCCCCTTTTAGTGCCGATAACAAATCGGTCTGAAACCGCGTAAAATCGACGCGGGTAGGCAAGAATCGATACCCAGTCTGTCACTAGGATGTTCTTAAATGTTTCTATGGGATTTTTCGCTTTGGTCATGCGAACAACGGCGAAACTTACCGGGGAACACGAAGAACTAGCGTCAGCCGATGACTGCTGCATGCAGTACACTAACACGGCCGCATGGTGGCGCAGAGAAACTCTGCACCATAATATATGCGGCGCGTCCACTATACGCGCGGGTGCTTTTCGTCGATTTTTAAAACTGCTATAACTCCGGGTTTCGTGGGCGGAAAGATGTAAAAATTATACTGTAAGATCAACAGTCTTACTATGTAAATAGGAATACCACACACGCCCCAAATAAAATGATACTCAAGTCTACACAAGGCACAGCTGCTACCGGCATTGCCAAAAGTGAATTCCCTAGGGGATGCATCGGTGGAATTTTTAGAATTCCTGGCAAACCGGCCGCAGTACTATACTAATGCTCCGTCCCCTGAGGACGTCGCAAAAAGCGCCCTTGGAACAAATTCTGCAACGGCAAAAAACGCCCCTACAGTTCTAACGCAAGCTGCTAGAGACACCAACTTTACGTCACTTCTTTCGTACTCTAACAGCTTTCTACCACATAAAAATCATGAGTGTAGCATATTTGGAACAGGAGATACAAAGCCCGGAAGGTCGGCTGCAGTACCAAAAAGCGCCCCTAGGGGGCGCCAAAGGTCAAATCATGTGGCCCGCGTACTTTTTCAAAAGAGTAATGTCTCATGAGTGTTTGTACCAAGTTTGGTGCTTGTATCACAATTTGAAAGATTATTTCAGTTATCTGCCCCACTAAACGAGTCTGTACCGTCTGTACGAGTCTGTACCTGCAATCGGCTTAACTAGTGGCAGGTGATCTGCACCTAACTAATCATCTTGTATAAAAAAAGAACCGATTCCAACAAAGGTTCGAAATCTTACTTTGGTAGCGCAGAAGGACATAAGGTTGCAGGCTTTGTGCAAAGGCAGACAACGGATACATGATCTCACTTTTCTCTGACATTCTGGCGACCTTCCGTCAACTTTGTTGTTCGATCGTACGCTGCGCGTAGGTGTACCACAACATGGCGACACCTGGGGCACACGGAGTGATGACGTTATGATGACGTCACGTGAATACGCCCTATACTCAAGAAGTGGTCGTAGGCTTCTCTGTCATGTCATTTTTCAGATACTCAGAATTTCTTTGCGAATGACTTAAACTGCTCCAAGTTGAGGGGTCTCTAAACATTATTGTGAAGACGATGATGATAAATGGTTATTCCAAATATAAATGATTCCCAGCCCAAAGGCTGAGTTGCCAATTTATTACAATCTTATTCAAACTTTTTATAGAAAATGAAACATAAACACATTGGTATCATCGCACTACAATAAAACGTGGTAAGAAACACATTTTGCACCAAAAAAATTAAAATATTTATTTGAAACAATATTTGTGTGATTGGAAGTTATAATTACTTCCACTTTTCAACAAAATTGTGCAATTATCTTACGTTTCTGACATTTATGGTTGGCAATAAAACAGCCCACATGAGGCATACTCTGTTTCTGACACCACCACAAACTACTAGAATGTAAACAAACATGGGATGGCTTACAGCTACGTATCAAGCTTTTAACACACTCGTAAGGCGTCATATTTTGGCACCTCCACTTCCTGAATAGCACTTGCTTACAATGGAGTGGTATTGATTCAACTTACTTTGTAAAGAAATGACCAGAAATTTAAGTTATGTATCTTCTTAATGTAAGGCACAGTTTCTGTCTATGTTTTGAAGTCTAAATCTTTCCTGGAATATGTGTATAATATTATGTATATGTATTATCTTTTGGTCATTATATATTTGGTCATTATCATTTATTATTGATTGGTCTTCTGTTACACCTGTTAAAGATATACTGGTAATACATTTTGAAAGTACCTATGTTCTTTTCTTATCACTTTTCACTGTAATAATTCAGTTGTATTAATTTGCGGTATAATGTTTTCCGGTCCTGTGAAATTTTCTTTGTATTATTTGACGTCCTTTGTTAAACCATCAAATTGTGTTAGTTTCCTTTGCAACATTTATACGTATTAGTTTTCGTAGTTATATTCCTCTTATCCGTTAACTCCTTCTTAATTATCATATTAATTTCATGTCTACTATTTTTTTAATTAAGTTAGGAAGAAGGAGGTCCTGTACAAGCCCTGAGGGCTTCCTACTCCCTCCTCCACATTGTGTTTTTTGATGTTAATTTCTTACCTTTTCAGTGTATTACTGTGCATCATCCTTCGGGATCGCATCCCAAATGCAGAAATCCGGTCAAGACTCGGGGCAGAACAAACCATCATTGACAAGATACGCACTAAAAGGCTCAGATGGTTTGGGCATGTGATGCGAAGACCAGCAAACACCTTAGTTTACAAGGCGTACCACCAGGAGTTCAAAAACCCCAGATACCGGGGAAGACCACCCAAGAGGTGGAAAGACCAGATTCAGAGTGATACGGGGCTGACACTAAGGGAAGCAGAGACTATTGCCCTTGATAGAGCTGGCTGGAGAAACCGCACGGAGGGGAGCAAGGGGCCAGTACCTGGCCTGTGCACATAGGGAGGTAGGCAGTGTATCTTTAAACAATTGTGCGAATAAACAAATATTGACGTGACCTTACCTGGCCTGTAATCTTCCGCCACAAGGACCTGTTGAACGTGTCATACAGACGGTAATCCACAGCCTTCCACTTCCGTAGGTTGGCCAGCTCCTCTGGAGTAGGGGTGTAAGACTTGTAAGAGTACTCCTTGGCGTTCTTTGGTTTGCTGTTGTACAGGACGTCTCGTATTTCCCAGCACATGAGACGTCTGAGTAGAACTAAAGACTCGTCCAGATGTTCCAGCAGCAGAACGAGCGTAAAGTCGTACTCTAACTCTTTGATGTATGCTTCAGCTGCCGCCTGATGAGAATTTATAATAAGGCCATGTTGATTTGATTATATGGATGACATCCTCTGGGAACCCCAAAACTGATGCGAGCGTGTGAATTAAAAAAAGTTTGGCAAAAAACGTTGCCTTCTATTTTATCCAAATTCACACCAAGAGTCATTTATGTGGTTATGAAGGTTGAATGAATAACTAAACACACAGAGTATGGCATGACGAATAATAGACTCTTCATTTTCATTATTTCTTCACATTTTCTTCATTGGAATTGGTTTGGGCATTCTACGACATAGTTTTCCACTATTTTTTTTCAATCTATGGCATATATTTGCTCATTTTTCAGCTGCTTTGTGCGATTTACAGTATCGTTGTACTTTGTAGTTTTTTAATGTTCAAGGCTCAGTTATTTCTTTTTAAAAAAAGTATCAGAACTTTTAAGCAAGGAGTCAGGATATATTAAAGACGGCTTGTAACAAAACGTGCATCTGGCTATATCTACTGTCATTCAAATTGTTTTTATTTGTGTCATCGTAACATATTGAATCATATTATAACCATACAATTTTATAACTTTAAATAATGTGACATGATATTGTACCATAGAATCCGCTCCTTCAGTAGGGTAGCCTAAGTCGAAAGCCAAGTGGTTTCTGGTGCCGTCCCAGGTCACATTACAGAAGCCGAAGAAGGCCTCAGACTTGTTTTTGTACTTCCATGGATCTTGCAGAAAGGTCTTGATTGGATTTGTAGATGTGATGTTCAACAGCTTCGGAAGACTATAGAAGTTCATACACGACTTCAGGTGACTGAAAGGTTCTCGAATGAGAGCTATGCGTCATGCAGGAAAAACAGAAAATAGCGATGTCAACAGTTTTTTGCAGAGAATGATATCTACACTATACAGTTAATGGCATACTATGAAAATCCATTGTTGTTCACAATAAGACTTTGATACATGTATTGTTTGCAAGTGGAAGATTGGAAAAATACAAATTATGCAAATAAAGTGCTTAATTGCATAATTAATTACAAATGCTATGATTTGTGATTTGTAAATGGGCATTTCATTTTTGTGACATGCGTAAGTTAGTTAAAGGTTAACACTATGTATATTGTGTTAATGTAGATGTCATGTACATGTTATGATACAGGCTGTAAATATTTTCGTGTAGGTAGAGGGTCTCAGAATTCTTGTTTCTTAGTTTGATCAAGTATCAGAAATAGAGTTAAGGGTTACTTACAGATGTATACTGTGTTCGAAGGGAACTTGGACTGCAGCCATGTTTTGTTGTACACCATGTGGCCAAACAAGGCGTCATAATGTTCCCCCGCAGTGTGAACATAGTCTGTTTCGGCTGGAGGGAATGGCCAAGAGATGTAATTTGCCGCTTTCGCTACCAACGGAGTGAGGTTGTGGTAGATGACATACCTTTGAAAGATGTTTACGGTTGTCATACTACCTGTTTTGTGTGTTTTGATGAATACGAATTCTTGCCTTGGCTTGATACAGGAACTGTGGTTCCAACTAGTAAATACGCGTGTTGTGAATGAAGGTAGTCTTATTTCTTTCGACAATCCTTGCGTTCGTCCAAATGTTGTCGAGGGACGTAGTGTGTGGAGCTCGTTGCTCTGTTGAGAGAGTAAAAAATTGACGTTGAAGAGGTTTATCGCCAACTTACCCCTACCCCGCAAGGAGGCGGGGGAAGCCAGAAGAGCAACACAAGTCTCGACCTAGCCCCTTGTTGTGGCAGCTCAAGGATTTGGCTCAACAGCGATGCTTCTCTTTCCAATTCCCCATGGCTTATTTTTAAAAAAACATTCCATACATATGCCTGTAACTTTGTACACATTGAGTAAAGTTTACTCCAGTTTTTCTAGTGATGGATATAGTTTACTTACATAGATGTAATAGAACGCCTTTCCAAGGAAGAGGAATAGTACCACAGTAGCAAATCCTTTCCACTTGGTATCCATTTTAGATGTCATTATCTACGTAAATGGGAATAAGACCAGTTAATTAATTATTGCAAGTTTTCAATCTGTATGATACCTTGGTCTAATTCCGCAGGAGGAACAACAACAACAACAACAACAAGAATTCAGAGACCTCATACCTATATGAAAATATTTATAGCCTTTGCAATTTTTCTTTGTTTTAGGATTTTTCTCATTGATGATGGAAATGTGATGATTGCGTTTAGCATAATCTGTTCTACGGTTTTCTCAGCTCAAATAACATTTTTTTGTCAAAATCCCATCCTTTGGTAAGGTCATATTCCAACATTTTATTAGCAATTATATGAATGACCTCCACATTGTTAATCTTAACTAAATTACACATGTCACAAGTATGAAATGCCCATCTTTTACTAATAAGGAAGCATAGCAAATTATTATGCAAATCAGGTGTTTTATAATCTGTTAATGTTCCATTTGCCATAGATTACATACATGCGCCATACATTACATGTATCAAAGTCCTATTATGTACAACAAAGGAATTTTAATTTCCACATTAATTATGCAAATTAAGTCCTCATTTACATAACTTATATCTGTTTGTGTGCATCTCTGTCTAAGCTACCTACAATGCCAAAAATCATGAACTTTTTATTGTTCGTGTCTTAATTTATCCACTTTGAAAGATTTTGCTAGAAATTCTCCTTCAGTTCCAGAACAAGCTGCTAGGGGGCTAAAACCCACACCACTTGATTCTTACATGGAAAGCTATCAGCCACAAAAAACGACAATCGTATGTCCGGGACAAAAGATACAGGAAACGGAAGTTCTGCTGTAATACCAAGATCAGCCACAAGGAGGCCTAAATTTGAGGCCTAACCTTTGTCTCCCTAAGACCTACAAACATACCAAATATCATCATAATCCATAAAGGCTTTCTTAAGGTTATTCTGACCACAAATATGCGTCAACACAAAGAGACAAACACACTCACACTCACACCAAAAACAAGACCTACATTTGCATGTAGATAACAACAGGCGAACCACACCTCGAGCATGTTGAAGAACCCACCACACGTATCTAAAAGAGTAGAGTGGGGTAGAGTAGAGTAAAGTTGTCCATTAGAGTAGAGCAGAGTAGAATAGAGTAGGGTAGGGGTCCTTCCCGGTGAGAGTGATTCCAAGCTTGCAATCTGCAGCTGGTCTTACGCAGCTTGTACAAAACAAAACAAAACAAAAACGCCTGAAGGACACGCTATGTCATGGGCTGTACGTCCCCATTTTAACGGACTAACGCAACACCCCACACCGAGCGTGATTCTTACAAATGTAGCTTCCTAATTACAAAGTAGTAGCTTCCTTAAACATCTGGAAGTATACCTTTACCTGGTAGATAAAATGGAAGACACCATGTTTGCGGCGTTGGCCTGCCGAGGTGATCAGTTGATATGGAACCACTTTGAAATGTCAACCAAACCCGTTTTTTCACTATTACTAATTAGGTGGGGCAGTTTTCACGGTTAACCTCTGACATCATGGGAGACAATAAACATCACAGCTGACATACAAGTGTACGATAGACCCTCTATGACAGAATGCGTGCTGCCAGAAAAATGGGATAAATTTCAGGTAAGGGGTGGTTATGGACAAGTCCATTTTGTTGTGTGTGGAAGTGTTTTCGGAGTCGTTCATTGATTACAATCGGGGCCGCTGGAAGAGTCTATTCTTAAAGAGGGGGCATTTTATAACTTAAATGTTGGACTAGGGTGATGACATATAACAGCTGAAGACCTGTTTGGAAAGAAAAAAAAAGATGCAGACCCTAATATCACAGTAAGATTAATGAATAATGTTTTGTTTTATGTTAGTTTTAGTAATCAAATGTAAGATTGCTTTCTGTTCTTTTGGGCTTAAATCGGCGGGAGCTTTGCCTGTTGCAGAGCGTGTTTTTGCTGTCCAGAATCCCTAAAATATCATCATGCCAGGAGGACAGCAGCAATCCCAGACGTCCGGAACTACAAGTAGCAATTATTTCGCCCGATTTTTGCTTCATTAGAGAAGGTCAGTAGGCCTAAGTAAGTGAATAATAGGAAGGTAGTCCGTCCTCTTAATATCATTTTCATTAAAATGATATATACTACATTCTAAAAGTGGTCACTGGATACTTGTTCAGATGTTTCTATATATATAGAAGCAATTTACTCCGAGGGGAAGGTCGTATTTTTTTAGTAATTAACTTCGTAAATAGTTTCATAAGGTTTGTAAGTTTCGTTTCGTTTATTTATTTACCCAGGATAAAACATATAAGCCTGAGTCCTGTCTGCGGAAATCCTTGCAAAACGTACGACGTTCTTGGCTACGGTAACATTCTTGTAATCATATGTGAATCCAAGCGTGGAAATGACAACAGAGGCACGTGAATTGTAGCACAAAGATGTTTCTTTTATACATGTAGTCGTTGTAACAAAACAAGAACTTTCAGATCAGCTGTTTCTTTTATAGTATCTAAGTCTTTTTCATATAAAACTTAAAAAGGATTTCTGAGCTGTTTTACAGGTAGAGTGTGTGAACTTTGCACACAAAATCAATTATTTGAAAGAACAACACACATGTATTTGTCCAATTAAATAAGTCTAATCTTCCATCAAGAACGTCAAGACAACCAGATATTACAGTCATAATAAATATAATCTAACTCAATTTACAAATAATCCGATTCAACTGACCAACACGGTGGTCAAATCCGGGCCCAAATGTCCCACCCTTCTTTCGAACCGAATCACGTTCGATCTGACGTAATTCGAACCGAACGGGCGTTCGATCCGCGGTTACTTGAGGTCATGTACGGTAAACCTGCTACTTCAAGCCCTTTTTTTACACGGGTACCGCCTAACAGAAAAAATGCACCTTTTCACAAATATAAACCGTTTTCTGTACAGTACATCTGTGCCGTCACTTTATAATGAATATGTAACATGTAACAAAGCTACTAACGCCATCGTGGGTGACCTTGAAGATCTTGATTCTTGTTTATACCAGCATCAATTACAACTTCCCCCCATCCAAGCGGCGTGACATGCGTGCAAACATGGTATTTTAACCACTTCCAAAAATCGTTCAAATTCCATCATTGACGGCTTGTTTGAAAGAGCAACGATTTTCGCAGATTTCTGTCTTAGGGATTTTTCAAATATAGCCGCGCTGAGGAATTATGGGTATTTTAAGGTTAAAATGTGCATTTTTCGCTCCTATTTTGGCTGTAATTTCAGTTTTAGTCAAAAATTCAAAAAATCCTAAGACAGAAAGTTTAGTTTTACTGTAGTAGTTGAGAAAATCCAAAAATCAAACCTTATTTTTTATGTTTGGGGCCCCTTAAAATCAGTAGTTTGGTTCCCATGAACCGTTTTTAAAATTGACAATTGATCGCCTTTGGAAGCAAATTCACACGAAGTTGAGCAAAGGCAGTGAAAGACCAACATTTGAGGTGAATATAATCGCTTGTAACATTTTATTCTGACGAGTAATTTACTTTCCAATTACTTTTAAATTATAACCGTTACCCCCAGCCTCCCCCGGGACTTCCGCGCGACTCCGCGCGGCCACGTTGGTAACCCGATATCCTCCCTAGTAATGCGACATTTACCCTAGCAACCGACCACCGTGCAAGGCAACCAATTACTTTCATCAGATATGAAGTTCACAGCCATTGGTGTCATATTATATATTATGTGCAAATTGAATGATGGACCCTAAATACATTACAATTTACAATTTTTCAGAATGTGGCTCCATTCTTTGCTAATATTGCTGATCCGTGCATACATGCAGTAGCATCATATAGCGGATATTGCATAATGAATCATTTATTTATTGGTTTATCTTTTTTGTGTCGACAACAGCATGACTGGCAACCGTGACATGCAATCCTGAATTTCGATGCTTGTTTACAATTTATCAGAGGATCGTATCCATATATTATAATATATCCTATGCTATACGATGCTCTGATAACTTGTAAAGGCACCATCTCGAATATTCTAGATATTATATTTAAAATGAGCCCTAGTAAGTATCTTAGGATATACATTATGAATCATAATAGGTATAATAGATACAATAAATACAACATAATTTTTAATTATTATATAGCCAGACGACGTCGACCAATCAGAAGGCTCTATTTCCCCCATAACCCAGGTCATTAATACCCGATGTACTACCCGCGAATACGCGTTCTGTTTGAATGACATTAGATTGAACATAATGCAATTCTTTACCGCACGAAACCGTTAATAAACCATTACATAATATCTCTTCTCCGTTAGAAAAAGCTCATAATGCGTAGCAATTGTGCATCTAAGTTCAGTCTTATTAGCATTAGTCTAATTAAAGTCACAAAGTCTGATTAAAGTCACCAAGATGACTGATTATTTAAGTCACACATCGTCATCACACTCACACCACCTAACCAGCTTTTCCCATGTTGGCGCACGGCCAGCCAAAAAAGTATTTCTTGTTCTCTCTGAGCCCGCAGCGGTCCCTTTACTGCCATCTTGTCTTTCCTACCACGTGTTTTACCCCCCTGCCCCCCGCCCCGACTGCAATATACATACAAGCTCCGCCTAAGGCCTAGACGGCCCAACAAATGCGTTATACACCACCAGTCAGTCGGGTTACATCGATAGCGGCATCTACCTTGAGTGGCTTAAGAAATGCTTTAACTGCTTTGCCTCTCAAGAGAGACCAGTATTACTGATACAAGACCAACACTCCACACATCTAACAGCCAAAGCTATTGAATTCGCTATCGATAATGGAATAATCATGCTTGGCTTGCCCCCTCACTGCAGCCGCTTCCTGCAACCAATGGACTCACGGGGAGGGCCATTTTCGCCTCTAAAGAGAAAGTTTACCGACGTCGTACAAAACATTTGTGTTGCAAAACCAAATTTTTTCACCTCAAAGTCTACCTTCCCCCGTATCTACAGTACCGTAAGGGACCAGGCACTGACCACGGCTGTCGTAAAACGTGGCTTCAAACAGGCGGGAATTTTCCCAGTGAATCAAAAGGCAATCAACACAACTTGGCTTCAGATGAACGACACACCACCAAAAACCACAGAATCGCCTTCAACAACCACAGAATCGCCTACAGCAACCACAGAATCGCCTACAGCAACAACAGAATCGCCTACAGCAACCACAGTATTGCCTACAGTAACCACAGTATCGCCTATAGCAACCACAGAATCACCTACAGCAACGACAGAATCGCCTACAGCAACCACAGTATCGCCTACAGCAACTACAGTATCACCCACGCTCGTCCCCAGCGTCCGCGGAGAAGCCATAGGTATAGATCGTGGCTTAGAATAAATTATGTCAGCCCAGGCTATGGAAAATAAACTTTCTTTAATGAATATCTGTCGTTTTTGTTTTGTTTTGTGTCTTTCTATTATGATAACCTAGTGCTCTACTCTGGTGGTACTAGTATTTTCGTGCGCGTTCTCTAGTACGTACCAATCAGTACGGTACACGGCGGCGATGCGATCTGCTACACTGCTATCGGGACCTAAATCAAGACAATTCCTAGCTATTTTTGGGCATAAAATGTTGTCACAGTGGTAATACACTATATGAAACGGACCATTACAAAGTACCTTATTGGTGACGCTGTGAGGGTGTAAGATTACCCCTCTACATTTGCCCAAAAGGGAGTTAGTCACGGAAGGAACTTGGCTGCGGAGGGAGTTTGGGCTCGTCCCCAGGATGGTTAGCTCCTCCCAGTATGCTTTGCGCATGGAAAATCTGTTCTCTGTCCCAGAACCCTAATACACAGACATTCCCTATGTTCCCGATGGGACCCCGCCGTGCCGCAGTGGTGCCCAGGCGTGGCTTTAATTAAACAAGCAGACGCTGTGGAGGAGCGTGAGTATCACCCACAACATATGCGACGGGCGAGAAAGAGCTCGAGCACGCTCCCTGCGCTACATGCGGCCACTGTGACGCCGAATCCTCGCCCAACCCTCTACGTTTATTCTGACGGCAGGAATAATTCCTCGGTACATGGCCGACATACTGACTCCCGTAAGCGAGTCAAGGGTTCGTACGAAGAGGTGGGTAAAACCAAGAGCAATCGTCTTTAACGAGGCATACTTACAAAAGCTTAGGGAGGAAGCAGAGAAGGAGAAGGAAAACAAGAGAACGTGAAGAGGAAAAAAGAAACAGAGATGAGGAGACGGAGAAGCAAAAGAAACAGAAGAAGAGGGACAGTGAAGACAATAAGATAGAAAGGAGAAGGAGAAGAAGGAACGAAAGAAAGAAAGAGCGCAAGGAGAAGAAAAGGAGAGAGGAGAAGGAACAGAAGGAGGAAAGTGCACCGTGGCAAGCGACGTACGTATTTTAGTTTCATTTGTCGAATCAAACTACCGCTAACACCATAGAGAATTAATTTGGTCAAATATAAGTATTTAAAGTTTTTATCGCCGATTAAGACGACTCCCGAAAGACTGAAACTGACCGGAGAAGGTTTGAAACAATTCATTTTGTAATATTTAGTTCTGCGTCCTCTTTACAATCTGAAATAAGAAATCAGAGATTTCTAACCTCAGGAAAGCGTCAATACTATCCATAATATTTAGACCGATTCGATAACAGTACTTCCGCACCCAAAACTTGCTGACGGACATCCTTGTTTTTAGGGAGTGGGCTCAGAGAATCCAAGGCCGCAGAGAAAGAGGAAGACACCAACATGGTTGAAGGACTATGATGACTGAATGGACTCGCGATGAGAAATTGAGAACATTAGCAGTTATGTTAGATTAACTACTTATGGCATGTATAAGAATTAGCGTACTGATAAGTAATGCTTCGACCCAATACATTTCTTTCAGTTCATATTTTGCTATTTTTGATAGAGGCATGCCTCAGCTCAGGCAAATATATCTGTATGTCAGTGTTTATTCTGAGATCTCACGGAGACAAACTTCCGAAACGTTCACGGAACTATACATTCACGGTGGCGACAGGTGCAGGAAAAAGAAAGTCCAGCAATTATTTGTTGACTGTTATGATAAGTTCATAGTACAGAAGTGACAGTGAAAACAGTGAACATAACAGTACAGTGAAAAAATCAGGAATTACAGTAGCTCTACTTTGATAACGTGGTATTCACGCTTAGTGTAGGCATCCTCAAGGAGTACACTGAGAGTCTCCGGCTCCCCGCCGCACATCGTCTCCACCGCATGCTTTAGTTTCTCTGGAACTCATCCCACCATCACCCACTCTCCGTCCATCCGGGCGTATGTCATCAGGCCAGCCATAGGCGCTCCTGGCCGGTGGTAGCGTCTCACCTTGAGGCTTGCGATCCCTTCCAACTTTATGTATATTGAGCTTTTTGGCATTCTCGGCGTAATGCCAAGTCTGTAGAGTCAGTTTTTATAGGATAAGGATTGCATGTCGATTAGACAAAATACAAGTTATGACCTCATTCACGTTATGACAACATGCAAGTTATGACCTTGTTCAGTCATATGCATTTGACGTTTCGCCTCAATTCATTACTAACGTTACAATGTAAGCAACACAGCAATACATAGCAGCAATACATTGTATCAAAATATAATAATATTCCGCGAAACCAAAACAGACACGTACGTACCATTCTGGGAAGTGAACAGACGTTGATAGATCTATTACTGTAAGTTGATCGTCTGTGACTGTGGGACGACCTGTGTGTGTAAGGCGTCTCTGTCACCACCGCGCGTGGCGGGAAAATACATGGACTACAGTCACTACACCATTATTCATGGCGTGCTTTTTTTATTATTTCCTGAAATTTATCTGACAATCATGTTTCTCAACTCTCTACTATTCATGTAAGTTAAAGATAAGGGTTTTTGTATGCCGCATGATGAAACTCTCCTTTGTTGACTATTGGGCCTTCACGGTAGTACAATTTTAAAACATTCTCACCCCTTCCCCATAGTGCCAGCAGCCCGTAGTGTAGACCTTTGACCCAAAAATATCGGTTTAGGTTACAGTTGCCGTGGCGTGGGGAGGGCGCAAGATGCTAGTAAATACAGATGATCGCGCAAGAAAACGAATATTCGCCTAATAATAGGCGGGTACGTCACAAAAATGCCATCCCAATGGTTTGGGACATGTCAAGAACGTGCAGTGGAACACCAGAACTAATTTGCCGTCGTGCGATGTCCCCGGGACCTTATTTGAATCCGCAGCTGTCAGCAGTTACCAACCTTGTTAGCAGTGACATTTTTATGTTTGGGAAAAAGTAGGGCGATGGTTTATTGTCAGAGAAGGTGAGTAAGAAGAAGATGTATCCATCAAGAGCAGTATTATGAGTAAACCGGCTCTGAAGAAGGTTGACAATAGTGCAATCGTAAAGAAGAACAGATCGGCCGCAAGGCGATGTTTTTCAGGCCCATTTTTGGACCATAGATACCGGCAGTGCACCGGCGTACCGACTGTTACATATGGTGCCGTTGATAACTACGGTAGTGTAAGTGTCTGTTGTGTGACAAAGAGATTGAAAGATAATTGTTGTTGTGAATAGCAAAATTGACGGTTAACAGCTACATGTACACTGTTGTATGGTGTCGACAAGAACGACCGAGGAAAGCTGGCTTTGGGTCTTCTCCTTCATAATCAAAAAGGGTTACAGCACACAGGGCGGCTTTCGTTAAAGCTCCAAGATCTGCTTTCTCCTCAGCAGTAAAGTTTGCTGTTTTAACAAACTTGGCTAGGGCCTCAGATTTCTGTGCAACATTACAGCATTGTTGACACAGGAATGTTCTTCTACTTGTTTCTGCTATCTTCTTCACTTGAGGAGGCCTCAGAGCACAGAAAGTGCTCAGTCCAATCTTCGATTTGAACAGCCGATAGGCTGTCTGCAGCGTCATGGTCATCGCGTATCACATGTCTCTGCACTAGGGTGACCTGGCCATCCTCACCTTTCATTCTCTTTACTTCTTTCTTGCTGGGCAGTTCCCGTGACACCTCTGGAAGAAGGAAAAAGTCTGAGATGCATTTCTTTGTGTCTGCTTTCATGCAATCCTTTCGTCTCTTCCTGCTGCGTTCCTGCCAAAACGTCTCTGTAGCTACCTTCCGGCGCCGTATCTTCAATCTGCTGGAAAGCCATCTGCCATATCTTTTGCTCTTCCTACAAGACAAGAGACTTTTAAAGGCCCCATATGCAACTCGTTTGCCGTGGCTACTTGTTCCAAGTGCCTTGACTTTGCCTAAGCCATCTCAAAGATTGTTGACCAGTGAGGTTGCTACATCTGCCATCTGGCTGGTTTCTTTGTTTGCCAAGACACCCTCACACTGTGAAGGGAAAGTACACGCCTGCAAGCAACTGCACGTCAGCAACTCAAGCACAGCAGCCGGTGCAGGGGGTGACTGTAGCCATGTGATGGGGATATTGTCATCTTCGTCCAGCTCCCACCCTGCGTCTACTGGGCTCGGTACCTGCGGGTTGGCCTAAACGCACCGCCTCCATACACATGCCTGGTAGTTGGCTCTTTGCAATTGTAGGTACTGGTAGAGACAGTCGCGGCACGGTGGCAACTCGCTTGACTCAACATCGCCTTTCTTGGCTAGGAATAGGTGATATCTCGTTTACATCAGTTACATGGGTAGATGGCACATACATCTGACAGATGGTAAATCATTCAATCTTTTTGAACAGGTCGCTCTTAGCAGACACCGTCCAAATCTCTCCTTTAGCATGGATGATGTAAATTATGGCATCATTTGGATTCTAATGAGACAAAATCTCTTGGCATTTATAATTACTAGTAATAGAAGAAGGTTATGATGTGTTTTTGCGGCTGTGTGTGTCTGTGTCAACAGCATAACTCGATAGCCCCTGGAACAGAAAATAAGTGACATAGGTTGGGGTTCATCATCAGGCAAGGTATTTCTAAGGCACAATCGGTGCCGCTGGCATGAAGAAGAAGATCAAGAACAAGGAGTATCAAAGGGAACCGTGTATTCCTCCTTTCTATGGACTGGAGTATCAAAATTCAATGGCAAATTATTCTTCTCTTACATGTCAGCATTTCTGATACAACATTCGTTAAAAGCAAACTACGACAAAAAGTAAACATAGTTGTACTTACAATTTCAAACCAAACACAACCGAAGAACATTTTCTTCCTTTTATATCAAGATGTAACTATGTTGAAACCTACACATGTAATCAGTAATTTAACTTTTAGAATCTTTTGGCATTGTATCTTTAATCATATACCAATCAATAGTTTTTTTCAATACGCTTGTATATGTAAACGTGTGTAGAACAGCTGTTTTCCAAGCAGCAGATAAAAACAAAGCTCAGAGGTCCAATTCGAAATAATGCAAGCTTAAGAAATTATAAAACATAATTGAGTAGTCATAATTGAGTAATAAGTCATATGAGCAAATCGAATCCTTTTTTTTGTTTTTCTTAAAAATAGAAATGTAATCAGCAAAAATCTCATAAGGTGAGTTTTGTGTAGTAAATAGCTGGTGTGTTACGCCAAAGGGCCGTTATACCGGCTATACAGATACAGATACAGAAATACGTGATAATGAGTCTACAGACGAGAATCCATTTCGATGTTTTTACGATTTTCCCGCCGTCCTCCCGTTTACGTCAGTAACCAGAGTCAGCTGACTAACCTGCAAAAACAGGAAGTGAGATGTCAAGAAACCTGTAACAACAAAGTTTGCGGGCTTGACTTTGGACCATCAGATCTCCCTTGTCGTTTAATATTAGCAAACATGGAAGGGATGGCAGATTTTATCAAAAATTCTGAAACTTCTGTCTTGAATGATCAAGTGTATGATCACGATATCTGTAACTCGAATATCACACAAAAAATGTAAAAAAAGATATCATTTGCATTATGAGTGAAGAAATTGTATAGTTGTTGGTAAGGGATTGGGGAAGTTAATAGTTAGAAAAATGTTTTACATACTTTATCTATAAATTGTATCAGGTACAGTTCTTCTATCACAATGTACAAAATAGATCTCTTTTCATATCGTATAATTTACCAAATTTAAAAAAAACAAACAATTTTGTCTATCAAATATATATATATATATGCATTTGATAAACAAAATATCTGGCATATATTTATATTACATAGGAAGTTAAGGTATAAAACCATAAATTATAAGATATGAAAAGGGATCTCTTTTGGAGGACAACCACAAACAAAAGATGACCCAAACTTTGCATATACTATGGTAATATGATACCTCAAAATAAATTTAGAAATTCTAAAAGCTATCTACTGCTTTAAGGTGAGGCCATACATGCAAGGCTTAAAGTACAAAATTTGGCACTGTTCAAACATAAAATACAGTTATTTTTATACGCTTGAAGCAAGGTATTGTTTTTACTAAGTAGGTTTCCCAACCACTTAAGTAACTTATATAACTAGGACTATATACAGTCATTTTTGTGTCTCACATACATTTTATCTTAACTCATTTCTTTCATTCTATTAACCGGTACTGGTTATTGAGGATGATGTGTTGTCTGCTGTTAATGGCTAAGAGGGAGTAAATATATTGCCTAGAAGGAGTCGCTATTGAACCACTGCCTACTGACTGCATAGTGCAATGCAGACTCACCGCCACAACAGAGTATCTTCTGGCCCGTCAAGCAGCACATGCCGTCCCCACATTTGTCAGTCCGCAGGTGGTTGCCCCGGTCGCAGTGGCCAGGGGAGCAGAACGGAAATGTGCCTTCCCAGTAGCATGATTCACCTGTATGCCAGTATCCCTTATGAAGTTTTTGATGACATATATATGCAGCATCATTGACTCATTTACGTTTATTCATTGTAGGACATAATTTTGACACGAAAATGATTCCTATGGCAAGACTTCCGTGTAAAAAATTGGATCTAGGAAGGCAAATATGTACCTTTTCGGGTTTTTTTTCAAGTTTTATAATCATTGCTTCAACTATCATGGCACAAAAGCCTAAAATATTCATTTTTAGTAAAAAAAAAACGGCAAAATACGCCAGGAAAATGTCTCCTCGGCAGAAATTGAAATGCATCCAGATTTGCTTAGAATACATCTACTTACCTCTGTGCCAAATTTGGTGCTTTTAGATAAATGTGCACAACTTTTCAGCTATGCTGCTGGACTAAATTATTATTAATTATTAGTTAACGTCCTATGGCATCATTTTCACCTCAAATTTCGCGTTCCTTGAATAGACGTAAATACGTCCACAACGCTGCAAATATGTCATGAAAAAACGTCGTTTAATATAGACAAAATGTTTCTAAAGGCTGACCATACGTCCCTTTATACTACATTACAGTTTTTGTGCAAAATATAGCATTCAAAAGTGTTCCTTAAACAAGCGTAAATTTGCAAATCATAGAGACGTTGCACTAACTAAAAGAGGCCAACATCAGTTCCAAATGCAGCATATTTATATTCTTCCATAAACACCCCCATGCAAAATGGACGTTAATCTTTACCCATATCTAGTGAAAAATCTACGCCCATACAAAAATCAACGTCAAATTAATGTCAAAAATCAACATTCGTCCATGCGACGTAACACCTATTAAAAATACGTCACACTTACGTTCGGCATATGTGACTATTACCTATATATCAAGTAAGTGTCACGTCCCTTTATCGCTAACCTAGTTAACGATTAGTGGCTTTAACTTTAGTAGGACGTGACTACGAGTGACACCTAGCGGAATTTAGGTGCGGCGGAAACAGAGCCACTTTTTTTTCAAGTCACATGTCCCAACACAAAGTAGGTAACGTCCTCTAAAATATGTCACGTCCGACCTAAAATAAACAAGTCACACATCACTCTGTTTATTGGCGTCACGTGCGAGGTAAGTATGTGACGTGTTTGAAAGTTGAGAGTATAAAATACGTCACGTCCGACCTACCAAAAACACGTCACACAACAGGTTATGTGACTCACGTAAAATAGTCTCGTCCGACCTACCACAAACGTATACGTCCGTCCCTAATATATGTCCCGCATTTCTTGAGCACGCCAAATTCCAAATTTTACATGTGACCACTATCGAGCAGCGACGTCTTGCGGACTTCGTTCGTCTGCAGATGTCTCCTTTCTAAAAATAAGTCTCCTTCGTAGTCGTGTCCAAAACACGGGACTTATCCCTGAGTCCCAAATTTCCAAGAGCGACCAGGCCACAGCAAGTAATTTTTATGGATGACATCAGCGCAATCACAGATAAAAGTAATAAAATACTAGTCACATATGCCGAACGTAAGTGTGACGTATTTGTAATTGGTTGGACGTGACGTGTTTACGTCGCATGTGACATAAATTTAGCAAAAAGGTCACATATTTAGCTCCGTATTTTTGACACAGATATATTGCCATACAGCGATGTCTTTGTATATGTGACGGGTTTGTGGTAAGTCTGATGTCAAGAAACTTACTTCCAGTGCTGAACACAGACATCCTCCAATAACCTCCACAGAATTCTTCTGGATTTCCCGCGCAACGACCGTTACATTCGCTGTCAGGACGACGGTCTACGAGGTCCTTAAAGTTTTGCTCCGTCCCACAGAAGCATTGGTTGGCTCTCTGGGTTGCTATAGAGAAAAGAAAATATCGTATATCTTTCAAAAAGTATGCATGACCATATTATAACCTAACAAGACGTATACGACATCTTCACGTTAAAGCGATGGGAATCAATAGTCAGGTGTAGGTGTTAAGTTAAACCACAGAAAATGCGCTACTGTATCAAAGGCAACAATGTCTGCACCCGCTTGTCGCCGCAGTAGATTCAGTAGTAGAGTGAAAACCGAAACATTGGCAGGCAATTGTCTTTTTTCATTGTTAAATTGTTATATATAATCGCTACCTCTCTCTCTCTTACTCTCTCTCTCTCTCTTATTCTCTCTCTCTCTCGATATATATATATATATATATATATATAGAGAGAGAGAGAGAGAAAGATATATATATATAGAAAGATATATCTATCTATCAATATATCTATCTATCAATATATATATATATATATATATATATATATATATATATATATATATATATATATATATATATATATACATACATACATACATACAGACAGATAGATAGATAGATAGATAGATATAGAGATAGATATGTAGATATAGATATATAGATATGTATATACATATATATATATATAGATAGATAGATATAGATATATATATAGATAGATAGATATAATTAGATATACATATAGAGATATAGATCTATATGATTATATATAGATATAGGTATTTATATATATCCATTGATTCACAAATGTAATATAAGTATAAAGGTATAAAAAAATATTCACGGCATTATCTTATGAGTTTGATACATTATTTCTCTGTAGATACCTGAGTAGGGGTAGTTCTCACTCTTGCAGTGATTCATGCAAAGAGCATTCGTTAATGACGAATGACCCCAAATCTGCGCGTTTGGGAACATACGGTCGGATGTGTCCGGAAAACAACCATAGTACTGCTTGGCTAAGGTTGGACCTGCGTACGGGAACATAACATGGGAATTAGATCGGACATTAAATGAAAGTATCACCCAATTCAATACTTATTTGCTATTTACGAATTACACGTGCAACAGGTCGGGTGCCCATTTTGTATATTCCTACCCAGGAGGTTGCAGATTCAAACCCCGCCTGATTCATTCCAGAAGCAGTAAATACTGTTTTGCTTTCTTAGGAGCCAGCACGTATGATAATTTTACCACGCACTGGCCCTTTGTGGCTACATAATCGGATATGCATATCATATGGTCTTTTTAATTTTATTTTTTATCTAAGCTTTATATTTTAGAATAGTGAATTGACCCCAATAACTACATAAACTCATAAACATCCCAGACTGTCTACCCACCAGAAACAAAGGCAGGGACTGATTAGCATAATACTGGTCGATCTATTTTGAACAGATTCAAATATTTTTCTGTACTGGTTTTCAAAGTAACATCATCAAACCATGCAGAATGATCCAGATAATTGTAACTAAGTCACATAATGAAGAAATTGCTATCAACAACTTTCAGTTTCTGGAAAACCAACCTTGTGTTCAAATTTCCACTTTCTACACAGCCCTTTGAAAAGTGTCTAATTGTAGATATCTGTATCTATTTTGTACCTTGAAAGTATCACAGCTGAATTTAATTATCTTTGGTAGTGTGTCTAGAAATATGCCTTGTAATTGTGGTGTCTAAGAAAACAGTATACATGTAGAATATGGAACTCTAACAGAACTGTACAAGTAACTGCCAGCCAATGCATATGTCTCAGTCTGACACTACAATGTACTAGGCAGAGCTTGGCAAGCCAGTGTTGTCATTACATTCTGGACTCATGACTCCAACTATCTTCTTACAATCATACTTCAATTCTTTTATCTGTTGTCGATTCATTTCTAAATGTCTTGCAGAGTAACTTGTCTTGGGTACTGTCGACTTATTAGCCTGAGACCTCTACCCATGTTACCACCACAGTAGTCAGAGGGAGACTGAGGTCTGGTAGTTTACGTTAGCCGAATTTATTGGGTGATTTTATAGTACAAGCATGCTCTTTAAAAAATTTTGCTCGGAAATACGATTATTCTCGGGATTTCCTAGCGCCACATTTTTAGCCAAACATCGTTTAAGATTAGCTACATATATTACCGAAAATTCCTGATTTTGATATTTTTCGACGACTAGGAATAAGACCAAAAGTCATGTTTTATGGATTTTTAATTTCTGATTTTAAGTGGTACTTTTTGTTGACAAATAGGTGGGAAAAAATGACATTTTTCGCACTCAATCATCCATAATTCAAAATCAAAGACATATTTCAAAATCCCTAAAACACAATTCTCGGGAAAACCGTTACGGTCATTTTGAGCCGTCAATGACATAAGTTGCACTTTTTTACGCACTTTTTTACGCAATTCATGCGGCACGGAAATGGAGAGGGGATAATTGTTACCGCCGTGGACAGCTATTGCGATATTCAAGGTCACCTACTATAACGGCAGTTACTTTGCTACATGCTACATGTCTATTACAAAATGATGGCATAGATGTAATGTCCAAAAAACGGGATATATTTGTGATATGGTGATTTTTTCCTGTTAGGATTTACCCGTGTAAAAGGGGCCTGAAACCCTAGGTTTACTGTAAATGACCTCGGGTAACCGAAGATCGAACACCGTTTGGTTCGAATTACGTCAGATCAAACATGGTTCGGGTTCTGAAGCAGGTGGGGACATTGGGGCCCAAATTTTACCACCGTGAAAATTGGACTAGATACTGACAGAAATTATCATAAAGGGCTCAAAGCACGCACCTTTAAACTGCGATTCCCATTCTGAAATTAACTTACAGGCTTAAAAATACATGCCTTTCAGTACTATGAACCACAATTTACAGGAAAGAGAAAAAAGGATTATTAATGATTATGTAAATATATATAAGAATATTTTGGAGCCCTTGGTACCTAGCACACACAAAAATTGTTGCCCATATACTGTGGAATTTAGACAGAATCATTGTTACAGATAATGACAACAGTTCTAAACAATAAGCTAAACCTAGATCTTTACAGTGTCATGAAACACAAGTTATTTCCGTCACCTTACCGAGAAGTTTATTGGCTTTTTTAGGGTTTGGTCTGTACATCGGATTTGCACGAAGTTTCTTTGCGTCTGGAAAATTGTGAAGCTTGTGTACGTGTTCGGTGGTGTCATGACTGGAGTTGTCTGAAGCCTGTTGGTGAACTTTTGTTGTTGTGTTGAGATAGGTTTCGTTATCGTACATGGTTGTAACAGCGTAAGGTTCCATGTCACCATTGTCGGTCACTATATTTTCTACTTGCATTACTTTAGGTTCTTCATCAATGTTTCCAACAGCGTGAGGGTCGATGTCACTGTCAGAAAAGTCTTTATGCCTAGTCTTGTTATTACCTTCTTCTCCTGTCTTGTCAGGCTGAGATTGGTTAGCATTCCTATTATCTGCCATATAAAAATCCTCATTCGTGCTCGTAGGTTCATATTCCTTGCCAGCTACGTACACAGCCTCCTGCACGCCTTGTCGTTGACTCCTGGGAGAGTTTTGACCGCATGTGGACATTCTTGTTGGCTCTGCAGTGCTTTCTGTGTACAGCACGTTCTGATCAGAGTGTAGATTATCTTCACTTTGCAATGGGCTTGTCGCCTCCTCTAAATTTATTGGGCTGTTCTCTTTTCTGATAGACTGGTTCATTGAGACTCTGTTGGCAAAGACAGGATAAGAACGATAATGTTTTTGGTACTGTCATTAATCTCTGATTCTGTCATACATGTAGTTTCTTGTATTACTTGTGGCTTTTATGACAAGTGCCTTGCATGAATGCATGTTCGTTCACAACATTTTATGTGGCTAAGTGACAACAGTATTTAGCCTTGTGATAGTTTATTGTTATGGTGTTAGTACCCAAAGAATTAAACAGATCGGCCCAAGCAAATGTTACTGAATGTAGCTTTGTCCCTGTGATAGAAGTGATAGTTGAGTTGAGGGTGAGGGGCAACGTGGTTTAAGGTGGCAAGGTGGTCTTGACATTACTGTTGTTGACTCGGGAGGTTGACTAGGCTTTTAAAAATCCCTGGCAGGCCCCTGTGTTGTGCCCTTGGGAAAGGCACTAGGTCATATTTCCTCACTTCACTCAGGTGAAAATGACTACCTAGCTTCAGTTAGGGACGTCCTCTCGGATGGAAGGCATACTAAAGTCCGTGTTTGAGTAGCACTATTCATAGAAAAATAAAGAACTACTGCTACTTTAACAGTGACTGGTTTACATGTAGATTGACTTCTATTTCTTTCAAGCAATGTACATTACCGACAGAAAGAAATGTCTTAGTAATCTTATGAAGATCCAAAGAGCAAAGGAGCTACAAGTAACTGTAGATTCAGAGACATGGGATACAATCGTCATGTCACCGTCCTTGCACTATGTAGGATTATAAATATCAATACACTCTGTTGGGAGAACAGATCTGTTCAGCTCTGTATGAGGCAGACTAATTATTGTATTAAAAAATGTTGATATCATACATGTTTAATGTATCAAAACAAAGGTTGATGTATCCATATTAACTACGCAGCCCAAGGACGTCATCTGACATCCCCCACCCCCCAGGACACTCTAAGACCTGCTTCAACGTTCCTAGCCAGAACTGACAGCTACGATCTTGTTAGCTGCACTTATGCAAAACAGAAGGTGTCTTTTGTCAAGACGTTTCCTAGTCTGAAATTGCCAAAGACAATTTGCTAATACTCTAGATTTACGTTGTTGGGTTTTACTTCATATTTGGAAGCAGTGGAAGCTAAGGACCCCACGTGCACTATGTCTGTAATAGGTGTGTTCTGTGATTTTAGGTGGAGTGTTTCTAAATGTAAGCTTTCATCTGTAAACGTGGAGAAATGTGGGTGTCTTTTGGCAGCTTGTTCAAAAACCTTGCTTTCTTGCACTACAATTGTTATCGTTAAAAGAGCAGAAATAAAATGTATGTTTTCCCCTTTTTGACATGCAGTATCTACATATCGCATGGCCGAGTGGTTTAGGGTAGGACAACAGGACAGGAGATCGAGGGGTCACGGGTTTGATTCCTAGATCCTGAAAATTCTGGCTAGACGTTGTGTCCTTGAGAAAGGCACTTAACACGACTTTCCTCACTCCACCCAAGTGTAAATCGGGTACCTGACTTCAGTTGGGGAGGTAAAAGGTGGTAGAAAGAGAGGGATGAATTGGGATCTGCCTCCTGATATCGTGCATTAAAATCTCACCACCCCTACAGCCTCTAAGGCTATGAGACCTATACCTTTTATTTACACATCCTTTTTTTCACGGGTTCTTTCTTTCTGGGAAGATTTTTTTTTATTGAACTTGTTTTGTGCAAGGCTGAGGGACTGGTTATAAGCACTGAACTAAGGAACACCAATGCTTGAGACAAGCTGACCGAATAGAAGAAGCATGGGTTACAAAGGCTGGTCTGGAATCAATGTAATTCATGACTCAACACTTACCGCTATGTGAAGCCTTGAAAACTGCTAACTGGATTCAGCTAACTTGGAATATCTTCCTGGAAAAATTTCTAATCACGAGAACTAAATTTTCTCCAGTCGGCTCTGGGTGAGGTGTGGTGCTCTCAGCTGGGAGACTAATTACTGGATTTAGAACTGCTGACGGCTTGATGAAACAATATGCACTTTTTTCATTTCATCTCATCTTCACGAGTTATAAGCTACTCGCATGTTTATTAATCTTTTTTTCACCATACGCCCACATTTTTGGGGGGGTTCTCTGACTTTTTGTTATAGCAAAACTGCATTAACTTGGTACAAATGAAATCAATGTGTAGTACCTGTCCCTGGTGCTGAACTCCTGGTTCCACCTTTCATTTCATTGTTTCTATAATTTTCTGTCATTTCATATTTAGCAAGAGGTCAAGACGGAAACAGAGGGCTGGGAGGAAAACTTAGGTCTGACTATATTCAATCCCTAGCACATTGTTTTCGAAGGTACAGACTTTTCCTTTGACTGTTTTTTTGTTGATATTCCTCTTCAGCACTATTTTTTTTTTAATCCGGGAAGCAGGAAATTTAATTAATGTGGCCTAAAGCTGCCTAATCAAAGTTTGTTATGTTCCAGCTGCTATGTGGGGGTGGCATCCTGGCAGCCAATAGAAAGGTGTTTTGAGGTCTTTCATCATTTTTCAATGAATTTTACATCTTTCTATATATTTGTGTGTGTTATATTATGTTGCCTATGAAATGGAGTAATTTGTAAAAACATAGTAAGTTTTCCTGCCATGGAACTCTATGTATTTATCTACATTAATTTCATTAAACTTATTAGTTAATTAGGATTATCCACATTGTGTTCAAAATTAAGTTACTTACTACAGACCGGAGTCAGCTTACAAATGTGCCATGAAAATAGTAAAACGGTGTATTACTGCTACTATATATACCCAAGCGTTGAGAACTTACAAAAGACAAACATGTTTTGTCCCGTTTTCAACTTAATTACACTGTCGTTATCAGATTTTGTAAACTTAGTAGCGTCTGTCATCTTGTAACAAGCGTGGGTTACTTCATCGACAGACCCGTCAGTGTCAATGTCAGTGCCATGCGGAAATCCTTGCATAACGTACGATGTTCTTGGCTACGGTAACATTCTTGTAATCATATGAGCATCCAAGCGTGGAAATGATAACAGAGGCACGTGAAATGTAGCACAAGGATTTTTCTTTTATACATGTAGTCGTTGTGACAAAACAAGAACTTTAACCCTCAAACACCCGAACGGGGTCAAATTTGACCCCAGGCGTACATTTTGATGTGCCATTTGAAAATTTTTGAGCAGATCAAAAATTCCTTCCGTGACTTTGTCAGTAAACCTCTTCTGTAACTTCTCCTAATTTTTTTTCGGAGATCGGCACAATTTTGTACAAATTATAAATGAAAGTCTGAGCTTGGTCCGGCTGGGGTCAAATTTGACCCCAGCAATATGAGCATTTTTTAAACTCACGAAAGGCTTTGGCTGTCCACAATATGTCTTGTAGGAAGCATAATTGCTTCAATATTATAATACAGTTTGCCAAGTGACCTTAGCTTCATGATTTGGTCATTAAGTTATTAGAGGTCATGACCTTTGACTATCATTTGAGGTCAAGGGTTACCCATGTCCATGCCTAAATTCTGGGATACAGAAAAAGAGAGTTGAGACAAACTATCCCCCTCTCTTATACACTAGGGGTGTCTGATCATGTTTCCCGAAGGTGAAGTTCATGATAGTTCCCTTCGGAATCGAGAGCAAGGCTCATATCCAGTATCTTGGGCCCTATGCTGGCGTGTACAGCAGTGTGCCAGTATACCTACCTAATATCAAATTTCACAGGGTTTTGTCTATTGACAACTCTCAATCAGTAGACACTATAGTCTTGTCTACTACTCCGAAGAGAATTTACAACAATTCAAAAGAAGATTTCCTTTTTATTTTGACTTTTATACCTGCTACCACACCATTCTGTGCCCCCCCTCCCATTTTTACACACATAAAGCTAAGAATAAACAGCTGGAAAATCCCTACACATACAAAATCCCTTCTCTTTGACAGAAAACATTGTCCTGTACAACATCCATGGCGTTTCTAGCAATATTCACCTTTTTGATGTGTTTCAACATACACTAAAAATGATTATTTCTGACTGGGGGGGGGTGTCCCATGCTTGGTGCATTTTGATTGACAGCTGTTAATTGATAAAAAAATACTATGTTATAATTATTTACAAACCACTTAGTCCAGTATTAAATATCTGCATCATAATAGCAACATAGTGATATTTGTGTAGACATGTAAGGGACAAAATTCAAGAAATAAAGGTAGTTAAGTTAGTAAAAAAAGTGGTCCTTCTCCTCTTTTTTGCATAAATTATGATAATGAGCTAAAATTATTCAAACCTAAACATGCCAAAATATACCTATTAAAATGAAGAAGCAATGTATGTGAAAAGATCAATAAAAAAATGCAAAAAGAAGATATTTTTGAACGAAACAAATTGGGGTCAAATTTGACCCCGTTCGGTCATTTTAGTCGCAAAAGAAGGTCGGGTGTTTGAGGGTTAAGATCAGCTGTTTCTTTTATAGTATACTAGTAGCTAAGTCTTTTTCATATAAAAAGCTTAAATTGGATTTCTGAGCTGTTTTACAGGTAGTGTGTCAACTTGTGTCAATACATGTATTTGTATTTTTCCAATTGAATAAGTCTAATCTTCCATCAATAACGTCAAAACAACCAGACATTACAGTCATAATAAATATGATCAAACTCAATTTACAATTAATCCGATTCAACTGACCAAGGCAACCAATTAGTATACTTAAATCAGATATGAAGTTCACAGCCATTGGTGTATATTGTGTATTACAAATGTAGGTGCAAATTGAATGATGGACCCTGATACATTACAATTAATTTTGTCAGAATGCGGCTCCATTCTTTGCATCATATAGCGGATATTGCATAATGAATCATTAATTTATTGGTTAATTTTTTTTGTATCGACAGCAGCATGACTGGCAACCGTGACATGCAATCCTGAATTTCGATGCTTGTGTCCAATTCATCAGAGGATCATATTTGTATATTATGATATATTCCTATGCTTTACATTAATTTCAACTGTTGGTTCTCGGATAAAAAAAAACATGGTATGAAAACAATATTTACGTTTTCTTCTCTGGCCTCTTCTTTTATGATGTCCGCTTACTATATTTTTACATTAAAATGTCCGAGAACCAAAGAAATAAATCGATGTGGCCTTACAGTAAGGCATCTATAGGGTGTTTGCAAGGACGTGTTTATGACGTAAGCATTATAATTGTCCGCCATATTGGATGGTTCAACCTATAGGGAGTTGCCAGGTAAAGTTTAATCTGTTTTGGTTGCAGCTGCAGGAACGTAAGAACATTTTATAATACATGTATGTAATATCATGGGTCTGACTCTACCAACCAGGACGGCGGTTGGGACGTCACGTGCAGACACTCTATAGAAGTCGACCAATGATAAGTTGCACCTCATCACATCAGATAAACATGCATCAACTTGTTACCATTTGATTTAACAGAGAATATTCTAGATATTATATTTACAAGGAGCCCTAGTGAGTATCTTAGGATATACATTATGAATCATGATAGGTATACTAAATACAATAAATACAACATTATTTCTAATTATCATATAGCCAGACGACATCGACCTATCAGAAGGCTCCATTTCCCCCCATAACCCAGGGCATTAATAATACCCGATGTACTACCCGCGAGTACGCGTTCTATTTGAATGACGTTAGATTGGAAATGATGCAATTCTCTACCGCACGTAACTGTTAATAAACTATTACATAATATCTCTTCTCCGTTAGAAAGAGCTTCTAATGCATAGCAATTGTGCATCTAAGTCCAGTCTTATTAGCATTAGTAGCATTAGTCTAATTAGTCACAAGGTCTAGTTAAAATCACCAAGGTGAGTGATTATTTTTAGTCACACATCGTCATCACACTCACATCACCTAACCAGCTTTTCCCATGTTGGCCCCCGGCCAGCAAAAAAAGGATTCCTTGTTCTCTCTGAGCCCGCAGCGGTCCCTCTACTGCAATCTTGTCTTTCCTACCACGTTTTTTTTGCCCCCTGCCCCCCCCCCCACTGCAATATACATACATATACCGTGCATAGTAGAGGTGAAATTTATATGTATTCTGTCAACGATGTACTTCAATATTGGCACTGGCGCCCGATGCAAAAAAAATGAGATAAACATAAGTTGAAAAGTATCCCTATCTATTTCCTTTTTTCTCTGGGTAACATTTGTCAGGCCATAGTATGGCATCAGGAGGACAGGCAGGACCTTTCCAAAACATAGGGGTTGTATAATTTTAATGTGTGAAAGCAATATATAGCCAAGAATAGAGAATAAGCCGGGCAGTGCAGCCAATGAGCCGGTTTATATCCTCCTTTCTTTGCTTAGCTATAAGCTAGACCAAAGTAGCTTAAAAAGTATAGTTTTCAGTTTGAATTAAAACTGTTACAAAGCTTCTCTTCTGTGTATTGACCATCATATATTTTAGGATCCCCTTACTACATAATGACTAAAAATAGTTTTAAAGTAGCACAGGAAATGCTGTTGAGAGTCAATGTGACCTATTACTGCAGATGTTTTGCAAACAGTTGCACTCACGTGTCGCTGACTATTGTCCGTCATGCTGTATGGTTAAATGAGTACGTTACCAGGTGAATTGTGTATTTAGAAAATACATACAAGCACATATATAATATCCGTCTCTTCAAGGCTCAAAATATGCAGCCACAATACAGTTTGATGAAGTACAGACTTGGGCACTGGAGAGAAGCAAAGCTTATTTTTGAGACCTGACTATTTAGCACATTTATTTAGTTAGTATCTGAAAAAGAGGGCAAAAGACGTGTTAAGGAGATAAGTGGTGCTAATGCGTTGTTTGTACTTTTAGCCCAATAAATTATCATATATTAGTGAAAAAATGAGTTAGCACCCCTCTAACTCATTTTTTCACTAATAAGAGCCTCCATAGAATCTCTTACTAGTGAAAAAATGAGTTAGCATGCCTCTAACTCATTTTTTCACTAATAAGAGCCTCCATAGAATCTCTTACTAGTGAAAAAATGAGTTAGCACGCCTCTAACTCATTTTTTCACTAATAAGAGACTCCATAGAATCTCTTATTAGTGAAAGAATGAGTTAGCACCCCTCTAACTCATTTTTTCACTAATAAGAGACTCCATAGAATCTCTTACTAGTGAAAAAATGAGTTAGCACGCCTCTAACTCATTTTTTCACTAATAAGAGACTCCATAGAATCTCTTATTAGTGAAAGAATGAATTAGGACCCCTCTAACTCATTTATTCACTAATAAAAGACTCCATAGAATCTCTTACTAGTGAAAAAATGAGTTAGCACGCCTCTGAAGTACAAAACTGGCAAATCATTTGCTGTAGAGGAATGCGGTTGTGTCTGGCTTTTTCTATATGGAGTTTTTTGTGAACTTATCCGGAGTTTTGAGATGGCTGCTCTGTGTCGAATGTTTGTAAACCTCCATGGTAATACTCGAATATTTTTCCTTGCGGTGTACGTGCCGTTATAAACCCACCCGGCTAGATCGGGAAACCAGCCCGTGTCGCCACGTGAATAGCCTGCCATCCAGTTTTACGTGATTGGGGGTGTTGGGGTGTTCAGGCAGGCTGTGTCTTCGGGGGCTCTAATAACTTCCCCCGCCAAGTGCAACAGTCCGCCCCGGTAGGAGTGTTACGCTAATAAGAAACAGTATGCTTGGGGATTTGTTCGTGGAGGGCTAATCAATCTCTCGTGAAATACACACCGGGGAAACCTATGTGAGGCGGGCGGACAGGGCTCTTGCAGCCCCGAACACGATCAGACTGGATACGGATACCAGGATACCACGTGCATGGGCCTGCATATATGCCAACTCTGCAAGTCTGGCAACTCTGATCGGCGTGTACAAGGACGTAAATAGAGTTTTAACTTAAAAGTTAAGTTAAGTTATGCTCACCACCCCAAGGCTAGTTATGCCCGCCACCCCTAGGGCTGTGTAATTTAATCTTGGCAGGTGACGACGACCATGTAATGATTTGAACAGGCCTAACCAGGCAGGGCTTAATTTATTTTTTCACTAGTAAGGGACTGGAGAAAGCCTCACTGGTGATTAAATGAGTTAACACCCCTCTAACTCATTTTTTCACTAGTAAGAGATTTTTAAGTCTTTTATTAGTGAAAAAATGAGTTAGAGGGGTGTTAACTCATTTTTTCACTGGTAAGAGATTTTTAAGTCTTTTATTAGTGAAAACATGAGTTAGAGGGGTGTTAACTCATTTTTTCACTCTAACTCATTTTTTCACTAATAACTAACTCTATGGAGTCTCTTACTAGTGAAAAAATGAGTTAACACCCCTCTAACTCATTTTTTCACTAGTATGAGATTTTATAGTCTCTTACTAGTGAAAAAATGAGTTAGAGGGGTGTTAACTCATTTTTTCACTAGTAAGAGATTGAAAGTCTTCAAAGAAATCTCTTATTAGTGAAAAAATTATTTGTTAACACAGGTAAAGGTGCTTAGCACGTATATGGAATGAAAAAATTATCTGAACTAAATAAATGAGATAAATAGCCAGCTCTTATTTTTGAAAGGCAATCACTTTGTTATTCGTTATTAGTCACGTCATGTCGAGATTATAAACACTTTGTCTACGTAGATGGGCAGCTATAAAGACATGCTGGTAATTTCCTATCAGTACCGCAATCAGAAACTGGTCTCATTTTCATCTGGATCTGGACTGCAGACCGAACGCTTGTCTTCAGCGTTATTTTCTGCAGTATCAACGAATGTTTTCATAGATATTAGGTATCTCAGTAGCAACGTCAGTGCCGCTTGCTATCGCCCCAACTCCACCTGCGAGATTCTGTAAGTTGCCTGCAGTGTCAGTTTCATCTTCCATCGCCTTAGCTTTGCCTGCGGCGGTCTGCTGGCTGTTGGCAGTGACGTTTCGTTCCTTGTCCTGACGAGGCTTACCCAGACGAAGGTGTGCTCTGTTCTCCTCTACATCGGCCATAATCTCCATGGGTATCTCTACAGCAGAGCCGGTTCCACTAGCTTTTACCTCAGTTCTCCCTCCGGTGGTCTGCAGGTTCCTAGCAGTGGTGGTTTGGCCATCGTCCTGATGAGCTTCAGCCAGACCAAAGCGGACCATGATCGCAGTCTTCCATTTCTCCAGCACCTCTCCCGTCATTGTCATCATCAGGGTCATCAGAAGGCCCTGAGAAGCATTCAGCACAATAAAGATGTACTCGAGAACTGTGCTCCTGGCGAAAGGAACAATAAAGCCCAAAATCCAGGTGAAACCCGTCAGAAACGAGATACGCATGTAGACCCAAATCTTGCTGATCTCCGAGCGTGGCAAAGCTTTGTTAGCGATCTGGAAGGCCTTCCTTATGGCCAGCAAGGAAAGAGTGGTAAAGAAACCATTGACCATAAGGGCACAGAGGACAGGTACTCCAAATGCCACCAGACTGGCTGTTGGATTGCCGATCCAGCACTGCTCTCCATACCCCACCCTGACAGAACTGCCGAACTCTACAACCACTGTGGCAAGGACTACCGGCACTGGCACCAGCCAGGTATACAAGATGTACTTGTACAGGTCGGCTCTATCCGAATCCTGACGAAATGTAAGGAACAGATCTACAGCTAGTACGTTCATGGATGAGAAGGCCGTCAGGATAAAGTAGTGCAGAACTATTGCATACGCTGTACAGCCCGGTCCGGTAGGGATGAACGCACGTGCCACAAACAGGGTTACAGCAACTGCCATGCATGTCATCATCTGTACCTTCAGCTTTTCCGGGACTTTTTTCCACTGGCCTGACCTGTAAGTGTGGACCACGAAAATGAACACAGCTACAGCAGACACTATCACAAGACCCAGGGTTAACCTACTTTTCCCAGCATCCCAGATTTCTTGGCTCGTGTCGTTCGAAAAATACCCCAGTAGGCAGTCCCCACAGATTGATGCTTCTGTGTTCAGAATGGACACCTGCTCAGCCGGGCAGGACACGTTAGAACTCAACAGATGGACACTACCGTTGGGGAGGATTTCGAACTCCTCAGACGTGAAATTCAGAATGGGTCTGCTGCAGTTTTGGAAAGGGGAAGTTTGATTCGGCAAGCCGTGACTTACGGTCGATAATGGTCGGCACGATTCTACAAATGGGTCGTATAAATAGTCGGGAGGGCAGTGGTTAGTGTTTTCGTGACTCTCATCAGCATTAAAGTTGAACAGATGAGTTAATGAGATTAGATAAATGCTACTTGTTCTTCTATCAGTGACACAACGTAAAAGTGTGGCTGCCGCAAGGGAAATCCCTTCACAAAGAGCACAGTGAATGTTTCTATAAATCTTGTGATTGTCAGAATTAATTCTCTGCTCGTAGGACCTGCAAGCAGTTACATTACAATTTACATTCAACATTTCAACCTCAGGGAGAAAACATGTCCTCACCTCCAACCCAGCAGGACTGAATTCCAGCCCTAGAGTCCCGGTACAATGTTTAATCCTCCAAGTATTTAGGAGTTTATTATATAATTCTGCACTTCCAACGGGATGTGCAAGGGAATTAGTCCACCCAGTACACACAGGTATTGCTTTCCATGTAATAAATTCTTCTACACTTACATTGTTACAAATCGCACAGAATATGTTCCTGTAGTGGGTATTACTTGAACTATCCTGTACGGGCATGCGGTAGACCAGGTCAGCCGGGTTGTAGGGATCAGCTTGTTTTAAGCACTGATCTCTTGTGACGTCTTCCATCCAGTCATCAGGGCAGTCAGCCACTAGCCAATAAAATCCCCTTTCGCCATAGCCCTGCAGACACTTCCACTTCTGATGGCGACGATCAGGCGATGTTCGAACTCTTTCGTTAAAGTTGCACACTTCTCTGTAATTATATGAAGGAAAAGAATCATGAGGTCATTTCGATGAAAAGATCGAAACAAAATTGTGCTTGATTTCAGAACTTCACAACTATCGCAATCTTTATTGCATACAAACATAAACACAAACGTGCGCGTGCACTCGCACACACACATACACACACACACACACATATACACTATCTATACATTTTCCTTTATTTATAAGCTAAGCTAACTATCTATTCGTTTTTAGTTAGCTCATACATATAGAATCGTTTTTCCTAATTGATTAGGCATTAGTTAATATTACCTAGGATCTTGTGGAAATGTGAATAAGGTCGGTCAAAAACTGTATTCCTTTTCTGGTAACAAAGTTTACTTATTCTACAATTGTTATACCTCTGAAAATCTGCTGTCTTAAGTGTATGGAATTTACGTACCTAATGTCTCTACAGCAGTCGCCGAAAAAGCTGCAGTCCTGGTCGCACTGACAATCTGTAAAATCACTGTAACTCGATCCGCATTTTCCTTCACAGGATATTGATTTGGCGTCACACGCTCTAGGAACATAATCCCACGTCGTGGGGTCTACAAAGATGAGAAACAGGGAACGGTGTACTGAAGAAAAACATTCTCACGCTCACATCAATTCTAAAAACTTTCATTATGTTTACCTTCGCAGAATAAAAACATATTGTTTTGCTCTGTTTCAGTTCTTTTTCCTCTCAAAACAAATAAAGTCAATGACCTGGACCAGACGTCTGTCACCATGGTAACGGTTGCTTTAGCAAACTCCCTGTAATGTTGGGTATTATTATGTGGGAAGTTGGAGGTGTTAATTACTATATGTTATATATGGATGTGTTTGAGGAAGAATAAACAGTAGTTTGTTAGGATAGAACAGGTTTTGCAAATGTTACCTTTCTAGCTTCAAACTGATCTTTTACGATGCATTGGAAAAAACACTAATAAAAATCTTCCTGCATAACCTGGTACAGTAAACATAAGAAGATCAAATTTGTTGAGGTCTTTATCCCATCTAGTGGCGTTAGTAAACTGGGGCTGTCGCGATGTTTGCTGAGGTTTGGGTACAGCTATTTTGACGACTTACCTTGCATTGGAGAACTGATATATGACAGTTAAGGAAAGGATGATTACGATTGCCCATTGGCAAATAATCAGTTGGATGTAGCAATAGACCTCTTCAAGCTTTCTTACCAGCACATTCTGTCACGTCACAGTAGTCCCACCTCTGCGACTCGTCCGTGGTGTAGCACCAGGGCCGCTCCTTGTTGTCAGGGTTACGGCAGAAGTTTTCCTCCAGCCCCGCATCAGGATGAGCCTGTGGTGTGTGGGGATGGCTGTGGGGGGACTGGGAATCCCATCTCTGACACAGCCGGTCTCCTGCCCTGTGCATGTGGCATGGGATACAGTTAGCCTGGGTGCCATCCTCGGTAGTTACCGCCTGCTCCCTTATTTAGCTGGAGGATGGCACCCAGGCTATGATACAGTATGTCACAGTTGTATTTTATAATGCTAAACTAGACCTATAGACAACAATAAAATGTATTTCAATCTTAGCAAACTTATTTAAAGTTAGCTTTTACTTGCAAAATCATACCAGAAGGCTAATTGTTTGTACATTGTCATCAAAGGAAATATATTCTAAATAAAGTAATAGATCTACAAATACAGCTACTGTCGGATCAAGGAGGTTGGTATGATCAATTGCAAGTATAAGTTACTAAGGTTACTATTATGGGGTTTGACTCCTTTTTGTAACATTTGGTCATTGATGCAACGTAAAATCTGTGGTCTGTACAACAGTCTCGCCAATACTATAGAAAAATAAGTTCAAGCGATAATTTTACCTATTCATGTGCCCAGCGTAGCTCCTTCCTTTATCGTTAGTGAAGAAGCAACTTGTTGGTACGGCTGATAATGGCAAACAGATAGAACATGTACGCCGTTTAAAGAAATTAGCATCACACACAAAAACACACAGTTGAAACTACCTTCAAAGTAACGATCTTGGGTCAGATGGAGGACAATTAGGGCCAGAACACTGGATTCCTTGATCTACCTACAGTCGCCGAGATGTAAAGTTGTGTATCATTTCATTGGATTTCATGATTGTTGATGGAGGTACATGTATGGGATTGGAATAAATGAATGAATGAATGGTTTATTTTGATCATTGTGATCGGATATGAAAAGTACATCGCAGCCATAGGCTGAATTGCGTACATTTTACATATTTAAAAAACTGTTGACATTAGGCAATTTACCGATTAGCGACATTCTTATCGTTCCTATTTAACAATATAACAATTTCGTTCTTAGAATAATGTTAACACAAATAAAGAGCGGATTTTACCGTCACAGGCGAAGACATCGCAGTACATCCACCTGATGAGAGGGTCCCTGGTATAGCACCACGGCCTGTCCTTCCCGTCCGGGTTCCTACAGTAGTTCCGCTCCAGCCCTGCCAATGGGTACGCCTCGGGAGTGTGGTTATGGCTGTGGGGGTACTGAGATCTCCACAACTGGCAGGAGGTCTTTCGGCTTACACGGCCCCTGTAGCTTGTCCCTTTGTCCTGTATGTAGTAACAGTCTGTGGACATAAAGCTTTACGTTGTGAACTATGATTGTACATTATAACAGTAGCCATTGGAAGAGGAAAGGAAGTTGATAAACACAGCCATAAATACTGTTTTCTCGTTCTAATATGCATAATAACCTACAAAATACTATAATTTCTTTGGAATAAATGTTTGTCATGTCATACTTAATATGTTAATGTATTTTACATAGTATTATGTTAATGTGAAGGTCATTTGCATAATTAGTATAAAATGTTAAAATGAAACTTACCAAAGGATAGGACTTTTACATATGAAATATATGCAATTCGAGTTGAGAAAACCATATATTTAAAAGATAGATGTAATCATCACATTTCCGTGATCAATGAGACAAATGAAAAAAAAATTACAAAGGCTCTAAATGTTTCATGTAGGTATGAGGTCTCTGTTTCTTGTTACTGTGTGTGGAGAACTCACCACAGTTCTTCTCATCACTGTTGTCTCCACAGTCATCTCTGCCGTCACACCGAGCGAATGGGTGGAACAGGGCACCGTTGTCACAGGCAGAAAGGGCTGACGGTTATAAAATCAGTCATTTATTAGGAAATTGTTCAATCCAACTGTAAGTTTTTGTGAGCCGTTTGAGATTTTCCTACACATGGCACGGTAACTCGGTTGTCAGTGAGCAAAGGTATCTGTATAGCCGGTATAACCGCCCTTCGGCGTAAGCTTTGCAGGCACGCGGCGCGGCGGAAGCTGGCTACATTACACCGAACGACCTGTTACACCTAACCTTTGAACGTCTAACTCTAGTCATTGTTTAAAACTATCTAGTGACGATGCCCTTACTGTACTTGGTGGCAGCGAGTTCCACTTTACGATAGTTCTAGGAAAAAATGAGAACTATTTCTTGTTCTTTTCTGAGCTGGTATTAGGTACTTGGTAGTTGGTACATCCACCAGATTATTAGTCATTTTGTACATCATGCATAGTCTGGACATTTTTCGCCTGTAGCGAGTACCATATAAACAAAAGGGACTACACTCACGACAAGATAACTCGTCACTGCCATCCGCACAGTCTATTTCACCATCACAAACAGGATCTTTGGAGGCCCCAAAATCACGTACAATGCATTGTCCATTGGTGCAGCTTATCAAGTCCAGGTGTTGTCTCTCACCTGCGGTGAACATTGAGAAATTGTTGCTACATCACGTTTCAACATTGTCTACATTAAAGGTGATGGAGACAGTCTTCATACAAACATCGATTAAAGTCTTTAGATACTTAATAAAATACCCGGTTACTTATTCAAGTCCTGGTAGAAAATGATCGATAATATTTAAATTTTTTGCGGTTATATGGTGGTACCCAGTGCACTGGAACTTCGCAATTCAAGTGATGCTGCTTTAAAAGAATTGAGTTGTCAAATAGTAGTAAATTAGAAGAATTGAGTATTGAGAATTGAATACACTTAGTAGATTCGACGGCAGGCCTTGTATACATAGCCTTAGAAATTTCCATGCTCCGTCGAGTTTACTTGGAACCATTCTTTATCTTTCCGTGTCCAAATATTCCTGTCCTCCATATAGTCAATATGGTGTTATCCACATTTGGGAGGAGGAAGCTTTACATTATATTCAGAAGTATGACATAAATCATCTACAATATGTTCTGTATCTACATTCCTGAGGAGATCATGGTGTAACGTTGCTCTTCCGCTTTTCTACTTACAGCAGTGTTGTTCGTCTGTTGTGTCTCCGCAGTCGTCTCTACCATCACATACTTGGGTCTTGTCAATGATGGTTCCATTGGCACAAATCCCTTCGTTGGGTTTGATTGCGATTAAGAAAAATTGAATCAGGATTAGGGTCAAAATGCATCACCCGTGCTCTGTGATACTGTTTACTTCATGTCCTCCAGGTTCTGTCTTTGGGACTTGTGTAACGTTACGTATACATTGTTATCGACCACAGTTATCTTTCTGTTTGGATTGTGGGTAAGGTGTCAAGTTAAGGCCTTTCAGAAATACATATCGGCGTGGCCGTCATGTCACTGTGTTCAAGCTGTTGTGATGTAATTTGGTTTTATAGATCTAAGCTTTTCAGGTTCAACTGTAGTGTAATAGAGCGTAAAATGATCGTTGGTGGTTGGAAGTATGGTAAGCTAAATAGTAAACACTTCTAAACAAAGATACCATGGACTAAAATGAACCACGACTGCACATATCTATTTAGAATTGTGAGAATGCTTAGACTGTACATGTGCGACTCTCTAGAGACCTGCCGCAGTTTTGTTAATGGATGAATATACAAGGCTTGAACCCCTCTTTTTTATTTCATTTCTTATCAAGAAATGGTGACAGCACACTCAAGTTTTTTCAACTTATTTTATGCCGCCACCAACTCAGGTGATAAATACAGTACAGGACAATACTCATTTACACCTAAGTTAAGTGAGGAAAGTCGTGTGTGAGGGCACAAGATCGGTGGCATGGCAGGACTCGAACCCAGGACCGCTTGGTTCTGAGTCGAGCACTTTGCCATTACGCCACACGACCCCACACTAGAACAACTTGTTGTCTGTTGTCGTATGACATGGTTAGCGGCCTCTGTACCTTCCTTAGGTATAGGAAGGAATAAAGATTTCCTGCTATGCACACTTTAAATTGTCAGTAATTACTGTGTGTGGAGAACTCACCACAGTTCTTCTCATCACTGTTGTCTCCACAGTCATCTCTGCCGTCACATCGAGTAGCCGAGTGGAACAGGGCACCGTTGTCACAGGCTTAAGGGTACAATATCAAGTCAGTCATAAAATTAGTCTAGTATCCAACTGCAGGTTTTTCTGTCCCGTTTGGGGATTGGAGTAAACATGGCGCTGCGGTAAGTCTGTTATCATGCCCAACTGAATACCAATGACGCTGAAAACGCATGTTCGTATACGCAGTATACAAACAAGGTAGGCAAAGGTAGAAAATTCCTTAAAGTTTATGATTATGTTTGTATTTTGTCGTGATTGTGTTTTACTCTTGTTTTATATTTTTGTTTTGAGTAGAAGGCACCATATAAGCAACTGTGTTTCCTGCCTAATACCTCATTAAATGTATGTGAATAAAAAAAATAAGAAATGAAAAAAAAGGTAGAAAGAACCCTACAAAAAAGGGGGCATCGACTAGACTCACGACAAGATAGCTCGTCACTCCCATCCGCACAGTTGCGTTCACGGTCACAAACCTCGGATACAAGTATGCATTGTCCGTTGGTGCAGCTTATCATGCCTTGTTTCTCACCTGCAGTGAACATTGAGAAATGGTTGCTTCATCACGTTTCAACATTGCCTTCATTAAAGGTGAAGGGGGCAGGGCGATGTAAACTTTATACAAGCAGCATTTAAGTCATCAGATACGTAAGGATGTGTACCCGTTACTTGTTTAAGTCCTGGCAGAAGATAGCGAATATTATTTACATTGATTTATGGTCATATTGGTACTCAGGGCAATAAAATCAAAAGTTCAAGTGGTGCTGCCTTAGAAAAAATTAATGGCTATAAGAAGGTGACAAGGTGTATCTAAAGGTCCTGGGTTCGAATCCCTAGCAGGCCTCAATTTTACACCAGGTTCCCATTTCCTCATTTGACTTAGGTGGACGTAAGTACATGTACCTAACTTTGGTGAGGAACGTCCTCTTGGATGGAACGTAAAGCCGATGGTCTCGTGTTTGAGGAAAGCCACAAGAAAGAGAGGAGGATAGGTGGAGGATTTTTATTTACATTATATGCAGTGGTAAGACTTCTTCACCGGGAGCAATATGTTATTTGCATCTACATTACAGAGATCATGGTGAAACGTTGCTCTTCCGCTTTTCTACTTACAGCAGTGTTGTTCGTCTGTACTGTCTCCGCAGTCGTCTCTACCGTCGCATACTTGGGTCTTGCCAATGATGGTTCCATTGGCACAAATCCCTTCGTTGGGTTTGATTGCGGTAGAGAAAGATTAAAATGGAGTTATAAGATTTAAAATGCATCACCCGTGCACGAGTAAAATGTCGTCAGAAGTTGGAGTTACTGTACTTTCCGTTAAGCCATGCCCTTCTTGGTAGAGATGTCAAACTAGACGATGTAAATGTTACCTTTCTAGTTGACGATAAAGTTAACAGTCATTTAATTAATTATAACGCCACGTAAAAAAGACCTTATATACCACACACCGCCACCACCCTTAAATCCTAGCCTCCTTCGTAGACTTGTGCAGCGGCGGCGTGAATTTTTTTTGGAGGGGAGGGGGGGTAGCGACACGAGTTTGGCCACGGAGGGAGTTTTTACCGCAGAAGGTCAGTTTCGCTCCCTCACCCCCCCCCCCCCCCAAAAAAATGAACACGCCGCCGCACAAGCCTGCCAATGAGGCTATTTACATCCGGTATATGTGTTCAACATAAGTACCTGGGTTCCTGTAGTCGACACAACCCAGACAGTCACAGTCGGCTGCAGTACTGCCGCACCGGTTTGCCGAGGAGCAGCATGGGTAGTTACTACCAGGGTCACAATCACCACCGTCACCGTCTTGAGCAGGGTAGCAACGCAAATCTTCACGCCACTTCTTACGAGCTATAAGGTCATCAAAGGCACCCAGTGTAGTATCAGTGTGTTAATACTCGACATATTCAGGATAAGGCAATCTGACTAGTCTTGACGTATACTGCCCCCTATTAGCACGCATCATTATTCCATACATTGAGCATTTAAAAACAGCGCAGAAACAAGTCGCACGAGGAGTAAAATATTTCTTGGGACCTCCAACATATATCGGACCAGCCGGCAACGCGCACATTTTGAGCGAGTTCTCACATTACAGTCAACGACTGCTCCATGAATGCCCATATACAGTGGAATCATCACTATGTAAATGAGTGAACAAAATATTGACTTTAAAAATCAAATCCGGTTTTCAAGCCCTAAAACTGCATTGTGCACTTTTAAGCCATAAAAGGTTTCGTTCTGCCAGTCACAATTCATCTGTACACAGAAAAAAGTCATATCTGATTCTGTACATGACATCATTTCCGTGTCAAAGTTTTGTCTTGAAAGGATATATTGAATTAATCAAATGTTACATAATGCCTCTTTAAGGCGTCTACGGTGCTGCGAATATACCTTGGAAAACGTCGTTTTTGGTGCACCATAAGGTCCTTATGTACAAGTTACTAGACTGGTTTATTATTCCCATTCAGCTAGCGTGCCCTATATGGCAAGCTAAGGCCACAGCAACTAAATTTTATGGATGACATTCTCCGCAGACTCCAAAATTAATGCGATAGGGCGGAAAAAAAGGAGGGCAAAAAAAAAACGATTTCTACATTTTCAAATTTTGAGATCATAAACCTTGTTAAACATGAATTGAGGCGACAATACATGACATCACAACCAAAGGTCTTTTATTCCTGTATTCAACAGTATTACCTGTCCTTGTAGATGTGTATACATCTGGATTTACCAGAACACTGGGTATTCATTTTCATATACGATGGAACACCTTAGACTGTCAACACTTGCCATCAAACGCGAGAAATTGTGCCTTAAGTTTGCTGCATACCGTATGGTCTCTGACCCGAAAGACGTTTACGATTACTCGTATTTGCCCATTTTCGGTATGTTGACCACCGTCAAAGGGCAACAAAATTTCTTTCTTTTTTTCGAAATCAGGCGAAAATCAATGCGCGCGCTGATGTCATCCATAAAGATTACTTGCTGTGGCCTAAGCATCGTTACCTTACATTGTGTCGTCGTCACACTTGTTGGGCCAATTATCTTTCTGTAGTGTTTGACGATGCCGAGAGAGAAGCAATGACTAAGTACAACGTAAGTACCAACCTGATGAAACTATTCACGGATCAATTACTTATGCTGAATGCAATATTCTATGGGTGCAGCAGCTAGGTTTTCTAATTCCTACCGCGTGCGTTCTGGAGAAGAACAGCCGGGGTGATAGGTTCTGACTCATGGCAGACTTCTTATAAGGTCAATTCTACCCTTATCTACTCTAGATTGATAAACAAATAAATGACTTAGCGTCAAGGTGCAAGCCTCACCACAGACCGGTACGTCACAAAGCTCCCACCTCACAGCTGGACTGATGGTGTAGCACCAAACTCCGTCTTCCCCGTCCGGATTCCGGCAGTAGTTCTGCTCCAGCCCGGATGACGGGTATTCAAACAGCTTGGTGTGCGCATGTGGAGACCGGGTGTCCCAGCGTTGGCACATCAGGCCTGTCCTGGTCACAGAGGCGGTTCCTCGGTAGGATGCCCCATCTCCCACCTGGCAGTATTCTGGTAAATGAAAAATGCAGGTCAAACTGTAAGTTATCGCAAAAATTGGGCAAATTTTTGATTTTCCAATTCCTGTATTTGACGGATGAGCAATTCACCAAATAAATATACAAGATCAATTTCCGTGGCTCACCAAATTCACAGATGAAACCGGCGTCTATCTTACAGCTCATGTCGTTCCACTTGTTTCTTTTGTCATATGGGTCGTCGCTCAAGGTGTCGGGGAAGTACGCGGCACATCGCTCCTTTCCACCGGTCGGTTCTCCGTCGGCCCAGTTTTCCCATTCCATCGGCTCTCCATCGCGTGCGTATGTCCACGTTCCGTCTGTAGAACGGGTCATCCCGAAGTAGAATAACTTAGTCATGTCCGCAGCGTTCTTTAAAGCGACGAGGAAATCATTGGTGGTGCTGTCACCAGGCATGGCCAGAGTGCCTCCTTCTTCTTGGCAGGTCGCCAAAGCCTCATCATACTCACTCTCCGTGTCGTAAGCACGGTAACACCGCTGAGTGTGCCTGAGGTGCGAGTAGCCGTTTGAACACTCTCCAGCTGTGGTCAAAATGTGAGGATAAGAAGTTATTCGGGGTCGGGGTGTAAATACTTATTATTAATAAGTACCCTTGTGATGAAGAATTTTATTACACAGTTTAACCACACTGTGTCAATCACAGGTCACAAAAACATGTTCAAGGTTAACAAATACAAGTTACATACCGTTTGGTTCGTTATTTTGTTATCTTGACACAAAAATGATGCCATAACCATGTATAGTAAATGGACCTACCTGTAAAAATCTGGACTTCGCACAGGGTGAGGATTCTGGAGGGACCAGCCAGACGAACCCCCACATATCGTCCCGCCATCCACCGACACGAGATGGAGATGGCCGGCTTTGTGACGTCGATTTGATGATCACTGCCACACTTGGGGTTCTCGCTGACCTGGTCGGAATCCCCGATGTGAATGTTGAAGGGGTTGAGTCGTTCCGAACAACAGTCCATACGGTTTAAGATGACTACCCTGAAGATATTGTGGAAGCAGTGGCAATTAAGTTTGATACACTTCAGAATTAAAGTTGCAAGACACCAATGTAAAGCGTGTTAATGTGTAATTTGTAGCTTGAATATCTCCTATATGCCAGTTCTTGGTAGACAAACTCACTTTAAGGATGTCGTTTCATAATCATGAAAGACTGTGGTCAACATAACATCATTCTGTTGAAAATGGTTTGCCCTTTTCTTTGTTTTTCTCATGATTGTTAATTGTTTGTTCCTAGTCGGCATTCAGCGTTGTAAGTTGCAATCATTAAGATGTCAAAATGTGTTCTATTTTATAAAATAACATTCTTCTTGTTGATGGCTCTCGTTTTCTTGCCAGGAACTGTATGAAATGGACACACACACTCCGCTGGTACAGCGACATGAAGTGTGTTGATTCTGTCCCCACATATTACAGAATGACCCCCCCCCCCCCCGTGACCCAAGGGGCCCAGTGCGCATGTGCGCCAGTGCAGATTGCCGGGAGATCTAACAGATCTATGACAATGATCATATTGCATATTCCTGCCAAAAGATCAAATACATTCTACACCTAAATCTACATTTGTTAATTCATAGAGTCGTTTTATAGTTCATCAATTTGAGCATGACACAAGAACATTAATGCTGTCTTTTGCTAAATATATCATGTCGCGTCTATACGTACCTGTCAATCAAATACGATCGGCCAAGATCCACCCACCAGCTAGGATTGGCCTCCTCCTGGGTGTATGCACAGGTTGCAATGCCGTTGTTCATGTTGGTATTGGTGATCCCGTCTATGGCAAGGCTGGCAATCCCGGATCCGTGGGTCCCATTCAGGGTGCTTGTTTGGAACGCCGTCTTCCCCAGAGCGACATTATAATCTACCCCAGAAAAGAGGAAACGTCAATAGAAGAATTTCTACATATCTACATCGGCGACTAATGGTTAACAAAGTTTTTTAGGCACAGCCATGAGCTGTTTTCCGCCCAAAGATTCGGCAGCCCTTCTGCTGCCTTCCTCAGGGCAATATTGGCTGGTTCTACTCCCTACTGCTATTATCAAATTTCAGTCAATTTCAGTATATCCGTAATTTCAGCATACTTAGGTAAATCCTACATTTATCATTACTCTATAATTATCTCCATGTAAAATGGAGATATTGTTTTGGGTCTGTCTGTCTGTGTGTGTGTGTGTGTGTGTGTGTGTGTGTTTCCGCCAATTACTGGTGAGCATAACTTAAGAACGCCTTTATGGATGGTGATAATATTTGGTATGCAGGTAGGTCTTAGGTCTTAGGAAGACAAAGGTCAAGGTCAAATGTGGGCCTCCTGGTGGCTGACCTTGGTACTGCAGTGGAACTTCCGGTTTTTGTATCTTTTGTCCTAAACATGTTATGGTCTTGATTTTTTTGGTGGCAGATAGCTTTTCCTGTCAGGAATAAGGGGTGTGGGTATAAGGAATAAGGGGTGTAAGAAACCTGGGCACAGGAGAGGTGATCCAGCATGCGAGCTGGAGAATGGAGAAGTCACCATCACCAGTGTAGCCGAGACCAACACCGGCTACACAAGCAACAGTCCTGCAGCACCTGAGATGGAGCGCAGACAGGAGAGTGACACAGGAGACGAGGCCTCTGAAGCGGACGAGACGGATGGAGAGCCTATCCTGGACAACCCGGAGGGAAGGACAGAAACCAGACAACCCAGAGGACGTGGATACTCAACAAGAAGCAGGACTCATACTAGTAGCAACGTAAACAACCAGAAACACGCAAGGGACAATAACTCTGACAATAGCACTCCTGATGTGCATGTAGATGAACAGCGAGACTCAACACAGCCATCAATTGAACTGTGGCTAAAAGAACAGAGAAAGGCAAAAGGGAAACAAGGTGCGAGAGGAAGTAAGTTGAAGAAAAAAGCTACATAAATTCTGTAAGCAACATATCATGTTGTCAGAGGTTTCCACTTCAAAATTACACAAATGCATAAACCACAATGAATACATGTAATAAAATAAAACTGATTTCCTTTAACTGTAGAGGAATCAGATCATATAGTAAAAGACTTAAGATTATATCTTGGCTAAAAAAGAAAAAGGCTGACATATACCTATTACAGGAAACTTACCTGACAAATGATATGAAACATACTATTGATAAGCAATGGACAGGTAAAACCATTCACTCATTTGGTACAAACCATAGTAGAGGTGTAAGTATTCTCTTTGACAGTAAACTACCTGTGGAAATCCTGGAGCAAAAAACAGACACTGAAGGAAGAAAAATTGCTGTCAACATCAAATTATATAAGGAAAAATACACTCTACTATGTCTATATGCACCAAATGGGCAAAAGGATAGAAATGTTTTCTTCCATGATATTCAAGAATGGTTACAAGATTGGAATTGTTACTCAATGCTAGTTGGAGGTGATTTTAACTCCATTTTTGATAAAAATCTGGACAAAAATGGGGGATCCTCTTTAACCCATGAAAAAAAACAATCTTTAAAAGACCTTTGCTCTCATTTCGATCTTATAGACATTTTTCGTCATTTGCACCCATTAGATAAAAGTTTCACGTGGAGACAAAAAACACCTCGAATAGCATGCAGACTTGACTACTGGCTTATTTCGAACACTCTGACAGCTGACATTTTTGAGGCTGACCACTATGCTAGCATATGTAGTGACCACAGCGCTGTATACATAAATATGCACAGCAGAGAAACACCAAGGGGAAATGGTTTCTGGAAACTGAATGTAAACCTGTTAACTGATTCAGAATATAAGAAAGAAGTAGAAAAGGTCATTAATGATACAAAAAAGGAATTGAAACATTGCACACCTGACACAATATGGGAAATATGTAAAATGAAGATTAAGGAACTATCTATAAGCTGGTCCAAACATAAAAACAAAGAGAGAAACAAACTAGAAAAAGAGCTAGAAAATAGACTAGAAAGACTAGAGAAAGAAATAGATACTGACTTAAACCCCCAAACTCTATCTGAATATGAATATGTTAAAACACAGTTAGAAAGTATTATTCAGGAAAAGGTAAAAGGACAGCAAATAAGAGCAAAGACGAGATACATTATAGAAGGCGAAAAGCCAACCAAGTACTTCTTAAATTTAGAAAACAAAAAACAAAGTCAAAATTGTATAACCTCGTTAGAAAATGGGAAAATACATGACCAAGTGGAAATACTAAAGGAATGTAAAAGTTTTTATCAGACACTATACTCCTCCAAAGATGTACCTGATGATGAAATTAAGAAATACCTCAGTTCAATCAACATCCAGAAAACTTTATCTGACGAAGAAAAGGAAAGCTGTGACAAACCAATTACATTGAAGGAATGCGAGGAAGCTGTATTGGGTATGAAACCAGGTAAAACACCTGGATCTGATGGGTTACCACCTGAATTTTATAAAATCTTTTGGCCATCAATAGGAAGTTTAGTACACTCTGTTATCTGTTGGGCACTCAATGAAGGCAAGAGGCCACTTTCTTTCAGAAAAGCCATGCTAAGACTAATATTCAAAAATGGGGATGAAGAAGAACTAAGAAATTGGAGGCCTATAAGCCTATTGAATACTGACTATAAAATCCTAGCATTTGTCTTAGCTAATAGAATTAAACCTCTTCTGGGAAATCTAATTAATAAGGACCAGTGTGCCTACATTAAAGGACGCTTTATAGGACAAAATATCAGACTAATCCAGGATGTCATAGACTTCTGTGATACTGAAAAAATGCAGGGGATGGTCTTATTTTTGGATTTTGAAAAGGCATTTGATTGTATAGAACACAATTTCATATTTAAAGTACTAGAAAAATTTAACTTTGGTCATAACTTCACAAAGTGGGTTGAAACCATATACACTGACTGCATAGCGTCAGTCATTAACAACGGCTGGAAGACAGCTAGCTTCCAAATCCAACGAGAAATAAGACAAGGCTGTCCATTAAGTGCCTTGCTATTCTTGTTTGTAGCTGAAATGTTATTCCACAGCATACAAAGCAATAAAAATATTAAAGGTATAAAGATTGATGAAGAAGAGATCAAACTCTGCCAAGTAGCAGATGACACTACATTATTCTTGTCAACTGAGGAATCATTATATGAAGCACTTAGATGTATTAGATCTTTTTCATGTGTTGCTGGACCCAATTTAAATAGTGCCAAGACAAAAGGGTTATGGATAGGTACATGGAAGACCAAAAAGAAAGAAATAGGGGGAATTACATGGCCTTCAATACCAATAAAAACTCTGGGAGTGTACTTTGGTCATTGTAGTAAGAGTCTAATGAAATTAAACTGGGAAGACAAAGTGAGACAGATAAAAACAATACTTAACACCTGGAGACAAAGAAATCTTACTCTTTTTGGAAAAATCACTATTGTAAAATCCTTAGCAGCAGCTAAGGTAACATATATTATGAATGCTTTGCCAGCTCCCTTGTGTATATTGAAGGAGCTCAATACTGCCTTCTTTAATTTTGTATGGGGGGGAAAGGGAGATAGAATAAAAAGAAAACAATAATTGGAAATTACAACCAAGGTGGACTTAGAATGTTGGATATATACAGTGTTAAGGACGCCCTACTTGCCTCATGGGCCAAACGTTTATGTAATGGTAGTGGCTCCTGGAGATGTATACCTTCTCACTACCTGTCAGCAGTGATGGGAAGTGTAAACCTAGCCTTTCAAATGAACTGGACTGAAGAAAAATATTTGGACAAGTTACCTACTTTTTACAAACAGATTATTGCTGCTTGGCAAAAAGCAAATGTTGTTTGTTTAAAACCACATACAGCACATGACATTCAAAACCAAGTTATCTGGGGGAACAGACATGTGATGTCAAAAGGTAAACCCCTGTTTTACTCCCACTGGATTAAGTCTGGTTTTATTTATATAAGGGACATATTGCATGATGGTAAACTTATATCAGATGAGACCTGTTTTCAGAAGTTGATAATGAAGAAAAACTGGGCTTGTGAGCTCCTGACTCTAAAACAAGCTATACCTAAACAGTGGAAATGTGGGACTTTTAATGTATTAAAGAAGAAAGGCGAAATATTGCCCACTTTGTATGTCGTTTCTGCAAAAAAGGTCAAAACTGTAGACACTATTAAAACCTCTGATTTGTATCAAAACTTTGTTCAACAAAAATTCATGTCACCATACGTAGAAAAAAAATGGGAAAGATTTTTCGAGTGCGAATTGAGGTGGAGAGACGTGTGGCAAAACCAAACAAATCCTGCATTGGGAGCACGTGTGTCACAAATTAATTATAAAATATTACATGAAATACTACCTTGTGGAAAATTTTTATATGTTTGGAAAATATGTCGAGCACATGTAATGTATGTAATTGTATTGAAGACTACGAGCATTTGTTTTTAAAGTGTAAAAGATTGACAAATTTCTGGGGAAACTTTTGTCAATTGATATTTAAGTGTTTTAAATGTACTGTAATAGTGAATCTGAGAGAAATTGTACTGGGATACAGAACAAATTATTTGAACTCATCTGGAATATATGAAATAATCAACTTATTAATAGGTATTGCAAAGAATGTCATATTTAAGAACTGGTGTAATAACAGAAACAATGACAAATACACATCAATAGATCTATACTGTATTTTCAAATCAGAAATCATTGTATACTTCAAAGCAGTAAACAACAGAATGTACAAACATGTTCTTTGTAACTTGTAAACTTTGTATTTATGTATACATGTATGTGATGTAATGTTGCTTTTTATGAATAAAATCTTGAAAAAAAAAAAAAAAAAGGGTGTGGGTTTGGTCCTAGCAGCTTGTGCTGGAACTGCAGGGGGTGGGTGGCGAAATCTTTAAGAGCAGATAAGTCCAGAAAGAAACAACGTATTATCATAATTTTTGGCATGTAGGTAGCTTACATAAAGATGTACATAGTTTTGTTTTGTTTTTAGAAATTGTAACATGACAATACAAAGTGTGCACTAGGCATAAGTATGCTGATAGCGTGCACACCTAACAAAGAATACTCATTTACACCTGAGTCAAGTGAGGAAAGTCGTGTAAAGTGCCTTTCCCAAGGGCACAAGATCGGTGGCATGTCAGGACTCGAACCCGGGGCCTCTTGGTTCCGAGTCGAGTACTCTGTCGTTGCGCCACATGTACATAGTTAAATGTAAATTATGCAAATGAGGACCTAATATTTAGCCAAATCGATTTTTTTACCCTTGCCACCATTGTTTGATCCTTAAAGACATTTGCTCTTAATAATTTATAGTACCTATGTCAAGTCTCGGACAATGCAGCCTTCTTGTTAAATGTTAAGCCACATACAGTAGTGTTACAATTTATTACACAAACAAACAGAAGAATGTTGAACAAAATCTTAAACATAACTATCGACACCTACACACACACACACACACACACACACACACACACACACACACACACACACACACACACAAGAAACACACACACACACGAAACACACACACATACATTTATGAATTATCAAATACAAACCTATGTTCCGGTAGTCGACACAACCCGTACAGGCGCAGTAAGCTGCAGTGTTCCCACACCATTTGCCCGGAGAGCAGCATGGGTAGGTACCGTCAGGGTTGCACTCAGCAGTACTCCCATCTGCTGTAGTGTAACCGTCTCCACAACGGCGATCGTCGCGCCATTTCTGAGTAACTATTAGAAATTGACAACCAACAGTAAATAAAGGTAGCGTTTAAAAAACACACTAGCGATGTGAGGATTATGCAAATCAGATACTCATTACCATAAGAAATATTCATCTATGTTTACCTTGACGTAATTTCCAAGTGCCACAAGTATGAATTTACCCCTAATACTAATATTGAATTGTATTGCTTCACATGAATTATGGTGTTCATTTGCATAATTCTAATTTTTCATTCGCCCCCTCCCCCGAAATCGTGAACGGTATATCGTATGACCACCGACTTTTCAGAGGATGATGTGCTGTTAAAAATAAATCATAACAACAATGTTAATTTTGTTATGAAAAATAGACTAAAGACGTTCAAATGAACCTTTTTTGTAAAAAGAAATCGAAGTAGTGATAAACTTTTTAGGAAAATTACCTGTACATACCTAATGTAATGATATCGTCCGCTATCTTGGATTTTGACCAATGATGTTATCAAATAGCATAAATTATGAATTTTTAATGATAAAAATTACATAAAACTATATAAGATGCTAATACTATTAGAAAACATGTGTAACTTGACATAAACCCTTAAAAGTCTATTGCTAAAACATAAATTACTGAATTTCGTAAAAAAATGCCAGTCAGAAACTGAGTTATGTTGTACGAATACAAAAGAACAAACGAAGGACAGACCAGTGCTCCAGTTATTATATTTTGCTTTCCTTAACGTTTTTCCTTGGTTTTGAGCACTGTAACAAGCGTGACCCGGAACCCTTAACCAAAAGACGGTGACAGTGGAAGGCAGAGGAGAACAGAAGCGCCCAAGATCTATGTTAGTTTTGAGAAGAAGAAGCAAGTAACGGATACAGTCCTCAAGTTGGAAATTCTGAACGTCGATGGCAGACAGTGGAAAGACGGACACATCAAGAACAAGACTACGGGGCTCAAACATGAGCTCCGGCGTGAGTACAAACTTACCGGAGCACAATAGTAAAAAAAGGGAGGCAGCTAACAAGAAAAGCATGGATAAATCTAGTAAATCAACAATACCTGAAGTTTACAACTGTGGAATTTGTGACATGATTGTGAAAGACAGTGATAAAGCTGTCGAATGTGAAGTATGCGTGACTTGGTTTCACACAAAATGTGCTAAAGTATCCGATAGTTTGTATCGAGTAATTTCAGAAGAACCAGAAGACTGTCATTGGTATTGCCACAATTGCAAGCAAGGCGCGAACAAACTGTATTTAAGTGTAGTAGCATTGACAGGGGAACTGCACAAAGTAAAAGAAAAACTGAGCCAAGTCAGTCAAGAACTATGTGACACAAAATTGGAACTAGGAAAACAAGTGGGAGAACTAAGGGATAAAGACAGTTCATTGGAAGCTAGAATCTTACATTTAGAGGAGACACAGCAAAACCCACAGACAACCATGCAACAGGTAGAACTTGGGAATCTAACAGAGGACCAGTTGGTAGAGCGAATTATTAGCAAGACGACTGAAACAGTAACCAAGTCAGTGACAGACAAAGTGACCTTAACCCTGAGTGAGAAAGAAGATCAAGAAAGTAGGAAACTAAATCTCATTATACACAATCTACCTGAGTCTAACTCTAAGAAAGACGACACAGACAGTGTCACTACGCTCTTTAAGGAGGAATTTAGGCTCAAGACAAACATTGGCGAGGTACAAAGACTGGGTAGACCCAACCGAGAAGGTGTAAGGCTACTTAAGGTAACCATGGCCAGCCTAAGTGAAAAGAAGCAAGTTCTCGCAAGGGCTAAGGAGCTACGAGAAAGTCAGCACCCAGTGTACAATCAGGTATACATTCGTCCGGACTTAACAAAAAAACAACTTGAAGAATCAAAAAACTTGAGAGAGAAACTGAAGGACCAACGGGAAAAACAACCCGACAAGATATGGCTCATAAGAAAGGGAAAGATTGTAGAACTGGCACAATAAACTTCAAGCAACACAACTTAAGAATATTATATGCCAATGTTGACAACTCAATTATGAGCAAATATGATGAACTATGCACATTATTATATGACAAACAATATGACATTATTTCTTTGACTGAAATTAAACCCAAACATGGAGCAATCCCGGACTTGTCAGTTATGCAGATCCAAGGTTATGAGCTGTTTACTAGTAACCTTCAGGCTAAGGATACTCGAGGCACATGCATATATGCCAAGACTTCTCTTAATGCCAAACAAATAAATCCACCAACAGACTCTTTCCAAGACTGCACTTGGGTTACAGTACAGGGACCCGACAACACTAGTCTGCTTATTGGAACAGTCTATAGGTCTGGTTCGCCAGCACTAGCAAAGACGAGAGACCAAGCACTACACGAGACTCTCAGGTGGGCAGTAAATTTGAACAGATCACACTTACTTATTACAGGGGATTTGAATCACCCGAGCATCTCTTGGTCTCCCTCACCTCACATTCCTAACGCCGAGAGTACAGAGAGTCCAGCATATCGATTTGTAGAATGTATACGGGACACTTATTTATACCAACATGTTACTCAACCAACAAGGTTTAGAGAAGGGCAAATACCAACTCTGGACGACCTAGTATTTAGCAACGAATTTGGGATGATAGAACAGTTGATATACTCGGAGCCCCTGGGAGCGAGCGATCATGTGAAACTAGACTTTAGATTTATTTTCAATACAACCCCACACAGAAAAATGAGGAAGATATTGAACTACGAGAAGGCTGATTTTGCAAAAATGAGGGAGGGTCTTAATCTTGACTGGGACAGTATACTTGCAGACAAAACTGCACAAGAGGCTTTTGATGAGCTACAAGGAAGGATTACTGATGTTGTGAAGCTTCACGTGCCTGTGAAGACCATAGATGACACAAAAAAGAAATTTAAGCCGCCTTGGATGAATAGAGCAGCACATCGTAAAGCACGTAAGAAGTACCATGCTTGGATTAGGTACCTCAATACTAAAGATAGGCAAGACTGGGTAAAATATAAGGAGGCAAGAAATGCTGCGACCCACGCATCTAGAACAGCACGTCGAGAATTTGAAAGAAGCATAGCCAAGGAGGCGAAACTGAACAACAAGGCATTTTGGAACTATGTAAACAGTCGGCGTAAAACAAAAACAAATGTGGGAGAACTTAGGGATAAATCAGGAACGTTCACAAAGAGCGACAAGGAAAAGGCAGAAGTGCTGAGTGAACAGTATTCACAAACCTTCACGGTAGAAGACTGTAACAACATTCCTGATTTTGAACCTAAACCCCTTCTGAACAACGTATTGGAAACTGTTGAAATCAATGAAGAGGTGATAATCAATCACCTGGAAGCACTTAGGATTGACAAATCCCCAGGAAACGACGGGTTACATCCCAGAGTTCTTAAAGAAGTTGCCCAGGAAATTGTCAAACCCCTGACCATGATTTGTAAATCAAGCCTTGAGACTTCTGAATTACCAGAGCAGTGGAGGGAGGCTAATATTACCCCAATTTTCAAAAAAGGGAGTGAAGCAGACCCGGCAGATTATCGCCCTGTATCCTTGACCTCCGTGGTTTGTAAGATGCTAGAGAGAGTGATTTCCGACGCAGTAATCGACCACATTAAGTCTAACAATCTTACATGTCCAGAACAACACGGTTTCTCTAAAGGGAAGTCCACAGTAACAAATTTGTTAGAAGCCCTTGATGTTTGGACGGAGGCACTCAGCCATGGACTACCTGTTGATGTTATTTTCCTTGACTATGCCAAGGCATTCGACACGGTGCCACATGAACGACTACTCAGAAAAATTGAGTCCTTCGGCGTGGGCAAGGGTTTGCTTAAATGGATCCGTGGCTTCTTGACTACGAGGAAACAAAGGGTGGTAGTAAACGGGGAAAGCTCAAGCTGGAAACCGGTCACTAGTGGAGTCCCCCAGGGATCGGTCTTGGGTCCCTTACTCTTTATGATATTTGTGAGCGATATCCCGGAAAGTCTGCATAACTTTGTATCAATGTTTGCAGATGACACGAAAATTTACACGACCGTACAGGACTGTGAAAAAAGTCAACACCTTATGTGTCTGCAAGCCGACTTGAACACCTTACAGGAGTGGTCTCTCAAGATGCAAATGAGATTCCACCCAGATAAATGTAAGGTTATGCACCTTGGAAAGCGGAATCCACAACACGAATACACAATGAGAAAAGAGGGTGGGGCAACCCATATCCTGAGCACTACTAACGAAGAGAAGGATCTAGGGGTTCTGATTGACCACAAACTGACCTTTAGTCAGCATGTCCAGGGGCAAGTTAACAAAGCAAACAAAGTGTTAGGAACTATCAAACATACGTTCCAGCACTTGGATAAAGATTCATTTTTACTTTTGTACAAAAGCCTTGTTCGCCCCCATCTTGAATATGCTAGCGTTATCTGGAGCCCGAAAACAAAGAGGGATCAGGACTCTCTGGAGAGAGTGCAGCGTCGGGCAACGCGCCTTGTGCAGTCCGTTTCTCATCTCCCATACTCTGAAAGGCTCAGAGTGCTGGGATTACCAACACTTTACTTTCGTAGGCTGAGATCCGACGTTGTGGAGCTGTTTAAGATCTCCCACGGACTTGACAAACTACGCACAGGAAACCATTGTAACCTCTGTAGTAGGTCAATGTTTATGCCAAGTCTGTCAAAGAATACCAGAGGGCATGCATATAAACTCCAGATCCAGAAGTCAGACGGGCCTAGATCAAACGTCTTTCCAACAAGAGCAACCCCTATCTGGAATAAACTCTCAGAAGCAACAGTGACCTGTAGTTCAGTGAATGCCTTCAAGTCTAAACTAGCTCTGGAATGGAAAAATCACCCGGACCGTTACGGCTACAACTTCTCATACTGAACTGCCAATACTGTCTGAACTATATGAACGGTCTCATTACCCTGGGAAGGGTACCGACTGACCCGGATTCAGGTGAATATTCAGGTGAATATATATTGCAGTGCCGATGGAAAACGCCAGGTGAACCATTTTTGTCCGTTTACACATGACATTGACATTGACATTTATGAAATTGTACTTAATATATGTACTAGTAGATGCCATACTTTGTACCCTGTACAATTGTTGTGCAATCAAGTTATCTTTATCTAATCCATGCGCCAGATGGAAGCCGTTTGGCCAAATTTGAACCTTGCAAACTACCAAAAAACGCAAGGAATGTTGTGTTTCGGGTATACATGGTTTACAGTTTTCGAGTATACATGTTCTACAAAACACAAGCGTAGACTGAGTTAGAATATCACCATAATGATTAATATTGTCGGTTTATGATGTTAATAGTCAAGGATAGGTAGCTAGTTACACACCCGATGTCGAAAATGCACCTGACAGGCAGTAGCACAGACCCCACAGCAGCGCTAGTGATGTTTGGGTGGTCGACAGGTTTCCCATTCTACCTTCAGAAGACTATAATTCACTACAAACAACTACATGTATACCCGTTCTATGCAACAGAATTACGGTTGAAAAGTACTGGCGCACGAATTCGCCGTACCATGCATGACAGGATTCTGTCAGTAACTAGTAGTAAAAAATGGTGCGTGTGGTATTTCGTTTCCAGCACGAACTCAGAACTACGTCACAGGGTAACCATGGGAACCTCTACAAAATAAGGTAACACGCCTGACAGAAGTTATGTGAGTGGTCATCGATTATTCATTTAATTAGTATCCTCCATCCGATGCATTCTGTAAAATTTGCCAACCCACACGCAATGCATACTCATGAATTAATAAGACCCTAAATGTTCTTTATACAGCATAGCATAGCTACACAAAAAAATTGTAAGAAAGGCGGCCAATGGCATTGATTTAGTTATATCATTTTCTCTGTTCTTTCTTACAGGTAAACCATCCTCAGACTACAGAAGGAATTCACTGGCTACCATGAACCCCCGTCGTGGAAGAATTGGGGTGTGGATGCACCGATAACATTCACTCAAGAAAAAAAAGACATTGAATGAAGCATCATCGTGAGATAAGAAAAAAAATTACAATAAAATGTCAAGGGTCAGGCAAGCTCTCATGATAGAAAACACACAAATGAATAAAATCCCTCACACAAAACATCACCAACATCACACAGTAAGACTCTGCATCATGTAGTATTGATTTGCCTTTAAGGTTCTCTCGTGCCCAATGTAAGGCAAACCTTGTCCTGCGTTCTTTCTTTACCCCTTGTGCGTAAGCTATAGTCTTCGCAAAGTGACATTTAAAGAGATTGTATCAGCTATATGTCCAAGTAAATCATTTTTTAATTGTAATGATTCATAACTTACCAAAATCACAGACAAGTAGCTTTGGAATTAACATCCAGAAAGCGTATTTGAATACATGCATCGTAAAAAAGCAGTCATAGTGCTACAAACTACCACATTTTTAATTCCGGCTTCCCTAACCATTAGATTCTTCCTGCTATGTGTAATGGCCTTCCTCACCGGGCATTGTCAAAACCCAATTCCCTGGGGAATGCGTTCGCGGAAATGTTAGAATATTTCCAACTCAATCGCAGTACTATACCAACGGTTCCGCCCCCAAGGCGTCACCAAAAAAGGTCTTACGACCCCTTACCTTTGCCAAATGATATATATAGAGAGAGGTTCCCATATTCAAGCGGAGGCCACCCAAATGCTACCAAACACTTCATTAGACTTCGCCAGAAAGTGCTAGCAGATAATAAAGTTTATAACGTATCACAAGCAAAGTAACGTAACATCATGTCACGTTATAGTGGTGCGTTTTGATGAGTTACGATGACGTGTGGGACTATGTGGATGAAACATGCATTTTGACATACTCTACGTATTGATGCCACAAAACGTGACGTATGACCTAAAAACGTCACGTATTTTACGTACGTAATTTTGACACGGAAATTGCAGAACCATGTTCGTCGCGTATCCGTACGTTTTGCCATAGGTGACGTTGGCCTGGCATACGTGACGTATTGACGAAAAAAACATGACGTATAGAGTCCAAAACGTGACGTTTTTACGTATATAATTTTGACACGGATATGATGCCATAGCCTCGTGTAAACAGGCTGTCAGTGTGTGTAAAACGAAACTGACCTCGGCGATTGACACGCGCCGCGCTTAGACCGTCGTGGGACAGATATTAGCGTAGTAGTAGAGGTTTTCCCAGACAGTTGTTGTCTGTCTTACATTATTGTATTGTATACTTGATTGTAAAAGCAATTAGCCTTCGGGCATGATTTTGCAATAAACTTTCTATTAACTTTCTATAATTTTGCTCGGTGTAAACTGGGCCAAACTGCCTACTCAACAACTTTCAAACTTTTACACGCAACTTGCCACCTTTTGAATTAGAAGGAACGGGTAGCGTATGATAAGCTTTTCCAGTTTGGCAAATTTTGTAAAGTTCACCATGTTTTGTTCGGCGTGAGGATAGATCTGAGTTGTGTGGTCTGGCACTCAGCGCCCCTGGATATAGCAGGAAATGGTAGGCTTTGTTTGGAACTTGCAGTTAATCTACATTAGAAGTAGATAAACCCCTTTTCTTTTTACCATTGTCACTTTCTGTTGACGCAGAATATTCAAGATTGAAATACAGTTGGTACTTTTACGAGGCCTTGCATTCTTTCAGCGTATCCTGTTCTCATGGTCTCCAGTGGCCAGAACTGAACATGAAATCTGCCCAGAAGCTTAAGGCGCGGCATGAAGCAAAGATGAAATAAATGACATCTAAAATGACATAGAACCACTTATCTAAACCATGCGACAGATGGAAGCCGTTTGGCCAAATTTGAACCTTGCAAACTACCGAAAAACGCAAAGAATGTTGTGTTTCGAGTATACATGGTTTACAGTTTTCGAGTATACAAGCTTAAGTTCTACAAAACACAAGCGAAGACTGAGTTGAAATATCACCATAATGATTAATATTGTCTTTTTATGATGTTAATAGTCAAGGATAGGTAGCTAGTTACACACCCGATGTCGCAAATGCACCCGACAGGCAGTAGCACAGACCCCACAGCAGCGCCACGGATGTTCGGATGGTCGACATGCTTCCCATTGTTCCTCCAAAAAGACTATAATTCACTACAAAGAACTGTACCCGTTCTATGCAACTGAATTACGGTTGAAAAGAACTGGCGCACCAACTCGCCGTACCATACATGACAGGATTCTGTCAGTGACTAGTATAAAAAAATGGTGCGTGTGGTATTTCATTTCCATCACGAACTTAGAACTACGTCACAGGGTAACCATGGGAACCTCTACCAAATAAGGTAACACGCCGGGCAGACGTTATTTGAGTGGTCTTCGAATATTCATTTAATTAGTATCCTTCATCCGATCCGATGTATTGTTTTGTGAATTATTCAATGACTGACTAGGGTTCTGTGTCTGTCTGTATCCGCTTCGGAATGTCAGGGCGTAAACAACACATATTTTTGTGTCCAATAAAAGTAATGGTTTGCTTTGGGGGCAAACTTTTACTCCATGAAGGAGGCATACCTCCTGCAGGAGCATTGTGGTCAGCCGGTTTTTCGTGTTCGCAGCTAAAACCCACGGTTCCCTTAGTTCAATCGGCATGCAATTTTAAACGTCGTCTGCAGACATGCCCGTGATGATGCACGTATATCAATATTTACCGTAGGTGTCTTCGTGGTCAATATAATATTATAGAAGCACCCCTACATTTAGGGGCATATGGACATGGCCGCGAAAAACCCGTTGTTTTGAATAGCGGGGGGGGGGGGGGGGAGAACCCTTCAGGAAGACGTGCGGTGTGGTCGTTAATGCCGACCAGATGCGGAATGTAATTGTTTATGTATGGGAGAAATTGTCAAATGTGTTCGCACGTAAAAGTCATGTTTCTGTACGTTGTATTTCTATGAAATGGGGCATGCGGTGTACCAATATGTCCGTGTTGATGCACGTGTCTTTGTTTTTACCGTAGCGGTTTTTATATTGAGGTAATTGCATATCTTGAAAACACCCCTATTTTTATAATCCTGTGGAATAGGCCGTAGGTTAAGTAGTTATGTGGTAGACGAGGTTCTATAAGCAGATATTAGGTGGTTGTTGTGTATATTCGTTTGTGAGTATCTGTTGGGACTGTGACTTATGGTTTGCACCTACTACGATACCCTATCAAATAAATGATATGTAGTGCACTACTGTTCCCAATCTGCAAAATATGAAAATTCACGGAGGATTGTCGCCTATGGACACTTGTTTTAGACTTGACTCTTGTAATACAGGAATGAGACCCTAACAAGTCAACAACTCAGCTCTATCTTCACGCCAGCCATGGTATCACTGCGCTAACTACATGTAACGTTACATGTACTATGCCATGTTGAACCAAAGACCTTGGTTGAACTGAACAAATTTACCAATTTGAAAGTGTACACGTTGACCCAACCTTTGCGTTTTGGCTACTCTCCAAGCAGTGTGGGGATAGCGACAGAAAAAAACGGGGCAAATAAAAAGGTAACGATCTTTCCCCACCAACCTCTGCTTGGAGAGAACGTTTTTTGCCGCCAAAGTCTCCGAATTGGACACTAATTATCAAGGAAAGGAAGGATTTTCAAGGATATGATGTAATCACTACAATAACTTTGATTCTTTCGGCCCGCCCCTTTCATATCAAAGTGATGCAACAGGAAACTGCGCTACCTAGCGGAGTGGTAACGGATTGCACAAAGCAATACAGCTGGCACCGTACTTTCTCCGTGGGCCATTCACGGCTACAGTATCTATCAATAAAGCCCTAACCCATACTCATTTGTACAACCCCCCTCCCTCACACATGTACAGTGATAAAGAAATCGCCGCGATTGATAATAATAAACCCTCAAAAATGTCAGATGAAAGGGGTGTCAAATGTATGATTTCTGATGTTATTATTCTGCATTAAATCCTAATCCGTCCGGATTCCGGCAGTAGTTCTGCTCCAGCCCGGATGACGGGTATTCAAACAGCTTGGTGTGCGCATGTGGAGACCGGGTGTCCCAGCGTTGGCACGTCAGACCTGTCCTGGTCACAGATGCGGTTCCTCGGTAGGATGCCCCATCTCCCAGCTGGCAGTATTCTGGTAGATGAAAAATGCAGGTTAGTTGGAACATTCTGAAACAAAGTCAAGCTGTAATTTTTATCACAAAAATTGGGCAAAATGAAATAGAAATAGAAATGATCCGGTCCAGACTGTACGCCATACGGGGCGCCATACATCGTCTCATGCGCAGAGGTCCCGGCACCCAGGTTTTCGTGAGAACTGGAACAACGCGAGAGCACAGACGAGGAAAGTTGGAGTTCTACCTGCTAGGTAGCGACTGGCTGGCTTACCAGATCACGGAGGTGATACGAGAGATGTTCCGGGCGGATCCAGACGTGGTTGTGTTGGACACGTGGGACATGAGCGTGTGTCAGCCGGGCAAAGACAACGTTCATCCAGATCTGGCGATGGTGGACAGTCAACTAAACAGGCTCAGCGGTTTTCTCATATCTGCCCAAACTAGACGGGTTCAAAAGACGTGATTTAAAAAGACGCCCAGAGATGTCAGACTTCACTCCCTTCCCGTCATGCTTCATTGTATACACGGGGAATCTTCAAATCAAAATACTAAGGGCTTTGGTAAATCTTATGCTTTAGTTAGGGCCGAGACTAGCATAATGTATGTTAAATGATGGTCTTCTAACCAATATGATACATGTCAATAGTGCTTGAAGTATTATGTTGTTGCAAGTATTTCCTTTGCTGAGCTTGCTGAGCTGCATGCTGTGGCGAAAGTTTAGGGGAACTTGTTCTGTCACAATTGTGAGACTTAAGTGATCAAAATTGTCTGTCTAAAATTGACAATTTTGTAAAAACATTTGCTCCTAAGTTGTACAAATCAGATCCTGATTGGAATAAGTTATGTTTGATGATGTTCATGTTCGCTTGACTTCCAAATGCCGCAAGTATGAAATACGTGCCATTTACCAGTGTGGAATTATAGAGTTTTCTCATTAATTATGCAATTTGGGTCACAATTTACATAATGAATATCTGCCAATGTTCCTCTTCTTCTGAATTAAATATGTCACAAGTTTGAAGTCTCCTATCATGGAAGGTAGCAGATTTGTAGCATTTCCTCGATAATTATGCAAATTAGATCCTGACTTGCATAATTAGCATCTAATTATGTCAAGCATCACTTTAGCTACCTACATACGAAAAATCACGACAATCTGTCAACCGGTTCTTGAGTTATCGTACTTCAAACATATGCATTTTCAAACAAACGCCCCTGCAGTTCCCAAACAAGTTGCTAGGAGGCCCAAACTTACGTCACTTCTTACCGGCCTCTAGAGCTACCTACCACCTAAAATTCATGACTCTAGCATGTCCAAATCACGAGATATCAAAACCGGAAGTTCCGCTGCAGTACCATAACAAGCTGCCAAAGGGCCCAAAGTCTAATCATTCGAGCTCTCATCAAGACCTACCCACCTACCTACCAAATATCAAGATAATGCTGTAAGTCAGCAGAACATCAGCCAACCATTCGGGAGTAAATTAGCAGTGTTCGTGGTGTGTTCAAATTTGACTTAAATTTATTACAACTAGAATTCGTTCCGGTTCATATAGAAAAGTGGGCCTAAATCTGGTCAGAGTGCTCCTGAACGTCAGTCGATTCTGGTCGGATGATGTTCGGAACAAATTCGGGGAAGGTCGTGAATGTGTGACAGGGGCTTTACACATGTGACATGGTTATACATGTTGACAATTGTAAAAAGCAAAAACGTTAACTTTGTAATGACATGCTGGTCAATTTATGATACCCCACAAAGAAAATACAAAATATATACCCTCCTCAAATATAGGAGGCCAAAATGAAAGGGAAGCATTTTTTCAGACACATATCTCTTGACTATTAGTTACTGGCCATTTAAAATGGATCCACTGGTACATGTAGATCATACAGCTATTGTGAAAATTTCAGAGTCGTGACAAATAAAGAATACACACGTATATTTATGATTCCACACAAATCTTGCTTGGACAAAGCAGCGAAGAGGGCCAAAAGGAGGCAAGCGACACCAGCAACATCTCTGCGCACACAGCATGTCTGCACCACATGCGGCAGAGACTGTAAATCACACATTGGACTGTACAGCCACAGAAGACGATGTCCTCCCAGGGTGCAGACGAAATAGTCTTCCGAGACTGGACTGCCAATGACTTGGGGGCACTTTAAAACTGAAAGCAAGCTTAAGCCACAGAGGTATACCCTACCTGTAGACATTTCCGTTGCGTCGTGTATGTTGACATATGGGGCCTCGTGTCTTCGGAGTCCCTTCCGTCTCGGGGTAGCCTTGTCCCGATCTTGCTTTCCTCTGGGGGCGGCGATAGATTTGGCAGATTTGTCGGCTCGGCGTCTCCACGATTGTCCGAAGACGTTCTGCGCTCTACTTGCCACCTGTTAGAAGCGTCGTAGTCACAGCTGTTAGAAATGCTAGCGCCGCGCTCAGGAGCATGAGGTAGTGGGGGGAGAGGCCCGTCGCCCTGCCCCGTGAGTGTTGTGTGGGCAGGCCTCACCTGCTCCTGCATTTCTACTGAATTGGCCGGCAGGAAACGAAGTACTATATGGGAGCTTACTATGCCCAAATATGGTTAAGAATTACATTTTGTAAATGACGTTGATTAGTCTAAGAACATATTAAAGGAGATGTGCGGCATGATGTGGTGAGAATGAAACGTTCCTTTCGCGGGGGTCGTAAACAATTTTTCATGAAAAGTCAGTCGAAACAGATATCAAAAGACGTTTCAAAAGACGCGTAAGAGTTGGTGAAAATTAAATTTAGTATATCGCCGACAGGCTACTGAGTATACATTGAACAAACAGTACCCAACTTTACATGGTGAAACTGAAGCTAAAATGACACAAACTTAATTGTTCTTAGAATTCCTTCGCCCATGGATTGAAAAATGAGACTACCTCGCAGTTTATTGTTGAGGAAATGCTACAATACGCGTCTCTGTTAAGATAAGACTGTAATTGGACAATATCTGTTCTTTGGATGGGGAATATGATAACATCATCAACAATTTATGCAGATGAGACCTTATTTGCATAATGGTTGAGGCAAAAATTATACCGGTAATACGTCAGTCGTAAAGGTTAACATCATTTGGCGTAGGTGTGATGTCCTTGAACTCTTAGTTATTGTAAGTTAAACTTTTAACATTTTCGTTTTATGTAACACCAGTTTCATGCAACAAAGGCAGACAATTTAGTGGTTAGAGACTCTGCTTTTTGAAATGTAGTAAGTTTTTAAATCAACAGAATAATGTGCCTTGTCAACACATGGTAAATCAGATACATTCTGCACAGCTTCACTGACAGAGTAGAGTACTTTTGTGACATGCATACATTCTTTTAAAAAAACAGCATTATGCAACAGCTTGACAGCAACATCCAGCCCAGCAGCAGCCATTTAAAACATGGGTAATTATTGACCATTGATTTCATTCTAACACCATGATTAAAAACAATATTTCCTGATACACACCGCCATCTTTACAATCATTATAAACTCCTTGGTAAAGAGTACATAGATGGAATTGAATGGCAGATAACTTACTAGTATACATGTACCATTATATACAATCATCATGTATTATCATCCAGCCAACCTAACATTTGTCTGAAGCAACCTGTTGAGACCAGGTTTGACTGTGCACACTACTGTAAATCATTGAGTTCTCATGATCTACTCTTCAAAACATTACATGTATTTACTAATTACATGTACATGTCTCACTATACTGGCTCCTTTAAATTAAACAAAACACAATGTCTCAATATGTAATCTGGCTCCTTTAGATTAAACAGAACACATGTCTCACTATACTGGCTCCTTTAAATTAAACAAAACACATGTCTCAATATGTAATCTGGCTCCTTTAGATTAAACAGAACACATGTCGCACTATACTGGCTCCTTTAAATTAAACAAAACACATGTCTCAATATGTAATCTGGCTCCTTTAGATTAAACAGAACACATGTCGCACTATACTGGCTCCTTTAATTAAACAGCCTGAGAACACATGTCTCATTATATACTGGACTTCCATGGACAACCAGTCTATGGAGGAAGATCAGAGTGACCGGTCGAAAGCTCTAGGTGAGAACAGTTCCATGTGTTGGGACAAAAGTTTTAGCTTTAAACATGTAACCATTTAGTGACACACAATTATGAACTTTCATGATAACCCAGACTTGTGTTGTTCTCTACTTGTTACACATGTCAGTCCCATCATGCCATGCCATATCCCAGACTGCCATGCTGGAGAGCAACTTTCAGCCTTTCTCGCAGTTCTTCCCTGGACCTGTACTCAGGCAGCTTCAGCAGATTGATGCTGTAATGAACAGAAATTTGCCTAAATTTATATATTAACAGCTTATCCAAGAAGGTTATGTTTTAAGTGTCGTTTGTGTGTGTGTGTAGAGTACACGCATGTATGTGACAGGACAGATGTGTTCAGATGTGTGTAATGCAGTATACATCTATAGGTGATTGGGCAGATGTGTTCACCATGTGGTGTGTAAGTAGGTGATGATACAGGTGTGTTCACCATGTGACAGGGACAGATGTGTTCACCAAGTAGTGTGTAGGTAGGTGACAAGACAGACGTGTTTACACATAGTGTCACGTACATTTGTAGGTGACAGGACAGATGTGTTGACACATAGTGCACATGTACATGTAGGTGACAGGACAGATGTGCTCATCATGTAGTGTACATGTATGTGACAGGACAGATGTGTTCACCATGTAGTGTACACCGTCATGTATATGTAGGTGACAGGACAGATGTGTTCACCATGTAGTGTACATGTACATGTATATGTAGGTGACAGGACAGATGTGTTCACCATGTAGTGTACATGTAGGTGACAGGACAGACATGTTTGCCATGTAGTGTACATGTACATGTATGTGACAGGACAGATGTGTTCACCATGTAGTTTACATGTAGGTGACAGGACAAATATGTTAACCATGTACAAAATGTAGTGTACATGTAGGTGACAGGACAGATATGTTGATCATGTACAATGTAGTGTACCTGTAGGTGACAGGACAGATGTGTTCACCATGCATGTAGTGTACCTGTAGGTGACAGGATAGATGTTTACCATGTAGTGTACATGTACATGTAGGGGACAGGACAGACGTGTTCACCATGTAGTGCAGATGTAGGTGACATGCAGGACAGATTTGTTCACCATGTAGTATGCATGTAGGTGACAGAACAGATGTATTCACCATGTAGTGTACATGTATCTGTATCTGTATCTGTTATAATAGCCGGTATAACCGCCCTTCGGCGTAACACACCAGCTTCGCAGGCACGCAGCGCGGCGGCAGCTGGCTACATTACACCAAAGGAGCTGTTACACCTAACCTTTGGACGTCTAACTCTAGACATTGTTTAAAGCTATCTAGTGACGATGCCCCTACTGTACTTGGTGGCAGCGAGTTCCACTCTACGATTGTTCTAGGAAAAAAGAGTTTTTGAACACCTCAATCCTTGCTTGATGGCTCTGGTACTTGAAGGCATGACTATTTCTTGTTCTTTTCTGAGCTGGTATTAGGTACTTGGTACATCCACCAGTTTATTAGTCATGTAGGTGACAGGACAGATATGTTCACCATGTAGTGTTCATGTACATATAGGTGACAGAGCAGAATGTATTATTCACCATGTGAAAGGGACAGATAAGTCCCCCATATGCATGCAGTGTACCTATAGGTGACAGAGCAGATGTGTTCACTACATGTATGTACATGTAGTTTACATGTAGGAGACAGGACAGATAAAAGGTAAAGGGGATCCGGAGCAATACTCACCATGTGCTGGCAGTAGGCAGCAGGTTAGGGGTGTAGGTGACAGGAGAAATGGTGATCTTCTGCATGCCGCTTCCTCCTGGGAGATAGGCAAACCCACCATGGGGGACCCTGGAACTGTGATACAGTACAAAAAAATACACGTAGAGTTAATATTGATCGTGATTTTTTTTCCAGATTAACAGTTATGCAAAACAAACAAACATGTAATACTTGTCTACTAACTGTAACAGTAGTATTAGTTTTTATTTGACTGCTACAATTGATGTAACTGTAGTGTGGCATTGGCACTACTGGCCCTGATTGTGCAATTAGTGTCATTTTGTGGGGTTTCTGTCATTAAATAGATTCTGAAAAATATTGATTTCTTAAGTGGACTTTTACATGAATCTAGTTTTAGTTTCTTTAGAACAGCTTTAGGGTGAGGTGATCAAATGGACAACACTTAATTCCATTGTGACATCATTTGGAAGGGAGCTAAAATATACATTGTACTTAACGTACTTAACATACTTAATGTAAAAATGATTGTATTGCATGTAATACTGTACATTGTACTTAATTCTAATTAAAGAGCCATACATGCCCCAGTGCTGTGTGCTTGTCATGCATGAAACAAACTTTAAGATTTTATGCTAGGTTGTGTTCACAAGTGCCTCCTACCTTCCTGTTACAAACTGCAGCAGCAACACTCTTTCTTGTTGGGGAAAATCCCGCACTGTCTCCCAGAACCACTGAAGTAATAGAATCATCATTCAGTTGAAATAATTTTGTCTACAGACAAGTATGCCGAACATATTTTGCCATATAACCAGGCCTATGGCCTATACGACATATACATTGTACATGTACATTTAATATGTAACTTACAAGACTTAGTCTTCAAACATAAAGCTCACATCAGCATACAGCCTACCTTAATGACAGGACAGTCAGCCGTGTAACCACTGTTGTAATCTGTGTTCCTCTCAAAATCCTCCACATCTACCTCAGGTAGACCTGACAGCATCAGCTCCTGAAGGGACCCATCAGAACAGTCAGAGTTACACAGTCTTCCAAACTTTGGTATTATTCCCATTATCCCCACACATGGGTCTGCATGGAGGGGCACTACTTACTCCTCATTAATCAGTTACTGGATTATAAATAGTTCCATTCCTTGTTAATCTGTAACTAAATTTTACAAATTTGGTTGATTTTGCATCTGATAATAATGTGGGCTTTTAGAAAATAACTTGATTTTGCCTTTAGTTTCCATTTTGGTCATTGTACCATCATGATGGTGTATATGCTACATGTAGATGACAAAGCATTCTAATGTCACATCCAATTTTCCAATGACCCTGAATTATACAGCATCATGCCATGAGATCTACCGGTGCAATGACCAGTGAGTGGTCGCCTTGTGTTCGGGAGGTCGTGAGTTCGATCCCTGGCCGAGTCATACCAAAGACTTTAAAAATGGAACATACTACTTTCTCTGCTTTACAGCACTGACCATTTGGGACATGATAGTATGGGAGTTAAACACACTTCACTACCAGTGGACTAGCCCCCTGCTGTAGTGATTACACTGCTGTGTGGTCCAGCTGGGCTACTGAAACGGAGATGGGTGACGCCCTATGTTTGTTTATTGTTTATTTCAGACACAGCGGTCCATATAAAACAGAAACGTGACATAACACAAAGACATCTAAAAAATAAAGACATTGAGTTATGTACAGATAAATATATAAAGAAAAAGACTGCCGCACTGTCCTGCCACAAGAAGACCCCCTTACGGTGGGTGGGCCAATCTACAATATAATGTCTCCAGAACAGGCTAGACCAGAATGCCTCCGAGCGGAGCAGTAGTTTTATAATATAGACTCAGATCCTAACAGCCGGGAGCTAAATGAATACAACAGCTTCCGGTGCCTGGCGTCGAATGTATCCACACGCAACTGCACAAATAGGTGTCACTTGATACGGCAAAGGCATTTTAACTATGCCATTAGATCTACATGTACTTACCAATTCATACTCATCAAAGAGCTGCACCAGAGAGCAGGGAATGAAAGCGTGGAATCCCTGAAGGAAGGCGTTGATCTGAGGCTGGATGGCTCTGGTCATCCGCAGCTCTGTCACCAGCTGGACATACTCAGCCTGAAACAGCAGACAACATGAGAAATGACTCAAACAAGTGGGGTCGTGTGGCGTAGCGGTATGGCGTTCGGCTCAGAATCAAGAGGTCCCGGGTTTGAACCCTACTGCCGTGTCACCGATCTTGTGCGCTAAGGGAAAGGCACTTTACACGACTTTCCTCACCTCACTCAGGTGAAAAATGAGTATGCCAGAATGATCAATAATTATGATGATTGTGGGCATTAAAAAGAAAACCAAAACCAAAACAACCACCTCTACATTGTATAAGCCATCTGGCCACAATGACCACTTTTTCTCAGTTTTATTTCCCATAGATGTAAGCATTAAGGAACTGCATGTGTGCTACAGGTTAAAAGGTTTGTGCACAACTTACAAATGTATCAGGAAAATGCTGGAATTACTAACAACATTTTTCTTTATCATTTTTTTAACGAGTTTGCTCAGTGCAAGGCCACATGAACCACTTCTGGACACTAGTGCTCACTGTAGCAGCATGTGATGCTGTTCTGAAATACAGTGTACATTGTACAATGTAAACATCATTTTTAATAAACAAACTTACAGTGTATATGCAGTCACCATCTGAGTTTTATTGATAGGATGTAGTTTCTAGCATGTTTCCATGTAAGATTCAAAAGAACAAGATGTACAACATGTAAACAGAGAGATTGGTGGGGGGGGGGGCTATAGACATGATCCCATAGCCCTGCCCACCTCCATCAAAGCATAGAAAATTTAATGCAAAAAAAGCAACTTGAATATATTTGACAGACCTGCAGCCATTCTCTCATTGGTTGAACCACTAATTGCCATTCTCTCATTGGTTGAACTGCTTGATGAAATATTATGATGGACAGTCACTTCTGCTACACTTATTACTAACACTACTGGGTCTTGACCTTATTTCCTACTGCTGACCTTGTTAGCCTCTGTAACCTGTATGTTTTTGCCGTCAGGTTTCAGCTCCACTTCCTCCATGGCTCCAAACACGTCTGTCTCCACTGAGAAGGTCAACTCCAGCCCAAGGTCACTGATGTCATGGTCCAGGATCCACTGAGATAAACATTCATTATTCAATATCAACTGAGCGCATTGTGTTCACTTACACACAGTCACTATTCTGTCTGTTGTTCCCTGTCTCCCGTAGGTTAGACGTGCTTGCACGCTGATGCTGAGGCTTGTAGTACAATCTCTCTTTACTGTACTCAGTCCAACTACAGTACTTTTTTAGTCCTATATATATCAGCTTGTCACAGTGGTGCTTTCCTTCCTTACTTTATTTTATTTAGTGTGCTGAAGAACAAATAAGATCATGTCAAATTACAGACAAAATATCCAGACATAAAATCAAGAAATAAAATCTACTGTACAAACAAAAATCCACACAAACCTGCAAATTCTTTGCATATTCTGGGTCAATAGAGGCAACATCATGATAGTTCACTGGGATGCCTGTAGAACAAAACCCAACACTAATTAAAAGCCCTGTTCACATACATTGCACAATTTACGTATACAATGGAATTTTTCTACAATAACGCCATACGTTCTAGGTTTGAGAAGCAGGAGTCACAATAATATTGTTAAATCATAAACTACATATAGTAAAGAAATGGTACATATGTCCTATACATGTAGGTCATCAATACAGACTGTTGTCTTTATGTAATATACATTACATTACATAGTTCTGTATGTACATTTGTAGGTACATGATTGTATACTTTACAAAATGTATGACAAGAATTTGTTTTTGTATACACTCAGACAACCATTACAAAAGTCAGGGTGACAATGTTCTTACAGCACTAGGCTGTAGACAAATAACGACACCGAAATAAAGACCCCCAAAGCACACGACACCCACCCAGGATATGTTTGTAGAAGGAGCGAGTGAAGTAGACATTTAGGAGCTGCCTGTGGTACAGGGCCAGGCCCATGATGCCTCCAGCGAATCTAAAGTAGTTCAGGTGGTCAGGGTTGACAGCTGAGTTACTGTTGGGCTGGAAGGTGCTGCCTGCAACACACAGAAAGTCAGTTTAAACACATGTGTACATGTAGAACTTCAACATTCTTCTCAAAGCGCCACCTTGCAGTGAGCTGCAGTAATGCAAGCAGCTGTCATTTGGCTCTGATAAAGCTGCAGCAGAGCTGCTACTGAAATGTTGAGGATAACAAACTGTTACCATAAGCCCATTAAAGGTGAGTTTCAAATGGTGAACACTAAACTATAATTGTCTGATGTACATTGTCATGTAAATCAGGTGAGAACTTGACTTTGTGGTTTTTAGCATAGTGTACATCGTTGTTAGTAACTGTTGTATGCTTTTCGATTTTTAGGTTTAGCTTTCCTTTAAGCAATACATTTCAAGGTAACATTCTTACTGGGCAGGGCCTTGGTAACTTGAAAACTAGCCTGCTTTTACACAATCTCTCGCTAGCTAGGGTTAGTTGACTCCCTCAAACTGTCGGGTGGGCCTGCCGCTAGAAGCGCAAGATAGTCAGGCTAGAGGAAAACCATTTGGAATTTTGCAGGAAGGCTGTTAGTATGGAAAGGGTTTTTTTTCCAAGTCTTTCAACAACAGATAATTTCAAACCGTTGACCTACCATCAGCAGACATGGTGAAGAGTGCGTAGTCTGGGTTTAGAATCTCCTTGGACAGGATGTCGAACCACTCCCTCACCACACCCTGACCCTGTCACACACAATTAGAAAAGGTCAGTCAGGGTCAATCAATGGCTGTAGCACTTCAGCAGAACGTATTGCGCCTGCATGAAACCCGTAATGTATTGTGCATAACACTTTGGTAGAACATCTCGTTTAAGGTCGTATTTGAGGATGACATTCCGTTTATACATGTAGTTTTCAAATGTTGTGTCGGCCCAAAAAGATCTCATCTGCAAGGGGCAAAATTCTGATGCAAAGTTCACCAAATATTCAATGAAAACTGTGAAAAATCTGGGTTTCGTGCAGGTGCAGTACGTTCTGCCGACATATTAATGGCTGTGAACTACATTGTACATGTACATGTACTACATGTATATACATTGTATACACATACATGCAGGACACTGGTTTTGTCACTTTGTAATGGAGTTATTAATAATACTAAAACTAAACTCTGAGTAAAACAGTTTGATTGACCATTTCTGGACAGGATATCTGAGGTAGACGATATTCCACTACAGTCACCACCCAATGTTGTGTCTGACACAGTACTAACATCCTATTAAAATATATCCTGTAAGTGTAACTTCACATACCATTCCCTCCTCCCCAGTGAACTTGACAGCAATGTTCTCCTTGAGTTTCTCACTGTTCATCTTAGTGACAATCTTGCAGCTGCTGTCAAAAATTTGTTCTGGGATGGACAGAAATCATTATTACTTAATACACGTACACTAATTTTGAGGTATGATCAGAGCAATCAATAATTATAATTTATTAATCCCTCTGGCGTATAGTTCCAGTTATGGTAGGAGGCTGACATTATCCGTGTACATGTGTACTACAATGTATGATGATACATACATATGTATCTCTAGTATATATTGTGATATTTGAACTTTTAATTTGAATAAAACAAGTATTAATATACAATCATTATGTCATTTGCTACGCTCACTCGGTGGTACATTCTGTGGTTATAGCAACATAGCAACTGACAACTCCTTATCACACTATATACACCTCAGGGCAGGTGATTATCCCTTAAATATCTATGCCAACCTCTGTTTATAAGCAGCACATCATCTTCACTGGGAGGCCTGTGCACCAGGTCTCTGTCTCCTGTCTGAGGGTGAAGGTTCTCGTAAAACCACTCTCGACGGGCGGTGAAGTCCTAACAAACATGGAAAACACAAAGTTATGTTGGCATATAATATGCAAATCTTCACCCATTAGCATAAATCATGAAAATACATGTACATTCTCTTAGAGGTAAATAAGAAAACTTGACAAGAGTAGACAGAAACATTGACACAGTTTATGAAAATAAGTCTTATTTGCATAAAAAATAACAAAAGGCTTGGTTGGAAATGATTTGAATTTCATTCTAAGTATCATGTAACTGAAAAGCGAATAATGTCAAGTCTACGTACAATCATGTGATCCACTGTCTTTAATTGAGTATATCATGTAGTATGGGAATTTAGTACATCTTTATTAGATAAATCAGTACTGTAACAGTAACTGTAAGTTATACTACAACTACAGACCAATGAAGACTTAGTGTTAGATTTCTCTGGCCTTGACCTTACCTGTGCCTTAATGATGAACATGAATCTGGACATGAGTTCTGGACATTCAAGTAGGAAGTGGAAATGGTCAAAGATGATCTTGGGATTTCTGCAGAATGTAGACATAAAAGCATTGTAACAGTAAACTGTTGTCAGTGTATAATACATTGTACACAAGTACAAAATGTAGAAGGTACAAAATTCATTTTATTTGACACTTTATGACTTGCCAATAATTATTATTGCTGACTTCCTGGGATATGCCTGACAATACAACATAACCTATAGGTACATGTCAGTATAGCTTGTTTGAATAAATTGTGGCACTGAGGAAATCAGACATGCAGACAACTTCTGGAAAGTGCACAGATGTGCTCCTGGAATATAAAGTCCTGTACCTGGCATTCCTTGATCACACAAAGCAATGATTTAGCCAAAAGCAGGGTATGGTATTTACAAACTACCTCTATAAGTTATAACAGGGGGTAGACTGTCTACCAAACCTTGGTTAGTACAACAGTTGTCTTTTCTTGACGACACAGATGACACTATCAGCCATCATTTCTTAGTCAGACCTTAGTGAGGTCAAACAGGGGTGCATGCTTGTTCTAACCCTTGCCTAATTTCTTCCCATTTCTTGCTACTGCTGGGGACTTGGCAACTGACCACTACTACATGTACAAAATGTAATTTGTTTTTCAACTGTGCATATTTGGCTTTACTCCATGTAATTTCACCTACCTTGTTACCAGGAACTTCAGAACAGCGTCATGCCTGACCACAAACTCAATGAACCGGGGAGAGGTCATACTGGAAACAAAACAAAAACATCATCTCAAGTGAGGCACATTTCACCAATTATTCATGACATAAACTTGATCAGTCACAATAAAAGCTTATAATGAGTCCATGTCACACATTTAGAACCTTCTAGCAAACACCAAGTTTATGAGCAGTCTGACCAGATTTAAGCCACGCCTACCCAAGTTAAATTCAAGTCAAATCTGACTACTAACCACACCCTGACCACTGCTTAACTCCAAACAACAGCCAACCACCAGCCAACCATGACCAAACCTCCCGTCCACACCCAAATGTTTTAAACATTTTGAAACATTTGGCTTGCACAGCTGAACAGTAGCCGACTTCAACAAACACCATCCAACCACAGCCAACCTTGCTCCCGACCTACTCCTAACCATAGTTGGTGGGAGTTTCACAGTTCGGGAGGCCATATTCGGATATGTACATGTGTGACAGGAACTTTACACAGAAGGATTATTAATTATCATATCGCTGAAGTTAGAGATTCATCTGTCACGTATAAATACAGTTACTAGAAATTTCTTTCAAACAGTGGTCAGTATTTTTACCCCTTCAACTTGTCACTGTTTGAAAGAAATTTCTAGTAACAATAATATTATAATAATAATTCAAAATCATAAAAGCAGAGCGTACCCCTGAGGAGTGTGGCATGAGCAGCAGTTGTAGAAGGCCTGTATGACAGCACAGACCCTGTCTGCACATGCTGCCACCACGTCCTGCGCACTGTGGGAGCGCGAGGTGGACCCCGGCGGACTGGTGCCCCTGCTGCTGGAGCTGCTGTACGTCCTGGACCGCGACCTTCTGTGACCTCTCACGGGGGCCGTGGAATGGTGACCTTGAACGTCGTGTGAGCTTGTGTTGAAAGTGACTCCACCTGTTTGGATAAGAAAGTCAACCCCAGTGATGAACCAAAACAAAGGAGCATACAAACTTAGGAATGTTAAACTTTGTATCATTTTTGTGTTCTCTCCGCAAATGTGCCTGCATTCAATTTTTTTGATTTTTTAAATTTTTTATTTATTCGGCTGAAGACACAGTCAAGGCTGCCCAACTAGCACGGGGCTATCATTAAGGGTTAACCTTGAGGCCAGTCACTGTAGAATTTGCACCATCGCACACCGGGGCATGCCCCTACTCTTTTTCGAAGGGTGTGGTGGGTTCTTTATCGTGCATGGGGTGTGGCTCTCCCAAACACGGGACCTCCATTTAACGTCCTATCCAAGGGACGTCCCCAACCGAAGCTAGGTACTCATTTACACCTGAGTGAAATGAGGAAAGTCGTGTAAAGTGCCTTTCCCAAGGGCACAAGATCGGTGACATGGGTGGGGATTGAACCCCGGACCTCTTGGCCCTGAGCCAAACGTGCTACCGCTGTGCCACACAACCCCACGGCTGCATTCAATTTGGCTATACATGTATATACTATATATTAGGCTATTAGCGGCAAGCAGTACTAGGACTAGTAAGAAGCTCTGAGGAAGGTGTGAGACAGACATTGAAACGTAAGCAGGTGAGAGACATTACTAGTTAATATGTAAAAAAGAAAACTCCAATATCTTTAAGTTATGACTCCAACTTGTGCAGAATCTGACAGTTGGGTGTCTCCAGATGCAGGCAGTTTACCATCATGATCAGTGCCTGCTGCCTCGACTGCACCCGGCCTGTTGGCTGACTGTTCGGTCAATGTCTCTGACTTGCCATCCTAAAGAGAAACATACACTCAGGAGTTTGAGAGAATACATACAGTCTTCTAATTCAAAGGCTATCAACATCATAGAATAGGGCATGCAGATTGATTTCGAAATGCTCACTAGACACACCTGTCAAGTATATATTAAGTTAGGTCATGATCATTTTGCTTAACCTGTATATAATTTGTAATGATTATGGATGTTCATTCTCTTTTAATTTTTTGCTGCCAGTATGTTTGTATGTTTATATGTTTTGAACCCTGCTGGAGGATTAGTCATTGACTAATTAAAGGGTATCGAAATAAACGAAAAATAAATGAAAATCATTCTGAAAGAATTGGTCTTAAGAGTAATCAGTTAATCAATCAATTAATCAATTAATCAATCAATCCAGGTATCAGGTGATGACAGCTGAAGACATTTCTCCAAGAAGAGCAACTGAGCTGGAAAGTTTGGAATTACGTTGTTTTTTTAAATTTTATTTAATATATAATAGCACATACATGATAAAAGTTTTACAAAACATACTACTACACTGTAACAGTGGAAGTAAACGTGCAGGGGGTGGAAGAAAAGCCATAAAGGCTTGTTTGATCTCCTCCCCATCATGATTTTACAATTTTTACAGCTTTATCAAATGTAATATAAATAACAAATTAAAGAAATAATAAAAATACAATGAAACTAGAAAGGCCGACATTTGCTCCGGAGCAAATACAGCATATTTCAGCCAATTTGAAAGCGGTGTATGCCAGCAAGGTAAATAACGTTCTGTTTGCATGTGTCCAATGATCTCCCGTACCCAATATTAGGTCATTTGGTTTTATCAGGTCATGGGAGCCAAAAATGTAAATTTTTTGTCTGAAAATAGCAAAAAAGGTCCATTTTACACAATTTCAAAATAGTGTATGGCACTGTATGCCAAACTTTTGAACAATGTTCTGTGGGCATGTGTCAAAGGTATCCCCATAGCAAATCCCAGGTTATTTGGTTTTAATATCAGGGCACAGGAGCTAAAAATGTACATTTTTGGGCCAAAAATAGCAAAAACACTATTTTACACAATTTCAAAGAGCTGTATGTCAAAAAGCGTTAATGACGTTCTGTGGGCATGTGTCCAAGGTATCCCCATACCAAATTTCAGGTCATTTGGTTTTAATTTTAGGGCACAGGAGCCAAAATGTACATTTTTTGTCCGAAAATAGGAAAAAAGCCCTATTTTACACAATTTTGACATAGTATAGGTCAAACGTTTCAATGGCATTCTGTGAGCATGTGTCCATGGTATCCCGGTACCACATTTCGGGTCATTTGGTTGTAATATTAGGGCACAGGAGCCAAAAATGTATATTTTTTGTCCGAAAATAGCAAAAAAGCCCTATTTTACACAATTTCGACATGGAAAAGGTCAAACATGTCAATAGCATTCTGTGAGCATGTGTCCATGGTATCCGGGTACCGAATTTCAGGTCATTTGGTTGTAATATTAGGCCACACTGATTTAATTTTATGGATGACGTCCTCTGGGGATCACAAAACTAATGCGAGAGGGCGAAAAAAAAAAAAAATCCAGCAAAAAAAAAAAATGCTGCTTAACCACAGGAATACAAAGCCGGTATTGCGAATTGAACCACAGGACACAGTGACTGCATCAAACAAACAAGTTTTTATTTGCAGGAGGTAGATGTAGATAGTCTTGTTCAGGTCTCATCCTCCTTCACAGCTTCCTCCTTCACAGCTTCCTCCTTCGCAGCTTCCTTCTTTGCGGCTTCCTCCGTAGCAGTTTTCTCTCCCTACAGAAAAAAGTAAAAGGTATTGCTTGACCTACATTGTAGGTAGATATATACATACTACTTTATAGTTTATACTTAATACCCTGTAGAAGTGCATACAACAAGGGAATTGAATAAATGTGTATTTTATTTCAGATAAAAGTTTGAGATCAATATTTTGGACAAAATGTAAAAGGTAGAGCAGAAACAGTACCCACCTGAAAGTTAGTGGTCATCTTCTTCATCTCTAGATCTCTTCCTCTTCATCTTTCTCTTCACTCTTGTTCGCTCTTCAACACCAGTGGCTTTGCACACCTACAGAAAAATGACATGGTATGCAAAATTGATTTACTTGGAACGTATGTTTCCAAATAAAAATTGAAATAAAGTGTATTGTAAGTTACAAGATTACTAATGCATGTGAGAATGAATATGCAAGGAGGTTGAAAGACCTCCTTGGAATATGCAATTAAAACATGAGGTACACAATAATATTTAACCTACCTGGCACACTGGGTGAATGCTCTGAAACTCTTGCAGTTTCTCTGGAGGGATGGGAAGCGTGTCTGTTTCCCCACACTACACAAAATGGATGTGAAAAATAAAAATAAAACTCATGTTTCAAAAGGAAATTTTGTGAAAATCTGGCACAACCCAGTATGGCGTCCAAACTCAGCTTTAAGATGGAATAGTGTAGACACAAAACTTTCGGTAGGTCAATATAAAAAAAACTGCCAACAGAAAATCAACAAAAACTTGCATGAAGAAATCCATCTTGTTGGAAATTTGCCATATGATTACAACATTATAATCTACATACAACTACTGTAAATAATTGACAACTTTATTTTCAAGGACATTATGTTGTAAATGTCTTTGAAATCAGAAAAACAAAACAAAAAATAATCACTCAACTATTCTTACCTCAAAAGCTTACTTCCGCTGACAATCTTCGGCTTTAGTTGACTTGTGCAGTTTTGTCTACCTCAAAAAACGGACAAAACAGCCGAACTGAGAAGTGGCCTGCCTGACCTCAACTCCTCTTCCATAATTTTCTCTCATCGTTGCGTGATGGCCGCTCTGGAAAGAACGTCTTTAAAACTGTCCGGGCGAAACTCGCTGGCTGCCACGAGTCGCTCGTAAAGCTGGGTAAACGTTACATCCCCCTCGCCAATGTCGATGGCATACCAGTCGACAGCAACGCCTCCAGTTTTCCTCTGCACTTTGATACTGACGTATTTTTGAGGACGCTGCCGCCATCTTGAAACTTCGCGGTATTGATATTGTAGCTAGTACGCATGTGCAAAAGGCTCATTTACGACAAAATTGATGTTTTGCGGTAGTACATAAGAAGATTTACGATAAGCCGCCCTTTTGCGACATTTATGAGTCGGCAGACTGTACCGAGTTCCGGAGTTCCGTGAAGCCTCGAAAGACATGATTTTTTTTTTTTTTTTTTGAGAACAGGCGAAAATCAATGCGCGCGCGGATGTCATCCATAAAATTAAGTCGGTGTGGCCTTAGGGCACAGGAGCCAAAAATGTACATTTTTGTCTAAAACTAGCAAAAAAGCCTTATTTTACACAATTTTACAGAAGTGTATGTCAAAAGCGTAAATGCCGTTCTGTGAGCATGTGCTCAAGGCACCTCCATACCAAATTTCAGATCATTTGGTTTTAATATTAGGGCACAAGAGCCAAAAATGTACATTTTTTGTCTGAAAATAGCAAAAAAGCCCTATCTTACACAATTTTAAAGTGGGGTATGTCAAAAGCGTGAATGGCTTTTTGTGGGCATGTGTCCAAGGTATCCCCATACCAAATTTTGCGTCATTCGGATTTAATACCAGGGCTCCAGATCCCAAAATGTACATTTATTACCTAAAAATGACCAAAAAAACCAAATAAAACAATTTTAAAACCCTGTATCAAAAAAATGAAAAAACGTCTGGGGGTATCTGGTTCCTCTACCTCCATGCCAAAGTTCAGGTCATTTGGCTGAAAAATGACAGAGTTGAATCCATTTAAAGAAATGACAGGAGGAGGAGGAGAAGAAGAAGAAACATGAGGGAATACAATACATTTCATCCATACCTATGGTATGGCTGAAATATAAAAACGAATCATTTCAATAAAATAATGAGGTTTAGCATAAGTAATGAAACAATACGTGAACCAAACAAAATCAATAGGTTTGGCTACAAACAAATGGAAATATAACAAATCAATCAGTAAGTACATGAAACGATATATAATTTAATGAAAATAACAATTACAGTCATGATTGTATATAAAGATATACACATGTATATAAGAATGCAGTATACAAGGAGATGATTTGAGTGTTGAGTTAACCAGACCTAGGAAAGTGTGGAGTTATTATTACCTTCGCCAAGAAGGTTATGTTTTCGTGGCCGTGTGTCTGTGTGTGTGTCTGTCTGTGTGTCTGTCTGTGTGTCAACAGCATAACTTGAGAAGGCATAGATGGATTATCTTGATATTTGGTAGGTGGGTAGGTCTTGATGAGACCTCGAAGTGATTAGATTTTGGGCCCCCTGGCGGCTTGCTATGGTACTGCAGCGGAACTTCCGGTTTTGATATCTCGTGATCTGGACATGCTAGGGTGATGATTTATGGATGGTAGGTAGCTCTTGGGCTCGGGAAGAAGTGACGTAAGTTTGGGCCCCCTAGCGGCTTGCTCTGGAACTGCAGGGCCATTTGTATGAAAATGTTTAAAGTAGGATAACTCAATAACCGGTCGACGGATCGTCTTGATATTTGGTGTGTAGGTAGCTTAAGTGATGCTTGACATAATTAGAGGGCAATTATGCAAATTATGATCTAATTTGCATAATTAATGAAGGAATTCTATAATTCAGCTACCTTCCATGATAGGACTATTATACCCTGTAACATGTGTAATTAAGAATGAGAGGAACACCGCCATATATTAATTATGTAAATGAAGACCTAATTTGCATAATTAATTAGAAAATACTATAATTCCATAGTGGTTGATGTTGGCAATTTCATACTTGCGCATTTCGAAGTTGACTGGAGGTGAACATCATTCAACATAACTTATTCAAATCAGCACCTCATTTGCATAATTTATGAGGAAATGCTGGAATTACCTTCTTTGTTAAGATAACACTGTCATTGGGAGGAGAATATGATCAACTGATGCAATTCATGCAAATGAGGATCTTATTTGCATAATTAGGGGGAATATCTATAATTCGCCAGTCATAAAGGGTAATCTCATTTGGCGAAGGTATGAGGTCGTGGAACTCTAGTTTATAATATGAAATCAGCTTTGGCGTGAGTTTTGAAAATGTTAAAAGATGGACATAGCTTTAATGTTTTGTTCAAGATATTCCAGACTGTAGCGTACATGTAGGTCCCTGTACATGAATGAGAATTGTCATTGATTAGTTTTTGCAGTAATAGGCCTTATATAATTGATGCTTTGTCTTGTGTTGTGACTGTGGATATCTGAGTACAATATGAACTTGTCGAAATAGGTTTCAGGAAGACAGGGACATTTATATAATATATTATTTCAAACATTAGCAAGCAGGTTTGGAGTCAATTTATATCATAAATAGTCAGTATTTTTAGCTTTTTTAATAAGGGAGCGCTAGGGGAAGTGAAGGAAGCTCTTGATGCTATTCTGACGTACCGTTTTTGAAGGAGAAAGAGAGGTTTGAGAGATGTGGAGTACGTAGACGCCCATACAATGTTGCAGTAGGTTAAGTAGGGATAAACAAGACTGGAATGTAGAGTGATAAACATTTTGTGGCATAAAAGATTACTTTTTCTCCTTATGGTCCCAATATTCTTATAAATTTTTGTACATAATATGTGATCGATGTGATTCTTCCAACTTACATTGTAGTTTATTATCTATCAGGACACCTAGAAAGCGAGTTTGGGTAATATTATCATAAGGTTGTTATTCATTAATATCTTGACGTTTTCCTTCGGGTATTTCTTATTCTTGGCTGTAAAAATGATAAAATTTGTTTTATTGACATTTAAAGACAATTTCTTTGTCTTGAACCACATATTTACTTTATCTAGTTCTTCATTCACGGTGGTTACTAGTAAGTATTAAGATTCTTGTGGGACATAAGTTTGTGTTGTCTGCAAATTTGAGAAACATGTGGCAAATCATTTATATATTAAGTAAGAAAAAGAAGGGGTCCCAAAATAGATCCTTGAGGAACGCCAAAATGACGTTATCCCATAAGAAGATAACTTAGACCAAACTAATGAAGACAACACTATAGCAAACCTACATGTGCCGTTGCCTCAGCCTCCTCTTCCTCCTCCACTATGTGATCCTTGAGTTCTCCTGACCCCCCCAAGGTCAAACTCTGGAGAGATGAGCTCAAGGTCATCTCCCCTGGAAGGTCATCCTAGCAAAGAAGACCAGGGACAATACAATCATTATGTATAATTAAATTAAATTATATTAAACATTGCAAAGTTTTTGTCACCCTGAAAGTTTTGTCTGTCATAAAATATTTCCATGATGGGGACAAAATTGACAAATTTCAGAAATCTCAACCCTCTAATATGCACTATTTTACTCAATGACATATGTACTGATATGAGTTAAGCTAAGTTTGTATGTCTTATATCCATGGCAGCATATGAAACCTTTACATACTGTGTTGATATGCTGTTCATATTTTAGTTAATCACAGTGTTTTACAACCCAAAGAACTGTAAAATCAATGAAAATTCAGTCCAGATAAGTACTGCAAGTTTAATTGAAAAATAAAATTTGAAGTTTTGAAATCATTCTGTTGGCGTGACGTATTGCTGATGAAATTTATCAACGATATGTCACACCAACAGATACAAAATTCGTGACTGACCTCGTGTAGAGACAGTCTGTCAGCGATGAGTGCTGTAGCGATCTCATCAGTGTCCTGCAGCTTGTCCTCGTCACCTTTACTACACATACAGGGCGCTGCCTTGGCCCTGTTCAGCTCCGAACCAATCAGGAGCAGCCATTCCTCCAGGGATTTCCAGAGAAGTTCTAGTGGCTACATTGGAAATACAGATTGGTTGTCAACAATGTTTCATACTGTTACAATTTTGGTGGCATGTTCAGTGTTGAGTTTGAAGTGTAAACTCAACATTGCATACATTATAAACTTTAAGCTACAGTACAGTCATGTAAATGTATAACTCAAGAAGCTACACAATGTATGGATGGACTGCTACATGTACAAACAATGTATGTGGTGAAGACAGTTTTTCCGTGTTAACTTTAAGCCTGCAAACTTATGCAAGTGTGGCCAAGCTAGTCCCATCAAATCATATAATTATATTCTGTAGTTTTAATTCTAGGCTACACAACATAACAATGCAGACTCAATGACTTATTGATAAAGGTAGTAAGCTTTTGAATTTGTTTCATTATTTTTTTCAAAATTCATTCAAAATTCCAATCCATTTGTCATACATGTATGTCTTTATTCTTTGAATTACAGGTAGGATTAGAAATACTATGACCGTTACACTACATGTGTCTGAGGTAAATAACCCATTTAAAAAATAACTACCTCTTAACCCTTACTTGTCCTGTTTTGTTTTGTTTTGACATCTAAAGATACCGCCCTATATGTTATGTTCTGACATCAATATGTTACAACACCCATATGTTTTAACAACTCAACCAGTCTTATGTTCCGCAACCCTAACCCTATAATCCTATATATGTCGGGACATAGGGTCATTGGAACATATGGCTGTCAGAACATAGGGCGGTCCCCCTTAAAAAATATGTCGACTGTAGCTCACCCGAAAGACCGTTGCCATAGGAACAGTGTTCCTGGACGCTGTGTAGCTGTCTTTCACGCTGTGTTCACACGGTGCCAGTCGGTACAGGCGACACAGCATTTTCACACAGCGGAGGAAACTAACAACTTGGTCCTCATAGTTACTGGACACACTGTATTGAATGCAAGAAAATATGGATTGAAGAGTTATAAAGGTGTGCAAAAATATGTTTAATTCAATTTTTCCTAGACCTATCATAGAGTGGAACTAAGTACAGTTAGGGCACACTCAATAGTATGTTATTAGTCAATTATGAACATTTTTATGATAAGCTGTTGTGGACTCAATTCCAGCATAGTTACATATTCCTAATTCCAATATGATCATTTTTAGAGGAACCGTGCACAGTAACCATTGATTCAGCACTTGGACAGCACCAATCAATGATCATTGCAACATAATGTAGATTCTTACATGTTTATAATCCATCATCTGGATGATTGGACAAAAATTGATGTCTAAAGATATAGAAAGCGAAATAATGTCATGAAACTATTAAAGTAAGCTTAGTCTACCAGAAAAATTTGCCCCTCAAAATGCTGTAAATAGCGTTTCAGAGGGTCAAGATTTCAACATTTTCCCAAGGGAAACATGCCTCTTGACCACGCAGCCCCCACCCCACCCCCAAGATTGTTGCACCTCTGGCAAGACACCTCGATGATGATGCAGGGCTCTAGCCAGCTCTAATTTTTTTTCCGTTAGCCCGCAGGTGCATGATCGAACCTGTAGGGAGAGTGCTCACAATCTAGAGGGGTCCGGGGGAAAATTTTTGATTTTTAAGCCTTTAAAAACGCAATTTCCCACATTTTGAAAGGAAAATCATGGGGTTGATCATGAGAGTGGTTGTTGTTGGTTCTTTGGATGTTTTTATATTTCTACCCAAGATTTTTGTCAATTTTGTCCATCAAGGTTGACGGAGTGGTTTTAAAAAAATTCCGTCACATTGCCACAAAACTGGGGCTGGCTAGAGCTCTGCAATGATGTTACACCAAACAAAATTGAGGTGACGAAAGAAAAAATTAAAGCTGGCTAGAACACAGCGAGGAGCTGACCTGAGTAGTCTGTGCCCAGCGGCGGAGGCCAGCTCGGCCACACTGACCAGGATCATGTGATGTTGGGACACAGAGCTCTGGCAGATAAAAGCCAGCACTTTGAACAACTGTGGAGGCAAGAAAAGAACAATTTCAAATTAGAATGTACTGTCCCTTTACATTAATGGACCTCTAACATTTACTCTCATATTCATAGTACCACGTACAAAGCTAGTCTATAACATGGACAGTAACTGGGAAAAAGTGCTGGGTTGCTCCTTCACTAGTTTGGTATCACTTGACCTATAGGTTTAAAATTACTTTATCGTATAGGAATTAAAGGTGGGTATTGTAGAATCTAATTGATCAAACCATTAAACAAAGCCATTGATTTTGGTCATTTAAAATCATGCTTGTCTATACTGTACGTTGAATGTACCATACTACACTAAAGTCTTATATCATACCCGGGCGGTGATACAGTGTTCCCGAACCGGTCGTACTTTACTGTATGACCGGGCTTACAAACCGGGCTTCCATAAAATGATTCGAACGCGTTACGCCCCAACCATGTGCACCGTGTTCAAAAATTTGAATACAGGATTCGGACGTTGGAATTGATATTGTTGCAGTTTTTTTGTTTAGGGACACCAAATTTTCGCTCATTTCACATTGAAAGACGTGTTTTCTAGGGTGGGTATGATATAAAAAGAATACAATGTACAACACGGTGTATTCTGCATTGCCCTCAGTCTCGGCCCCTTCCACCATGTTGTATTCTATATGTACAGCTGCGGTATTCACAGTGTATGAATGCAGCCTTGCTGTGTCGTAAGAGTGTCTTAGAATATTTGGTGTTTTGCACCTGGGCAGTTTTTGGTACTGAAACCTACGGCTTCCTTCCTAACAGTGGAGATGTGAAAGAATGATGCAAATACATTGTATGTTGCAACTGTCAATTGGAGGTTTTTTAGACTATTTTGAAAAGGAAAGGAAAGGAAAGAAAAAGGAAAGTGATCTCGATCCAGTTTTAGCTCACTGAAGAGCTAATCTTACACTGGTCGTAACTGAGAAGACAGACGCTATGTACAGTATTTACCGGTTCATTGTACCAGGAAAATTCCCCTTGCTCTTTTTGACAAGCACAATGAACAGTGGACCACGGCTTAACGTCTCTTCCTAAGGACTGCGGCCCTTTTCAGTAGCGTGCATGTCGGGTGAGCGACAACAGCCAGGACTCGAACTCCCAACCTTAGTCCAGAGGCAGGGTTGCTAACCACTGGACTACGCACGTTACGACTATTTTAAAGTTTTGGCACCAAAATTCTAGAACACCCACCTCAGGTTAAAATGCACATAGCACACATACCATGGCTTCCTTAATGTTGGTGTTGAGTGTCATCTGCATGAGAGGTTCAAACAGCCTGGGAATGTGCTGCAGTAGGACTTCACATGTTTCACTGTAACCTCCCTGTAAGGCATTCAACACAATTACACTGTAGTACATCTCAAAGTACTTGAAGTACACACAGGTCATAAGAAGACATGAAAATGTGTTATTAATTGATTATGAACATGATATTTCTCTCTTTATTATAATCTATTGTTTACAGCAATTCCAGCATACCCCATTCGTAATTATATTCCAAAATTTTTAGAGCAAATTTAAAAGGCACAATAATCATCACTTCAGCACCTGGACAGCACCAATACCTGTCAAACGTTTCTTCCATACGATTTACATGTTAACTTTTGTAATGTGCAAGGGGTGCTGCCATACATTGTACATGGAATGATGGTTTATATCAATTATACACATGTGGGCTACATGTATATCTATACGGAAGATGGACTGTGTCATATCAGAATTGCTTTTTGCATCAAGCAGATCTGACTAAGGCCGTACTGATATGACCATATGGTTGACATCTTCTGGGCACACCAAAACTGATGGGAGCATGCAAATAAAAAACAAAAGGTGGGCCAAAAAAGTTGCCTTCATTTCAAAATCTAAGGAGCCAGGAAGGTTGAACAAATGACGGAACACACAGAGCATGGTATACCAAACAGTAATTTTGGTTATTTTTGTTCCTACACATCCCTCTTTGACTTTGAAAGATTTGGTAGAGCAACCAAGTGGTAATTCAAGCCCTGCTTCCCTACATCTTGCATCTTCCTTTTTTTTACTTTGAACCTCTGTCATCCTTCCAGTTAACAAAAAAAACAAAAACAGAGTATGGTTGGAAACTTTTTTTGGAAACAGACAAAAATTGATGCACGCGTGGATGTCATCCAGCATATAATCATTAAGTCAATGTGGTCTAACTGTGATTGAGATGGTTGACAGTTAAATTGTAAATGACTGGACCTGGACTGCCAGTTCTAGCGGTGCGCAGCCGTTGCTGTCCCCCAGGTACTTGGCTCCCCTGGACAGCAGGATCTGTGCTGTGTCCCTCTGGCCGTGACTGGGGAGCAGAGAGACAGCACAACCAGTCAACAACTGACAGGAACACATTACTCTACTCAATGGATTACTGGACAAGGTTGTGAAATCATAGTAAACATTAAATACAATGTTTCTTACAAAAATCATCTTTTTTCATTCTGGGCCACAGAAACACAATATACTAGTGGCAAACTCTAGTAAGAACATTTAAAGACCAACTCTATCTGTCCATCAAAATCAGCAATTCAACTACATGTAACAAATTTGTGCATTAATTCCATGTTTTACATTTCTGACCGAACTACATGTACATGTACAATGTGGGTCGGTCTGTTTTTTTATGTTTTGGAATTGGTCCGTTTTTTTTAATGCTGCTGCATCTGATTTTTAAGAGAGCCCAAATCCCTTATCATCCCAAAATAGTTAAGAATATACATGCAGGTGTAGTACTGTTGATTCTATTGAAAAATAAGACCCTCCTCCTGACTTGACTATTTGTGTTGAACCTCTTATCCAATTAGTGTTTGACTTTATATATCAAGTTCCAATGTTGTCTTGAGTGTGACAATCCACTATCCAGTCACTGACGAAAAGTAGTGGTTGGTACATCTGATCGTTTCCAAAATCTATCCAGTTGCTTGTAAGCTTACCTGCATGCAAATGACAGGGGTGTTGCTCCTGTCACGTTGGGTCTGTTGATGTCTGCACCATTGTCCAACAGACACAGGACTGTCTGGAGGGATGGGAAAGGATTAGTGATCTCAAAACAGTTTAGCTTAGGCCACACCAATTTTATCTGTTGCTTCTCAGATTTTTTCAGAAAAAATATGAAGCTACAGGGCGAAAAAAATTAAAAAATAAAAACAGGCCTGAGCATCCTATTATAGCCCCAAATGTTAGAATTGGTGGCATGAAGTCAACACAAAAAAAAGACTGGGTTAAAATTTAAACTGTTTACAATAAATTTTGAACTTTTAATCAAACCACTCCATTGATTGGTAGATGAAACAACTGTAACAACTAGCAAGAAAGGGCTTTCTTCAACTGTTGGAGGCAAAATATGAGCATGTTTTGGTTGATTTAGAACCAAATTTTGTTGTTGTTGTTGCAAATCAGAAAATTAAAAATGAAGAGGTGAATCCGAGAAGCATCAAATTGGTGTGACTAATTTTCTACTGGTTGTGACAGAGAAACAGATGCTATATGTACAGTTTTTTTACAGGCTCATTGTACCAGGGAAAATATTTTTGACAAGTACAATGAACAGTAGACCACAGCTTAATGTCCCATCCTAAGGACTGCAACCCTTTCCAGCAGTGTGTATGTCGGATAAGCAACAACAGCCGGGATTTGAACTCACAACCCTTCTCGGTCCAGAGGCAGAATCATTGCACTTATAATGCACAAAACAATTAATCAGTGGAACTCCAGCAAAACTGTAGATAAACATCTAGAATAAAAAAAATTGGATCACAGTATCAGCCACATGTTGTATGACATTGTGTACAGTAGTAACTGTAATATGAAGAGATAAGAATCTATGATGCATATCATAATATTTTGTAGCATATGGTGACTAAGAAGAACTTCTGAAGCTAGTGTAGATGTTTGCGAGCTTGGTTGTAACTTACTGACTTATGTCCATTTTGGCATGCCACATGAAGTGCAGTCTGGCCTTGTGCATCCTGAATGTGAAAAGCACAAATGAATGTTAAATGTCTGCTGTCCATAAAAGCATAACATTTCATGAAAAGTTTACCAGTTACAACACAATCACTTAGTACATGGCCTAAATCTATTTTTAAACATTCAGTTTTTCTCTGGAATGAACTGTCTTCACGACATACATTGTACACTGTACATGTACATGTGTCAGGCCATGTTAACTGTACATGATGTACAGCGTTCAAAATACTAGGTTGGCCAGTTGCGATATATTTGCAACCATATTTTGCTTGGTGCAACCTATTTCTACACCCAGGTAGCTCAGTGCACTACCTAAATTTTGTGGTAAGGATGCCCCTTTCTTCCATTGGGAACTGTTTATTGAGAAGTTCCCATTGAAGAGCTCATCACTTCAGGTAAGGGGAAACAACTCTGTGTCAGAAATGTTAAATGCACATTGCATTCTAACAAAGTTAATCATAATTATAAGAGTTTAAATTCGGGTCAACCTGGAATTTTGATGGGCAACCTAGCTTTCATCCTGGGTTGCCACTGGGCAACCTGGCTCAAAAAAGTATTTCGTACACTGATGTAGTACTGACCATGCATAAAGAAGGGTAAGTACATGTACTTTGTTTGAGTTTTTTCAATTCACATTTCAGACGGGCAGATTTGTCTTCATCACCAGCCCCAAACTGGGGGTGTGTACTTTAATCATGAAGTTACGGTACAGAAAGTTGATGTCACATGTACACATAGAATACAACACGGGGTATTCCATATTGCCCGAGGTACCAGCCCGATCGTGATCCGACTTGTGGGAAGGTTTGGACCAAGGGTGAAGCGGAATACACCGTGTTGTATTTTATTTATGTCATACCCACCCAAGAAAACATGCCTTTCAATGCCTAATGAGCGAAAATTTGCAAAATTGGTGTCCCTAAACCAAAAAATGCAGCAACATCAATTCCAAAGTGCGGTGCATGCACTTAGGGCGAAACACGTTCAAATTATTCTATGGAAGCTATGGGAGCCTGGGCCGTACTGTTAAGTACGGCCGGGTCCGGAACACAGTTATCGAAGGTTATCGCGGCCCTGTTATGATATAAATAACAGTACTACTGACTCAGTGAGTATACTAACCTCAACATCAACATTTTGTTTTCTGTCCCCAACTTCAACGTCCACATTCTCCACATGCTGCAGGAGGTCATGTAGGAGCTCCGTCCGACCATTCACAGCCAACCAGTGGATCTATAGAACACCAAGGAAAGCTTTCACTCTCAAGACAAGCTGAAATAATACTTGGACAACTTCACATCAAGACAAATAGTGAAAATAGGAGGTCCAATACATGTAGATTACTGGTACAATCAGTCATGCATTTATCAATGAATGCATAACCAGCAGACTTTTTTTTCCAAAATTCCACAAATTTAAGTTTTTATCACTTCCACATTATTATTAATTGGGATAAAATAACAACAAAGATTATGATGAACTGCGCCTACGTTACGCTGTGGATCGGACATTTGTTCCTATCATCAGCCATTCTGCTTGTTCTACAATAATAATTTTTTTGATTTAATCTATTACACAATAATGCTTCTGGACTTTTTTTTATAGATTTTTTTTTGTTTTGGCTATCAAAGAATGTGTCCTTCTGAACCTCATTACAAATAGTTAAAATAAGTTGACTGACTGTAGTTAGGCCTTCATTGTTGCGTATGTTGACATCTGCATTGTATTCCAGGAGCTTCGCAAGACACTTCTTCTGACTGAAAAATAGAATGTTGGGATATTTAAGATACACAATGTAACCTGATTTGAAATCAAATCTTAACTAGGAACAACAAAGCTGTATGACCTGCAGCTGACAACTGTCCAACATAGATTTTATGTGAGGAGACTCACCCATTCCTGGCAGCCAGGTGAACAGCTGTACAGCCTGACATGTCTGACATAGGTTTTATGTGAGAACACTCACCCATTCCTGGCAGCCAGGTGCACAGCTGTACAGTCTGACATAGGTTTTATGTGAGGACACTCACCCATTCCTGGCAGCCAGGTGCACAGCTGTACAGTCTGGCACAGGTTTTATGTGAGGACACTCACCCATTCCTGCCAGCCAGGTACACAGCTGTACAGCCTGCTGACATGTCTGACATAGATACAAGTGTTATGTGAGGATGCTCACCCACTCCTGGCGGCCAGGTGCACAGCTGTTCAGCCTGACACAGGTTTTATGTGAGGACACTCACCCATTTCTGGCAGCCAGGTGCACAGCTGTACAGCCTGACATAGGTTTTATGTGAGGACACTCAGTCCATTCCTGGCAGCCAGGTGCACAGCTGTACAGTCTGACATAGGTTTTATGTGAGGACACTCACCCATTCCTGGCGGCCAGGTGAACAGCTGTACAGTCTGACATAGGTTTTATGTGAGGATACTCACCCATTCCTAGCAGCCAGGTGCACAGCTGTACAGCCTGACATAGGTTTTATGTGATGACACTCACCCATTCCTGGCAGCCAGGTGCACAGCTGTACAGTCAGTCTGACACAGGTTTTATGTGAGGACACTCACTCATTCCTGGCAGCCAGGTGCACAGCTGTACAGTCAGTCTGACACAGGTTTTATGTGAGGACACTCACCCATTCCTGGCAGCCAGGTGCACAGCTGTACAGTCAGTCTGACACAGGTTTTATGTGAGGACACTCGCCCATTCCTGGCAGCCAGGTGCACAGCTGTACAGTCTGACATGTTTAACATAGGTTTTATGTGAGGACACTCACCCATTCCTGGCAGCCAGGTGCACAGCTGTACAGCCTGACATACATGTTGGTTTTATGTGAGGACACTCACCCATTCCTGGCAGCCAGGTGCACAGCTGTACAGTCTGACATAGGTTTTATTTGAGGACACTCACCCATTCCTGGCAGCCAGGTGCACAGCTGTACAGCCTGACATACATGTTGGTTTTATGTAAGGACACTCACCCATTCCTGGCAGCCAGGTGCACAGCTGTACAGTCAGTCTGACACAGGTGTTATGTGAGGACGCTCACCCATTCCTGGCAGCCAGGTGCACAGCTGTACAGTCTGACATAGGTTTTATTTGAGGACACTCACCCATTCCTGGCAGCCAGGTGCACAGCTGTACAGCCTGACATACATGTTGGTTTTATGTAAGGACACTCACCCATTCCTGGCAGCCAGGTGCACAGCTGTACAGTCTGACATACATGTTGGTTTTATGTGAGGACACTCACCCATTCCTGCCAGCCAGGTGCACAGCTGTACATGCAGTCTGACAATTAGGTTTTATGTGAGGACCCTCACCCATTCCTGGCAGCCAGGTGCACAGCTGTACAGTCTAACATAGGTTTTATGTGAGGACCCTCACCCATTCCTGGCGGCCAGGTGCACAGCTGTACAGCCTGACATGCCTGACATACATGTACATGTACATGTAGCTTTCCTGTAAGGACACTCACCCATTCCTGGCAGCCAGGTGCACAGCTGTACAGCCTGACATAGCTTTTACATGTATGTGAGGACACTCACCCATTCCTGGCAGCCAGGTGCACAGCTGTACAGCCTGACATAGCTTTTACATGTATGTGAGGACACTCACCCATTCCTGGCGGCCAGGTGCAGAGCTGTGCAGCCAGACATGTCCTGATAGTTGACATCAGCACCCTTCTTCAGTAGCAGCACCATGCATTCAAATGACCCGCAGCTGTACAGGTGAAGATGCAGACCAGACATGAATCGTTCTGTACACAACCAACTGCAACAGTTTGTCAAAAGTGACTGCTAAATGATTTTCCCAATCAGTATACATGTCCCCAGATGTAGAATGGAATAAATTACAATTTTAACTTAAATTTGCAATAATTTAAAAAAATAGAAACAAAGTATTTGGGGTCCTTTTACTGTTCTGTGGAAAAAATTTAAAACAGGTTAGGTTCAAAGATAAAAAGCTGCATTAGGTTATGCAGAGTGTGCCACTTACACAGTAACACCTGATCATCATCATCATAACTTCCACCTGATATCAACCCCCAGGGCTGGAAACCCCACCTGCATATGCAGGTTAGTGTACGTAAAATTGGTGCTGTGCAGGTATTTCTGATGTCTACCTGTTCCTAACCTGCACTGGTCAATGTATTGGGTTTACATGTACATGTATATCGATTAGGTGTACATGTATGTTGTGGGTTTTTATTTTTTATGTATTGACTGGAACCACCTACATTTTGAATGAAGTTTAAAGAAATAATGCCAGTGGTTTCTGAATGTTTTTTTTTGTATAATTTTATATTACACACTTCCTAAATTCGGAGTGTCACCGGTAAAGTTTGTCTGCATTGTGCAGGTAATTTTCAATGTTGCCTGCACCAGTGCATGTGTGCAGACAAAAGTACATGACTGTATTTCAAGCCCTCCACCCCCAAATAGATCACATTGACCCTACATCTATGTAACATGTAACTGTATCCATAATATCACCTGGGTCCATAATATCGCCACCTTGAGAAACAGTGTGCTTTAAAAGATATTTTTACTGCAACAATACTTTTGGTATGCAGTCCTGCACACCTCAAATGTACATACCTAGGGTATGTTGCAGTAAAAATGTCTTTAAGCACACTATTTCTCAAGGTGGCGAAATTATGGACCCTGGTGACATTATGGACACAGATGTTACACATGTACATGTATGGCACACAGAAAATACAGATGAAGTCAGACATACTTGGCAGCAATATGAAGCAGGTTCCTTTGGGCCCGTCCAAAAGCGTAGTTCACATCAAAACTGGAATTGCTGATGAGCTCTGCTACAGACCTGAGTCAAATAACAACAATACAGCCCAATTGAATAAACAGCGCATTCAGAAACAGATTTAACCATTCCATAAAGTCTTGTGTCACAGGTAATGTATGTGTGGTCTTGATTTTTCGCCTAAGGCCACAGCAAGTTAATTTTATGAATGACATCCTCTGCAGACTGCAAAATTAATGAAAGAGGGCGGAAAAAAAACAAGGTGGGAAAAAAAAAAGATTCCTACATTTTCAAATGTTGAGGTCATAAACCTTGTTGAACAAAAATTGAGATGACAAATCAAAACATGAAATCACAACCAACAAGTCTTTAATTCCTGTATTCAACAATATCACTTGTCCTTGTAGATGTGTACTAGTATTCATCTAGAAGTAGAAAAGAGCTTGTGTACCATCATGGGCATGTAGTTACTACACATATGCCATCAAACGTGAGCAATTGTGACTCAAGCTTGCTGGGTCCCTAATGGTCTCTGAACGGATAGACGTTTACGGCTATTTTCAGCATGTTGGCCATCGTCAAATGTAACGAAATTTCTTTTTTTCTTCGAAATTAGGTGAAAATTAATGCGCACACCTAAGTCATCCATAAAAATTACTTGCTGTGGCCTAAATTACAATTTGATGAATATCTGCATGCCAGTAGGAATATACTGATGCATGTTTGAACTTTGAGTCTGCCACAAAATACAGGCTACAGAAAAACATGAAATTTTGGCTGCTGAAAATTGAAGAAAAGCATTAGGTTCTGTACCTATGTTGGTTTGCAATGATCATTGGCATGAGAAGGTACGCTGCTGTCTCTGGATCGGCCGGCAGCTCCACCGCACGAGCGCTGCGTAGGGACCGTGTCAGCCGGTGGAGTCTCTCCATGGCGCTTTCCATGCTCTTCATTGAAACCTGCATGGGCTCTTCACGCTACCTGCATACTCTAAAACAAATTTTATACATCTAATAGCATGAATTTCAAAGTTCATCTGTGTTGGTGTACTTCATTATGATGAAAAGGCTAAACTTTATCTTCCAACACTTACAATCACATCCCAGAAGCTACAGTAGACTGGCCCATTCTGTGAACAAGGCTAGCCTGAGTGTCAGCCTTGTTAGCTTTCATCTGCTCCCTAAGATGTTGGCCGGTAGCGGATCTTGGGGAGTGGACGAAAGCTAACAAGGCTGGCACTCAGGTTAGAACAAAGGCTTGCAGAGTTAGCCAAAAATTTAGGTAAGTCGGGTCCCTATTTATTTATTGTTGGAAGATAAAGTTTAGCCTTCATCATCTTCATCATCATCATCTCTAATACTGCTGATCCCGCAATACAGCGGATTTTTAGCAGCTGCGCAGGTTTTTTAGTGACGGTAGGTGAACACAAAGGGTCACTGAGAATGGGGATAGATGCGGACAAGCGCAAGTTGAACTGTTCGTTACAAATCTTATACGTGTCATGTTCAATATGAAATGCACACTGTAACAAGAAATCAGAGATTTCAGACTTCCAAGAAGAATTTTGGGTTTTCCTGAATTTATATTGGAACAACCAAGGAGAATTTGTGTGACCTATATTTTAATCGGGAGGCCAGAAACTGTGCAGGGTTGGAAGGTCCCTCATGCAAATCTGAATTTCCCATATATTGACCTCTAATTCCTGCTCGCTCCCAGCCAGTTTCTGGGACATTCAAGTTCATCCCATTTCCTGTGTCTGACCTTTTGACCACCCACGGTGCACCTACATGCTGACAATTACTCATATCAATTACTATTGTTCATTCGGACAAACATGCACACAAACCCACAGAAAACACACCAAAGCAATACTTCCGTACATGCTGTCAATTACATGCTGTCAATTACTTATTGTTCATTCGGACAAACATACACACAAACCCACAGACAGCCCACCCAAAAATCTGTGCCCGGTATGGAATAGCCAGCAATACTATTAGTATTACAAATCTCTAGGCTTTTCAGAAAAATATGTTTCTGGACTTTATACTCTAATCATTTATACACGTATTAACGTTACAGCACCTGCATATTTAGTGCAAATTAGTCTACGATAATTTTGGGTAGGACTAGGACGCTCGTGACCAGTTTGGACCGCTCAAACCTTGCAAAATAACATCCAAGGGGGACATCTATTAAACCTCCTTGTAAAATCTACTTCGCCAAGTATAAATAAGATAAATTACAATGTTAAGATGCATTCGTTAGATATAAATACCACAGAACCGTAGAGATGTGATTCTCACCGCGCGCAGTGTCATGATGTGAACCATCAGGTCACGAACTATGACCTGAGCACACGACAGGACCCATGCACTTTTACAGAGAACCGCTAGAAGTCGCTGGTAACAGATTGCACAAATGCAATCTAGACGTGCGTATAACTGGTCTCCAATCAGACGTTGTAACACTTTTTGACTACATCATTTTTTACTTAACCTCTCCTACCACGATCTTCTTTCGTGCTTTCTTAAAGGAACGTGGATGCAAGTTAGCTCTCGAATCGGAGGCTATTGTCAGTCCTAGTCTGAATCGGAGGCTGACTATCGGCTGCCAACTTCAGGCTGCATAAGTTTACGCCAAGTTTCTTCCGGTTCCACACGACTTACTCTCAACTCCCAACAGACCAGCTTCGGAGTTTCTCACGACATTGTTCCCTGCTTCAGACCTGCTGGAGACAAAATGCTGAAGTTGTGGGCCGTCCTGTGGAGTGTCGTGGTGACGTTTCTAGTGTGTCTCCCTGTGTCCGTGAACTTGAAAGGACTCCTCGGCAGAAGAGAGATCGACACCACCCACTACCATGACTTTGTCGAGATGTCAACACTTCTGCGGGACTATGCTAACAGGTATGGCTATGGTACAGGGAACACAGTGTAGGGGAGGTTACAGGAGACTATGCTAACAGGTATGGCTATGGTACAGGGAACACAGTGTAGGGGAGGTTACAGGAGACTATGCTAACAGGTATGGCTATGGTACAGGGAACACAGTGTAGGGGAGGTTTACAGGAGACTATGCTAACAGGTATGGCTATGGTACAGGGAACACAGTGTAGGGGAGGTTACAGGAGACTAACAGGTATGGCTATGGTACAGGGAACACAGTGTAGGGGAGGTTACAGGAGACTAACAGGTATGGCTATGGTACAGGGAACACAGTGTAGGGGAGGTTACAGGAGACTAACAGGTATGGCTATGGTACAGGGAACACAGTGTAGGGAAGGTTACAGGAGACTAACAGGTATGGCTATGGTACAGGGAACACAGTGTAGGGGAGGTTACAGGAGACTAACAGGTATGGCTATGGTACAGGGAACACAGTGTAGGGGAGGTTACAGGAGACTAACAGGTATGGCTATGGTACAGGGAACACAGTGTAGGGGAGGTTACAGGAGACTAACAGGTATGGCTATGGTACAGGGAACACAGTGTAGGGGAGGTTACAGGAGACTAACAGGTATGGCTATGGTACAGGGAACACAGTGTAGGGGAGGTTACAGGAGACTAACAGGTATGGCTATGGTACAGGGAACACAGTGTAGGGGAGGTTTACAGGAGACTATGCTAACAGGTATGGCTATGGTACAGGGAACACAGTGTAGGGGAGGTTTACAGGAGACTATGCTAACAGGTATGGCTATGGTACAGGGAACACAGTGTAGGGGAGGTTTACAGGAGACTATGCTAACAGGTATGGCTATGGTACAGGGAACACAGTGTAGGGGAGGTTACAGGAGACTATGCTAACAGGTATGGCTATGGTACAGGGAACACAGTGTAGGGGAGGTTTACAGGAGACTATGCTAACAGGTATGGCTATGGTACAGGGAACACAGTGTAGGGGAGGTTACAGGAGACTAACAGGTATGGCTATGGTACAGGGAACACAGTGTAGGGGAGGTTTACAGGAGACTAACAGGTATGGCTATGGTACAGGGAACACAGTGTAGGGGAGGTTTACAGGAGACTATGCTAACAGGTATGGCTATGGTACAGGGAACACAACTTATAGGGGAGGTTTACAGGAGACTATGGAATAATTTATGGCTATGGCAGTGTACAGGGAACACAGTGTAGGGGAAGGTGGAGTGTAGGGGGGGGGGAGAATATGCCATCAGGACAGTGTAGGAGGTGGTGTCTACATGTACTAGTAACTGAGGTTAAACACAGTGTAGGCCTTGTAGGGGGAGGTGGCTATGCTAATTATATTACAGGAAACACCTGTCACACACGGTGACACACCCCTTTCACACACAGCCGCATACTTAGTATGGATCCCGAACAGTACCGAATTCCCTCCAACCATGGTTAGGAGTAGGTCGGCAGCAAGGTCCATCGGGTCGGCTCATCATCACCACTGGTGTTCGGCAAGGTTGGCTACTGTTCGGCTACCAGCCAAATATATATGTTTCAAAATGTTTAAAGCATTCCGGTGTGGATGGGAGCTGAGGCTCGAAAAGACCTAGTATAAAACTGTTAAAAGAAATAATGGCAATAGTTTTTGAACAGTCTTTAGTATGATTCATACAAGTTTCTCAGTGTCTGAGTGGTGCAGGTAAAACTTGTCTGGTGCAGGTAAGTTTCAATGTTACCTGCACCAGTGCAGGTATGCAGGAAAAGGATTTCAAGCCCTGCTGGTGTTTGGGAGTAGTTCGAGGCATGGTTGGCAGTCAAATTTGACTCAAATTTAATTCAAATTCGATCTCTATAGAAAAGTAGGCGTGGCCTATAAATTAAATCAGACTGCTCCCTAACTTCAGCCAAACGTGGTTGGCTGGTGTTCAGGGGAAGGTTCTGAATGTGTGACGGGCTAATCACACAGTTTACAGGGAGGTCGACGTTCGATTTTCATACTTGCTTAAGTAATGTGACAGGTTTCGGTAAAATAAATATTATTATACATAAATTATGCAACTTATAGGATATGCACCACTGAAGTGTTCTTTAAACACCTGTCTTGTTTCAGTTTTCCACCCTAATTGTGATTGATAACCAAATTGGCATTGCTGTACTGTTTCCTTGCACAGGTATCCCCACATCACACAGCTGTTCAGCATAGGCCAGAGTGTGATGGGTCGCGACCTCTGGGTCATGCAGGTCACGGACAAACCCGACAAGACGGAACCCGGCGAGCCTTGGGTCAAACTGGTCGGGAACATGCACGGCAACGAGGCCATCAGCCGAGAAGTCCTCATCTACCTGATCCAGTATCTGTGTGAGAAGTATGGGCACGACGACCAGGTAACTCGACTGTTTTTTTTTAAATAAAACTTTTTAAATTATTATTCATTCTGTACAGAAACTGAGAAAGTACAAATACAATCATCCGCAATTTTTCACAATCTGTATCTGTATAGCCGGTATAACCGTCCCTCCGCGTAACACACCAGCTTCACAGGCACACAGCATGGCGGCAGCTAGCTATATTACACCAAACGACTTGTCACGCCTAGCCTTTTCACATATAACTCCAAACATTGTTTAAAGCTATGTACATTGTATCTAGTGATGATGCCCCTACTGTTCTTGGGGGCAGCAAGTTCATAATGTTTCTTAAAGAGCAGTCAGATTTAAACAGTGTTACTATACGATATATCAAATTGATTTGTTCCATACTTAAACATAAATGATGTTTTCCCCAGCAGTATCATTATTGTATTGAAATTGTTTTACATTATAGGAAGGTGATATCCTAGGATTACATCTTAATGTAGTTAATGTCCAGGTATTCAAAAAGAAAATACATTTCTCAGGTAACTCAGCTCGTGGACACAACGAACATCTTCATCATGCCAAGTATGAACCCCGATGGCTTCGAGGGGGCAAGGGAAGGGCAATGTGGCGGGACGCTCGGACGAGAAAATGCGAACAACGTCGACTTGAATCGAAACTTCCCGGACCAGTTCAGCACGCAGAATTACGTGGATTCACGTTTCGAACCAGAAACCGTGCACATGATGAAGTGGGTCATGGAAAACAAGTTTGTTCTGTCTGGGAACTTTCACGGCGGAGATTTGGTGGCAAGCTACCCGTTTGACGATTCCGCAGGACATGGAAATGGGGTCTACAGCAAGGCACCTGATGATGACGTCTTCAAACACCTGGCACATGTGTATGCAAACAGTCACCTGACAATGCACAAGAATACGGGCTGTGACAGGTGGGAACACTTCCAAGATGGCATCACCAACGGGGCTAAGTGGTATGATGTACCAGGTCAGTCAGAGAAGTTCTATCCTTTGCTTACTGATTACTTGTTCTGGGTGGGTTGTCTGTGGGTTTGTATGTATGTTTGTCTGGATAGAGTAGGTTGATAGCACGTGGATGTGAAAGGTTTATAGGCAGAATGACAGGAGGTCAAAAGGTCAGACACAGGAAATCAGCTGAACTTGAAGGTCCAGATTCTAGCCATGAGCCAGCATTAATTAAAGGTCAACATACTAGTATGGGAGAATTCAGGAAGCCAAGGATTTCATATGTGACATACCCTACATAGTTTCTGTACTAGTCCCAGTTAAAGTAGTCATACATTCATGCAGTTGTTCCAATATCTTGTCATCTTGCAACAAAGGAAACTTGTTACAAGTCCTCTACAAATAGAATCAGTAAAAAGAAGTTTATTTACATCAATTTTATATTTCTATCTGGTCACAATTGACAAAAATATAGACCTAAATAGAATTGCCTGATAATCTACATGTGGACAGATGCATGATTGTATAAAACAGAATTATTGAATTTTATTCAGTTGTATTAGTCCTTAAGGTCACAATATTTAGGAAATAGAAATGTCGGCAGGTAACACCACACCAATTTGATTTCTTGATTCTCACCTTTTTGCAGACTAAGTCAAAACATCCACACTATCCAGGTCCATGCATGTTTCTCCATTCCCTCTCTTCTATAGGTGGTATGCAGGATTTTAACTACATGTACAGCAACTGTTTTGAGATCACGTTTGAGCTGTCTTGTTGTAAGTACCCCACAGCTGACCACCTGGCAGAGGAGTGGGACAACAACAGGCCAGCTCTACTGGCATATCTCGCAGAGGTAATAATTTTATTACCTCCATGAAAAATGGAAGTATTGTTTTTGGTCTGTGTGTGTGTGTGTGTGTGTGTAGTGCTGCGTACCGGTTCGCTGGACCGGTTCAGGACCGGACCGAATGTTTCGGTTCAAGTCCAAAAAAACGAAACGTTGAGAACCGGTTTTGGACTTGTTAAAAAAATAGCACTAACATACATTCCAGTGTTTAAAATACCCGGTCTCGCAGTCTCGCCGCGCAAGTAATTTTTTATGTGCGAGACTTATTCCGAAAGCCAGGTTGCCCGGAGCGCAAGTTTTTTACAGCGGCTGGGTTTACGGCCAGCGGCTTCTGAAATAAACAATGACGCGGTCCCGCCTGCTTGATCTCGCCCCGGTCTGCTTGCGATAACAACGACCCATTTTCCATTGAGAAATGTTCCTTGAGAAGTTTCGTCCATAGTCAAGTTGCTTTAATGCGCCTATAAACGCAAAAATTCATCCGAAACACACGGCAGTGATCGGCCGGGCCTCGGGACGGACGAAAACATTAGCGGCCATCTTAAAACCTCGCGAACTCACGTTAGATCTCGCAAAAACACGCGAGGAATACGCAACGCCCCTAGCGACATTGGTGAGACTGCAGCCTAGTGCAGGGTTATTACAGATATCGGTAGAGAGCCGATAATGAAACAAATAAAATCTAGCACCGCGTTTCCACCGCTATTTTATCTCTTGGGGCGAAATTAAGTACTTCTTTGCTGTTGTTGCTATAAAAAAATTGTACTATTAAAGCTGAAAAAGATTTTTTTCTTGAATTATACACTGTATAATACTAGTAGCTTAATAATATGTGTTTACTACTGAGTATAATAATACAGTATTCATTGACTCATGAGTCATGATTATGAAACACCCATATTAGTAATTAGGTCTATATACATTGCATTTGTAGTTCAGCAGTCAGCTCAAATTAATCCAAGGCTTTAGGTAGGCAAGTTGCTTTGCTTACATCATGCCATGAGTTTAGGTCCGGACTTGCAAGTCCGGACCTGAACCTAAACCTCTGGACTCGAGTCCGGACCTGAACCTGAAAATTGGTTTAGGTATGCAGCACTATGTGTGTGTGTGTGTGTGTGTGTGTGTGTTTCTGCAGCTTGCAGCTGAGACCTTGTGTTTTTGCAGCTGAGAAGTATGAGGTCTCCAATTTCTTGTTTATTCTTGTTTACCACATTTGTGGAAAGATTGACATAACAGGTACAACACAAAAGTTAACCGTACTTTTTGAACCAGGAGATATCTCGTTTGTTATGATGGTACATGTATTTACATGGGTGTTAAGTTCAAGGTTTGCTTTAAATAATAAATATATAGGATGCGAAAAAGTGCCAAAATTTCCCTTGATCCTACCATTGTTTTTTTATATATCATTAGAAAGCTTATTGAACTTATTCAGCATAATAATTATTATGTCCTTTTGTAATAATGGTATTATTGTATTATGCTGCTCCAATGATGTGTCTGCAATGAAATTAAAAAAGTTACAGTACAACTGCTTCAGAAGTAGACTGTAAATATTAATAACGTTTGAGGTACTTTTATTTTCATGTTTTTTGTGGTGAGCTGTCCACTGCAGATTCATGACACTGTGAATATGCGTTTGCATTTCTACAGTGTAAAACTACTTCAGAACTGTTTTAACTGCAATATTTGACACAATGAAATTGATAAGATATCAATGGAGAATAATCATGATTGCCAAAAGTCAAGTTTCCTAACTTTGTGTGTTCATCCTGTCCCAGGCACACAAGGGAGTGCAGGGTTTTGTGACCAGTTCTGACACACACCAGGGTATAGAGAATGCCACCATCACAGTGGAGGGTATAGACCACAACGTTACCACAGCCAGTCATGGCGACTTCTGGAGACTGCTAGTTCCTGGGACTTACACCATCACTGCAAGTGCACAGGGGTATGGTCCTTTTACTACTTCTACCTGTCAATCTTATAAACTTAAAACTGCATTCGTGGGGTCGTGTGGCGCAATGACAGAGTACTCGACTCGGAACCAAGAGGTCCCAGGTTCAAGTCCTGACATGCCACCGATCTTGTGCCCTTGGGAAAGGCACTTTACACGACTTTCCTCACTTGACTCAGGTGTAAATGAGTATCATGTGTTAGGTGTGCACGCTATCAGCATACTTGCTGCCTAGTGCACACTTTGTATTGTCATGTTACAATTTCTGAATAAGACTGCATTATGTAACATTTGGGCAGTACAAAAATTTAGTAAATTTCAATTTTCATACTCTATTACTATTAGTCATTTCTTCACAAATTGAATCAACCCTACTCTATTGTAAATAAACTGTGCCATTCAGGAAGTGGAGGTGCCAAAATATGACGCCTTACAAGTGTGTTTAAAAGTTGGAAACACAGCTGTCAGCCATGTTTGTTTACATTTAGTAGTTTGTGGTAGCGCCTATATACATTGTAGTAGTAGTAGTAGTAGTAGTAAGCCTTTATTTAAACTCGAAAGCTTGTTCGGTACAACATAAGACCGCTTTTCAACAAGGTCGAGGGTGAGGGCGGGGTCACGGATTACAAACAAACAAAAAGTACATGTAGTGTGGACTGTTTTAGTGCCAACCATACAAAATGTAAATGTCAGAAATGTGAGATAATTGCACAAATATGTTGACATTAGATCTAGTGGAAGTGCATCAAAATATTTCAATTTTTGGGTTAAAAATGTTACATAATGTCTCTTTAAAAGCGTAAACTTTAAGGCTAAATAATATCCATATACCCCAAAATCTTTTACACCAGCCCATCATTTGGTTTAGCATTCTCCAATCAATCCTTTTGAAATTTTACATGTAAGTCCTGTGCTGAAACTAGAAGCTTCATCCACCAGTACTGTTATCTGTAATGTACATTGTTGTATCTTCTTCTGTAGGCTGCTACATGCTACTGTGAGTCTTGTATATATGACATGTATGTATAACAAAATTTATATCATACCCGGGCGGCGATACAGTGCTCCCGGCCGTGTTGTATTCTCCTGTACGACCGGGCGTATATAAACCGGGCTTCCATAGAACGATTCAAACACGTTTCGCCCCAACCGTGTGCGCGGCTTTCGAAAATTCGAATACAGGATTCGGACCTTGGAATGGATGTTGTAGCAGATTTTTTGTTTAGGGACACCAAATTTTCGCTCATTTCGCCAAGTGAAAGACGTGTTTTCTAAGGTGGGTATGATATAAATAGCATACAACAAGGTGTATTCCGCATCACCCTCGGTCTTGGCCCTCCCGCGAGTCGGATCGCCCTCCGGCTCTATGTATATCTGCTAGCGCACCAACTTGTTTACTTGTTACATGTAGGTACACCAGTGAAACCTTCACAGATGTGACAGTCGAGGCTGACCAGGCCACAGAAGTGAACTTCACCCTACATGCAGTGGGAGTTCACCAAGCTCCACCTCTCACCACACTTATTCCCACACAGGATGCTTCCCAGTTCAAGCACCATAATTATAAGGAAATGAAAGAGTTCATGTCCAAGGTTAGTGTACATGTTTGATAGACAGTAGTCAATACACATGACTATATAATTGTAACATTAATATTTGCAAAGCAAATGCATATCAATGTACCTTCACATGGTCTACCCTAACGAACTACTGCTCTGTTTATTATATAATGAACACATTTATATACATGTACATGTACTAGTATATGGTGACCAGCCCCTCCAGCTCTGCCCTGCTACATAATGTGACCCAACAACACAGGGTGCATGCTACAGCACCAGTTACCATCATCATGGTAACATACATCTGGTTCAGGTCATTGACCTTACATGTAATACTATGTGTTTGGACAAGAAGAAGAAGAAACAGAGCAAAAACATTTTTTTTTCAGGCAAAGGTAAACAAACAAAATGAATATTTGATTAAGCTGATCCCTGAAAATTATTGTTGAACACATTATGATTTTAGATGTAAGATATGTCTCATTCTATTCAGTGCTTTCAATTTGTCCTGTAAGACTTTATCAATCCAACAGTTCATCTTACCATCATTCATGGTATAGTTTGCATTCTACTGTGTCTACATTCACATCAGTCCAATTTAACTTCAGTTAGTAAATACATTTTTTCATCCTTAATATCTAGAATGTATGCATACATGTATCTACAATGTAAAACAGAAATTGCACTATGTCATGTTTTAGTTTAGAACTACATTGTTGCATCTTGAAAATTGCACAACTTTTACTCAACAACTAGGCAAACTGTAGCAAAGTCAAACTTCTGTCTTAAGGTTCCTCACCATCTTTTATGAATGAGTCCTCATCATCTGCCTGTATGTGTTTGCACTGCTGCAGTTTGCCAGGACCTACCCAGAAATCACCCGCATGTACAGTATAGGACAGTCTGTAGAGGCACGAGACTTACTGGTGATGGAGATATCAGACCAGCCTGGGGTGCATGAACCAGGTCAGTGTCAGTAGGACCTTACACATGTAGTCAGCACATGAAATACTCGGTAACTGCCATGTTAAACTACATGTACATGTAAGTTTCAACCTGTGCAGAGGATGGTGTTACAACTTTGCATCAAAATTACGTGAAAAGAGAAGAAACAGGCTGAGCATGACTTTGAATGAGGATTATAATGTGTTCAAAATTGATAGAGAGGGGATGCGTACTTTAGCCAAGATTTTTCAGCTTACATGTACGTTTTAGCCTTGCAGATTTAAACTAACCAATGCTTTGGCCGGGCTGTTTTGATTAACGAAAAATCAGCAATTTACATGTACATTTGTATATATATCTTCAAGAATTACGCAAATAGTTCCCATTATCAACTTTTTCAACTTTTTTGTGCTTTGTAGTCTTTTATTCATACTTTTCGTTCCATAAGACTGCCCGGCCGGACCCAGTTTGGAAATGTGACCTCATTATCAAAAGAACCAGAGACAATGGCATAGAGTACTGTCCTACACGTACATGTATATCCTTAGTAGGGGTGCGTACCAGTCCAGAAAAATTATGTGTATCGGTCCGGTCCAGAAAAACCAAAACGTCGTGGGACCGGGACAAAAAGCCAGTAGCTACATGTATACTTGATCACTATACATGTACACAAGGAGGCCTGCCAGGAAAATGAACATCCTCTTATTTCGCAACAATATTTTTCCATATTTTCGTTACCAACAGACATCTAGGAATCAAAAAGGAGAAGTTAACAGGCTGCGTATTGGTTGGGATCAAGCCGCTGCTTTACACCAGCGGCATCACATGCCCACATGCCCACTTCAGGTACAGGTACAGGTACAGGTTCAGACCTGTACCTAAACCTCTGTACCGGTACCTGTACCCGTACCTGATGTTACGTTTAGGTATACAGCCCTAATACTTAGTGACACAAAAGCAATGTGAAATTATATGTTGTATTTACAAATTAATGTAGTGTTTGTATTTGTTGAATTTGAACCTACAGGAGAACCAGAGTTCAAGTACATCGGGAACATGCATGGTAACGAGGTGGTTGGGCGTGAGGTACTGCTGCTCCTGATCCAGCAGCTATGTGAGAACTATGGGAAGGATGCGGACCTGACACGGCTAGTGGACACCACCAGGATCCACATCATGCCCTCCATGAACCCTGATGGGTATGAGATAGCTCAGGAAGGTAGGACTGAAACTACAGATGATCCAGGTATCAAATGTAACTGTTTAATATCAACAGTCGACAAATAAGACTTAGTGTGCTACATGTATATGTACAATGTAAGTTTGGTTCCTCAATTGGAAGTCTGCCAAAGACTTTGATTATAAATTAATGAGATTGTTAGGCACACAGTCAAGACATGTATATCAGGGCCATGATGACCCCAGGGGGGTTGAAAGATGATGATGATGGTCACACCTCACTCTAGCAGAATTCAAAGAAAAACTGTTGAGAGTTCAGAAAGGAAAATAGACTCATGATGTATGGAGAGACTACTAGTATTCAAATTTCTACAATAACCATGTGTCATTCATGTGAAATCTTTATTCAACTCCCCTCATACAGATACCTCATTAAACTACAACTGTTACTGTAACAGTGACAGAGCTCTGTTGTTTCATCTTCAATTATAGCACATCACTTTTTTCTATCAAGAAGTGTCACCATCCCCTCAATGGATCCTCTTGTGTAGACCTACATTGTATGACCTAAATGTACATGGTTTCCAAAATTCCTATACGTGTATATATCTCAACTTTAATATATATAGTCTAGAAAATAGTAACGTAATTAATCTGTTCTTTCCATTATGACACACAAATGTAGGCTTTGTCCAGCCTCAAAGTAAGACCCGATTTACACACGCGGGTAAAAAACCTGATGTACAAAAACGTTGAATTTTCCTGCATGTAAATCAGCCTGACGTATGTCAAGAATGTACAAGTCATTCAGATTTTACGTTACCTCAAGGGCTGGCATATGATCTAAATGTACGTTCTTGATGTAAGTCGAAGTAGGCCAAGTTACATTGAAGGAAAAATTTGACCTACATGTACAACATGTACGCATGCAGTTTTTGTACCACCAGGTTTTTGCCTGTGTGTAAATTGGGTTCAAGGCCAAGATTTTTACTTTGATGATAAAAAGTGATAATTACAATGCTTTGTTTGTGCAGGCGATGCTCGGGGCATCACTGGACGGACCAATGCCAACGGAGTAGACCTGAATCGTAACTTCCCAGACCAGTACTTCGGTGAGGGGGAAACTCAGCCTGAGACCATGGCTGTTATGGAGTGGGCAGAAAGAGTCCATTTTGTTCTGTCTGCCAGCCTGCATGGAGGAAACCTGGTCGCTGACTATCCGTTTGACGACACACCAAAGGGCCATGCCGTGTACAGCAAATGCCCTGACGATGCCATCTTCCAGCAGCTAGCTAGATCATACTCCCTTGTATGTATACTATATGCTTCTCCCACTGCACCGATAATCTATGATTGTTAGGTTTTTTTGTATCGTTGCCTCTTACCACAAATGCCAAGAAAGTTAATATGTTTTTGTTAGCTGACGAAACTACATTGTACATTGTATGGGTGGATTGTCATGAAATGTGGTAAAGGCTTTTCTTGGTACTGCAGCAGAACTTCTTGTTTTCGACCACAATTTTTAGGTGCACTGGTACATGTAGATGCCATATGTTTGAAAGTCCTATATCATGAAATAGAGCAGAATTTCCACATTAATAATGTATATCAGTTCCTGATTTGCATAATCATTTTATATACTAACTGTCCATCTAACTGTCCATCTTTCCTTAACATGCTAAAAATTATGATCATCATCCATCCCTTCTTGAGTTGTTGTCTTCCACAACAACAAAGGCCCCATGCAGTTCCAAACATACATGACTTCTTTCGAGGCCAGAAGCAACATACTACCAAAATATCACACTCATAGCATAACCAAACCACAAGATATGAAAAACAGATTGACAGAAGTTCTGCTGCAGTAAAATAGAAAGCCATCAGGTGATCCATAATCAAACATGTCCTTCGTTTTGCCAACACTTGTACATACCCCCATACCTAAATTGAATCGATACCACAACTTCTCAAGTTATGCTGTCCACAAACACACACCCACACACATTTAACAAACGGCACTGAAAACGTAACCTTTTTGGTGAAGGTAACAGTTATTGTAATTCTACCTTGTACATGTAGGCTCATCCCACCATGCACAATGGCCACCCCTGTGATGACTTCAAACCGGATGAGTACTATCAGGATGGCATCATGAATGGTGCAACCTACTACAATGTGCCTGGTAGGTACAAAAATGTACATGTACGTGCAATGTACAGTCATGATTGTATATGCCACTTGCCGAAAGGTAGACTTCTAAAAAAGTAATTGTTTGTGTCACAGTGTTAATGACCTTCAGCTGAATTTGCCAGAAGATACATGTAGCTAAATTTCTAAATCGTCAGAGAATGGAACAAATTTTTTGCCTGTAAATCTACAATTTGTTACAGTGGATGGGGCTCGGAGACCCTTAAACATCGGCCTGGATCCCTAAAAATTGTGCAGTGATTTCATAGGACACCGGCCTGCTGAAAATGTCCTTGTGTACAATGTAGTTGTGTTGTACAGTACCCGCATCGTAAACTTTAACGTAATTACGGCGTAGGCAAAACGTACACACGGCGTAACTGCGATGGTGATTACGCCGTAATTACGATTTTGGGTGGACAACAAATTCGGTACCGGCAGCTCATTATAGCTAATGAGGTCGATAATGAGCCGGCATGTCCGCACGGTAAGAATTGATTAGCGCCTTGATTTTACAACAGTTGATTTTACGACAGAAAAAAGTGCGTGGCACTTGAAAGCATGGTATCAAACATAGACGGGTATGGAAACGATGAATTGTGGGATAGGAGAGGCTTGTTGCACCAATATGGCGCCCGGGGAGGGGGGCCGGAATGACGTGCTGCAGAACACGGAGAACTGTGCGTCCTGTCGGCAGTGGACAGAAAGATGGAAGGTGCGTATGGACAGGGACTATATTGGTGTTCCATTTTGCATGACATATGTACTTGGTAAAGTGTTGATTGTCTTTCTTCAGCTTCTTCTATCTGCAGTTCACCTTCTGATACTATTATTGTTCACTGCGGATGTGTTAAACGGAGAGCTAAATGATTATACAAATACATAGCTACATTTGGATTGCACCCTTCGACACAACTTGATAGACCCTACTTACACAGAAAATTTGAAGTCAATCGGCCAAGCCGATCGTGAGAAAATGACTTGGCAATGTTGACATTATGTACAGCTGCCCCCCTCCCACAGGGCAGAAGTGTGATGATTTCAACATTCCCAGGGATTTGATCAGCCAATGTACATCTTACCAAAGTAGCATGTTTCAGTAGTACTTATATTTCTACAACATATGAGGGAATACAAAGCCAATCCATGTTTGTGATTACAAAATATACACCTGGAAAGTTGGCCAAAATTTGGGTGGCCCTTTTGTTCACACCAGGCTACTTTCAAGTAATGAACAAGTATTGAAAATCAGGTCTGATATTTAAAAAAGTACAATGACTCAATAGTACTTATATGTTTCCAGCATACAAAGGAATATCAAGTTCATGCATACTGTTGATGAAGAATTATAGACACTGAAATTTTACCAAAATATGGGCGGCCATTTTGTTCACACCCAGCAACTTTCCAAAATGGGGCGGTATTACAGAAATATTCTGATTTCTTCAAAAGTACCATGAGTCAATAGTACTTATATGTCTCTAAGCCATGACGGAATGTCAAGTTAATTTATACTTTTGATGAAGAAATATAGACTTTGAAAGTTGACCAAAATATGGGCAGCCATCTTGTTGACACCCAGCGACATTCAAAATTGGCCGGAAATAGAAAAAGATGTTTGATGTTTTCAAAAGTACCATGACTTTATAGTACTTAAATGTCTCCATCATATGAGGGAATATGAAGTCAATGCATGCTGTTCATAAAGAATTATAGACATTGAAAGTTGACCAAAATATGGGCAGCCATTTTGTTCATACCCAGCAACTTTCAAAAATGGGGCGGTATTACAGAAATAGTCTGATTTCTTCAAAAGTACCATGAGTCAATAGTACTTATATGTCTCTAAGCCATGACGGAATGTCAAGTTAATTTATACTTTTGATGAAGAAATATAGACTTTGAAAGTTGACCAAAATATGGGCAGCCATCTTGTTGACACCCAGCAACATTCAAAATTGGCCGGAAATAGAAAAAGATGTTTGATGTTTTCAAAAGTACCATGACTTTATAGTACCTAAATGTCTCCATCCTATGAGGGAATATGAAGTGAATGCATGCTTTTCATGAAGAATTATAGACATTGAAAGTTGACCAAAATATGGGCAGCCATTTTGTTCATACCCAGCAACTTTCAAAAATGGGGCGGTATTACAGAAAAAGTCTGATTTGTTAAAAAGTACTATGAGTCAATAGTACTTATATGTCTCTAAGCCATGAGGGAATGTCAAATCAATTCATGCTTTGGATGAAGAAGTATAGACTTTGGAAATTGGTCACAATTTGGTCGGCCATATTGCTTTACACATTGACAAGTCTGTTTACTTTAATATCCCCCCACAGGAATTCAATACTAGTAAATGTATTTTCCCCAAAGTAGTGTAAGTCATTAGTACTTGTATCTCTACAATAATCTGGGGAAAGTCAACTTGATACATATTTTTGATGAAGAATTATGTGCTGTAAAAGTAAGTGAAACTTTAGCAGATTTGATGTGAACATTGACTTGAGTGTATGAATAGCTCTACTTACATGTACAGGCTATTCAAAATTGCTGTAAGGAAGCAAAGATTTTCAAAAAGTGAAGTACCGGGTAGTAAACATTTCAGATGACATGTTGTTTTTAGAACAGCTGTCTTTACTCTAACTACAGCCTCCTTGCTCTACCTAAAAACTGCCTAGCATACCCTGCCCCCCCCCCCCTACACATACATGTTCATCTCTGTGATCCTTCAAGTGGTGTAATAGTGTGTGCTTGGTAGGATAGGACCGTGACATTCATTCATTGAATTGAAGAGTCAATGAACTTTCAACTCTGATGACATGTTTTTTTGTTTTTTTTCAGATGTCGTGTACTGTGGAAGCAAGTAGAACTCAAGACGTATCAAGTTCTTGGATATGATGGCGTACATGTACCTTCTTCATACTTCATTGATGGCATCAGAAAGGGTACAGAACCAAGCTGCAAGATTCTGCACGAACAACTACGAAAGGGGTGCCAGTGTCACGGACATGAAAAGAAACCTACAGTGGGCGTCACTGGATGACAGGCGAAAAATGTCCAGACTATGCATGATGTACAAAATGACTAATAAACTGGTGGATGTACCAACTACCAAGTACCTAATACCAGCCCAGAAAAGAACAAGAAATAGTCATGCCTTCAAGTACCAGAGCTATCAACCAAGGATTGAGGTGTTCAAAAACTCATTTTTCCCTAGAACAATCGTAGAGTGGAACTCGCTGCCTCCAAGTACAGTAGGGGCATCGTCACTAGATAGTTTTAAATATTGTCTAGAGTTAGACGTTCAAAGGTTAGGTGTAACAGGTCGTTCGGTGTAATATAGTCAGCTGCCGCCGCGCCGCGTGCCTGCGAAGCTGGTGTGTTACGCCGAAGGGCGGTTATACCGGCTATACAGATACAGATACAGATACAGATATTTTCTATTACCAGAGATTTAGATTTTGAAAGTTCTTCCATGTACTTGCAGAATGTATTTATATGAAAGCATGTTACCTATAAAAATTCCTTTTGTAACTGTTTATTTTAGACTTCCTTTTTAGAGTTGACCATGATAGGTAACTAGCTGCTAGTACGTGTATGTCTAAAATGAAATCGCAGTTATGCAGAACGAGGATTTGTGACCATTGGTATAATATTTTGTACATGTATACTACATGTAGTTGGCCAGTGCTGATTGAAACAATTCATATTTCCTGTTTGTAGATTTTTACATTGAGAAATCCATTTATAATCATTTTGCTGCAACTAAAATGCTGTTTGTGCTTTCAGTGAGCAGACAAAAATATTGGGTAATGTAAAATTATGTATAATCAGCCTGTAGATAACCTTTCTACAGAGTGGAAGGTCTTTTGTTATGATAGTGCACTTTTGTTTTGTCTGAATTTGTGCCACCTATGTGAAATAGGAGAAGACCTTGTATTCTTCTTATTGCAGATTAAAATACAGAAATGCTTGTTTTGTATCTTCTTTTGACTGTGGTGAGGTAACAGCAACAACTTGCTTTGAAGATATAATATTGATACAATAATAAATATATGCATCATCAGTGACTAGAACATACACCTTATTACATGTACAATTTGTGTAACAGTATACTCTTCAGCAAATTCAAGATTCGATATTCATTATTCAATAAAAACAGAGGTTTCCAAATACAGACAGCTACTTCTTTTTTTTTTTTGTTATGTGGTTAAACCTTGTGACAACTTCTCAATCTTAAATTAGATTCTTTGATGACTAAGTTCTTTAGCTTTCTCTTATTTTGTATTAGCATGGGTTCATGGGGTATTTTCAGAGCATGAAAAGTCCCAAAAGTAGGGTACTAGCATTTGTGTTTTTAATGCAAGACCGTTTATATTTCGAAAAAGGTTGTTTATATGCGTTGAAATTAAACTAGAATTCACAAGAACGCACTAGAGGTCGGATTCTGACTTGGAGCGAGATTTAACGCTACTGAAAGGCTGCCCGATTTAAAAATACCGCGCGTATACGACCGGGTTACCCGTCATCCCTTGCGAAATCCCTGTGACGAGCCTCGCTTTCGTGAAGCGCTTCGTTTCCATACCCGTGTAGTTATTACCATGTTGAAAGCAACAGGCTCGCGCCAGCGCAGAGTCCTGTCGGGATCAGGAGCGAGTTGTGTTCTCATTAAAAAAAACAAATATAGAATGTCAAAAACTCTATTTTTGTGTGAAGATTTCAATCTGTTTTTACTTACATTCAGCACTCAGAAACGATAAATTTTTAGGTTTGATCCATAAGTATCAAAGCCGATTTCCAAGGCGGCGCACATGAGCGAGGTCGTTGACCCCAAGAATATTTTGTTACGCAGCTTGGGTGCCCACAAGCATACACGTGCATGCGGCGCCCCAAGAACGTTCCTAGAAGACATAGTACTGTACTGTACTCAGATTCATACAATAAAGAAATTTAGACAAAGAAGAGAAAGATAATAATCAGCTTGTTGATGTTTAATCGAGAACTAAGGAATTTCCAGCGTTGTTATTCTCTCCTATCTTGCCGACTTGAACACGTTGATTTATTACTACTGAATTATTCGGGCTCCCCGACGGCAAAGGGAGAGGCTGGATGCGGCATTTATACCGATATTGACGATATTCAGTGCTTTGTCGACGGACAGATTTGTAAAATTGACATTGGGGAAAAGCCTGGCTTCAACATGTAGAAAATGGTATCAAACTCAAAGAACTGAAATTTGATTTCCACGAACTCGTCACAGACGGGTGAAGTTGCCATTTTCATAATACAATTTTCAAATTACGTACCAAGAAAGGCCATCAAGAGAAACATTTTATAACAGAAAAAAATGTTTTATCGTGATCAATTTTTGTCTCGCCCTTTTTTGGAGCTTTTAATAATTCCATTTAATCACCAGCGAAAACTCACACGACCACGCTAAATACGCCTACCTATATGTAGATCCCAGAGGCAAGGTCGTCCTTGGTTAGCTTCAAATTTTCAAATGTTCACAAGCAAAAATACTTGCATCGACGTAATTTCCATGCGGCTACACTATCATTACAGATTTGACAAAAATAAACCAAATCTGGGCGGGCGCGGCCGGCCGTGTCGGCCGACAGAAGGCGTGGGAAAAAGTTCAAGTGACACACTCCTGCGTTACGTCATTCTCTGACACGAGGCGCCGGGCGGCGCCGGCGAGTCTGTGATGAATGTTGCAAACACTTCTGCAGGGCGGCGTAAAATTAAGAAAAATAATAATGAAAAATATCGCAAGAAGTACAGCAGGGGTTTCTCGGTACTCATGGCTTAATCGACTCTTGAAAAAATTTAAACAACACACTTCTTCATTCCTTGATTTCAAAGCACTCAAATATAAAAGGTTACGCCTTTCTGTCGGCGAAGTAACAACAAGTCGGCACGGCAAAGGGCGGGGGCGTGGTCAACCGCGCCTCCTGGTAATGGGAGCCGCCGCGCTTGCTCCCGCGGCCTCGTGGCATGGCACGGACATTTGCGCGCGTTACCACGTATTACGCAATATTCATTTTTTGGCAATTGGGCCGTGCCGGCCGGGAACAAGTTGAAGATAACGCTGTATTTCGCAGGGTAAATGCAGGCGCACCAAGTTTAGTTATTATTTTCAAGGTCTAACACGGTATCTACATGACAGTAGCAGCCCCACAATGTAAGTTGGAGGTGATTTTCGCCGGCAGCTGACTTGTTTTGAACCGTAGTTGTACGAGATTTTTCAGGTCCGAGAAAGTTTTACGATAATGTTTACACGAAAGGCTGGTGGAGCGCGCGTTTCTACGTTCAAAAAATCATTAATCGCCGCTATTATCGCGCGAATTAATTTCAAACTGCGGGCATGACTTTGCAAATGAATGGATATATGAAGAAAATTCTCTACAACTTGACTGGAGCGCTGTTTATTTTCACCAAGGACGTTGCGCTCGCCTCGGCGTTGTTCAAATCATGGAGTTAAAATATTTTAACTCCATGTTCAAATCAATGAGGTTTAGATTTCAAATACAGAGGTCAATTTCTTGTCATTCGGTCGGAAAATACGTGGATTTAGTTATATTTCCAACTGAAAAAAAATCAGCGGATTATTTTGGTGTGTAATGTAACTGACATTTTTACCCAAAAGATCGGCTCGATTTACGTAAAAAAATGCGTTGCAGTCCTCTCTGTCGGCCGGGCGGCCTTTCGAGTTCTGTCGTAAATCGGGTTGTTTGATTAATAATTAATGAAGTTCTCATGAATATTCCGTGTACACGGTGGCAGAAAATGAATATTCTGCATATTTCCGGCTGTTCCAGTGGCTGTTCCCCCCTCACTCCCGGAACGTAATTACGCCGTGATTACGATCGTAGTTTCGGCGTGCTTACGATTACGCAGATCGTAATTTACGTTAACGCTTACGATGCTGGTACTGTAATTGCCATGCACTGCCATGCCCCGATTACAGCTGAAACACACTGATTATTATAATAGTTTATTTGCAAAGTCATGCCCGAAGGCTAATTGCTTTTCACAAAGTCAAATTAACTCAAAGGTACTATATGGTACAATACAATAATAGGAAAGGGACAACTACTGTCTAGGAAAACTTATACTTCTACATTGTACTACTACGTTTGCTATTATGAGGTTTGACTTCTTCTTTGAAGGCAGTGGATAATGAATAGTCCCACGTTTTGCATAATGAGTGGGTTTTGTGATCTTAGTAGAATGTAGTCTTTTATAGGAAGTGATATCATCATTTGTTTTAAACTCCATCCTTCTTTCCTCAGGTGTCATGCAGGACTGGGTCTACCTGAACACAGACGACCTTGAAGTTGCCATTGAACTTGGCTGTGTGAAGTTTCCATATGGCAAAGACCTTCCTCAGTACTGGCATGCAAATAAAGAGGCTTTGGTGGAATACATCAAACAAGTATGTTTAATGTTGCTGTCTATAGTATTATGAAATTCAATGACCACTGGTCCTATTCTGGAAAGACGTGATAAATGCAGGTCAGAGGCAACAATTCTAGTTGCTTTTGATATCATACATATTCCATTAATACATAATATACACAATCATGTACCTTTTAGGATAATAGGGAAACTTACAAATGTACGTGTAAGTCTTGTACAGTACATACAAGAGAGAGATGTCATGCAAAATTTTGGTTCTACATGATTGTATCTTAAAGTTTGATAAATACAATGTACAGTTAGGCAATGAGTCATGGTAAATTCTTTAGAATTGATGAAGAAGACTTAGAAATCAGAGATTTCAGACTTCCAGGAAGTACATTGTACTTTCAAATTGGATTTTCGTAACTTTCAAGTTCACCATTTATTATTAAATTAAATATCATTTATCTGATATTTTGACCTATCATTCTGCCTCTGAACCCCACCACCACCACCACATACATGTATGCTGTCAACCTGCCCTCAAGTTCACCCTATTTCCTGTGTCTGACCTTTGACATGTCATTCTGCCTGTCAATATTTCCCCACCTATGTTTCTGTCCGGGCAAATATACACACAAACCCACAACTCTGTCATGTTCACTCAAAGAAGTAAGAAATAATATTAATGATGAATTAATAAATATGATGCGTGTGACTGTGTGTGTGTGTGTGTGTGTCTTTCTGAAGGAGTTGTAACAATGTCTTCTTTGGAAATGTCAGGTCCACAAGGGTGTGAAAGGGTTTGTCCTGACCACTGATGGCAGTGGACTCTCCGGTGCCTCCATCACGGTCCATGGAATCAACCACACTGTGACATCTGCAGCTGGGGGGGACTACTGGAGACTGCTGGTCCCTGGAACGTACCAAGTCACAGCAGCAGCACAGGGGTGAGGAAGTTCATGCCAGTCTTATTTTGTTTTCTTGCGTAGTGAATGTTTGCGGTCATCAAATTAAATTCTTCACCGGTGTGCAGGGGCCAGAAAAAAAGCTATCCACCACTTATGCGTTGGGGCATGAAAACTATTATTGAACTAGGACAGGGAATGACTTCCAGTCACCTTTTTATTTATTTATTTATTCAGCTGAAGACACAGCCAAGGCTGCCCAACTAGCATGGGGCTATTATTAAGGAAGGGCTAACCTTGAGGCCAGTCACTGTAGAATTTGCACCATCGCACACCGGGGCATGCCCCTACTCTTTTTCGAAGGGTGTGGTGGGTTCTTTATCGTGTGTGAGGTGTGGCTCTCCCCAAACAGGGGACCTCCATTTACTAGTAACGTCCTATCCGAGGGACGTCCCTAACCAAAGCTAGGTCCTCATTTCCACCTGAGTGAAGTGAGGAAAGTCGTGTAAAGTACCTTTCCCAAGGGCACAAGATCGGTGACATGGCAGGGTTCGAACTCGGGACCTCTTGGTTCCGAGCCGAACACTCTGCCGCTAGGCCACACGACCCCACTACAGCCACCTTTGATCCATTGCTCCTGTCACACTGCCATATCAGAGTAATCAGGTCTTCAGATATCCTGAGGAAAATCAGAGGACTGGAGTCCATTCATTTCTGTCAACTACGAATGAAGTTGAATTTCTTCATCATTATTGGTTTCTTAGCATATGATCAGGATCAGTCAAAAAAGTTCCTTCCTGGACAACAGGAGCTTTTTGCCTAATTTACATCAACCTTGTCTTGACTTAGTGTAACTTTTGTTTCCTATTGGACTATCAAAAATTGTCTTCACCTAATTGCAATTATCAATCAACAGTTCATGCTTATAAACCAGACGTGGATTATTCTCCAGAGTCACTGACGAAAGGTATGCTACCTGAAATGTCTGACCGTTTCCAAAATCATATCCAGTTGAGTAACTGTTTTGTGGTGTATCTTTATTTATCACATGTACCTGGATGTCTAACCTTCACTGACATGTCAAGTTAACTTTACAATAAATGTTTTAAAGATTTTTAGTCATCATTAGTCATCATTTGGTCTATAAGTAGTAAATAAGTCTATTAAGTATTGCATTCTGTTGAAATGTGTTCTAAACATTGTCTCCTTGCAGATATCAGAGTGTCACTCAAGAGTTGACCATAGAGGACAGCGAAGCCACACAGCTGAACTTTACACTTCAGACCTGGAGTGAAGAAAACGACTACGGTTTCCCAAACGAACCAAGCTACATCACAAATGACAATCTCGTTGAAATCGTCAAGAAATACTCCAAAGAGCATAAAGGTATCATGAAAATGGAGACATCAGACAACAATGTTGTTGACGTTGAGATATTTGGACAGTTGACCAGGAGAAAAAGAGATGGTGATGACATCACCAGGGTTCAACCACATGTGGCTCTGATTGGTGGACTGAATGGGGATGAACCAATAGGAAGAGAGATCCTCACAAGGCTCATTAGGCATCTGGTAGAAGGTAAGCTTGAATTAAGTAATTTATAGTCAACATTTTTTTAAATTATTTAATTCAGAAGAAAGTGTTAGAATCTGGTACATGTACATGTATTGTATAGTACCAAAACTCTAACCCCTGGGAAAGAACTCATGCTGTACTGCAGTATTTCTTCCCTAATGGCATATATTAGACCTCACGTGAATGGAGAGACTTTAATATTGAATTCAGAAGCAATATTATAATTAAAAGTTTTTGATGCTCTTCAAAACTTTAAACGTTAAATCACTGAGGATGATACAGAATACTTTGTTGTCAGCAACTGCTACAATTTATTATGTGAGTCTCATTTGAAAAATAATTGATTGCATACTAAGTAGAGCCAATATATGACATTAAGACTTGACTTTATGCACTCATAATGAATTAATGGGATTATCTGACACTTGTTAAAGTTGCCCTGCTATAGCCAGATAACCTTATGCCAGTGCTCATTTTGATTATCCTGCACCGAAATTGAGTTAGACCTTGCATGTTCTGAACAGGTTATGATAGAGATGAGAGGATAAGGCGGTTAGTAGACAACACCCACATTCACGTCATGCCAGCAGTGGACCTGTCATTCTTCAGCCAGGCAGTAGAGGGCGACTGTACAGGGGAACAATATACAGGGACAAGGGTTCATGACCGCTTTACATTGGACTCACAGGCTGAGGTATGTGTAAACTATGTAATATGTACATGTATGTATGACTGTGTGTGTACATGTATGTGTGTGTGCTGTGTGTACATGTACATGTATGTGTACTGTATATATGTACATGTATGTGTGTGTGTGTGTGTGCTGTGTGTGGGGGTATGTGTGTTTGTGCATGTGTGTATGTGTGTATGTGTGTGTGCTGTGTGAGTGTGTGTGCTGTGTGTGTGTGTGTGTGTGTGTGTGTATGTGTGTGCTGTTGTGTGTGTACATGTACATGTATGTGTGTATGTGTGTGTGTGCGTGTCCACAAATATTTGAATGCAGTAGTCAACATCACACTTTAAGTTACCATGCATAGGAACTGTCAGACTGAGTGAAGAAATGAGTTTTGAATTCCTCCCATGATTCGGAAGGTTCTCTCAAAGGGCTTATTTGTGAAATGTCAAATGATTGAGACACGGCAAAATCTTTTAGAAAAGATACATGTACAAAGTATTTTTGTCTTCTCTACAGCAAGTTTCAGAGAGTCATAGACGTCCTTCTACGCATATTCTTTGGTGTATATGGTGCCATATAAGGCCTGGTCATTGTCCTATAACCACCTCTTAAACCACCTTGTTCGCTTCGCTTCGCTCACTCAGTGGTTTAATCGGTGGTTATAGGAAATGAGCAGGCCTTTTGACACCATATACACCTCGGGACAGGTCATAGACATCCTTTCATGGCATGCTATTCAATGTTTCTTTTCTGTTCTCTGCCAGTTCCCTCAGGTAGCCACAGTAAAAGAATGGTTTGAGAAGCACATGTTTGACCTGGCCCTTAGTCTGGAGGCAGGCGGGTTGGTGATGAGGTTTCCCTTGGACTATCCACGGGAAGGGCTGCCCATAGCTGACGGTGCCACAACACAGGACAACCTGCTCTTTGAAGAGATAGCTAGAAAGTATGCTGCCAACAACCCAGCAATGCATGCAGGTAAGTTTGAAAGAGTGCATCAGTGTTCCTTAGCCAGCCTGAAATTTATTTCCGTCATCTCAATTTTGTTTAACGTAACATCATGTCGATCAAAGAAGGCCCGAGGCTTCACAACGAAGGCGCAACAATTACTGACTTACGTAATGTAGGTTTAATTATAATCAATCAAAGCATTAATGAATTTAAAAATGAGATCATTTGCATATTTGGTACCTATCATGTAATAGTATCAAAACACACCAGTTCTGCAGTTCCATAAAGCTGCTAGGGGCTCAAACCATTCATTCATTCATATTCATTCCTTCATTCAATCAATGACATTCATTCATTCATTCATTATCATGATGTGCACATTTAAGTCAATAAAAAAATATCCTGACTGAATGATATTTGACATGCATGTAAATGTTATGAATGTTATTAAGTACCACCTTCCTTGCAGGTTCAACTTGCAACAATAAAACATTTCACCAAGGCATCAGCATTGGAGCTTCATTTAGGGAGACAAAGAACACCCTGCTGGACTATGCATACATCAGGGAGCATGTTTCTATGGTAAGCAATAACAATGTTTGGAAAAGGACGGTCACGTTCACAATCGTCGTGTTAGCACAAACTGAAGGCATCTTGGAACAGTCATTGATACATACATTTTGTACATGTATTGTACAAAATTCAGTTCACAATGGGAAGGACCAGGAAGGACCCCTACTCTTTTCAATAAGTGGGATGGGATCTTAAAAAAAATTAATGTGCTTGAGATGTCTGTGGCTTTCTTCAAACACAGGACCTCCAGCTTTACATCCCATCCAACAGGATGTCCCTAATTGAAGCTAGGTGCTTATTTTCACATAAGTTGAGTAAGGAAATACATGTAGGTGTAAAGTGCCTTTCCTAAAGACACAACTGTTACAGTGGGGCCTGACAGGGATTCAAACCCAGAACCTTCAGATTCTGGGTTAACAACCCTAACCACAAGACCACCTTGCCACCAGTTTGATGAAATACTACTGTCAGTAACACTTTGTTTGAGCTGCTTCTTCTTGTACACAGTGTTTTGTTATAAATGACATTTGGTGTTCTTGTACCGTGTAGCTTGCTGCCCACGTCTCTTGCTGCAAGTATCCAGAAAGGGAAGATGTCCCCAAGATTTGGAGAGAAAACTTAGAACCACTACTAGGATTCCTGAGCCAAGCCCGACAAGGTAACGTACATGCGTGTACACCTCACATTTCAAATACCCCTCCCTACCTCTCTTTAACACACAGTCTTGCCCATAATCCTTGATTCCTGCATTACCTACATGTAGTAGACATATATTTCATTAATTATATGTGTCACTTCACTTTAACGTGAATATTTTTGTCATGAATGCTGGAAGACAAGCACATTAAGGCAGCCAATTGTTGAAAAGATATGAAAGAACACACACAACGTACATGTACATGTGACCTTCAAATGACCTGGATCTTTAAATCAGCAATTATCCCATCGGAATCCATACTGTCTTAAGGTCAGCATTATTCCCATCATCCCCACACATGGGTCTGTATGGAGGGGCACTACTCATCAGTTACTGGATTATAAATAGTTCAATTCCTTGTTAATCTGTAACTAAATTTTACAAATTTGGTAGATTTTTTTTATCAATAAGAGCCTCAGGGTGTTCTTTTAGAAAATAACACTGGTCTCTGCTCTTGAGTCTGCCTTTAAAACCTGCTTCAGCATGAACTTGTCGAGTGTTTAATTATGACAATGCCTGGTCCCTCCTGTACTCTACAATGTGTGAATGTATCCCAGGTGTCCATGCTGTGGTGAGAGACCAGGAGGGAAACCCTGTCCCAGGCGCCATGATGTTTCTAGAGGGGGACCCACGGAACGTATCTGTAGACCCAGAGAAAGGCACCTTCAAGATGCTGCCAATAGGACAACACAGGCTTCGAGTGGAGGCAGAGGTAGCAATACATTTACCATGATAATTTATATTGAATGAAAACTAAGCAGATATCAGGAAGGACAAACTGGTCAAATGAAATTTTAAACAAGGTTACTGTTATACAGTAGCAACAGATTTTTTTTACTGCATGAAACCACTAAATAAACTATTACAAAATATCTCTTCTACATTAGAAAGAGCTCGTGATACAATACAATTATATTGTACAATCTACATAATTTTGTACAATGTAAGTCCAGCCTTATTAGCATTAATCCTATTCAAGTCACCAAGGTGACCAGCTACATGACTTTTGTACAATCATGTATTTGAGTCTGACTCATCACACTCACACCACCCAACCAGCTATTCCCATTTTGGCACAAGGCCAGCTTTTTTTAAAGCATTTCTTTTTTTCCTTTTGAATGAATGAATGATTGTCTTTATTTCAGGTATTTCACCCATAGAACACAACGGTACAAACATAGAAACACAAACTATACATACAGCATCTTATAAAAAAAAAATTATACATTTAAAAAAAATAAGAGTTTCTGTACTGACAATCTGACCTCATCAGACATTGTATTATGCTATTGTTGGTGTTGTTTAGCCTATTAATAGCACTAGGGAAGTACATACAACAGGTTTTATCCTTTTAATTATACGAAGTACTTTTCCATCCTCAGGGTTTTTCCAGTGAAACAAAGCAGGTCCATGTGGAGGATGGACAGACCAGGGGACTAGAGTTTGTCCTGGTCAGGGAAGAGACACTGACTTACCACGGCTATGAAGACATGCAGCAGTTGCTGACAGATGTAACAAAAGAATTCCCCAACATAACCAAGTTGTACAGGTAAAAGAATTAAAAATATGTAATACGTGAACTTCTATTAAACATTAATTTTACATCAAAAGCTCTCTCAGTTTAGAATGAATGAATGAATGAATAAATGTCATTGAATGAATGTCATTGAATGAATGTCATTGAATGAATGTCATTGAATGAATGAATGAATGAATGAATTAACTTAATTGCTGGACAATCCTACATGGTACATTTGTATGGCAGTGAATGAACAATACTACAACACTAATCCATCTCACCATAATTGATTATAACTACAAAATATTATTGATAAAAGTAAATGAGTTACCGTATGGATATCGATAAGTGACTTGTGATGATTATTGATTTTTTGGTCTACTGCAGTATCGGTGAGACTGTCAGTCTTCGTCGCCTCTGGGTTCTAGAAATCAGTAAGACACCAGGCGCTCACCAGCCAGGCCAGCCGGAGGTCAAGTTCGTGGGGAATATCCACGGTAACGAGGTCGTGGGTCGCGAACTGCTGCTAGCCTTTATCAACCACCTGTGCAGTAACTATGGATACGATGATGACATCACAAAGGTCAGTCGGTTGCTTCAAACCTGCATTATTCCACATCTTTACTTTTCCATGATTTCCTGTCTTTGTCATTAACTTGTTACGTCCGGGTATGGAGGTATTGTTTTGTGTGTTTTTGTGTGTGTGTGTGCTTGTGTGTGTGTGTGTTTGTGTGTGTGTGTGTGTGTGTGTGTGTGTGTGTGTGTTTGTGTGTGTGTGTGTGTGTGTGTGTGTGTGTGTGTTTGTGTGTGTGTGTGTGTGTGTGTGTGTGTGTGTGTGTGTGTGTATGTGTGTGTGTGTGTGTGTACACGTGTGTGTGTGTGTGTGTGTACGCGCGTGTGTGTGTGTGTGTGTGTGTGTGTGTGTACGCGTGTGTGTGTGTGTGTGTGTGTGTGTTTGCTTGTGTCCATAATTAACTATTTAAATGACAGCAGGTGGATGGAGGTACATGTATTAAATCACTACAGACCACAAAAGTTCAAACACAGGTAATGGGGTCCCAGAAGCTACAAAGAATATTTCCATAGCCAGAAGTATGTTGAATATTACGTGATAACTGATCTGTATGTTGAATAAGTGATCATTCCAATATATGTGAATCAGATTTAATTTATTGGAACAACCAATGAGATTGTATGACAATACTTTAATCAGGACTAGGACAGAAACTGTGCAGGGTTGGAGGGTTGCTCATGCAATCCTTCGCTTCCTGAATTCCCCCATATGTCAACCTCTGATTCCCATGGCCAGATTCTGGAACCTTCAAAAATTAAGTTCATCTCATTTTTTTGACCTGTCATTCTGCCTGTCCACCTTACCAAACCTGCTCTGTCTGGACAAGCATACACACAAACCCACAGACAACCCACCCAGAAGAATATGTTGAATATCACGTCATAACTGATCTGTATAGTTTACATGTGACTGCATGTTTGGAATGATCACAACTTTTTTTCTTTTTTTTTCATTTATTTGATGCACCAATCATCTACTGCATTCCAAGACATGTGAATCAGATATACCAGAATCTGAATTTAAGTCTTGTTACTCCAGCTGATAGATACTACAAGGATCCACATTCTTCCCAGCCTGAACCCAGATGGTGCAAGCTGCAGTACCGAGGGAACCTGTGAGGGGGACAAATGCCGGGACAACTCCAACAACGTGGACCTCAACACAGATTTCCCATGTAGGTTCACATTGCACAAATTTACCACGTACAAAATGTAGGTTTCCATCAGTATAAGTAGGACATAGCACCTCCTCTGCTTAACACTACATGTACATGACATTGTGTTTTAAAGCCTTTTCAATTCAGCCAATTATGGCTGCTTACAGGCTTTTGTGTGTACTTGTATGGTACAAATAAACCAGTCTCTCTCTCTCTACATGCATAACACAGCCAACATGTAATTTGTTGTTGTTGTTGTTGTCCTTGTTTATCGTCTATTTTTCTGCTAGACGTAGTCTCATGGTGGTCATAATTCATTGGTAATTCATGTGTCCTGAATTATACCAGACATAATAATCTGTATGATACAAGTTTATCTTTCATTTTCCTATTTTTTCTAGCTGGTGGCAGAAACTTAAGCACTGGGCTCCTGCAGCCGGAGAGTTTGGCTGTGATGGACTGGATGGAAGACCACCCATTCGTCCTGTCTGTGTCCCTGTTCGCAGGACAGCTTGTGGCCACCTTTCCTTACGACTACCAGACAGGTTTGACTTCACCACTGACTTTTGCGGTGGTTTTACATGACATTGTATTTTACAGTAAGGGGGAAAGGAGGGGAAAACGTCGTGTTCCAAACTCATGGTTGAAACAATTTTGTATACTATAGCTATTAATCATCTCTCTGGGTGGTAGGAGGAGGTACCCAACCTTCCCACACTCAGGGAACGACGAGAACTGGCAGCCGTGAAGCTGCTCAAAGCCATGCTGAAGGCAGACCATACCCTCCATGATTTGGTTGAGGGGCTGATGAGCACAGGGAGGTCGTTGAGGAATGCGGGAGGACTCAGGGTTCCCATGGCAAGAACCTCCAGACTGCAGAGATCGTTTCTGCACCACACTATCAGACTCTGTAACAGTCAACTGCAGACTTAGTTGTATATTGTTGCTGTCGTGAATCTGTATGTTCTGTTCGTGCCTGTGTATAGTATTTCACTTTTTTTTTTTATGTACGTGTACGGTCAATACAATTCAGCAGTCCATAGTCTTCTTAGTTTATGTACTACTGCCATGTTGACCAGTGTTTGAATAAAGAATAAACAATTATAATACATTGGACATGCATACTAAAACTGGATTCATGGTGGAGAGGTTACTGCTGTGAAAACCTCAAAATTGTAAGGATTCTTTTATTGTGCTGATTTAGGCCACACCAACTTAATCCTGCTTCATTTTTTTTCTGATTATTTTGCAAAAAAAAAAATATTCAGACTCTGAATCAACTCAAAAATGCTCATATTTTGACCTCAACAGTTGAAGAAGGCCCTTGTGTTTCTAGTTGTCACAGTTTTTCCAGCTAATGAGCTATAAATGCAGTGGTTTAATTAAAAGTTAAAAATTCATTGAGTTACAAACCAGCCTGGTACATTGTGTGTTGACTTCATAGCTTTCCTGAAAGAATCTGAGAACAAACAAGGACAGTACTGGTTTCTCATTGATTTCTGTGCTGTTCTTGCTGAACCATTAGTTTTTCAATGTGCTGACATCTACAATGTATGTATAAAACCCTTTTGACTAATCAATGTTTATATCATACCAATCAATATTGAAGGAAGCTCCAACATAGATTTCAACATCATATTGAAGTTATAGTTTAAAACAATCTGAAGATTGTTACAAAGAATCTTCAGATTGTTACAAAGAATCTGAAGATTGTTTGAAATCAATCTCAGAACAATCTGAAGATTCTTTGAAAACATCTGTCAGTGAAGATTCTATGAAACAATCTGAAGATTCTTTGAAACAATCTGAAGATTCTTTGAAACAATCTGAAGATTCTTTGAAACAATCTGAAGATTTTTCTTAAAATCTGAAAACAATCTTCAGATTTTCCAGAAAATCTGAAGATTTTCTAGAAAAATCTGAAGATTTATCGATTTTCAATGAGGCGTGACGCCTCCCGCTGGGGGGCATTATGATCCCGCTGGGGGTCATTATGATCCGTTGGGTGGCAAGCAAGTTTGTCACAAAATATCAACATTGTAAGCTGTGAAGGGCTACAAACATTTGTCCAAAGTGCAATATTTTGTCCAAAATTAATCTGTAGGGTGTTTTGTAGGATCTGCCAAGTCCAGCCAAACCCCAGATGACGATGTCTTCAGAACCCTGGCAGCCGCCTATGCAGGCAGTCATCCCACAATGCATCTGGATACACCTTGTCCAGGCGATCATGGTGAGATAAATATTCTTCTTATTTATTTATTTTATTTTTAAATTATTGATTCAGAATTGCAACCGCAATACAGAGGCCACACAGGCAGCAGGCTGATGTTGGGTGCCTTTGACATAACATATAATAACATATATTATACATAATAAACCTAGGGACACCATTAATCATCAAACAAAGTAAAATCAGAAACAATACAATCAAATAATCATTAACTAATATACAATAGACATACTAGATAAGAACATTTGAGATAAATATTCAATATAGATCAACGCTTATCTTATAAACTTTTCATAGAGCAACAAGGCGTAAGATGGACATTTAATAATTGAATCGAAGTAACAGCCCTCTAAGTCTACATTGTACAATGTAGATACCTTTCTCAACTGACCACTGTCAGTGAAAAAGACTTCCATTCATTATATTTTGTTAAATATTGCAGCTGTAACTGTTACACTAAGAAATTCAATTCCTAGGACAGTCCTAGAGGTGACACTGTGAATATATATAATTGATTCCTACCCAGGGTCTGACACAGTGTTTCCAGAGGGCATAACTAATGGGGCAAGGATGGATTCTCATGGAGGCAGTATGCAAGTAAGTTAACATTTACCCTCACAGGCACCCAGACATTCAATCATCAAGCAATCAATCAACCAACCAATCAATCAATCAATCAATCAAGTGGTTTATTGATAAAAATTGCAGCCAAGGGCCTTCGTGTACCAAGAACAATGGACCACTGGGTTGGGCAACTTTCAAAATGGAATATCTTCATAACGTTACACGTTATGACCAAATTAAAGACATCATAATACAAGGGAAATCATGCTCTTTCAAATGACATTTAAAGGTTAACAGTATCTTCAGTAGAAAAAAAGTTGACAAATTGGATTTTCAAGATGGCCGCCTTGAAATCCGGAAACTGAACTTCCCAATTTAAACTGACCAGTGTTTTATACTTGATTTACCACAGTGACTGTTATAGCATTATTTACGAAGAATGAATGAATGAATGTGAATGAATGTCTTTATTTCAGGTATTTCACCCATAGAAAACAACAGTACAAAGTTAACATAGAAACACAAACTATACATACAGCATCTTATATACATTTTTTTAAAGAGTTTCTGTACTGACAATCTGACCTCAGTAGACATTGTATTATGCTATTGTTGGTGTTGCTTAGCCTATTAATGAATTAAAGGAATGGCATAACTTTCTGCGTCTGGCATCAAAAGTGACTTTAACATTTAAAAGTAAGACTTTAACATTTAAAAGTATTTGCATTTAATTTAGACTAAGTGTTGAAATGGAGCATTAAAGGTAATCAGGCTGAGCTTAAAACTTGATATTAGAAAACTGAACCAGCAATGAAAGCAGTCCTCAGATACATGTAATATACATTTAAATTTTTTAAAATATTTTGACTTCCAGGACTACAACTATAACTACCACAGCTGTCTGGAGCTTGCGGTGTGGGTGAGCTGCTGTAAACACCCCTTCTCTAGTGAGCTGGACCAGCTGTGGAGAGACAACAGGGAATCACTCCTGAACATGCTCAAACAGGTGCACCCTCCTGTTAACAACTTTGTTTTCTTCTTCATTGCCCTACAACAGGCTTTTAGCTAGGATTTGTTTGTTGGGTGTCCTTTTTTTTATTGTATGCTATAAGGTACAAGCTTTTTAGGGGGGCTTTTAACTTTTTTGAAATTCGTACTAATGCTGTCAAACACTACATGATTGTACTTGCTGCATTTTGAGGTGGAAATTTTGAGGAATACAGCCAGTTTTTTTTTTCCTTTGTTACTTCATTTTTGTATTTATACATGTAGTAAGGCTGAAGGGAGGCATGAGGGCATGGCAGAGGTTGGGAGTGAAAAAAATAGGGTGTCTTTAGGGTGTCCTACCAAAAAATAGGGTGTCCAATTTATTATTTTCAATACAGGGTGTCCAAAAGACACCCCTCTAGCTACAATGTAAAAGCCTGCCCTACAATGTACATGTGTATAGTGTTACATGTGTGTGCACATTCTTCTTCTTTAAGTTATATTTATTATTATTGTTTATGTCAGTCATCACAGTGACTGAAGTCTACTGTCATTCTTCTGGTCTAGCCCAGGGACTTTTAAACATACAAGATGAAAGTAACCTGAGTGTACTGTCATGTCATGCTATCACTATCATGTAGCAGACAGACAGAACAGTGGCTGAAGCATTATTAGATACTATTTGTGTGGGGTCGTGTGGCGTAAACGGTAGCGTGTTCGACTCGGAACCAAGAGGTCCCGGGTTCGAACCCTGCCATGCCCCCGATCTTGTGCCCTTGGGAAAGGCACTTTACATGACTTTCCTCACCTCACCCAGGTGTATATTTGTATTGTATTGTCCACTATCTGTCAGTTGGTGGCGGCATTGAAATAAGTTGAAAAAACTTGAGTGTGCCGTCACCATGTCTTGTCATTACATGTTGGAATAAAAAAATAATAAAAAAAAGATACCATTAGTTACGTTTTGGTTTTGGGCTTGTAAAGAAGTGATCTTGATCCAGTTTTAGCTCACTGAAGAGCTACTCTTCCATTGGTCGTAACAGAGAAGACAGACGCTATGTACAGTATTTACAGGTTCATTGTACCGGAAAATTCCCCTAGCTCTTTTTTCGACAAGTACAATGAACAGTGGACCACGGCTTAACGTCCCGTCCTAAGGACTGCGACCCTTTCCCGTAGCATGCATGTCGGGTGAGAGACAACAGCTGGGATTTGAACTCCCAACCTCTTGGTTCAGAGGCAGAGTCGCTAACCATTGGACTACATGTGCGCTACTTGTATGTTGATGATTGTTACTGTTTATTCCCTTACTGCAGGTCCACACTGGTGTGAAAGGCTTCGTTCGCACCACAGATGGGACTGCCATCCCTGGGGCTTCCATACGTGTGGATGGGCGTGGCTCGGTGGTTGCCACGGCAACAGATGGAGACTACTGGAGGCTGCTGGCACCAGGAGAGTATGTCATCAGGGCAGACATGGAGGGATATCAACAGGTAATTTGTCCTATATTTACAATATAACATAGAATAAAATAAAATAAAAACAATATAACAATGCCTGCACAGCTGTCAAATTGAATACACAGTACCTAATAAATGGGACCAAGCAAAGTAACCTCAATAGCCCAATTCCAGCAATCTGGAAACACACATAATTAAGACTGTCTACAAAGTACAATGTATTAAGTGAACCATGTGTGTCAGTCCCTCCCTCAGTGTCCACATACATGTACTTTTATATTATTTCCATATATCCACAATAAAATCTATTTCGTATCTTGTCTTGTAATTTACTGTACATTGTAAATCAAGAAGTATTTTGATTCTCGCTTACTACGTGTACGTATTATACTCAATTTGTTGTGTAAATTTATTTCCCGAATTTACCAAATAAAATACATGTACATGTACAAGTTCTCTCATTTTGACAAATAGACTAAACCCTAACCCTCCCCACTTAGGGGAATGAAATATGATAATTCAGAAGACTTTGCTAACATTGTTAGTATTTTGAGTGGCTTAAAATGTCTAAATAAAGTGTTAAAGAGTCATGATCATTCTTGTTTGTTTGTTCTCTTCAGGGCACCAGGAAGGTGATAGTTGTAGCAGGAGCTGCTAAGGAGGTTCATTTTATCCTCAGTAAGAAGTACCAGATCTTTGGTATGTCTCCAACCATCATCATCATTGCAGCAGGTGGGTTTTTTGACCAACCTTGAAGGCCAAGAGCAATTTTAACTTTGAATTTAAACATTGAAATGTTGCATCTCCAACTTCAGTCCTTAAAAAAAATTAAGGGTTGGTAGGTAGGGGTCGTAAAGGAACAACAATTGATACCTGGCAGGTGATAGATTATGGATATTATCTAAGTATTAAATCTACAAAATGTTTCCAGATGGAGTTTCCTACTATTGTCTGTATTTTATTATCATGATGATATTGTTTACCTTCACAAAGGAAAACATCTTGTTTTTGCTCTCAGACTGTTTCTTCTTCTTCTTTTTCTGCTTTTCTTCTTCTCTTCATATTATTAACTTAAGGTAAATGACCTGGACCAGGCGTCTGTCTCCATGGTAACTGGTGCTGTAGCACATACCCTGTGGTGTTGGGTCACATTATATAGCAGGACAGAGCTGGAGGGCTGGTCACCATATATACTATACATGACATTGTACATAAATTATGTAAATTATATAAATGTGTTTGGTTAAGAATAAACAGGGCTGCCTTAGTTTGTTACATGTACCTTTCTAGACTAAGTCCATATTAATATTGCTATGGTTCAACACACCAGTTTAGTTTTCTTTTGATGAATTGTATGTTGTTACAAATACTTTGTTCAGGTACAGGGCATTCATCTGGTTTGAAATCCAGCCATTCCTGTATGCAAAAAATTTCAGAATTCTAACAGCTGCCATTGTCTTGTTTCTTACCAGCTGTAAGTATGATGGCCATTGTGTGCACAGCTGTAGTCATCTGTAGGATGTGTCGGACACCTGCTTACAGCTACAGCAAGCTGGGGACGACAGAGTACGGAGACACCATTCTCATGAACAAGCTCAAGACAGATGCTTCCCAAAAATCCCTTCTGCAAGATCATGAATACCACGATGACAGTGGTAGTGAAGATGATACAATATATTGGAAAAGGTAGTATTAAGTTTCATAGGTTACACAAAATGTATTGTGAATTGCTAAAGTGAAAATTCACAATGGCATACATATCAGTACTGCAATGAGGATTGTGCTATATTGTTTAATCTGGTAACAAATATTTGGATTTTGGAATGAATGTGGCCTTAATTCTTTTGTAGCAGAAAAGGATAGGTGTAGGTATACTTGTATACGAGAGGAGAGAATAGTGAAATAATTATTATGCAATTTTATTCATCCAAGGAGGTTGATTCGTCATTATAGTTTTTATTGAAAGAGGTACATGTACAAAATGTAAGGTTTTTACAACAGAAGTTGACAAAATATCAGCATTTGGAGGTTGATTCAGAAACTCAATGGTACATGTACTACATGATTTTAATTTTTTCTTTTTTTTGCAAATCATAAAAAAATGAGGCGGACAGATCTGTGAACCAACAAATTGGTGTGGACAAATTGGTGTGGGCTAATGTGCTTTAATATGTGAAACTGGAACCTTGTTGCATATTGGAACCTTCTCAAATACTACATGTATATTATACATGATTGACAAGAAACTTAAAGGTGAAGTGGTTAACATACACATTCATGTATTTATGAATTGTTCTTTGTAATTTCCAAGATCTGATCTGATGATAAGTAACACTATATTAGAAACAGTTAATTACAGGCTCCAGCTGGATTCCAGACTAATTCCCATACACAAATGTATCTCAGCAACCTTACATCTAGATCTTATATTGTAAACTACATAAGATTAGGTAAAATGATGTAAGAAATACGTATTACTAATTAAAACTAATATTATTACTAATAGGTAAAAATGATGTAAGAAGTACGTAGCAGCCATCAAGAACTCCTTGGGGATTAACACAAGCCTCCAGTTCCCAGAATTCTACAGAATTGGGTTAATCCCCAATGGGTCCTCGATGGCTGCTACGTATTTCTTACATCATTTTTACCTAATAATATTAGTTTACGATATTAGCCCAATCTGGATGTAAGGATCCTTTTGAAATTTGATCTATAAAGCTAACCTATCATGGTGCTGAAAGTAACAAGACCAGAATGATAGCTTATCCATAGATGAAGAAAGACCAAGCAGTGTCACTGTATTTTCATCTGACACACACTATTTTGTAATCAAGAATTTTTGTAAACAGAAATTATAAATATTTATGCTGGAGGTACATAATGTAGTAAACTTTTGGGTTCAAGCTTTGAGAGTGGAAAATGCTTTGAGAGTGGAAAATGCTTTGCTCAGTTGGTGAATTCTTTGGAAAGTGTTGCTTCAAAACACTGTATGATGGTATATTTTGGTAGAAATACCAGTTTCAGAAAATATAATGTATCCTGGTGCTACAGAATGTAGTAAACTTTGTGTTCAAGCTTTGAGAGTAGATGATACTTTGCTCAGTTATTGGTGAAGTAAGGTGAACCCTTTAGAAAGTGTTGTTTCAAAACACTTGACAAGTGTATGATGTATATTTTGGTAGAAATACCAGTTTCAGAATATAAAATACTCAAGACTGGAATGATGTGTCTTTAATCTGGTAATTTAATGATCTACATCAAAGCTACACAGTCAGTCATGTACTTTATAGGTTGACACTAGTACAGTGTGAGTGACTTAGTGTGTGAGTGTGTGTGTGACACTGTGTGTGTGTGTGTGTGTGTGTTTGAGTGTGTGCTGTTTGTATGTGCGTGTGTGTGTTTGAGTGTGTGCTGTTTGTATGTGCGTGTGTGTGTGTGCTGTGTGTGTGTGTGTGTGTGTGTGTACATTGTATGTGTAGAGTGACAGCATGTGGGTGAGGGAATTACCTAACTACAGACCACAAAAGTCAGACAGGAAGTTAGGTCCCAAATGTATTGAGAGGTCGACTAACAAATTCACAACAATGAACAAAACAATAAATTCACCAAAACTAAATACATTGTACCTGTATTTCACCGTGGTATGAAATCTCTGGAGTATAACTACATGTCCTACAACTTCTAAAGTTTGCATATTAAACTGATGTGGAAAGCCGTTTACAAATAAATAAATAAAGCCATTTACAAGGGATGCAGTACATGTAATTTAGTCTAATGCTACATACATTGTACATGATTGTATACTACCGGTAAGTCTTGCAAAATGGATTTTCATCCGGCCATATTTATGGTGTTGTAGGAACAGCCTACATAAAATGCATCCTTCCCTTTATCATGTACAATGTCATACTGATATTGGCTATGTTTCACAGGTATCATCTTATGTCCTGTTGAACCAAGACTAGTCTATCAATGGCAGAGATGATGATGACATGAACATGAAAAGGAAGAAATATTTCAATAATAAATATAATTTCAACAATAAATAAACACCACTAGCAGTCATTGTTTTTGTTAAAAACAGCAGAACAACAAGAAGCAGTACAAGTACAAGTAGAACAGGCTAGGACAGCTGCCTACCAAATGCTTTCCACTTTAATGTGAAAGTTGAGTTACTGAATGAAAGACATCTGTAACCAAAAATGTAACAATTGCAAAGTAAATGCATAATGTTTATCTTCACATAGTCTAGCCAAACAAACTAACTGCTCTGTTCATTCTTACTAAACACATCCAGATACATGTGACTGTATATGGTGACCAGCCCCTCCAACACTTGCTACATACATAATGTAATCCAACACCACAGGGTATCTGCTACAGTACCAGTTACCATGGCAACAGCCTACTGGTCCAGGTCATTGACCTTTTTTGTTTGGAGAAGAAGAAAAAACAGACAAAAAAACAGTATGTTTTCCTTCTGCAAACTTTAAGGTAAGCATAATGATGGCTAAATGAAGGTACTACACACTGTCAGAGTAGTGCCCTCTTACAGTTGGTACAGTTAAAGAAAATAATTCTACATTATCTGATAATAGTGAATCTTCAGCTTGGTTTGGTCAGGACTGAAGTGGTTCTGCCAGTTCAGTAAAGCTGGTCACAAACCACTTGGCTTTCTCCTGAACACTCTTCCGAAGAACATTTCCTCCAAAACCGATGAACGCTTCCTGAATAGAGAGAGAGAGTTGTCAGAATTGTGTACATGACATTGTATAAGTGTGCCAACAACGCAGGGGGAACCAGAAACCTCCAAGGTTTATCGAGGATTTCTCCTTTCATGACAATTACTGATCATTATAACACACACACACATTAATATTAATTAAAGATAAAACAAAAGAAAAAAAGAGCATTTATTTTTTTAATTTAGTGAACTTACAAGAAATTAAAGTTTAAGACTTCTGGGAAGTATACTAGGTTTTTGTGACTTTCAAGTGCACCCTGTTTCCTGTGTCTGACCTTTTGACCTGTCATTATGCCTGTCAATCTTCCTTCATCCATGTGCTGTCAATATCTACTCTGTCTGGACAATGATACACACAAACCCACAGCTCAGCCACCCAAAACAAAACTTCCTTGCCCAAAAGTAAAAGCTACAGCCGCATTCTTAGAAACAGTAAGACTATGCCAGGCATTGTGCCCATAGTAGCTACAGATGTTTTAGCCTGGGTATCATCCTCCGTAGTTTTTGCCACTCCCAAAGGTCGCTGGCCTTCCGTGGTGGCCAGCGACCTTTGGGAGCGGCAAAAACTACGGAGGATGGTACCCAGGCTACAGATGTTTTATCCCTTAAAACAGAATGACTTACCGCAGGTGGACAGGCTTCAGCATCAGTCAGACCATCACCAACAACAACAACCCTGTGGATGGAAAGAAAGAAATAATGACAATTTCAAATCTACATCAGTTCTATCGGTGTTGTCAAGAGCATGCCATACCTACATGCACATGTACTATGCAACTTGGAGAGAAATAACAAAGCAAGGTGCATAAAACTAATTAACAAAATATGTAATAGAATAGCTACTGATTCCCTGAAGGATTTACTTGCAACTTTCTGCCTCAATTTTAATGACTTGCAAGGTACAAATTAAAAGTGAATTTTGTTACCTATGCCTTTAAACTGGAAAAAATGTGAAGATAAAAGTACACTTGGCATGCATTTATAATATTATGTACATTGTACCTCCCTCACTCACACGAGTCACAGGCCAACATAAAAAAAACTGTTATATACATGTTCTTAAATTTACCACTGTCAGTAATTCAAAACTGTAACACTTAGATACAATTATATACTATATTAGTTATTACTTAATATTAGGATCATTTTTTGGATGTCAAAGAAAACACAATCAGATTTCATTCAGTAACTGACTGACCTCTTGTATCCATGAGTGTCTTTCAGAAGCTGCACCACCTTTGCCTTCCCCCCTGAAGCTGAGGTGGGCTGGTCCGTGTCAAACGTGTCATATTCCCCTGGAAACAACACAAGAGTACACTGTAATACATGTATCATCTCCAGTCTTGTCTTTAAAAAGCAGCTTTTCAACCTGTCAATGTACTTCCACTACAGAGCCATTTTCAAGACTAAGTAAATCCATTTTTCCAGAGACCTTTCCCTAATTGGCTGAAACACTAAAAGCCAATCTACAGAGACACCAGGAAGACCCAACTTTCCCATATAAGACACCTATCATATATATAAATGTACATGTACATGCACATAACTCCCCCAACCATGGTTAGGAGTAGGTCGGGAGCAAGGTCAGCTGTGGTTGGCTGGTCTTCGGCAAGGTCGGCTACTGTTTGGCTACAATAGCCAAATATTAAAAAAATGTTTCCAATATTTGGAATTGGACAGGAGATTCGGCCATGGTTGGCTGGTGTTTGGTAGTAGGTCAGTAGTGTTTGGGGCATGTTTGGGGATCAACTTCGACTCAAATTTTACTCAAATTTGATTTGATTCATATGGGAAGGTACATGTACAATGTAGGTTTGGCCTAAATCTGATGAGACTGCTCCCAAAAGTGGGTGAGTGAGTGAGTGAGTGAGTGAGTGTGAGTGAGTGAGTGAGTGAGTGAGTGAGTGAGTGAGTGAGTGAGTGAGTGAGTGAGTGAGTGAGTGAGTGAGAGTGTGAGTGAGTGAGTGTGAGTGAGTGAGTGAGTGGGTGGGTGGGTGAGTGGGTGAGTAAGTGACTGAGGTCATCTTTGACCTTGATTAGCCTTCAGACCTTGCAATTGGTAAGTGGTAACCTTGAATAAAAAGTAGAATGTGTAAGGAAGAAGGCAGAACTACTCACCTTGGTCATTGAATAACAGTTTGTTGGCAAATATGTTTTCAGTTGGAACCCCGACCAGCTGGGCTATAGGCTCTATGATTCTGAAGAAGCCACCTGAGACAAGATACACAGCAGTCCCGCGCTTCTGGAGCAGTGAGATCACCTCCCTGAAACAAACGGCACTGATCATGAGAGCATGTTCACCTGTGCTGTACTAGAACAGTCTATATGACTGTGTTGTAATATCATGATTGAGACAGTTATTGTTGTTGCCAAGACTGAAAAGTTACCTTCTCATCTTTCACCACCACTATGTCAATCATCATGATATAAGCTACATGTATCTACAGACAGTTTAAAAAAGCTGGAGGCCAATAAGATGATTTTAGCAGCAAAAACAGGATGTAATAATTGCCCCCAGAAGCATTCTTGACATCCTGTTTTTGCTGCTGGAAAGTTTCCAGTTACTTTTTGGTGGTCTAACTCTAGTATACATTTAGACCTACACATGTGCTTTGTTTGTTTGTTTGCTTGTTTGTTTCTTTTTTTCTCTTTTGCATAACCAGTAAAACCGTCTTTAGGCAAAACACACCAGTTATGTACAGTAAGCACTTGCAGATGATTCCAAGTGCTTGCAGATGATTCCAAGTGCTACAAACAAATATCCTCACTGGCTGACAGCATTTCCCTCCAACAAGATATTGATAACATGGTTTGCTGGAGTCATACTTGGATGATGAAATTCAATACCTCCAAATATAAAGTACTCACAATTTGTAGAACTAAAACGCCGGTCCTCCATGAGTACAGAATGGAAGGACAAGTGCTTTCCTTGGTCACAGAATTTAACGACCTCGGAGTATTTATTTCCCACATTCTGTCTTGGAAGAACCACATTATAAGTATTACATCCAGAGCGAACTCAACCCTCGGTTTTATTAAAAGATCTGTTGGTTATCATGCCCCAGTCAATGTCAAAAAGACGCTATATGTTACCCTTGTAAGGCCTAAACTTGAATACTGTTCAATGATCTGGTCCCCCCACAATCATAATCTTATCACTACCCTCGAAAAAGTCCAGAGACGTGCTACAAAATATATTCTTAATGATTATATATCTGATTGCAGGGACAGACTCACACATTGCTCTCTATTACCCCTATCCTACCGTAGAGAATTACTTGACTTATCCTTTATATTTAAATGTTTCTTAAGATTATATGATATTGAAATAGAGCACTATATAACTTCCCCAAACACATCCTTAAGGTCTCACTCCCAAGCAAAACTCCAACCAAATAGATGTCTTACCACTACGTTTAAAAACTATTTTTTCCAAAGAATTGTCCATATTTGGAATGCCTTGCCCCTTAATGTTAGACTCTTAAAATCATGCCCCACAGTCTCTATTTTTACCTTTAAAAAAGCAGTACTAGCTCATTATCGCTCCCTCACAGACAACAGATTTGACCCCAACAACATATGTACATGGCTTACCCACTGTCAATGCCGCAACTGCACCCCGTTTTAAATTCTCTCATCTGATACCTTATCCTAGTATTACATGCATTTCTATGATTTATTTCTTATTATTACTTCTGATTTGGTGAATTATTATTTGCATTGCTACATTATTTTCATTAGTGTAACTGTTTATTTGTTGTTGTTACTCTTCTCGTTATTACTTTAAATTTACTGTCATGATTTATTGTTACAATTACTGTTATAATAATTGTTATTTTTGTATTGGATATCATTTATTGTAAAGTTTTGTTTATTGTTTTTACTTGTTTGGTTAGGGTGTTGTAAAGGAATATCCTGTTTGCCCTCAACCATTTGCATGTTCTTACATGTAATAAAGTGGAAATAAAATAAGTATAAGCTGCGTAAGACCGGGCTGTAGGGTTCGATAGACTCAAACCAGGACCCTGGCTACATTTATCGATAGGTGTGCTGGGATCTTGAACATGCTCAAGGTGTGGCTCTCCTTATACATGGGACATAGCTTTACGTACGATTCAAGGGGACGTCCCTAACTGAAGCTACATACTACTTATTTTCACCTGAGTCGAGTGAGGAATTAGATGTAAAGTGTCTTTCCCAAGTGCACAACATTGAGGTCTGACAGTAATTTAAAATCAGAACATTAATTTTAGATTTCAAGTCAAAAACGCATACACAAGTTTGGTTAGACCACACTTGGAATATGCTAGTGCTGTATGGGACCCTTACCATAAGGAGCACATCTCTAAAATCGATCAAATCCGTACAGAAAAGAGCCGCCAGGTTTGTCACGAATTCATACTCCTCACACGTTAGCACTACTAAGCTTGTTTCCGAATTAGGGTGGGACACATTACACAAAAGAAGGATAGTTATTAGACTTTCAACCTTACACAAAGCCCGTCAACACAAAATAGCCCTACCGGTAGAAACTCAGCTTATGCCAGCACCGCGCCAATTGCGACACACAAACCCGAGTTCCTACAAGACACTTCCGTTCTACAAAGACTGCTACAGATACTCCTATTTTCCGCGGACCGTCAGGTATTGGAACACGCTTCCAGAGGCTGTAGCCGAGATCCCAGAGGCCGACAAATTCAAAGAAGCAGTATTGCTTCACTTGAGGACTCATTAAGGGCACGGCGCACTCCCCCCCTGCGTGTCTTACCCCAACTGAGGGGTGTTACGCAGTACTTCATCAAGATCAAGAACAGCCCTCAAACCACAAGACCACTTGTTACATACTATAGCACAGAGAGCTGGTCTTACTTGACCCCAGGTGTGAGTTTGGGAGGGTGGTCCTGCACAAACTTCTGGACTGTCTGCAGACTGGGTTTGAAGAGATCCAATCTTAGTGTCAGGGCTTCACGGAATGACATCCCATTCCCCATGGCTTCTTTGGTACTGTGGAGGACAAGAAAAACAAAGAAAATGTCTGTAGTATATTGACAATGTTTAAACATGTAGGGTGTATAATATCTGTTCACTCTATAATTCCCTTCTAACAGATACATGTACATGTAACTACTAGTACTAAAAGGTTACTCTCAGATGTTTGATCAGTATATTGAGTCTTCCATGCATGATACAGAAATCATCATCATCCTCATGATACAGAAATACATGTATAATACTTGTCAATTTATAAATGATTCAACTTCTACAGAATTAACAAATTTGTTTAGAAATCAGATATTTCCGACGTCCAAGTGTGGACTTCTTAGCCTGGTTACCAAACCTATTATAGCTCCCGAGTCCTACATCCTCTTCGCAACTAGAAGAGGATATAGGACTCGGGAGCTATAATACTGGTTTTGTAACCAGGCTATGGACTTCTTGGCTACCTGAATTCCCCCATGTCCACTTCTCATTCCTGCTGGCTCCTGACCAGAATTTTATAATACCTTTGACCCTTGACATTCTGCCTGTCACTCTTCCCCCCACCCATGTGCTGTCAACCTAATCAGGTCCAGACAAACAGATACTACACAAATCCAGAGCTCAGCCACCCAAAACAATACTTCCAAACATACAATGGAAGCCTTAATTCATTGCAGTTGCTCACAAAGGTTGAAGTCTGGTTTGCCCAGCACTTTGACAGAACGTACTGCACCTACATAAAATAAGCATGTACGAGTAATGTATTGTGCATATGCACAATACCTTAAAAGGTCTTGTTCGCATATTTAAGGATGGTATCACGTCTATCATTTTTCAAATGTTGTGTCAGAAAAGATATCGTCTGCATTGACAAAATTCTGATGCAACGTTGACCAAACATCCAACGAAAACTGTAAAAATCCGGGTTTTGCGCAGGTGCAGTACGTTTTGCCAACATATGCTGGTTTGCCCAGTTGTACTCACAGCTGTGCAACCTTGTCCCCCACTCCACAGTAGTTAGCCAGCTCATCCAGACCTTCCTCCGTGATGACTGTGCTGTCCACATCAAAACACACAGCGTCTGCTGTCTGCCAGATCTGCCTCACCTCTGCTTGGTCCGACATTGTGGGGTAGAGATGTGCACCTAAGATAAGACTGATGTCTGAAAACAAAAAAGATGAACAGTTGGCCAAACCTACCCAAGTTACTAGTACAAGGAATTCCAGAACTCAGTACAGTGCCGACTCATATTCATGTTCTGCTGCAAAAGTCAAATTCACAATACCAGCTTATTTTAATAGCAGCATTTTTTTTGCGCTGGATTTTTTTCGCCCTCTCTCGTTAGTTTTGGGGTCTCCGGAAATGCCATCCATAAAATTAAATCAGTTTGGCCGAAGTACTCTTGCGCGGACTAACACCCCTGCCACGTTATCTGTCTATTCACCTAGGATTCTTCAAGGTATCTTTTGCAAGGTATTTGGCCAATTTCTACTCTTTTCGACCGCTTCCCGAAGCCTGGTAGAGTAGAGGCTACTGCCTGAAGGCACAGGCGATCTCTCGTCACATGCACGTCTCAGTACTTTTCCATGCAGCAGCTTTTTTTTTTCCTAGTTTACTAGGGCAACTATCCTAGCTGTAAGTAACGTTACAGGCCGATTATCCAAATAAAAATTAACTCGTCTTACCGTGAAGAAGAAACTTTCAAAGTGATGCTAAAGTCCACAGTATATATCATTTGTCAGCGATTGTAAATAAATGTGTGAGGTCTGAACTAACCAAATCCACGCCGCCACGCCGCCACAGAAAACTTAACCCCTGACCCATAACCTATGACCTATCTCATCTTCAAGCAGACGTTGGGAAGGTGGTCCCTCGTGGTGGACAGGAAAAACGGGAGGAATTGGCCAAAATAGGGATGAATATCTTAATTATGATACGAGGCCGTTCATACGAATACAGATTTGGTCGTTTGTTCTAAATGATAACAAGAGTTCATACCGGACCTCATAACATGATGAGATAATTTATGTGACGCCGTTTTTGGTGGGCGGCAACCTTCGGGGCGGGCGACTGCCAGGGGCGCGATTCGGTTAGGCTACTCAGATTAGTCAATCCATTGATAGCAGCCAAGTTGATGCATTGACCCAATGAATTCTGTTTCTTGTCGGCATTCCCGTCATTCCGGCGATTCAACACTGTCATTTCCTCACTTCCTGCCATTCAAATAACTTATACACTGACAGGCAGATAGAAGCACCCGAAAAGAGGTCTGAACCGGCGGAGGTAAAATTGCAACGCACCTTTATAATACCGGGGAGTTGCCTAGTTTCCGAACAAGAGAGTACATACACAGTGTTGGCTATGTCGTCAATATTCAACAACCAACGAAAGCAATGTTACTAATTGTTAAGGTTAGACCTACACATCAACAACTTCCTATTGTAATATTTATGTCAGAGTAACAAAAGAAATTCCGAACGTTCACTCTTGAAAACTTGTTGACTGTTTGACAATTGTACATTGAGTTTACATCTTTTCTAAATATATGAAATCGGAATGATTTGTGTCGTTAAGATTTTTACAACCTTAGATTATCCTAGTGTCAGCTCTAATTTTAGCCGAAAATTTACAAAAACCCTATATATAAAATTTACAAAAACCCTTGATTAGTACCATCGCCAAGCTGTTTCATTCTATCATAGGGGGCCGTATCATTGACTTCCTTGTAAAAAACGGCTTTGTTGATAGCGAGGTACAGAAGGGGTTCCTGACGGGCGTGTCGGGTTGTGCTGAACATTCCTTTGTGTTAAATGAGCGGGTTTACGGAAAGACCTGGGCTGTCTACCAGGCCAGGCTACCAGGCCAGGCTACCAGGCCAGGCTAGCACGTCAGGCACTCCGATCCCCCCATTCATATCCTCGCGAATGATGAAACATCCAAGCAGCTGCGCCCTCTAGTGGAATGTATTAAAATTACACCCACTATTGTACGTATTGCATACAGCAAGAATCTCACGGTTCCTAAGAGGGCGCGTGGGCCAGAGTGTGTCCCTTTAATCAGAACAAAGTGCCGTGTGACCACGTTGCTTTAGGTGGCCTAGCTGCATATGCCATTTTACCAAGACTTAGCAACAACTACAGGTACTAGGTTCATGATATACCACACTTCTTGTCACCGAAGTTTTGATGGAGTAACATAAATTCTGTTATCTTTCATTTGGACATGATGGACCCGTCTCCCTTTGTATGGATAATGGAGAATATACAACGTATATATACAAACGTCAAGATAAATATTTCTGTAATTTCTGTAATAGATATTTCAAAATTTATTACTTTGTACTTGTAGACAGATTTGTCACTGGTGTGTTCTTTTTCAATGTGCGTTTCCGACTCACGTTTGACGTCATGCGAGGTCATAACTTCCCGTGGCTGGAAAGTTATGAGCTTCTGATTGGCGTAAGTTGAACTTTTGACCTAACTGGGGAGGCTGCATTGCTCGCACATGTGTAAACAATGTGCCCGTGCGGCAGCGTGAGGGGGCCGGGGGCTCTGGGAAAATGATTGACACCGGCATCTTATGAGTTTTGCATCTCGGCAAACTTTGGGAACCAACAAATCCCAGTTTTGCGACATAACAACAAATTTGACAGTATCGTAATGTGTGGCATGGAGCTGGCCGGATAACGCCACTTATCATCCACGGCGCAAGGGGTCCCAAATCCACCCACACCATGCTAAATTGGAAAATCTGGGTCAAACGGGCGGTTAACGCTAGCCTGGATACCATCCTATTTGTATGCCGGGGCTCCCATACTCGCTCCCTAAAAATATATATATTCTCTAGTGAGCGAGTATGGGAGCCCCGGATGGTACCCAGGCTAGGTTCACGCTCGGGGCGGAAGAATACCCGGAAGTAGCCTCCTTTGCAGGTTTCATTGTTCCGATTCGATTGGGCGTGGCAGAGCGGGGCGGTACGGCGAACTTCAAAGGCGGCCGACGTGACATAAAGGCACTAGCTATTGTTTTGTTGACGGATAGCGATAAGTCATACTCGTACATTGTTAGCCGATAAACCGCTGCATGCTGTCGGAATACGTCTTCACTTCATTTTGTAATTTTTGCACATTGTACTCGTGAACAGAGATTAAGTCAATCAGAAGATCAAGACTGATACACTAAGTGACTCGAAGCGGCGACTGGACTGAGCACGGATCAAACGCGCAGTCTGTTCGCCATATTTGTTTAGTAATATCAATTTTCGTAAAGTAAATTTGGCCCCCAAAATGCAGGAGATGGTGTTTCAGAGGGTTACAAATTTCAAAATTTTTCGGGGGGATGCCCTCGGACCCCCTACAACTTGATACTTACGCCCGCGGCGCTTGCCGCGCGGCTGCGGCATGCAAGGTGCCCCTACACTGTGAAAATATCCTGGTGAGAACCCTGAAGTGGTAAAACTGTTACTTACCTTGATTAGCGTGTAAATGTGGTTGCTGATCAAGTGTGTGGTTTCCATCGGTGGTTTCTCTCATCGGAGACGGTGGGAAATACTAGAAATGTTTGAACTTTGAATATGACGTATAAAGTAAGACGCATCATGGGACCGGTGTTGAAAAGGTTTTATTTTTGCCAACTTTTGTCGCCGTAATTCAGTGAATATGCATGTGTGTATTTCTCGTAGGACATAGATATCTATTAAATCTATAAAGTTTTGTTGTGGTTAAAGTTAGTAAACTGTTTCTTTTCTGTGTCCATTAACCGTATACAACATAGAAGTGAGTGCGTTCGATCTTGACCGGACATGCATATGATCATGACGGTTATCTTCCCCCAGAAGTAAAACGCTTGCATTATTCTTCATCAAAAGAGATATCATTAAACTAAGTTTACCAGCAAAATTATCCCTCAAAATGCAGAAAATAGTGTTTCAGAGGGTCAAGATTTCCACATTTCTCCCTGACTGTCGCGCCTTCGGCGCTCGACATGATCTTTCGGCAAACAAAATTGGAGATGACGGGCGGGAAAAATCAGGCGGCTAGAACATGAAATTTGTTTTAAAAATAAATGTTATAGGTCCAATGATTGGTCTAAGCCCCGATAGCACATATCTAAATACAGTCCCAAGAAACACCGATTCTTGTTTTATAGCATGCGTCAGCTATCCAAAATTGGACGCTGTCGGCCTGACGTTCAAAACTGGCCTACTTTGTGCTGTTGTCTTACAAAACGCGGATTGTTTTTCTACAATTTGTAATACATGTACATGATGCCTGTAGGGGGAGGGCCATGGTAAAATTTTTTGAGGTGGGGGGAGGGCCATGGAAAAAAAATTGGGATCGGGGGGGAGGGCCATGGAAAAAAAAATTGACTAGACTTCTGGCGCACCAGCCCTCCCCCTCCCCCTGGTAAATATCGTACAGTCCCTAAGTCTTCGGTAAAATTTTTCAGGCCGCCGACAGCCACGTGGTCACGTGGCACTCTATTCTGATGCAAGGGACAACACTCCGGCCCGCATGCGTTCTTAGTATTTAACTAACCGCGAGATCCGTTCCCTATTACTGTTACTGTTTATTACCCTTGGCTGATTAAAACTTCAAACAAACAAACTTTGAAGAAATATCTAGATCAGTTTCTTTGTAGATTTCTTGCTGCATGCAATACGTACAATAGTGGGTGTAATTTTAATGCATTCCGCTAGAGGGCGCAGCTGCTTGGATGGCTCATCATTCGCGAGGATATGAATGGGGGGATCGTAGTGCCTGACGTCCTAGACAGGCAAGGTAGCCTGGCCTGGTAGCCTGGCCTGGTAGACAGCCCAGGTCTTTCCGTAAACCCTTAAATGAGCTCATCAGAAATGCAAGAACATCATCAAAAACCGTACATGTTGCATGGCTCGATCTGCAAAATGCCTTTGGGTCCGTTCCCCATGATCTCATCCAGCTGGCATTACAGCGATACCAAATACCACAACAAATCTGCGATTACGTCAAGGTATTTTACAGTAACCTCACCGCCCAGGTGAGATGTCCAGGCTTCTCATCAGACCGGTTCCAGTTGAAGGTGGGTACATTCCAAGGTGACACCCTGTCAGTTGCGATCTTCTTACCTGTCATTAACCTGCCCCTGGAGTACCTGCGCACCGAAGAAGCTCATGGGTATGTGATGAAGAATAAAACTCACGTCACATTTGCATTTGCTGACGATCTGGCTCTAACCATATGCAGATCAAGATCCATGCAACGGATCCTCAACACGCTGGATCGGAATCTCAAAAGCATCCATCTGACATTAAAACCCCAGAAATGTAAAAGCCTTAGCATAAGTGGCGGGTCGGTGAAGAACGTGGCCTTTTCAATCGGGAATCAACCAATGGACAACATCATAACAACCCCTTTCAAGTTTCTGGGAGGATTTATCACCGCTAGCGGCTCTTCAGTCACCGTCTCTAACATCTTGAAGGAGTCCATTGTAGGATCTGACGAAACCAACGGTATCATCATGAACATTGACGCGTCTCCTATCCGCGGTGAATATAAATGTGAGATTTACAGGATCTACGTGCAAGGTGCCATACGGTACCTCCTGACAGTACACGACATCTCACGAACACACCTTCTGGAACTAAACTCTAGTGTCACCCAGTACCTAAAGAAATGGGCAAACATGGTGCGGTCAGCGAACCCTGGAATACTGTATCACAGCCAAGGCCTTGGCCTCACCTCAGTGGAACAAATATACCAACAGCAGCACGCCAGTGTCATCGCCTCAGCTATGACAGTGGGTGATTCCAGAGTCAAAAACGCCTTAGCGGCCAAAGTGCAAAGGGAGACAGCGTTAAGGCGCAAATCCACAGGTACAGTGACCAACCACGCACTTGGAGGGAGTCTTGACCACTGTCATGGGTAACGAGCCCCACGAAACCCAAACAAATCCCCAGTCCACAAAGGAAAAGGTGTGTCAAAAAGTAAAAACACGTCTACGTAAGGAGGAGGACATGAAAGTGGAAGAAGAATGCAGATCACTCCAAGTACAGGGAAACTGGGTGGAACTAGTCATACAAGAACAGTCTGATCTAAAGTGGAAGAGCTCCTTGTGTAACACCCCCCGGGGAGTATTTGAATTTGCGTTAAACGGAATGTTAAACTGGCTACCGACAGCTGATAACCTGGTCCGCTGGGGAAAAGTCCTCTCACCGAAGTTCCCACTCTGCAAAGGACGGCAGACTCTGCGTCATGTCCTCAACATGTGCCCTGTAGCCCTCAAGGACAGGTATACCTGGCGACATAATAGTGTCCTTATGGAACTAGTCAGCACCCTTAAGCTGTGGCATGCAAAGTCCAACCCAGAGGTCATAATCAGGTGTGACTTAAGCCCTGACTACCTGGAAGGAGGTACACACACCACAATTCCCCCAGACATCCTACCGACACCGCTGGTACCTGACATCACAGTCCAGGATCCTGTCAAACGAACGCTGACCCTGATTGAACTTACCGTCCCGTTTGAACAGAATGCACAGGACGCCGAGGATAGAAAATCGGCGAAGTACGAAAGTCTGGTTAATGACATTAACTTTCATAGTGGATACAGGGCTACTCTTGTTACAGTTGAAGTAGGAAGCAGAGGGTGGATTAATGGCGAGAACATTGCAAAGCTGAAGTCACTCTGTCCGGTCAGTCACAAAGACCGTGAAGTCAGACATCTTAAAAGTAGACTTGGAAAGTGCGCACTTTGTGCATCTTATGCAATCTATTGTGCCAGAAACACGCCTGCTTGGGAATGCACTTCAGGATTGTTCTACTGTAAAAATTAGATATAAAATTTAGCTGCTGCCTTTTTAAGAACTCTAAATTGTAATTGCTATATAATGTACCCGTAATTATAATTATATATGGCAATTTTTAATAGAGAACGTCTGTATGTCCGATGCACACAGTGACTAGTATATTGTATTTTTGTCTGTCCACCTTGCGTCCTCCTCTTGTTACCTAAACATGAGACAAAGGATTGTCCTAGGTTTTTAGCTATGTATTTAATATGTCATTCATCTTGTATGGAATAAAGATGATTTTAACCCCCCGATGCATGTATACGTTAACGTCAGATAGACTGGTTTATTTTTTCCTCAAAGGAACTAAAAGCACGTTAGCAGTCCAAGGACTGAATTGCACTGCTTGACACCATTGACAGTATTTGTTAAATGATGGTCTTTCACCAATATGATAACGTTACGTACATAGTGCTTGAAGCATTATACTTGTAAGTATTTCACGTGCTGAGCTGCATGCTGTGATGAAAGCCTTTTGTGGAAGTTGTTCTGTTACAATTGTGAGACTTTAATTGTCAGGCTAAAATTGACAATGTAGCAAAAAAGGAATAACAAATCATTGTTATATTCCATAACCAGCATTTGTTACCCTACAAATCCAGAATAAATTGCAGTATAGATAACGTTATGTGTGACATTTTTTGTGCAAAACAATTTTAACACTATTCTATAATTGTTACATCTATTATATGGTAAGGAAAAATAGTCATTTTAGCAGCTAAAGTATGGCACTGAAATTCCAGCAATAACTAGAGTTCGTGGAACGCATGCTTTCGTCAGGTGTAGATATGTTGTTTTATATTGTTAATGTGGGAAAAATATACTTGTATATGAATATGCAAATATACTTGTATATGAGTATGCAATTTTCTTTGTCTAGATTATCTGTATAATCGCAACTTCAAGACCAAACTATAAACGTCCAATGCAGCAACATTTCCTCGAAATCCATTGAACCTATCTGGTACAAAAACCGTGCTCAGCAGCTGACAGCAAATTATGAAATTATTCAGGCGCGCAAAATCATCTGTTATTGTCGCTCGCAATATCTCTGACCGTTCACTGATTACAAACAGGGTGTGAAGGGATAGTCTGGTTTCCAAACCTATTCCAGTACCGAGCTGGTCTCTTTGTCCTCTTACACTATTTGCGTAAGAGGCTAGGGTACTAATGTCAAAGATAATATAAGGTTCAAATGTAAAAGATGATGTGAGTTGTAACAATCATGATTGTGCAGTCACTAAGTTAGTTTAATCCAGCTGTTGGATCGATGTAGCCTTGCAGTTGCGAAATCTTCAGGAATTCTAAGATAAAGATCGTGCGAAATCTTTCATTTGATTGGAGTATTAGGTCATGAACGCTTAGAGCACAGTCCCTTTGCTGAGCACAGCCCCTTCGCTGAGCGCAGCCAATTCGCTGAGCGCAGCCCCTTCGCTGAGCGCAGTCCCTTCGCTGAGCGCAGTCCCTTCGCTGAGCGCAGTCCCTTCGCTGAGCGCAGCCCCTTCGCTGAGCGCAGTCCCTTCGCTGAACGCAGCGCATTCGCTGAGCGCAGCCCCTTCGCTGAGCGCAGTCCCTTCGCTGAGCGCAGCGCATTCGCTTAGGGTAGCGCATTCGCTGAGCGCAGCGCATTCGCTGTTGAATTCTGCTCCTTCTCTGTTGAATTCAGTCCCTTCGTCGAGCACAACGTTTGTACCTATGGTCTTTCGTAGTTTTAAAAATGCGGTCCAGATGTGATCCCTTGGGACCGCAGCCGTTCCCTGCGTGCCCGGGTAAATGACCTCATTTTGCAGACACTTTCCTCTCCGGGATCAGAGAATATGTTTACCTCATTTCCTACGTAAATTAGGTCCTGATTTGCATAATATGCATCTCATTATGTTAATCTACATCTGAGGCACTTAATTACCAAAAACAACGAAAAACCATCCATCCGTGCAGCAGTTTACTTGTAATCAAACTTTGAAACAAAAACGCCCACTACAGCTCCAAAGAAGCTGCTAGGAGTCCAAAAATTACACCACGTACTCCCAGTCTCAACAGCTTTTGACTACTTAAATAGTATCAACCTAACACTTTCGGAAAATTTTACCTCAAACTTTGAAGCTCCGATGCAATACCTTAAACAGCCGCTCGGAGGCCCATTATCGAACTTGATCTTCATTTTAGCTGACACTAACCGCCCACTGAATATCATTAACAACCATGCGCGATTTCTAAAGTTAGCGTGCGTACAAACAAAAACGCAAAAATTCACAACTCCTTGCAGCAGCGCAGAAACATGAACGACAACCCATTTTCGACCTTGAACTTTGTTTTTGTAACCGCTACACACCTACCAAATTTCATGAGGATACATTCACAAATTTTCGAGTTATCCCCCAAAAACACAATCGACAAATTCACAAAAACTCCGCTAAAAACGTTTTAAAAAACCCAGATGCACCATTTTTTAACTTGAGCTACATTTTAACAACAGCCACCCACGTGCCAAAAATGAAAAAAATCCGCCCACCAATAATCGAGTTATGACGTTGACCCTAATACGGGGACACACCACAGCTGCTCCACCAAAATCGACCGATTCCATATCTTTCTGACGAAAGCAATTATGTCTGTAACTTGCATTAATAACTCACTGATAGAGTCATTCTAAATGAACATGTCGGCAAGGGTATACGGACGCTACAGTACACAACAGACTTCATACACTGGTGCTACATCTATTTGTCCGAATTAAACACTGATTATTTTCTTACGTCTGGTTTTAAAGCATCAAAAAATGAACAAGCTCTTTTGATTAGGAATTTCTTACAAATTCTAATACGACTGTTAAATGCTTCAAAACAACGTATGGGAACGTGTTACCTATACATATATCTAACAAGCTGATTATGCACAAATGACTAAAATTACATGTATGATTTTCATATCATCAAAATATCTCAAGGAAACAACAACAGCATACCTCCTATGGGAAACCATCTACTATGTGTTCATCTGAAGAGTGGTGGTCACATTGCACAGGCTCCCGTGGTGTCTTATTACCATGGTTTGTTTACTTTGATAGGTAGGTTATCTTAGCTGGCACAAATTGGTCTCAGACGCGGCTTGCAGGTCAATGACCAGGCCAGACAAAATATTACCTGGTACACATTGAACACTGGTCAGGGGATAAACATAGACACACTTTGGGGTCAGTGACCTGCGAGGACAACACAGACTAAACCAACCTATGAAAAAAAGGAGTGAAATGTAAAACTTTTTAAAAACATACACTACATTTCTATAACAAACATCTAATGCACGCTAAAACGCAAAGGTACACAGCAACTACCCACGTACCAAAGATAGTTAAAATCCATCCAGCAAATCTTGAGATCATTACACCGAAAAGAATTGATACTCAAACAATCCTGCAGGTCCACAGCAAACAGCTAGGGGGCCAAAATGTACACCACTAAACCCTTACGTCAACAACTATATGCTACCCTAACATCACATCCACAAACCATCCAGTGCCAAGAATATTTTTAAAAATTCTTACTCCTGTACCCAGGTCACCAGGGGCCCAAAGTCGAGCAACAGAATCCTCTACACCCCACCTATCCACATGCCAAATATCATCCCATTCCGTCAGATAGATCTTGAGATGTACACCAAAACATCGTCCAGACTGAAAACAATACACACCATTTTCATGGAGTGTAAAAAAGAAAAGCTCGATAAAATCACCTAGAAACACGTAAAATAAAGCCGAAGCCGAAACCTCTGCTTGGGGAGTAAGAACTACACTTAACTGCCACTTTGAACCTTAAGAACACAACAATAAGTCCCTATCAGAAAGAACAAGTTAAACCCTATTCGATTTCGAACTATCAAACTACAACTTTGTCGTTTGTGACTCTGATAAAGAGAACATAGTAACGTCACCTAGTGATTGCCTTACGAATTGCAGGTAAAATTTGCTAGCTACATCCATGTTACTTCGGTGCCAAAAGGCTACTTCAGCTAGTTCTAATTAACAATTTGAAAGTATATCGTTCTGTTTCATTCACGCATCGGTTGTCTTCGGTTCCTTTGGTCATCAGGTTGCCCCCACCACTAGTTGGTTGCCGCCATCGGGTTGTCCCGCCGTTAGCAGGTTGCATGAGGTCAGCAGGTTCCATGACGTCACGCCTGCCCCATCGCCGAGTTGATCGCCATCTTGATGGAAAAGTCCAAGTTTGTCGTCACGGGGAGGAGGTCGAACATGTCCTGAAGCCAGGGAAAATACAGAACATAACTAGAGAGGTTACACTGGCAAAGCAAACACATAATCCAATCCAATAACAGTATCCATCATGTCAGCTTAGATAGGGTGGGAGGGGGGTTCGTTGTATATCAATTTTTATATTCTTTATTGCATTCTTACAAATGTACATCGGCAGGGGGGAACACAACTGCTTCCCCCTGAATTGGGTACAACTTGTCACATCAACAATTAAGAAACAAAACATGGACATCTATACAATATATACAAAGACACATACAAAATTATTAAAATATACACAATGTTGCATCTGGTCAAGCCATGCAGGTTACAGTGCTGATTCAAGACCCGGAAGGTCAGTTGTTATAGAGTCTAATGGCGCAGTACAGAAAAGACTGCTGCAATCGTATAAAGACTGGGGTGAAATTATTATATATAGAGAGAGAAATGATCTTGATTTTCAAAATGACGAAATGGGCACATGTCAGAGTATCTTTATTGAACTGATGAGAACATCGAAAGAAAAAATAAAAACGTAGTCATAGGAAGTATCTATAGACCGCCTAACACAAACATTCATGACTTTGATGAACACTTACATAAAGCATTGCTACTGTCAATAAAAAAACTTTCTACATATTTTAAGACTTCAATATTCGTTATTTTGACCATGGACCGGCTAGGACGATGAGTTTTGGATTATGATTTTGTGTACTACGCCTTGGACCTATATGTTTTTATGTTAACTGCATTGTTGTCCTTTGTTTTACTGTATGTAACATTGCCCTGTAACAAGCTGGGCCCCCTTGGAAAACAGCCATTGTAGGCTGAATGGGGTCACCCAGACGTCTTAAGATTAATAAATAAATAAATAAAAAAATAAAAAAAAAATAAATAAATAAATATAGATCTCATTAAAACATCCCATTCCAGCACTAGCACTGCAGATCAACCTATTTTCTTCTTCCTTTGTTTCACTAGTTTGTAAACCAACAAAGTAACCATCAACCCTTATAGTAACATTTATACAAACTTACTAAATAGTGACTAAGTAGATGTTCTGGTCACAGATATATCTGACCATTTTTCTATATTTATGATAACTGGGATTGAAGAACCAAAGTTAACAACGGATACGTCGGTGAAGGTTAGACAGATACTAGTATTAGAGTGACACTGAGACGGCGTTTAATCTATTCCATAATATTATAGAAACCATATATGATAGAAGTGTCTCTCTTAACACAGCTAAAAGCCCCATCCGAAGTTACAAAAGAGACATGGCTAAACAATGGTTACTAAAATCAATAAAAAGTTAACAACGATTGCAACAACTATACCAAAAAATACTTTAAAATTCCAACGCCTTTGAACCAACACAGATACAAAAGATTCGAATAATGCAACAAGATTGCAATAAAGGAATATTTTCACAAAAGGTTTAGGCAAGTATATCACGACTTAGTCTTGATATAAAGCAAACGTGGGGAGTTATCAATGAAGTTCTCAATCGCAAAAAAAACGACATACGCAGGCCCACAAGAAATGAAAATAGCAGATAAAATTATCATGGAAAATGTTAAAATATGTAATGAGTTCTTTGTTGAAATCGGTACAACTCTAGCAAATAAAATCACAAGAACGAAAAAAAAGATCCCATTAGCTACATAAAGGCGCCTACAAATTGCTCTCTGTCAATTTTTGAGTCACCTTCGAACACAGAAGTAGAGGACATAGTTTTGAACTTAAAAGTCTCTGCCGCACGATATGACGAAATCAAAACTAAAGCCCTTACATTAGCCCTTCCCCACATCATTACTCCTCTCACCCACATTCTTACATTGTCGTTACAAAGAGAGGTTCCCACCGGGACAAAAATTTCTTAAGTAACTCCTATCTTCAAAAGCGGAGACTCAACTTCATTGAACAACTACCGACCAATCTCAGTCCCGCCCAGTATGTCAAAACTTTACGAAAAGCTGGTCTATAATCGACTGATTAGATATCTCAACACTAATGATGTTCTATGTAAACATCAATATGGTTTCTGCAAGGGTGTATCCACTTCTCAGACGAAAACGGTCTGGCCTAACAAACTACTTCTCTGTTTATTCTTACTCAAAGACATTCATATATATATATATATAATATATGGTGACCAGCCCTCAAACCCAGTCCTGAAACTTGTTACATAATGTAACCAAAGACCATAGGTATCTGCTACAACACCAGTTACCATGGTGACAGCTGTCTGTTCCAGGTCATTGACCTTATTTGTTTGGAACAGAAGAAGTAAGGAACGGAGCAGAAACAACATGATTTCCTTTTGTTAGTACGTTTATTTTTCGTACAGTACAGTTTTGTACAGAGTTCTTACCTCCACGGTAAAGTCGAACTCCTGGAGGAAAAGTTCAAGGAGCTCGGTGTCTCCGTCTAAGGAGTTCAACCTCTTCAAAGCTTCTCTTTCCTTATTCTCTAGCTCCTTCTGCTTCTCTTGTGCAGACTTGAAGATGGCGTGGAGTTTTTTGCCCATGTAGTCTTCACTGTTGTTGAACAAAGAACACTGTTCAAGATAATTTCTGACTTATTTTCCCTTCTCCCACATCTGACGATAATCAGAAGTGTTGCTTGGAAAAGTAACAAACATGTAATGCACGTTAGAAAACATCGCCTCTAGTACGGTACAACATATGACGTAGGCACGTGACGTCATAACTTATGAATACTAGTAGCCGCCGCCATGTTGGAAGGGAGGCAGACTCCAAGATGGCGACCGGCCATTCGGAACGTAAAGAACGGAATGTTTAGGTAAGGAATGATTCATACGCAGGCATGTTGATGTAGATTGAAATTGTTGTCTAGATTTCCCACAAGCCTCTTTAAACCACCAACATGGCGTTTCATAGGCACGTGACTGATTGCGTCATAGTCCCATATAAGGAGTGTGATGCCTTACGGTGCTTGTTCGACGCAGCTGGAGAGCTTCTCCCGTTTTTTCATGATTGCCTTCAGCTGGAGATCTTCAGCGTGCAGCACGATCCAGCTGATCCTGTACGGCCACTGTTGTACCATCACTACCCAGGCCACCAGCTTGTCCCAGTCCTGAATAGAACACCGTGACACACACACAAAGGACCATCTTAGCCCTGTACACTTAGTCCCTAACCCTAACCCTGACCCTGTACGGCCACTGTTGTACCATCACTACCCAGGCCACCAGCTTGTCCCAGTCCTGAATAGAACACACACACACACACACACAAAGGACCATCTTAGCCCTGTACCCTTAGTCCCTAACCGTAACCCTGACCCAGTACGGCCACTGTTGTACCAGCACTACCCAGGCCACAAACTTCTCCCAATCCTCAGGTAGAACACAGAAACAAGGGGCAATCTTAGCCCTGTACACTAGCCCTAACTCTAACTCTTGCCCTAACCTAGCGCTAACCCTAACACGTGATATACCCACGCTTTCATATCGCCCGATTAAAGGCTGGATGTTGATAAGATAACAAAATGAAATATTTCTCCCCAAAATATAGTTTAACAATTAAGAACAATTAAGAACAAACAAGAATACATAAAAAAGGCCATTTGAAATCAAACGACAGAGATGTGAAAGAGATCGCATCATAACGAAAGGAGAGAACGCATCAAAACGATAGAGATGTCCACCTTGATATAAAATTCACCCAGCTTCATTTGGTACTCCACAACGCCAGCCGTCATGCGCAGGACGAAGTACAGGTCCCGGATGTACCGGGGGTTGCCCTTGACGTAAGGCATGACGTCACCGTTCTCCAGTGCTTCCAGCAGGAGCGGCAAGACGTTTGTTTCTTCTCCTTTGGCTGCAAAAACAGGTGTTGCATCCAGAACCGTGTTTTACCCGGAACCCTGATTAGGCAAGGTTCTGGATAGTCACGTGTATCTAGAACCATGAAGTTGGGAATCTCTATTCTTGGGTGCGCGGGGACTATCCAGAACCGCGCCTGATCTTAACACTAACCCATTCACGCATAGAAGAAGATCGGTTCTAGTTACGATTGGTTACGGTGTGTAAAGCTAGTTTTATGTCAGACTCTATATAATAAAAAAAGCACAAACTATCCACTACTGTTGCATCTTTTGATGTACATCATCATCATCGATATGATCATCATCATCAGAATTTCCTTACAAACTACTGCACCGTGCTTATTTGGCTCAAACCAAGGAGGTTAAAAACCAGCCTCTCCAGCTCGTCCTGCCAGCTTGCTACATAATTCATTCCAACACCATGTATAATGACCAGCCCCTGGTGGCCTGTCCTGCCACTTTGCTACATTTCTGTAACGCAACACCAGTTACCATGGTGACAGCCTTCTGTTACAGGTCATTGACCTCATTTGTTTGGAACGGCAGAAGAAACGGAGTAAAATCAATATGCTTTCATTCTGGAAGGTAAACATAATTAGAATCATTTTTCTTACAAATTAACTGTTTCTTGACAACTCAAGAGGAATCAATTGACCAGCTTGAGTAATCTCCAAGCAGATCCTACGATGGCAAGGCAGAATCCATTGGCTAGATGAGTGGTCGTTACATCTTAAGTGTTGTTTTTAATTTCAGTGAAAGTAGTGAAAGTTGCTAAATTGTTTTAAACATGATTACCTGAAGGTGCCGCAGCAACAGAAGCCTGCTCATCATCAGGAACTGCAGCATCTTCTACAGGGGCGACTGCAGCTTTCTTCGCCGCCATCTTAGACGCCACCTGCTGCCCCACGTCTCCCGGCGTTGCCTTGGCCAGAACCTCCTTCATAGCGGCGACTCCGGGCTCGGGCAGACACACCGCGAAGTTCACAATATCGTTCAGGTACTTGTACCCGCTGGTGTCCGCATCTTCCAGCTGCTTGAGGCTCGCTTCAACACATTTCACTACCTGTGGAGGGTAAGACAACAGTCTTGCTATTACCTCGATCTGGTAATGTGACTCACCTGTGCAGGACTTACGAAGGATGGAGATGATGTGACTCACCTGTGCAGGACTGGCAGAAGATGGATATGATTTGACTCACCTGTCCAGGACTGACAGAGGATGGAGATGATGTGACTCACCTGTGCAGGACTGGCAGAGGATGGATATGATTTGACTCACCTGTCCAGGACTGCCAGAGGATAGAGATGATGTGACTCACCTGTGCAGGACTGACAGAGGATACAGATAATGTGACTCACCTGTGCAGGAATGACAGAGGATGGAGATGATGTGACTCACCTGTGCAGGACTGGCAGAGGATGGAGATGATGTGACTCACCATTGGAGAATTGACGCAGAGGATGAAGATGATGTGACTCACCTGTGCAGGACTGGCAGACGATGAAGATGATGTGACTCACCAATGGAGAATTGACGCACAGGATGAAGATGATGTGACTCACCATTGGAGAATTGACGCAGAGGATTGAGATGATGTGACTCACCATTGGAGAATTGACGCAGAGGATGGAGATGATGTTGGCGTCCTCATCAGACAGGAGCACCTTGAGCGCCTGCAGCACGCCGACCACGCGGTCCTCCTGGCAGTCCGACAGACCGTCCACCACCACCACGATCCGGTACCGGATGTTGGTGGCTCTCTCCAAGTACGCAAGCAGAGACTTTACGGTCTCAATCTCCTTCTTCACCTGTCAATCAATCAATCAATCAATTCATCAATCAATCAATCAATACATCGATACCACTCGGAGATATTTCAGATCATTCATTTAGGTAGATATACAGGGCTCAGATTCGGCAAGTCGTTTGGTGCAATATAATGTGTCTGTGAAGCTTGTGAGTTATGCATTGAACCGGAAGCGATCCTAAGACTCAAAGAGTGGTCGTCCCGAATTGCCGGCCGCCATATTGGATCTACGTGCCCACCAACATGGCGGCTAGGCGGTGAAGTCATGTATGTTGTATCCAGAACTTTGCTCAGACACGGTTCTGGATAGTCCAAGCGTATCCAGAACCATGCCTGATCCCAACCCTAACCCATTCAGGCACGTTTCTGGATAACGTACCTCTGACATGAATCCGAGCTGCTCGGCGAACCCCGGCCGAGCCATGAGTGAGGTGATGTTGTCTGACTGGGACTTCACCATACTTCTGCCAAACGACACGGCGCTCTTCCCCTTCGCAAGCACACCCACCAGCAGCGGGACCAGCGGCACCACCCCGGGGGGGAACTTGCCCTGCGCCACCGACTGCATGTTGATACCCAACGCAGTGAGAGCCACGAGCCCCGCGCCGACCACCAGCGTCGCCAGCAGACGGAACCATTTGGGCAGCAGGATCCGCGGGGTCGGCTGCGCAGCTGCGGCTTTCGCTTTCGCCTGCAAACCAGTTAGATTGTTCGTTGATGAAGGTTAGACATCCAGGTAATGATATACACAAGAAAACAGTTACTCAAGTAACTGTCGTGGATAGATTTTGAAAAGTGTAAGACGCTTCAAGTGTCATCCCCTACTAGAAGTCACTGACGAAAACTAATGGATGCTACTCAAAATCTACCTAGTTGCTCGAGTAACTGTTTCCTTGTGCAGTTAGATTGTAAGTCAGTAAAAGGAAAACATCCATCAGCTACCATAGAACAAGCATTTGCAACCTTTTTCTACTACTATTTTGATGCGTCCCGACTAGGATAGCCCAAGACACTACTTGAAAGTGGAAACGTCATCAAGAAGATAAATGAAAACAACAGATAAACATGAGCAGTGACGTCATGAAGTATTTATAAAGTGAAACGTCAATGACACACCTGTATAGAGCGGAACAGACGAACGTTTTTGGCGCCAATATGAGCCTCAACTTCGTCACAAAGCCTTGTGACGATGCCGGCCCACAATACATTGCAACCGGAAAAGACCCAGGCGTTGAAGTCCACCCAAATCACCTGAAATCAACAGGCACAAAGACGCAGGAGAAAAAATCAGAAGAAAAACACGTTTTCTTTCGGCTATTTGCATTCGTTGCAAGAGGAAAGTGAATCACCGTTTCTATGTCTGTGAAAAAAGGAACAGGTAATTCCTGCACCAGTTCCAGTTGCCGTCAGGTAGGCCGGGATTCGAACCCTAAGATTACTGGTTATAACTTTTCAAATCTCCTACTGCCCGTAGCCAGGATTTTGCTGGGGGGGGGGAGTTCTTCCTACTGTGCAAGGGACCAACGAGCGCCATAGGCGCGAGCTTCCTAGGGGCGTCCGGGGTTAAATTTTGAAAATTGAACCTTCTGAAATGGCATTTCCTGCGTTTTTGAGAGGATTGAAGTCAAGTAAGTAAGTCAAGTCAATTACAACCCTCACAGGATATAAAACAAGACAGTCTTACATCTGTTCGCCTCTGATCAGCACCCTCCTGCATCAGGCTTTGGTCTAGCGGCTTGAACCGGATGTCCAGATATGGACTTAAGACTGAGATTACTGATTAAAGTTAAGTAATTCAAGTCAACCCTCAAACAATGTAAAAGAAAATAGAACATGTTACGTCCGTCCTCCTCTCAGGCTGCTCCTGTCCAGCGACTTGACGGTGATGTCCAGGCACGGACGTAGTGAGATTACCTATTTAAGTCATGTCAACCCTCACACGATGTAAAATAAGAGAGTCTTACATCTGTCCGTCTCTCTGGCTGCTCCTGTATCAGCCTCTGGTCTAGCGGCTTGACGGGGAGGTCCAGGTAGGTGCGCAGGATGTGGTACATCGGACTGGACTTGGCGAAGAGCGCCGGGAGGCGGGCCGCCACCAGCCGGGCCAGCTGACCCACGTACTCCCGGAAGTACAGCCCGATGGGGAACATGGTGGTGAGCGTGCCGGCCAGAAGGTAGTAGAAGGCCGGGGGGAACACCAGTCCGCTCATAATGGTAGCCATGATCTGTGGTAGGCAAACACGCAATAGACACATTGTCAAACAAACAAGGCCGGAGGAAACATCAGCCCACAAGTACTCATGATGGTACCCACGAGCTGGAGGAAGCAAACATGCAATAAACACAAACAAACAAGGCCGGTGGGAACACCAGTCCTCCCCTGATGGTACCCAAGGTATGGGATTAGACAGTAGGGAGAAGGTTAAGACAATGTTAAGCCGACCATGGCCGCGGCCTCCAGACCTTCTCAAGACCATGGCCTCCCGACCTTCTCGAGACCATGGCCTCCCGACCCTCGCCAGACCATGGCCTCCAGACCTTCTCCAGACCATGGCCTCCCGACCCTCTCCAGACCATTGTCTCCCGACCTTCTCCAGACCATGGCCTTCCGACTTTCTCCGTACCATGATTTCGGACTTAGTCGTGGACAAGGTCAATTGTGGTTGGGAGTTGGTCAGCGAGGTTGTCTACTCTTTTGAAAGTCGTCTGCGCCAGCCAATAGATAAATTTTGAGGTTGAATAAAAATATACAGGAAAGTAAATAAACAAACAAACAAACAAACCAGGACTATGTAGCAGAACAGGATAATGTAGAAATCGATGCGCTCCAGAAGGTTCTTTGGTTTCTCTTTCTTGTTCTCCTTCTTGAAGACTTCTTGTTCGTCTATCATCTTCTTATAATGCTGGACAATGGACGTCCTCTTCAAAACTTCCTCTGAAAGTAGAGCATATGCAACGTTTGGCTCTTAACCCTAAACAGTACACCTGGGGTCCGTGCGGACCCCAGCACTATATATTCTGTAATATTTTTTTTGTTTCTAAAGATTTTTTTCTGAAATTTCAGGTAATTGTCACCCACAAAGTTGTGCCTCAACACAGTGCAGAAAATTCCGTTTCCCCCATTTTTTTAAAATTTTGTATCTGATTTTCTTATGGGGTCCGCGCGGACCCCAGCCGGCTTTCGATCGTAATGGATACACTGGCGTTCTTATACTTTACTTTATTTTCTTATACGTTACTTTATTTTCAGGCTTTTATGATAAGTTACACATGCTTTCTAACATTAATAACATCTTATGTAATTTAATGTGATTTTTATTAATAATTTATGCTAATTTGATGAAGTCATTGGTCAAAACCAAGATCCAAGATGGCGGATAATTAAATATGTATGACGTCATTGTATGACGTCACTGGTGTTGCTAAGGGCAACATAAGCCTTAGCAGACCTTATTATTTTATTATAAACACTTTTTGTTAAAGTTGCGTTGTATATTTTAAGAGAATAACCTATTTATAACGGTTTTAGCCATTAAAATCGTATGAATGACGTCATAATGACGTCATATTACGTCATAACGACATCAAAATTGTTGTATTGATTTGTTTTTTACTAGTACACCATCTTCTAAAAATTTGGTGGCCATACGATATACCGTTCCCGAGTTCTGAGGGGGGCAATAAGCCCCCCTCCCCAGTCCCACGAACCCTAAAAGCTTTAAAAACTTTAAAAAACGGGTATTTCTTGAATTCTTATTTTCTTCACCAAAAAATAGGATAAGGTCAAAATGTATGATTTTTGTACGTAATGTTGACTCAGAGGTTCACACATCGATTCGGCAAAACAATTGAGCTGGTAGCATACTGATAATTTCTAAAAAAATAGCAAATACTGTTTTGGGGTCCGTGCGGACCCCAGGTGGACAGATTAATCAGTCCGGGAAGGTGTACTGTTGAGGGTTAAATGTTGTAAACTTCTGTTTCTTTATTTTTGCCTGAAAGCTATATTTGTTTCTAGGAAAGCCTTGCAGGCTGAGAGATTGTTGTGACAACTCAGTAACTGTGTGGGTAGACTCACTTCCTCTCAGCCTGCGGGGAGACAATTCACACTGCCAAATTGACCTTAATGTCAGTCTGCGGTTACAAAATCTCCCCCACTGTGTCCTGCCACTCTGCTGTATTCAAAAACCTACGAACACACACAGACAAGCACGCACAAACACACATACATACACACACAGACACACACAGACACATACACACGCGCGTGCAAACACACACACACCCCACACGCGTGCGTGCGCACACACCCACACACACACGCACACACACACACACACACACACACACGTACGCACATACACAGACACACACACATACACACACACATACATACATACATACATACATACATATAGACATACACACACTGAGACATAAAAACACAGAGGCATACACCCCAAAATCCGTACTTTTGACGGCGGCGTGGAAGAATGACTTGCCCGACCCGAACCCGCCGAACACTCCCACCGTCAGCGGCATCTCCGTGTTCTTGTCCAGAATGATGTCCGCGATGGTGTGCGCCGAGACCACGTGACCCAGCGGGTCTCTCTCCAGCTCCGCGGCCGGCGTGGCACACGAGGCTGGAACTGTCATGACACAGGTATAACCATATTCATTTTGCTAGTTTGCTACATTTGAGTGTGGCAAGTTTCAGTAGAGTTATAATCTAGACAAGTGAGCCGATACAGGTGGCCCAGCGGTCCTTTCGATAAAGATCCCTCTGATCTCCCCAGCCCGTGTCGCAAACGAGGTGGGAATTATGACATATGTTTAACCATATCTTCATCTTCATCTTTGCCGGGGCTCTAAGATGTTATAAGAGTCCCGGCTACACCCCCATATAGCCCCTGTTGGGGCACTTTAGGGGGGGAGGCCTTGGTCTAAGGCATATCAGTCAGTTTTGCTACATTTCAGCGTGGCGAGTTTCAGAGTTCTAATCTATCCAAGTGAGCGGATACAAGTGGCCTTAAGCGCCCGGTCTTTTCCCTTGAAGAACGTCTGAGGCTGTCATGACACAGGTGTAACCATATTCATTTTGCTACATACAATTTTGCGACGTATGAGCCTTTCAGTGCATGCGTGAGCTGCCTATCGGTGCTTTTTGTATTTGATGAACACTTTTGATCCCAACTTATCAGCTGGAACTACGTATACCAACACAAAACGTCAAAAGAGAGAAATAAGTTTTCATACATTTGGGAAATCTTCTACAGTTGTCTTCTAGCAGAGGTTTAGGCTTCAACTTATTTTTACGTGCTTTTAAGCGTTTTTATTCGGCTTTCGTTTTAGTACCGGTATATTTTTTTGATAATGTCTTGCCAAATTGATGCTGTCCTGCCAATTAGATACTGTCTTGCCAATTTGATACTACCTTGTAGTCACTAAGAATGTCTTACCTGGAGATCTTCTCCAGGATTATGTTAATCATCTTTTCATGAACTTGCCGTTCACCGTTTTTGACATAAACAATAGTTTTTGTTACCTTCATCATGCTCTTGGTCGGAGCTGTCCAGAAATGGTGCCGACTCCAAGTCAGCTGCTTCCTTTTTCAGCATCTTGTCGAACAGCGGGTTGAGGAGCGCCATGTTGGGGAGGGGGGGTCGCTGAGGACACAAACTTTAAGAGGTCGGACAGAAATGTAATGCAAGACCACAAAATCCCTACCGTTAACCCTTAAACGCTAGTCATAATGCTGTCTTTGTTTCCCGCCTTCAGCAATCTTGTCGAAATACACAACAGGTTCATGAAGCCCGCCATATTGGGGAGGGGGGCACTGGAATAATTACAAAGTCAATGAAGGTCAAACGGAATTATAACTTAGGGACCACTGAATCACTGTTTCTAACGATTTAATGCAGGTAAGGCACAGCGTCAGGTGTTTCCGGTTTGAAGCAGTTTCGTCCTTTTCAACATGATCGCCAGAATTCATGGAGGAGGGGGCGCTGGCCGGAACACCAAACGAAGGTCAGATATAAAAAGGATTGTCTCTAAAGCAATGGATCATTGCTGTTCATTGACAGCAGAGGATTAGTGAATTTTGTCCGAGCAGACAAAACAGTGTCATATTACAGTAAAGTCAGATGTCGTATGTTGCGTTAGCGGGAGGCAGTCACGTGACTGCCTACGTAACAACCGTCATCGCGATCGTATACATGTATACATGCGTATCAAAAATCATAAGGACAAGCACAAACTTTCGATCTCTGGTTCAGACCTTTCTGAAAGACACTTTGGTTTACTTAAAGGTTTCACCTGAAATGGCTTATATATTTTTATGAATGAAAATCCTGAAGAATGTATGAAACTGCCAAAGAGCTGTCACCTTCCTAAGGCCATGTGGGGATAAAAGTTATAATAGTTATTGGATCACAATGACGGCACCTATATCTGCATGTAACATCATCTCCAAATCAGCACATACTTTAAAATAAAATCGATTCAAAACCTCCAAAAGGTGTTTCAAAGACGCCAGTGTTTTGAACGCTTAATCTAGAGAAAGGAGGAAAGCGCACAGTTTGTTTAATGAATTAAATAGAGCAATTAATGTGTATGCGCCCGAGGCGTGTGTAACTAACGCCCTGTGTGACTGTAAGCTCTATGGGGGTATCTACATAAATTACAATACGAATTGCTAAGACTTTAGTAAACTAAATTTATAGCAGTTTATCCCGTGAATTCAAATCTGTCAACGAATCTTTTCACTGTTGGAGCAAAGGCGCATCTTAAGTTGGATACAAGGATAACAGAAATTGTGAATACACCTGTACTAAATGAGCAGGTGATAAACAAGTATCCCGGGGTATCCCGGATAAGATAACCCGCCTTATCCAGGAACTCTACACAGATACCACAAGCTGCGTTCGTGTAGGAACACTCCACTCAGACTGGTTTAAACTCCTCAGCGGCGTCCGCCAGGGTTGCGTTTTGGCTCCAACGCTGTTTAACATCGTCATCGACCACGTGATGTCCAGGTTCGTTGGCCGAGGTATGTGTGGAACCACCTATGGTGAACATACCTTTAACCTTTTTAAACCATAAGTTTAACCTTTTTTTATTATTTGTATTTCAAAGTGCGAACAAATAAACAAAACAAAACAAACAAACAAACAAAATACCTTCACAGACATGGATTACGCCGACGACGTGGCGCTGCTTGCTGAACTACTCGAAGCCCTTATCAGCACGCTAGAGATCTTTTCCATCGAGAGCCAAACCCTGGGTCTAGAAGTCAGCTGGCTGAAGACTAAGTTGCAGTCCCTCAGCGACTTCCTTGACCAACCTACCTGCCCACCGATCAATGGAGAGTCAGTTGAGGTGGTTCAACGCTTTAACTACCTTGGCAGCGTCATCACGCTGGACTGCAGGTCTGACCAAGACGTCAAGCGCAGACTTGGAATTACCTCTGCAGCCTTTGCCAGCCTTGACCGTGTGTGGCGTTGCAGACATCTCTCCAAAACGGCCAAGTTGAAGATCTACAACACACTGGTCCTTTCAGTACTCCTGTACGGAGCTGAGTCTTGGACTCTCACCAAGTCACTCAAACAGAAACTGGACTCCTTCGACACCCAGTGCCTGAGAAAGATCGAAGGCATTCGCTGGCAGGACCATGTCACAAATGAAACAGTGCGCCACATAACCAACCAGGTCCCGGTTAGCCAGAGGATCATCAAACACCAGCTACGCCTCCTGGGACACATCTCTAGAGCCACACCCACCCAGGAAGTGATCAAACTGGTTACCTCAGCTCCAGACCCAACCTGGAGGCGCCCTAGAGGCCGTCCCAGAAGCAGATGGGAGGACCAAGTTTTCAACGTGCTGGACAGTCTGGGGGTTGGCAGAACCAACTGGAGAGCTCTGGCCGAAAACAGAACATCCTGGAGGGACATGTCAACAGCCGCTATGCATCTTCCTTGATGCCTGCGGTTGATTGATTGATTGATAAACAAGTCTGGTCAGGTGTGTTACCTGTTGTGTTATATATGTCTGTCGGTCCCCACCTGGTTGATGCCTTTTCTTTAATTAAAGACGGTAAAGACGACTCTTAAGACCATTTCGTCTTCTGGATTCGATCTCTGTTCACAAGATTCCTAATAAAACTGTATTACTTACCTGCTGGTACACCTGTACAGGTGTCAAAACCTTGTTTTGGGGACACCTGTCACCTCCTTACTTCCTCTGCTGTCACGGCGGGGGGTCAGGGGTCAGAACCGGTTTGACCTGTTCATTACAACTGTCTTGCCCCTACAGCTATTCTTTGCTGATTTTCGGGGGGGGGGCAGTGAACGATTTGTCATCTGGTACATGTGACGTTAGTTTGCACCCATAATAGATATAACAATAACCTTTATTGTACATTATCATATAGCCAGAGAACGTCGACGAATCAGAAGGCTCCATTTCCCCCATAACCCAGGTCGTTGACATCCGATATACGGACCCGGAGGTCCGTAACGATATTGACCAATCAGCGTCGGCCGGTGACCTCGTTCTGTCTAATGACGTCAGACGGGAACAGCATTCGGGTTCGACAACAAAATCTGTCTAAGGACATTTTTTAGTTTGTCCGTCATCTTTACGGAGAGAGCACATCGTAATGGATGTGCAATTTAATCACCAAGCAGAAGATTTGGACTCGATACTAGGTGTGTGGTCGCCCGGGAACAACCGGCGGAACCGGAGGGAGAATAGGAAAAAGGTACCGAGGGCGCACGTACTCGTTTGAATGGACAGTTGGAGGAAGCGCAAATGGAAAAAAAAACATTGTATGTGGGCCTGGACATGGTTTCACTGTGTATTCTGGTTGAATAAAAAGGCCTTATAGCTATGATACAAATGATCCAGCTGACAAATTCAAGGTAGTTATATAGTTTTTATTCATCATAATAAACCTTCTTCCGACTGTATTAGTACTGACTATTCTTGATAGTTGCTGCCATTACGGTGATCGCCATGCGCGCCAGACTCAGCGCCTTACGTGTCTTTGCAACGTCTGGATGTTCGTTTTCCGGATCCTCACCGTAGATATTCCGCCACATCAGTAGTGCCTGTTCGAAATAGTTGACAGCCTTTCTTAACTCGCCAAGAACCACCCAGGCGGCACCCAAGTTGTGAAGTGACTTGGCAATGTCAGGGCATGCAGTGTCCTCACCATAGATACTCCGCTACATCTGTAGTGTCTGTTCAAAATAGTAGACGGCCTTTTTGTGATCTCCAAGGTTCCCCCAGTCGGTACCCAAGTTGTTAAGTGACGTGGCGATGCCAGGATGTTCAGTGTTATCACTGTAGATACTCTGCGTCATCTGTAGTGACGAGTTTTAATATTCTTTATAGCCAGTTGGGAAAAAAATGATGCGACATCATCAACTCCAGGTTTCATATATTTACGGATTTGTTATGACGCCAATGATCCAGTTACAAAGGTCGCTATATATTTTCTTACAGCATATTAGTGGTCGACTGCACCGCAGCCGGACGATGATGATGGTGGGCATATTAAACTTTCTCCCGAACGTATTTTGATAGTTGACACCCTTTCGGCGATCACCAAAGGGTTATACACTTCGTTAAAGTTATAGTCAGCCCCATAAGTGTCTTTGCAACGTCAGGATGTTGGTCATCCTCGCCGTATATACTCCGCCACATCTGTAGTGCCTGTTCAAAATAGCTGACGGCCTTTCTGTGGTCACCAAGAATCGCCCAGTTAACACCCAAGTTGTTAAGTGACGCGGCAATATCAGGATGTGCAGTGGTCTTGCCATAGATACCCAGTCTCATCTGTAGTGACTGTTCATAATAGCTGACGACGTTCTTGTGATCACCGACGTTCATATAGGATCCACCCAAGTTGTAAAGTGACTTAGCGATGTCAGGATGTGCAGTGTTCTTTCCATGGAGTTTCCGCTCAATCTGTACTGTCTGTTCATAATAGTTGACTGCCTTTCTGTGGTCACCAAGATCACTCCAGGTGGCAGCCAAGTTCATAAGTGTCCCGGCGATGTCAGGGTGTGGAGTGTCCTCACCATAGATACCCCGCCTCATCTGTAGTGCCTGTTCATGATAGCTGACTGCCTTTCTGTGATCACCAAGGACCCTCCAGGCGATACCCAAGTTGTTAAGAGACGCAGCGATGTCAGGATGTTCTGAATCAGTGATCTCACCATAGATACTCCGCATCATCTGTAGTGACTGTTCATGATAGCTGAGGGCCTTTCGGTGGTCACCAAGGTTCCACCAGGCGTTGCCCAAGTTGTTAAGTGACGTGGCGATGTCAGGATGTGCAGTGTCCTCACCATAGATACTCTTCGTCATTTGTAAAACATGTTCATAATAGGTGATGGCCTTTCTGTGATCACCAAGGTGGCTCCAAGCGTTACCCAAGTTGATAAGTGACCTGGCTATACCAGGATGCTCGGTGTCCTTACCATGGATTTTCCTCTCAATCTGTAGTGCCTGTTCATGATAGTTGACGGCCTTTCTGTGATCACCAAGGTCCATCCAGGTGGTACCCAAGTTGTTAAGTGACGCGGCGACGTCAGGATGTTCAGTGTTCTCACCATGGATACTCTGCCTCATCTGTAGTGACTGTTCATAATAGCTGACGGCCTTTCTGTGATCACCAGGCGCCACCCAAGTTGTTAAGTGACATTGCGATGTCAGGATGTGCAGTATCCTCATTGTGGATTTTCAGCCTCATCTGTAGTGACTGTTCATAATACGTGACAGCCTTTCTGTGATCACCAAAATCATCCCAGGCGTGGCCCAAGTTGTGAAGTGACTTGGCGATGTCAGGATGTGCAGTGTCCTCACCGTGGATTTTCCGCTGCATCTGTAGTGATTGTACAAGGCAGTTGACGGCCTTTCTATAATTACTAAGGTGCCTCCAGGCGATACCCAAGCTACCAAGTGACGCGGCGATGTCAGGATGTGCAGTGTCCTTACCATGGATACTCCGCCTCATCTCTAGTGACTGTTCATAATAGCTGACGGCCTTTCTGTGATCCCCAAGCTGACACCATGCGTTGCCCAAGTTGTTGAGTGACTTGGTGATGTCAGGATGTTCAGTGCCCTCACCGTGGATTTTCCGCAACATCTGTAGTGCCTGTTCATTATAGCTGACGGCCTTTTTGTGATCACCAAGATAGTTCCAGGCGACGCCCAAGTTGCAGAGTGTCACGGCGATGACAGGATGTGCAGTGTCCTCACCATGGATTTCCCGCTCCATCTGTAGTGCCTGTTCATGATAGCTGGCAGCCTTTCTTTGATCACCAAGGTTCAAACAGGCGACACCCAAGTTGTGGAGTGAACTGGCGATGTCAGGATGAGCAGTGTTCTTGCCATGTTTAGAAACCTCGTCCTGTAGTACCAGTTCCATGCACAATTTCGCATTTTCGTACTCACACAGACTTTCATATACCCCTGCTTGTAACTTTGGTGAGTTGTCAAAGAGAGCAGGAGGTTCTACCGTCAATGAGGAGATTTTGACAAGTTGAGGAATAAAGGCCTTTAATGGCGTTGCTGTGTAATGGTACCTCATCAGTTGTTTTTTATTTGAGAAGTAAAATACTTTCTTCAACTTCTCCCCCATGTCTGTGTTATCGGACATTGACACTAAGACTGACATGTTCTCCACCTGTCCACGGTTGTTCATGTATGTCCGCAGCCTCAGTTCTGCTGAGATGCTGACCAGCACCGTCAAGTGATGCGCGTTCTCACTGTTGATGACTCCGTTCTTGTTCATCTTCTGAATAGTCTCCCATATCTTTGTGGGTTGTATTTTGTTGAGGAGTGCCCAACACGACACTGCAAGGGTCGAAAATCGATAGATTTCTTTCTTTACATCTAGCAGACTAGATGTCGTAGCTTCGAGTATAAACGTTTGGATATCCTCTCTCATTATGTTCAATGCCTGTATCACAGATATTGCTCCTTTACTATTTTGGAGTTGCTGAGTCCATAGAGTGGAATACGCTTCGGTCAAGTCCTGCTCTCCTGTGATCAAACACACGTTCCCCAATATGCTGGCGAGATGGTAACCTTTCTTTAAATGCACAGTCAAGTCGTCTTGCATGATTCTGGTCATCTCGCTTGGTGTGTGAATAAGTTCGAAGGTTGTGCCCCTGCCCAGTGGAGTCTTACATGCATGCGGCATGGCTCCGTCAAACGCAAACCCGCGCGGCGTTACAGAGTCGTAGAACCAGCTGTCCTGTGGGTCTTTGGAGGAGAAATCATTAAGGGACTGAATCCCCATGGCTGGGAGAATGGTCTCTCCCAGGTTGATGACTTTGAGATGCAGATAGTGAGTGAGGTTGCGGAAATGCTCGACGTTACTCCCTGTTTCCTCCTCTACAAGGATGGCGAACTCCAGATCAGAGTACGGGGTTACTAACCCTGTCGCCTGTGAACCCAGGCCTATCATGGCGTACTTACAAGGAGGGGGACCCATTACCTCCATACATTCATCTACAAGCCTAGGCCGGCTATGAACATTTTTCTCTGTTCAACAATTGTTTGGAACAATGTTATGATTGCTTCCGCTCTCTGCTTCTCCACTTCTCTTATCTCTGGATCATCGTCATCAAGACTATAAGGATCGATCTCCTGCTCGATTTGTTTCATCTCTTTTTCTACCTGCTCTCTGTCTTTCTTCAGTATTGATTTGTGTTTCTCTATCTCAATCTTGTCCACAACTTGTTTTGTCCCCAGCATGTGCTCAACAAATAACTGGCTAACGTGTAGGATTGCATGTTTGATGTCCTCTCTGTCTTCTGTCCTTGCTCTGACTAGTGCGGCATTACGGAGCGCTGCAGCCTTGGTGAAGTCACTTCCGTCTTTCGATTGCTTTCCTTTTTCCAGGTAGACATCGCTTAACCTGCACAGGGGCTCCGCCTCCTTGTTGTGTTGATCTGTATTTGAATCTGAAGTAAATAACAGTTTCAGGTTATAAAAACCCGTGACTAGATTTTTACAACTAATAATAATAATCTATCCATCTAGTACCTTTAGTACGTTGCATATTTCATCATAACGTACAGAGGTCATCGCTGTAATATTTTGTCTCTGGGTCATTGTGATGAAGAAATGTTTCAAAATGATGGCGATATGAATCATACTTCAACAGCAAGACACCAAAACACAATGCTTTGCTTCAATCAGATTCGAAATACTGTGTTTCGACATGTGTTTAGGTACATACATTTCACATGAACGGCCCTGAGCGCAGCTGCAAAGTGTTGTTCTGCCGTGTCCAGGTCACCTGTCAGCAGGGCTCTGCAGCCCTTTTGTAACTGGTCTCTGTACACAATATTAAAGAGAGATGATTATATTTGTATGTACCAGGGATCATGTAACACATATTTGCCGTATGATTAGAAATAAATGACGTCCTACATTTACAAGATTTTAATGTGTTGATTATAGTTTTCTGCTTGTGTTCTTTGCGCTGCATAGAGAGGTTTTGCACTAGCACTTTACCGAGGTGAAGTGTTTAGACTGATGTCCTAAATGCGGTAATAATGACTCACGCTTTCTTTTAAATATGGGTGAATTCGTTTTACAAAAGATTTGAAGACTAGATTGATGCAACTTACTTGGAATTGTCTGCTGTAGGGAGGCCGTGACCTTGAGGAATAGTCGAAGTGACCATGGTAGGTCCGGTTGGCTCCCACTTGTTTGTCTTTTTGCCTCTCGGTATCATCTAAAAATTAACAATTTAAGCAACCTTAATGTCTGAGTTAACAAGTGCTTATAGATAATGGCAATTCTCAACACTAACAATATATTCGTGTTAATAAGTCTTAACACCTGACTGAACCACATGAACAGGAACGCCCAACCACACAGGGCATCAGTACGGTATGTTGGCATCAATACCAACGCACAAAATGTTATTTTAGGAAGCAAAACTAAACAAACACTTACTTGTCTCCATATTTCCTGTATGTCTCTCCTGACTTTTGCTGCGTGCAGTAAGCGATGTGTCAGGACGGTTTTCCCATGTGGATCGTCACATCGCTCCAGGGCTGTGCTGTACAGGGCTGTAGCCTTGGTCAAGTGTCTGGGCTCCTTTAAGTCTCTTCCTCTCTTAAGGTTCACGTCTCCGAGACTTTTTATAGCCTCTACTTCCAACAGATTGTTCCCCTCCACTATTACTTCCACAAGGATCTTGGTGTAGCCATCTAAGATGGAGTCCATATGGCGACCACTAGCCCATTTCTTATCCAAGTCTTGAAAGATTTCTGTCGTTTTAGCAACAGAATCAATGTCTGTGTTCCTGGTTGAGTCAGCTATTGGCGTTTTTTGCCTGAGTTTCTCGGCGAGTTTGACCCTATCTTGGAGAGACTCGCCTTCCCCCGGGTCCTCACACCGGAGCAGCGCGGCCCTGTACAGATTCAGGCCCCGCTCCAAGTTCCGCGGAGCTTCGGTCTTGTGGAGTCTTCCTTTCTCCACGTTCAAGTCTCCCAGGCTCTTCAGTACTTCCACTTCCTGCAGCCTGTCCATATCAGACATGGCGGCCAGAAGGGCGCGGCCGTACCCCGTCTCGGCCAGGTCATACCTGTTAGCCGTCACAAACCTCCGGCATTGCACGTCTGCAGGGAGAAGGGTCCCCGCAACACGCAGCATGTTCGACATGGTGATCGGGCTGGTAATGGTACAGAGAACACAAGTCACTAACGAGGTCTGGAAACGACTTTTAGTCGCCACGTAATGCGGAAGTGTCGGTGGGGGAATACCAGGTGTGGTGACGTAATCAGGTAGGTTTGTCTCTAGTTCGACATGCAATTTTAACAGGTACCGCATAACTCTGCTTATCTCCGCTACACCGGGTGCAAAATAGTGGGAAGAAAGAAGCGAAAAAAAACGCCGAAGGGATAGATTTTCGACTTAGTTTGTCGACCAGAGGTCCCATTGATGTTCACCGATCCATCTATAGGGATAGTCGGTCGCGTTTTTCCCTGTATTGTCCATAATAACATGACTACTGGTAAGTCACGACGTGTGAGGGGGATCCCCCATGACTCATGACCTCCTGACATCACTGTGAATACCTGCGGCAGCAAACAATGGTTTTATTTCTGAAACAACGGTGAACATACGCGGGACTTTCCAGCAGTTTCCAATGCTGTGCTGCTGACGATATTAAACAAAATACTCCCTTCAAAATCTGAGGAAGCCGACTTTCGATATCATATGTAATGTTATGGATGTTAAACAGGAATTGTTGGAGACTGGAAGAACGTGTTTTTAACAGAACAGAATAAAGCCTGGTGCAAGAAGAAGCTTGGAGGCACCGGCATTAACGGAGTTCGAATGAACTGTTTATCGTTCCATAATTAATACATACAGCAGTAGTTAAGGTGAATTTCAGCTGATTTTGGTCTTCGCCAGAAAATAATTAAAACTACTTCTAAAATTGTAAGAAAAAAAAGAAAGTATGAGAATTGCTGCCGCTGTGTTCACCCCATCTCGCCAATTTCTACTATTCTGTCTTTCTTCTTTCTTATCGTCTTTCTTGTTAATCTTTATTGAGATCGCAGCAAGACAATCCAATACTGGCACTAGGCAGCTACTAGCTGACAGTGTAGAGCAGATAAGTCCAGAAAGGATCAACGTATTATCATGATTTTTGGCATGTGGGTAGCTTACACAGAGATGTACATAATTAGATACAAATTATGCAAATGAGGACTTAATTTGCATAATTAATGAGGAAATTCTGTAATTCCAGTGTTTTACATAATAGGACTTTAATACGTGTAATGTGTATAATCTATCGCAGGTAGAAAATTAACAGATATGGACCTCATTTGCATAATTAATCTTAAAATTCTGATTCCTTAATGTAATGATGGGAATTTCATACTTGTGAAAGTTAGTTAATAGTCTATAACACCATGCATATATTATGTTAATATGAAGGTCATTTGCATAATTTATGATAACATATTGAAATGAAACATTGCCAAAGGTTCCGGGTCGGAGTTCAAATCTGACCAGGGTTCCAAATAGTGCGTCAGTAAATCGCCGGATCTGGGTGGTTGTCACGCTAAGTTTGGCTCCCCCTTGCTCGGTGATCGTTATAGATAATCAAATAGTTTTCGTATTTACCGAAAACCCCGTGGTTTGTAGTATTTTCGGGCGTGGTAAAGTCGGACGGCCAGCGAAGCGTTTTTGGTTTTAGTCCGCAAGCAAGGGTGATGCGGTTTTGTCGCCTGATGACCCAAATAGCTGCGTTCTATATGCATTTTCAAGGGATTTGCGCCACCGGAGATTGCGGAAAACTTATCACAACAACCTATGTTTTTTTTTCGTTTTTCAGAAACAGGAAGTAGTGAGCTTTTTCGTCATATAAGCCGTTACCCAGGGAAAATTCGTTTTTTCTCAGCAGCGCCGCTGAAAAAAGGGTAAAAAAACGGTATTTTTCGGGTCCAAAATTTACGTTTCACAACAGTTTCTACCCAAAATGAAAAGTCAGCAGACGATACCCAAATACCTATCGGAAGCCGGCTGAAAACCTCTGTTCACTGGTATAATAAGATTTTCCGGCCTACTTTTCTTGGCGGAATCGTAGCCCTTCGGCCTGGGGGTGTCCGCCGGACACAAAATCGTAAAAAAAACTCTGGTCCGAGACCTGCCAAAGGATTGGACTTTCACATCAAATATGTTATTTGTCTTGTTCAAATCAGCACCTCATTTGCATAATTTATGAGGAAATGCTAGAATTACTTTTTTTGTTAAGATAACACTGTCATTTGGATGAAAATATGATCAACTGATGTAATTCATGCAAATGAGGATCTTATTTGCATAATAAGGGGGAAATCTATAATTCGCATAAAAGGGTACTAGTAACCTAATTTGGCGAAGGTATGACATCGTGGAACTCTAGTATATGGATATGTAATTTTCCTTGTCTGGATATTTGTATATTCACAACCAAGAGCAATATTTTTTTTTCACACAGTCAATTTAAACTGCATGTCTATAATCTTGCTGGGATGTCAATACATTTATGATTGATTATTTGCGTTGTATTGTGGACCATCGTGGTCACGTGCGTCCAGGACTTTTTAGGACAAGCATCCGAAAAGCTTTGCAACGCATGCTTTATCAGAAAACCATCGAATTCGAGCTAAAACCGTCCTGCTGTGACGTCTTAACCAATCGTGATGGGTTTTGTACTAGTATCAATCTGTATGGAATTCCTGAAGATTAAGGAAGCTTGCGTGGCCCTACGATGATATCCGACAATAAAAATGCTATACTAAAGTAGTCCTTTCGCATCAAGTTGGCCTTGGGCTGCAGCCTGGATGCCACTACGTCACACAAACACACTATCAGACATATAGACTCCTTGGTGAATTTCATAGAACCAGCTTTCGTTTTCAAGGCGCCAACCTGACTGCCAGATCATATTACAGGTTGACCTACAAAGTACAATCCAGTGCTAGATATGTCCCGGACATGTTATCGTCAAGCCTATCAGAGAATATGTTTACCTCATTTCTTATAAGTCTTCAGATCCTGATTTGCATAATATGCATTTTATTATGTTTATCTTCACCCGAGGCATCTACCTACCAAAAACAATGAAAACAATGAAAACAAGATCCACGCGTGCTCCAGTTGTTTGAAATCAAACCCAAACAAAAACGCCTGCTACAGTTCCAAAGAAACTGCTAGACTGCCAAAAATTACACCACGTAATCCCAGTTTTAACAGCTTTCGACTACGTAAAAATCACCAACCTAACAGTTACGGAAAAGTTTACGTCCAACTGTGAAGCTCCGCTGCAATACCTAAAACAGCCGCTAGGAGGCCCATCATCGAACTTGACCTGTATCTTTCCTGTCCCTACCTAACCACTAAATATCATTAACAACCATCCGCGTTGTTTCAAGTTATGTTGTACACACGCACACAAAAATACACAACTCTCTGCAGCAATGCAGGAACATGATAGGATAACTATTTTGGAACTTGAACTCTCTTTCTATGACCTATGCTCACCTACCAAATATCATTAAGATCCATTCACAAATTTTCTAGTTATCCTGCATAATACATACAATCGACAAATGCACAAAAACTGGACCATTTTTGACCTGGAACTACATTTTACAACAGCTACCCACATGCCAAAAATTAAAAAAAATTCATCCACAAATACTCAAGTTATGACGTTGACATTAATACGGGAAAACATCACGTACAGCTGGCCACCAGGCTCAAACCAATAACATAACTTTCTGACGAAAGCAAATAGTCCTAAAGGTTAACATCATTGGAAAAGGGTATGAGGTCGTGGAACTCGTTTGTCGTAAATGTCGTGTGGATGGCTGGTCTTTAAAAGTTTGTGTTTCAGTCTTGTCTGTGAACCTGATTTTTTCTCTGCGTATTCTGATTGAATAAGTAGACGCGATGGCTATGACAAGTCAGAAAAGCTCAGGAGTTTTGATAGTCTTTATTGTCTCAGTGTAAAAATGATGCGACATCATCAAGTCTAGAATTCATATATTTATGGACTTGGAATGATGCACATGATACAGTTGCAAAGGTCGTTATATAGATTCATTTAGCAGATTACACCTTCTCCTGACTGTATTTTTGATAGTTTGCGTCCCCTCGGTCTTCACTAAGGATTGTACAAGCCATTAAAGCAATACTCAGCGCCTTACGTGCGTTAGCAACGTCAGGATGTTCGTCATTCTCGCCATGGATTCGCCGCATCATCTGTAGAGACTGTTCAAAATAGCTGACGGCCTTTTTGTGATCATTGAGAATCCCCCAAGTGGCACCCAAGTTGTTAAGTGACATGGCGATGTCAGCATGTGCATTGTCCTCACCATAGATACTCCGCCTTATCTGAAGTGACTGTTCATGACAGCTGACGGCCTTTCTGTGGTCACCAACCTTACTCCAGACGGCACCCAAGTTGTTAAGTGACTCAGCGATGCCAATATGTGCAGTGCCCTCACCATGAATACTCCGCTCCATCTTTATGGACTGTTCATAATAGCTGACGGCCTTTCTGTGATCACCAAGGTAACTAAAGGCGGCACCCAGGTTGTAAAGTGACAAAGCGATGTCAGGATGTTCATTGTTCTCACCATAGATACTCCGCATCATCTGTAGTGACTTTTCACAATAGCTGACGCTCTTTCTGTAATCTCCAAGGTTTCTCCAAGCGGCACCCAAGTTATTAAGTGACGCGGCGATGTGAGGATGTTCAGTGTCCTCACCATGTACACTAAGCCCCATCTGTAGGGACTGTTCATAATAGCTGACGGCCTTTCTGTGATCACCAAGGTCCCTCCAGACGTTGCCCAAGTTGTGAAATGACGTTGCGATGTCAGGGTGTGCAGTGTCCTCACCGTAGATACTCTGCCTCATCTGTAGACACTGTTCGTTATAGCTGAGGGCCTTTCTGTGATCTCTAAGCTCACTCCAGACGTTGCCCAAGTTCTGAAGTGACGTCGCAATGTCAGGATGTGCTGTGTCCTCTCCATAGACAAGCCGCATCATCCGACATGATTGTTCCAAATAGCTGACGGAGTTTTTGTGATTACCTAGCTTAATCAAGACAATACCTAAGTCGTGAAGTGACATAGCGATGTCACGATTCGAGGTTGTCTCACCATAAATACTCCGCCTCATCTGTAGAGACTTTTCATGATAGCTAACGGCCTTTCTGTAATCACCAAGTTTACTCGAGGCTGCACCCAAGTTGTTGAGTGAGTCGGCGATGTGAGGATGTTCAGTGTCCTCACCATGTACACTAAGCCCCATCTGTAGGGACTGTTCATAATAGCTGACGGCCTTTCTGTGATCACCAAGGTTCATACAGGCGCTGCCCAAGTTGCGGAGTAAACTGGCGATATCAGGATTTTCTTTTCCCCCACCATGTAGTACCAGTTCCATGCATGATTTCGCCTTTTCGTACTCACACATACTTGTATATACCAATGCTTGTAAATTTGGTGAGTTTTCAAATAGAACAGGAGGGTCTACCGGCGATGGGTGGGTTTTTATAAGTAAAGGAATAAAGGCCTTCAATGCTGTTGCTGTGTAATAGTACCTCATCAGTTGTTTAGTATTCGAGAAGTAAAACACTTTCCTCAACTTCTCCCTAATATCTGTGTTAGCAGACATGGACGATAAGACTGACATGTTCTCAACCTGTCCACGGTTATTCATGTATGTCCGCAACCTCAGTTCTGCTGAGATGCTGACTAGCACCATCAAGTGATGCGCATTCTCACTGTTGATGACTCCGTTCAAGTCCATCTTCTGAATAGTCTCCCATATTGTGGTGGGTTGTATACCACGGAGTAGCGCCCAACACGACACCGTAAGGGTGGAAAATCGATAGATTTCTTTCTTTACATCTAGCAGATTAGATGTTGGAGCTTTGTATACAAACGTCTCAAAATTTGAATCTTCAGCAATTATACTCAAAGCCTGCACCACAGATATTTCCCCTTTACTACTTTGGAGTTGCTGAGTCCACAAGGCGGAATACACATCGACCAAGCCCTGGTCTCCTGTGATCAAACACACGTTCCCCAATATGCTGGCGAGATGGTAACCTTTCTTTAAATGCACAGTCAAGTCGTCTTGCATGATTCTGGTCATCTCGCTTGGTGTGTGAATAAGTTCGAAGGTTGTGCCCCTGCCCAGTGGAGTCTTACATGCATGCGGCATGGCTCCGTCAAACGCGAACCCGCGCGGCGTTACAGAGTCGTAGAACCAGCTGTCCTGTGGGTCTTTGGAGGAGAAATCATTAAGGGACTGAATCCCCATGGCTGGGAGAATGGTCTCTCCCAGGTTGATGACTTTGAGATGCAGATAGTGAGTGAGGTTGCGGAAATACTCGACATTACTCTCTGTTTCATCCTCTATAAGGATGGCGAACTCCAGATCAGAGTACGGGGTTACTAACCCTGTCGCCTGTGAACCTAGGCCTATCATGGCGTACTTACAAGAAGGGGGGGCCATTACCTCCATACATTCATCTACAAGGCCAGATATGAACATTTTTCTCTGTTCAACAATTGTTTGGAACAATATTATGATCGCTTCCACTCTCTGCTTCTCCACCTCTCTTATCTCTGGATCATCGTCATCAAGACTATAAGGATCGATCTCCTGCTCGATTTGTTTCATCTCTTTTTCTACCTGCTCTCTGTCTTTCTTTAGTATTGATTTGTGTTTCTCTACCTCACTCTTGTCCACTACTTGTTTGATCCCCAGCACGTGCTCAACAAAAAACTGGCTAACTTGCATGGTCGTTTGTTTGATGCCCTCTCTGTCTTCTGCCCTTGCTCTGACCAGTGCGGCATTACAGAGTGCTGCAGCCTTGGTGAAGTCACTTCCGTCTTTCGACTGCTTTCCTCTTTCCAGGTAGACCTGGCTAAGTCTGTACAGGGGCTCAACCTCTCTTCTGTATTGATCTGTCGTTGGATCTGAATAAAAACAACAGTTTCGGGTTATAAAGCTTTATATTACATGTATATTATCTGGTAATATTTTAAAAGGCACAAACAGAGATGAAAACTCTTAAAATTGTGTACTATTTTAGCACCGATCGACAAGTTTATTTGTCTTGCATATTTCATCATAACGTACAGAGGGTGATATTTTGTCTGTGGTTCATTGTTATATGTGATTAGGCAATATGAATCATATCTTAACAGCAAGACGCGACACCAAAACGCACATACGTTTCACATGGACGGCCCTGAGCGCAGCTGCAAAGTGTTGTTCTGCCGTGTCCAGGTCCCCTGTCAGCAGGGCCCTGCATAAAAGACACAAAAGTCCTTACTGTTTAATTAGTTAAACTTGAATCTTAAAACATGGGTCAATTAGTGTTATAAAAGACATGAAGCTCCATTGACAATACTTACCTTAAATTACCTGCTACAGAGAGGTCATGACCTTGAGGAATAGTCGAAGCAACCTTGGCAGATCCAGTTGGAGGCCACTTGTTTGTCTTATTGTTCCTCAGGATCATCTAAAACGTAACAATTGATTCCATAAATAAATTCATCAGGTTGGTAAATCATTGAATAGTAAAGTTCTTTTATTCATAAAAGAAGTTTACAATTCAATGTAACAATTGAAGCAACATTAAATTCTGAAAGAACAGGTCCTTATAGCTTATAACTATCTGCTACACTTATATCTGACAACAGGTTCAAAACTTTACTGAATGAACCACATGAATAGCAACACCACACCCATTGATAAGCACGGCGTGTAACCATGAAACTGGCACTGTACGCACTGCTGGGATACAACACTGTCTCGTCATTCCCAGGTGAGCGTCATCACTCAACCATGAAATGGCTAACACTGTATACCTACTAGTGTACGGCAACATTTTTTAATTTACTTCGTGTTCACCACAAATCAAGGCTCATGGGGCCACTCAAATGTTTTCGGTTACTGTACAGACAGTGGGGACAGATATTTGTTGACCTTTATACTTGAAAAGTTTAAGGTTATACCCATATGGGAAACAAACACGTGGTAGATTGTTGCATAATGATGTTGTTCTAGGAAAGAAGCTATCAGTGTGGAACTTCCTCCTAAGAGGTGGTTTATGGAGGAAGAAAGGGTGATTTGCTTCAGTGGAAGTGGCAAAACGTGTCCTTGCTGAGAATGTTCGAAGCTAATGAAGTTCTGCGGAACATTTACCGTGGAAATAACGATATAGTAACGCCAGGTTTGCAACATTTCACCTATGTGAGAGTGGTTGAAGGTTCAATGATCGAATTATATGATCAGGTAGATCATTAATGTAGATTGTAAAGAGTGTTGGTCCAAGAATGGATCCTTGGGGCACTCCAGCATTGATGCTATGAGGTTCTGATGCCTGACCATTAATAACGACCTTCAGAGATCTGCCAGACAAGAAATACTTGATAGTGGAATACACCTTGCCCCAGATTCCATAACTGGCTAGTATGTGTAGTAAGCCTTTATGCCACACCTTATCGAAAGCCTTTGTTTATGTCCTCATTCACAAGTGAAGGGCATCACCCAACCGTTAATAACCATACAACTAAGACTGTGTCATACAGTGAGACACAGCAGTCACCGAGGCATATGGTTGGTTATTTCTATGTTTCAAACAATGTTAAAGACCATATGACACCAATAACACCAAAATACAACAGTTCCTGAAAATATTCAAATGTGGCAGGTATTATTCAATAAACAAAGACGTTGGGACCAAATCTACACTCTTCACATGTTAGGGAACATCTGCTCTTGGAAATGATCCTTCCGGTTCTTGACTGCTGCAGCCAGTTAACCCAATTAGATTCTGTCAATGACGACGTCATGGTAAGCATGAAGGCCAATTCAAGACCTCGCAGCACGGCTCGTAAATAGCGTTCATTTGAGAAGGAAAGAAAAGCAAACAATAGTAACTTGCAATTGTATGTAATCACGATAATTATGTATTGCTTGCTCCTCGAAAGAACATTATTTACGAGCCGTGGTGCGAGGTTCTGAATCAGCCATCATGCTTACCGTGACGTCATTGACAGAATGTAATTGGATTAACTGGCGGCAGCAGAACCGAAAGGATGATTTGCAAGAGTATAATTATGTTCCCTAACATCAGAAGAATTTATTCTTGCTCGAAACTTCTTTTTTCATTGAATAATACCTATGACGTTTGACTATTTTCAGTAACTTTTGAATTCCAGTGCTTTTGGTGTCACATGGTCTTTAAGTTTGCGATTTACTTACAGTTGTGAGGTATGTTGGCAACGATACAAAAGCACAAAATGTTATTTTAGGAAGCAAAACACCTACCCGTCTCTTTACTTCCTGTATGTGTCTCCTGACTTTTGCTGCGTGCAGTAAGCGATGTGTAAGGACGGTTTTCCCATGTGGATCGTCACATCGCTCCAGGGCTGTGCTGTACAGGGCTGTAGCCTTGGTCAAGTGCCTGGGCTCCTTTAAGTCTCTTCCTCTCTTAAGGTTCACGTCTCCGAGACTTTTCATAGCCTCTACTTTTAACAGATTGTTCCCCTCCGCTATTCCCTCTACAAGAACATTTGTGTAGCCATCTAAGATGGAGTCTATATGGCCACCACTAGCCCATTTCTTGTCCAAGTCATGAAAGATTTCTAAAGTCCTTGCATCAGACTTAACGCTTGTGTTCCCGGTTGAGCCAGCTATGGGTGCTTTTTGTCTGAGTTTCTCGGCGAGTTTGACCCTATGTTGGAGAGACTCGGCTTCCCCCGGGTCCTCACACCGGAGCAGCGCGGCCTTGTACAGGTTCAGGCCCCGCTCGAAGTTCCCCCGAGCTTCGGTCTTGTGGATTCTTCCTTTCTCCACGTCCAAGTCTCCCAGGCTCTTCAGTACCTCCACTTCCTGCAGCCTGTCCATATCAGACATGGCGGCCAGAAGGGCGCGGCCGTACCCCGTCTCGGCCAGGTCATACCTGTTAGCCGTCACAAACCTCCGGCATTGCACGTCTGCAGGGAGAAGGGTCCCTGCAACACGCAGTATGTTCGACATGGTGGTCGGACTGGTAATGGTACACAGAACACGAGTCACTAACGAGGTCTTGAAACGACTTTTAGTCGCCACGTAATGCGGAAGTGTCGGTGGGGGAATACCAGGTGTGGTGACGTAATCAGGCAGGTTTGTCTCTAGTTCGACATGCGATTTTAACAGGTACCGCAGAACTCTGCCTACCTCCGCTACACCGGGTGCAAAATAGTGGGAAGAAAGAAGCGAAAAAAACGCCGAAGGGATAGATTTTCACCCAAAGGTCCCACTGATGTTCACCGAACCATCTATAGGGATAGTCGGTCGCGTTTACCCCTGTGTTGTCCTTTTCAACAGGACTACTGGTAATTCCCGTGTGAGGGGGATCCCCCATGACTCATGACCTCCTGACATCACTGTGAATACCTGCGGCATCAAACAATGGTTTTATTTCTGAAACAACGGTGAAAATACGCGGGACTTTCCAGCAGTTTCCAATGCTGTGCTGCTGACGATATTAACCCTCAACAGTACACCTTCCCGGACTGATTAATCTGTCCACCTGGGGTCCGCACGGACGCCAAAACAGTTTTATGCTAATTTTTAGAAATTATCAGTATGCTACAAGCTCAATTGTTTTGCTGAATCGATGTGTGAACCTCTGAGTCCACATTACGTACAAAAATCATACATTTTTACCTTTTTCAATTTTTTGGTGAAGAAAAGAAGGAATAAAAAAATACCCGTTTTTTAAAGTTTTTAAAGCTTTGGAGGTTCGTGGGACTGTGGGAGGGGGCTTATTGCCCCCCTCAGAATTCGGGAACGGTATATCGTATGGCCACCAAATTTTCAGAAGATGGTGTACTAGTAAAACTCAATCAATACAACAATTTTGATGTCGTTATGACGTAGTATGACGTCATTATGACGTCATTCATATGATTTTAATGGCTAAAACCGTTATAAATTGGTTATTCTCTTAAAACTTAATGGTATACACCAGCTTTAACAAAATGTGTTTATGATAAAATGATAAGGTCTGCTAAAGCTTATGTTGCCCTTAGCAACACCAGTGACGTCATACAATGACGTCATACATATTTAATCATCCGCCATCTTGACCAATGACGTCATCAAATTAGCATAAATTATTAATAAAAATCACATTAAATTATATGAAATGTTATTAATGTTAGAAAGCATGTGTCACTTATCATAAAAGCCTGAAAATAAAGTAAAGTATAAGAAAGAAAGTAAAGTATAAGAACGCCAGTGTATCTATTACGATCGAGAGCCGGCTGGGGTCCGCGCGGACCCCAAAAGAAAATCAGATACAATTTTTTTTTAAAATGGGGGAAACGGAATTTTCTGTACTATGTTGAGGCACAACTTTGTGGGTGACAATTACCTGAAATTTCAGAAAAAAATCTTTAGAAACAAAAAAGATATTACAGAATATATAGTGCTGGGGTCCGCGCGGACCCCAGGTGTACTGTTTAGGGTTAAACAAAATACTCCCTTCAAAATCTGAGGAAGCCGACTTTCGATATCATATGTAATGTTATGGATGTTAAACAGGGATTGTTGGAGACTGGAAGAACGTGTTTTTACCAGAACAGAATAAAGCCTGGTGCAAGAAGAAGCTTGGAGGCACCGGCATTAACGGAGTTCGAATGAACTGTTTATCGTTCCATAATTAATACATACAGCAGTAGTTAAGGTGAATTTCAGCTGATTTTGGTCTTTGCCAGAAAATAATTAGAATTACTTCTAAAATTGTAAGAAAAAAAAGAAAGTATGAGAATTGCTGCCGCTGTGTTCACCCCATCTCGCCAATTTCTACTATTCTGTCTTTGTTCTTTCTTATCTTCTTTCTTGTTAATCTTTATTGAGATCGCAGCAAGACAATCCAATACTGGCACTAGGCAGCTACTAGCTGACAGTGTGACCACATATTTCATACATATTATAACAACGGTGAACACAACGTAAATACAAACAAATAACGATAAATAGCATCAGATATATCGAATAAAAATGGCTATGTTGTCGGCAACCAAACAAGTGGGGGGGTGGGTCTTGGGCGTCTCTGCTACATGTGCATATGGCAACGTTGGTGCATGCGCACATGTCTGAAAAAGTCACGAGATTATATCTCCCGTATGTTTGAAAAGATTTGTTTGATGTTTCTGCTTACCAGCCCAGATTTCCACGAAAATGAGTCTGGCTCTTGCAGAAAAACAAAACGCCCGAGGAAGACCGAGTAATTCGGTCGACAATTTCGGTAATTCTTTGAGTTGAACTACAGTTTGAAAATTCTCATAACAGATGAACGTTCATGTTTGTCTGTTTATTTTCATCCTAGGATTCGAAGCAGCTGCACGGACCTGTCTTGAGAAGCTGGAGTAGCGCCGATTGGAATTCTCGAACCCCAACCTCATGGTAACCTAGCAAATACAGGAATAACAAGATCATATCAAAATCGGAAGATCTGCTGCAGTACCAAGAAAGCCACAAAATACAGTATCATTTCTTCGATAGGTCAAGACCGCCAGACCTACCAAGTTTCATAACAACCCGTGCATAAGCTTCCTGAGTTATCCTGCTGCTATACCAAAAACATACATCCAAACATCCAAACTCTATCGAAAACATAACCTTCTAGGTTGTTTGTTCTTCAGTTATACATTTGTTCAAGTACAGTTCTGGTAGAATCCGAATACTTGCATTATGGCTCATTGCGTACTTCGGGGTGTTTTTTTGTGCTATGGAGGCTAACCACACACAACTGTACGTACGAGAAGCCCTATCAGACATCTGCTTGGAGATTAAGCTACATGCACGTCTGCATGCGTGGAAAATATCATTGTTTTATTTTCTCTCTACTCTTCCCTCTTTATGGCACGGTCACATTTCCAAGCCGGGGCCCGGCCGGGCTGTTTGCGTGAACGAAAAATAAACAATTTTTATTAAGAATATACACATTAGTGCTCATGGTTAGTTTTCTAAAACTTTTTGTGTGTGTTTTTCTGTCTTATATTATACTTTTCGTTCCATAAGACTGCCCGGCCGGGCTCCGGGTTGGGAAATGTGACCGCGCCCTTACTTGGCACAGAGATTATTACGGTAACCCTCCCCACATCTGCTTTGTGGTGATATTTACCCGGGAAGTCGTTGATGTCGATGATGACGTGTTTTCCGGTTCCGTCTTCCACGATGACGTCAATGCCTATCAGGCTGGATCCCAGCACTCGTCTGGTCGCTTCGGAAATCCGCGAAATCTTTTCGGCGGACGCTGGGCGGGTTTGGCCGGTCGGTTCGCCATGTTTTCCCTTGAATAACAAAAATCGGAGATTTCGAACTTCTGGGAAAAATTTTAAGTTGTCGTGACCTTCAAGTTTACAAACGTCCGGGAAGTATTAGGGGTTTCAAAAAATGAACTGTGGAGGGAATTGTATGAAGTAATTTGACCATGTAGTACACCACGTCCTGAAGTCCTCCACATACCGCCCACTCACTTCACCTTCTGGCTTGACCTGCCTGTCAATCAACGGTCAAAACCACTTCCCACCATGCCATGCAAAGCTTTTAGGACAAACAGAGTTCCTGCACCTCAGCCACTCAAAACAATACTTCCGGAAGTAATAACTATGGTGTACGAATATCTAAAATGTAACGCATAGTCAAAGTTGTCAGGAATCGAAATACTTTTTTCTGCACTGGTGCCACTGGTGCAGGTAGCATTGGAAATTTCCTGCACCAGACAAATTTTACCTGCACCACTCTGTACTAAAAGTAGATTTTATTGGGGAATACATCAACCTAGAAACTGTAACAGTTAGGACACGATTTGAATTCTTTATCTTGCATCTGGTAACCGTACAGAATATAACAATCCACACCTATGTACCAAATACAGGGATGGTGCAGGTTTGGTGCATGCAGGTAGACATCAGAAATATCTGCACAGCTCCAATAGTACTTGCAAATACAGCTGGTATTTCGAGCCCTGGTTGTAAATACACGGTGAACTGAACATATCGCAAAAGTTGTTTTATTTTTCATTTACTTACAGCATTTAGCGGTGACACGGAATCGGCTTTGGCCACTTCGGATGTAGAGAATTCAACATTGGGAAGATCATCTATAAGAAAAACAATGCATGTTCTTGCCAACATTCTTGCCCATATGTGCTAAATGCAGAAATGCAGTAGTTAGTTATACTACTGCAATGGTAAAATAAAGGTAAAAAAGGTAAAGTCTACTTAAAGGTAAAATATCATTACCTGTAGTGTTGATAATAGACAAGGGGGAGACAAATTATCAAAGCATATAAATCTATGTTTTCTAAATCATCGTATACATCCCAAATCTATCGTTTACAGTTGAACTTAAAAACTGTCAATAAAATATCCACTACTGGTAAGGCAGGGTCAGAAAAACACGTAAAACTTACCGGACCCCGCGAAGTTTCTTAAGGACGGTCTGCCGTAGACGAAATGAGCATCCCCGATCACGTACAACTGTGGAAATACACCATTCATTCATTCATTCAATATTATCTCAGATAAAGACAAAAGATACAAAATCGGACGCTCTGCTGCAGTATCTAGGCCAGTCGCCAGGAGGCTCATATTTAACCTTCACCTTCATCTTTCCAAGACCTACCCACATACCAATTTGAAGTGTATCGATATATCCAGGTCTTTTTTGTGTAATATCGACCACAAATCTGCGGAAACACAGTCACACAGAGAGAGAGAGAGAGAGACAGACAGACAGACAGACAGACAGACAGACAGACAGACAGACAGACAGACGGGCCAAAAACAATACCTTCTTCGTGAAGGTAATGATGGCAAAAAAAACTGGAGTTAAAAACAATGGAGTTGACTGACTTTATGGAGGATTCCTGAATGGTTGAAGAAGCTCTCAGCAGCACACGGCACATCTAACCCTTCCAAACCGCGTCTCCCAAACACCAGCTTCATCTGAATACAATCATCACAAATAACGACATAACGTCAGGCGTAAAAAGCGAGAAGTAGCGCTTTTGCATTCTATTGTGTCTTGATAAGTTAAAAGCGGAATTGACCATAACATTTAGTTCTTGGTTACATTTTTCGCTTTAAACTATAAGCAGTAAAATCTAACCGTATAAGACATAGTAAAGGAAGATAGCTAGAAGCTGATAGTTTGAACTTACAAAAAATTCAAATAAGAGTTCAAAAGCAAAATATGACAAACGTACTCAAAAATAAATGAAACACTATAACAAATTTGGTTCTAAGCTACGTTTTGCTCTAAAAACTATAATCATTAAAATCTTACTGTATAAGACATAGTAAATGACAATAGCTAATTGTTTGAACTTGCCAAAATGAATGCCAAAGTTAATCAAATAACTAGATGAAAAAGAAATCATACGCACCCTGTGATGAGAATGTGCAAGAAACGATGCCGATTTGCATACTGGACAACAGAAGTTAAAATAAGTGTTAACACAGACAAAATGCCACTTATGAACTATAATACAATGAATGTTATGTATACAATGAATGCTATACATAATCGTCAGTCACCCAAAATAATATTTCTGTACTCGGATGGAGATATTACTCACAAAAAGGGAACGTTACTCCTGCCTGCTCCAAACGTTTCGCCATATTTTCAACTCCAGTGGTTTCTAGATAGGCTCTGTTTGGCACGACAACGTCTGGATCTGCTTGTACAAGAAATGGCAATGAGGATGTTACAATAAATATGAAAAAAAACATAATACTTAGACCAAGGTACAGCAAAACGCATGTTCATCAGCTTTGAATTTCGCTAGGCAATGTGACGAGGTAGATTCAATTTAGTATGCAAAAAAATTGAACAAAACATTGAGTTTTTGACCCTCGTGTCCTCACAATTGGTGTATTTTAACAGTTTGCCTACTCTATTATTATTATTAACGTAAAAGTTTTGCCGTACCGTTGAGTAAGTTCACCACCTCTTTTGCAACTTTCTGAGCCTGAAGCCGGTCATGCAACAGCCGCCAGGAGGGAAGCGGGTTCACTACTACCATGTGGGGGTGACGGGCCATGTAGTCCTGCAAAATCAAGCAATCAATAAATAGATTCATCTATTAATCTATTAATGGTGGATGGATGGATGGATGGATGGATGGATAGATAGATGGATGGATGGATGGATGGATGGATGGGTTGATTGGTTGGTTGGTTGTTTTGATGGATGAATGGAGGGATGGATGGATGGAAGGATGGATGGATGGATGGATGGATAAATTGATGAGTGGGTGGGTGGGTGGGTGGGTGGGTGGGTGGGTGAATGGATGGATGGATGGATGAATGGGTGGGTGGGTGGGTTGAATGGATGGATGGATGGGTGGGTTGGTTTGATGGATTGATTAATGGATGGGTGGGTTGGTAGGTTGATGGGTGGGTCGATTGAATGGGTGGGTGGGTTGAATGGATGGATGGATGGATGGATGGGTCGGTGGGTGGGTGGGTGGGTGGGTTGGTTTGATTGATGGATGGGTTGGTGGGTCGGTGGGTTGTTTGTTTGTTTGAATGGGTGGGTGGGTTGAATGGATGGATGGATGGGTGGGTTGGTTGGTTGGTTGGTTGGTTGGTTTGATGGATGGATGGGTTGGTTGGTTTGATGGATGGATGGATGGATGGATGGGTTGGTTTGATGGATTGATGGATGGATGGATGGATGGATGGATGGATGAATGAATGGATTTGTTTATATTTTCCCGCACATTCCTTTGATTTTCGGCAAAAAATACTAGAACCAACAATGTAGCCCGTGTTACACAATCCCCCGCTGCCGGTGAGCCCTTGGCCCTCTCCTTTCTAGGTCAGGTTACAAGACAAGAAACAGTCGCGGCCTTACCTTTAACTCGCTCAAGAACAATCCCATCTGATAGCCCCCGTCTCTCGCCCTACGTACGATATCCGTTAGGTCATGAACAAACACGTCTAACGGACCTTGGGCAGCAACCGAGCGGTTTATGTCCACCTGAGGAGTAGACGGAACACCTTTTTTAGATCTCACTGGTGCCTTGGGCCTAATCTCTAAGCCAATCTTTCTGTAGCCGTGACAATGTTCAATTGGCCAGACAGCATCCAATTGGCTAAGTACTTCTAGTAGCCCGTTGCAATTGGATATTGCCTGGCCAATACATTGTTTTGGCTCCGAAAAGATCTGCCTAGAGATTACCCTGGGCCCTCTTTCAATTGGACGAAGACAGCCGAGAGACCAAAACTGGATTTTTATTACCTTTGACTTTATAGATTATGATTCATAATGTAAAATATGAATTAAAATAGAACAAAACAGACTAAGTGTATGAAATACACTTCTTTGCCAACAGAATTCGTTTGTTGGGGCTGTTGGGCTATAAAATTATGACTGAACACATGATGTATCTAGATATCTATAACAATTGTATTGCATCCATACAAATTTTTCTTCAAATATACGAATCCACATGAAACAATTTTACAAATTTCCCAATGGAAAAAAGACAAAGAACGTTTTAGTATAAGAACCGACGAATCATAAGAAATATCAACGAATGTGTAAAATCAATTGCTTGTTATCCAAATCTTATAATGTGACACTCAATGTCTATGTTTGAAAACAATCTTACCTTTCTAAAGTCAATTCCGTAGTCCCTAAAAAGAAATGAAGATCAATATTTGGTATTGTGAAGAAAGAACAATAGCTATTTTGTACGTTATTTGCTAATTTTGCAAGAATTTACACCTCGTCAAATATGGTTTGCCCGGGAGAGTGGAGCAGAGTCGCCGCCTACCACCTCTTTCACAAAGTGCAGGAGTATGTTATTCGTATCACACTCCGCCACATGAGCACGTCGGCAGAACGTACTGCGCCTGCGCACAACCCTGATTTTTCACGGTTTTCGCTGGTTGTTTGGTCAACGTTGCATCAAAATTTTGCCTGTTGCAGACGATATCTTTTCCTATACAACATCTGAAAACTACAGACAGGCTGTCGACCTTATATGCTCTAATACAACCTTATATGAGACGTTCTGCCAAAGTGCTATGCACAATACATTACGGGTTTCGCGCAGGTGCAGTACGTTCTGCCGACGTGCTCGCCACATGTATTATGTGTTAGTTGTGACGTCATGTGTGACGTAGTTCAGTCATACCACCGACTCCATGTTGACTGCGCTGTGTTTGAATTAAACCTTCCAGTATGCCTCGGCATCCTCGGTCTCCTGATCGTTCACTAGCGTGCTTGGCCACTTAGTGGCGTGGTGGCAGCTCGGTGGGTCACGTATACCCCAGACTCTCCATTCCAAACATCAAGAAAGCCAAGAGATTACAGCCAGAAGCGACGGGATGCTGGGCACAGCGTAGTGAGAGCTTGGAATTTGGGGGTGTTACTCCCCTCCTTCGAACGTCGGAAGGCCTCCGTGATCAGCAGTTCGTCCTTGCACAGAGTCTTCGCTTCATTCCCGACGACAGGGTTTCGACACAGAAGACGCAGGGAGCTGCTGAGTTCAGCGGTACTCTATCCGGCACCCGGGAAAAGCAGGTTCCAGTTCCTCCAGCCGTGTGTGGCGTGGCGGCGTGACCGCCATTTCCTCTGTTCTGTGTGAGTTCCCCGCACGCACCCGTGTAGCTTGTGCCGGCTTCGCCGCGAAGAGGACAGCTCCCCCGGTGGTCGTAGCTCGTGCCGACGTTCGCCGAAGAGGACAGCTCACGCTTGGCCTGCAACGGAACTGCACCTAACCCTCTCCAACACTGAGGCAGTGTAGAAGATAGCCCTTATTCTCTGTTCACACATGGCAGCCCCGCGAGCGCCGCTCAAGACGAGTCAAGGTTGCAGATAGAAACCAGACTCCGAAAGAACGCTAATCCCGAACCATACAATCAGTCGGCCGCGGACCACAACCTGAATTGTACCGGCACTGACTTCGACCACGACACAAGTAAACAGTACATGCTAATAAGAACATTATTTACCTGTTGATTTGAACTCCGCCGGACACTTTGTTGCTTTATATGATGTAGTGGATTTTCGTTCTCCAGCCATAATTTAAATCAAGTCAAGTCAAGCATACTGTACTGTACTGTACTTTACATTTTTTTTCTAATCACCTGTTTATGCAATACAGTCGTCATTGTTACACTTCTCAAGTTCTAGGTACACGAGAATTATACCACGTGATTATATCAACGTAGTCTCTCAATGCATAACCTATAATTTATAATTTATGTTCTAATAAAACCGCAAGTATACTGCTAGTTAGAAAAAAGTCTACACCCCTCCTGACAGGAAGAATAGTATTGTTCATGTATTAAGTTGTAACCGTAGAAAGAAGTCTACACCCCTCCTGACAGGAAGAATAGTATTGTTCATGTATTAAGTTGTAACCGTAGAAAGAAGTCTACACCCCTCCTGACAGGAAGAATAGTATTGTCCATTTATTCAGTTGTAACCATAGAATTAGAAAGAAGTCTACTTCACTTTTATTCACTCAGCTCATGTAAAGTTAGCATAGCATTGTTTGTTCGTTCTTATAGCCATAACTCGTAAAGTAGAAACGTTTTCATACCTCCTGAAAGGAAGGAAGGAAGGAAAGAAAGAAAAATGGATCACGCCAGTGTGTTATGTTAATGTTGGTTATGACATCACTGTGTCGTCCTGGTGACGTCAGTCCGACCATCCGACTCCGCCATGGCGGCTGCGTTGTGTGAATAGATGCCGTGATGAATCCGGCTGCATCCATGCATCCTGATCTCTCACATGCATCCTTGGCCACTTAGTGGCGTTCAAGGAAAGAAACAACGTAGGTGGATAAAAGATACAGGTGAATTTAACCAAGGGAGTACAAACAGAAAAAGGAAAAGTAATAACAGGACAGCAATTGGAAAAGAAACTTCGAACTAAGAATTCAATTACTCGACGAAAGAGAAAGAAAAACAAAAGGGGTTACAAGACAAAACAAAAATCGCCATCACTGACGAAAGATTGTGGATGCTACCTGAAACGTCTGACGGTTTCGAAACATAATCAGTTGTTTGAGTAACTGTTATCTTTGTATCTCACTACTTCGATGTATAACCTTCATAGACGAAACAAAAATGATAAAAAGTTCAAATGAATAACAATGGACCTTTCCGGACTGTCCATCACAATTATCAGTTCAACCAATGACAACATGACAATTAGCAGTTCGACCAATGAGAGAGTGGCTGCATGTCGGTCAACATTTGCATTTGTATGTTTTGACCGAGGTAGGCGGGACTATAGGAAAGGTCCATTGTTTCTAAGAAAGAAATCTACCTGTAATTTTCCTTATACGTCTGTAGCTGTAGACGATTTTCTTTCGTTTCTGACAAGACGTAACCGACTCGACATCTTCTGTTCTTCCGAAGACCACTCTCTGGTGCTTTGGTACATACTCTCGCCGGGAAAAAAGCTGTAAAAAGATTAACTCATACAATTAAAGAAATTACAGCAAACAGGTATCCTTAATAAACGTGCTACAAATGTTAGCAAAAAAAGGTCCACCCCCCCTGCATAATGGCATGGTCAAGTGGTCAATTATTCCTAATAATTGCACACTTATGATGATGGCACTTTCTATGGCATTATGGCGTCATTACCAATATGACATGGAGACTTTTGCTGATTGGTCAACGATGATAATTCCATTTCATGCAATAAGGGTATAAAATCTAATTCTTAATATGTCTATGCTCAAACGTTTCGGTATATTATATTGCATTTTTGCTCGGTAGTAACTGTATCGTAATCGTTTGAGTCTTGTGATAGTTATTTTTTAACCAACTGGAAGTCAGGCACTTTCACGGGGGTTGAGGTACAGTTTCTTTCGGGGCATGTTGGCCCTGGAGCCGAAGAGCCGGTTTGTGTATGGCCTGGGGAAAAGTCTGGCCTCCAGGTTGGCATTTCATTTCATTTCATTTATTGGTGATGCGAACAGTGCATTACAAGTGGCAGCCAGGCAGCTGTGAGGCTGGTAGCGGCTGCCACTGATACAAACAACACAAAAAAAATCATTACAATATACATTATACAGGACCTACAACGAAATGTCAATATATCCAAATGCATAATACAATAACAGTACACTATACAATAACCAAAGTACATCATATCATAGCATTTTCTGTACCAAGCAGACGTTCAGTTTTCTGTGGGTTTCTAATCCTATCCCCAACAACCCCATGAGTTTTAAAACCATAAAAGAAAGCTAGCCTCCTGCGCAGACTTTCTAGTGACCAGCGTTTGTTTCTACCACTCTCTACGGGCGGATACAGCCCTCCCACCGAAAAGAAACCGCCTCGCTTCAGCGACCGCGCTCGTAGAAACAAACGCCGCCCGCTAGAACGTCTGCGTAGGAGGCTAAGAGACAGTCATGTATGCTTACTTGTAGTAATAGTGCTTTCAAAGAACCATTTGTCCGAAATAACCATGACAGAAATTAGAAAAAACAGGACCACAGCTACGTCGCTTCTCCACATCGCGTCTAGATAACCAACAAACACGAGTAGTCACCACCAAGCCTCTGATCTGAAACAAAAAGAAACATGGTAAGATTATCAGAGATGGCAGACTTCACCCCCTTTTCTGAACAGACAGAATATGGACATGATAATATATGACAACGCTGCATTCTGTACATTACATAGAAACGCACACACACTTACACACACACATACACACACACACACACACACACACACACATACATACAAACAAGCACGGACGCAAACACACACACACATACATACATACATACATACAAACAAGCACGCACGCACGCACGCACACACACACACACACACGCACACACACACACACATACATACAAACAAGCACGCACGCACGGACGCACACACACACACACACACACACATACATACAAACAAGCACGCACACACACACACACACACACACACAAACACACACACACACACACAAACACACACATACCCTTGTGAATAATTTCATCAGGTTGGCAAGAGACTGTATGAGACTTTAATCAACAAGTGGTGGGTTTTTACATCATGTACAAGCGACACCTAGCTGCAGTACGAATCAGAGCCAATCATTATTACCCTGAAGAAGGTGACAGACGGTCACCAAAACGTCGGATCTACGAACCCGCTGGTCGTGGAATAAATAAATAACCTTCTTCTACACACATACATACTATTTAGCAAAATGCGCTACCTTGAGAAAATGGAGAGAGAAGAAACTCATAGCGTCGCCTGGTGTGTACAACACGATCTAGACACTCCCCCTAAACAATGTTACCAAGCAGGTTCTGTCACGTCGTTTGTGTTGACCCGCCACAAGGTCACCGAACAAAAGACTTCTGTCACATGACTGTTCAATCTAACGTTGGTGCGCATGGTCAGCTGGTGTGTTACGCCGAAGGGCGATTATACCGGCTATACAGATACAGATACAGCATGTGAAAATGCGATAAATATTACATGTAAAATCATTCAGCATCGTCTTCTTATGTGATTTTCTTAAATAATATATTATATTTGGATGTCAGTGTTACGTGTAAATAAATTCAAGTTACTAAGTTTTAAAATATTGTAGTACGTTCAGCTGATATGTATCTAATAGCATTTACTTAGGGGTAATGACCCGCCCCGAGGAGCACGTTGGCAGAACGTACTGCACCTGCGCGAAACCCGTAATGTATTGTGCATAGCACTTTGGCAGAACGTCTCATATAAGGTTGTATTAGAGCATAAAAGGTTGACAGCCTGTCTGTAGTTTTCAGATGTTGTATAGGAAAAGATATCGTCTGCAACAGGCCAAATTTTGATGCAACGTTGACCAAACATCCAACGAAAAACGTTTAAAAATCAGGGTTTTGCGCAAGCGCAGTACGTTTTGCCGACGTGCTGCCCCGAGGTGTATATATAAAGCAGAGGTTAGTGAATTTTGTCCGAGCAGACAAAACAGTGTCATATTACAGTGAAGTCAGATGTCGTATGTTGCGTTAGCGGGAGGCAGTCACGTGACTGCCTACGTAACAACCGTCATCGCGATCGTATACATGTATATATGCGTATCAAAAATCATAAGGACAAGCACAAACTTTCGATCTCTGGTTCAGACCTTTCTGAAAGACACTTTGGTTTACTTGAAGGTTTCATCTGAAATGGCTTATATATTTTTATGAATGAAAAATCCTGAAGAATGTATGAAACTGCCAAAGGGCTGTCACCTTGTTTGGGGAGAGCATGGAGGTAAATAACTTCCTTATCGAACCTCCCTGGGGAGAGCCACACCCCACGCACGTTAAAGAACCCACCACACCTTTCGGCAAAGAGTAGGGGCATGCCCCGGTGTGCGATGGTTCAAATACTACAAACTGGGAGTTGGTGGTTCACTACAAATCATCCGGGCGGAGGCCTGGAGAACCCTCGTCTCGTATAAACCACGTGGTGATTAACATCATCACCAGGACTCCAGGAAGAATAGTGTGAATTGACACACTAATGGCGATCCTTACTAACTAAAACCCAACCAAACCAAAACCTTCCTGAGGCCATGTGGGGATATAACTTTATAATAGTTATTGGATCACAGTGACGGCACCTATATCTGCATGTAACATCATCTCCAAATCAGCACATACTTTACAATAAAATCGATTCAAAACCTCCCAAAAGGTGTTTCAAAGACGCCAGTGTTTTGAACGCTTAATCTAGAGAAAGGAGGAAAGCGTACAGCTTGTTTAATGAATTAAATAGAGCAATTAATGTGTATGCGCCCGAGGCGTGTGTAACTAACGCCCTGTGTGACTGTAAGCTCTATGGGGGTATCTACATAAATTACAATACAAATTGCTAAGACTAAACTAAATTTATAGCAGTTTATCCGTGAAATCTGTCAACGAATCTTTTCACTGTTGGAAGAAAGGCGCATCTTAAGTTGGATACAAGGATAACAGAAATGGTGAATACACCTGTACTAAATGAGCAGGTGATAAACAAGTCTGCTCAGGTGTGTTACCTGTAGTGTTGCCTGTTCGGTCCCCACCTAGTTGATGCATTTTCTTTCAAGACGACTCTTAAGACCATTCCGTCTTCTGGATTCGATCTCTGTTCACAAGATTCCTCATAAAACTGTATTACTTACCTGCTGGTACACCTGTACAGGTGACAAAACCTTGTTTTGGGGACACCTGTCACCTCCTTACTTCCTCTGCTGTCACGGCGGGGGGTCAGGGGTCAGGACCGGTTTGACCTGTTTATTTATTTATTACATCTTAAGACAACTGGCTTGCCCCTAAAGCAATTCTTTGCTGATTTTCGGGGGGGGGGGCAGTGAACGATTTGTCATCTGTTACATGTGACGTTAGTTTGCACCAATTATAAATATAACAATAACCTTTATTGTACATTATCATATAGAACGTCGACGAATCAGAAGGCTCCATTTCCCCCATAACCCAGGTCATTGATATCCGATATACGGACCCGGAGGTCCGTAACGATATTGACCAATCAGCGTCGGCCGGTGATATCGTTCTGTCCAATGACGTCAGATGGAACAGCATTCGGGTTCGACAACAAAATCTGTCAAAGGACATTTTTTGTTTGTCCGTCATCTTTGCGAAGAGAGCGCGTCGTAATGGATGTGCAATTTAATCACCAAGCAGAAGATTTGGACCCGATACTAGGTGCGTGGTCGCCCGGGAACAACCGGCGGAACCGGAGGGAGAATAGGAAAAAGGTACCGAGGGCGCACCTACTCGTTTGAATGGACAGTTGGAGGAAGCGCAAATGGAAAAAAAAATTGTATGTGGGCCTGGACATGGTTTCACTGTGTATTCTGGTTGAATAAAAAGGTCTTATAGCTATGATACAAATGATCCAGCTGACAAATTCAAGGTAGTTATATAGTTTTTATTCATCATAATAAACCTTCTTCCGACTGTATTAGTACTGACTATTATTGATAGTTGCTGCCATTACGGTGATCGCCATGCGCGCCAGACTCAGCGCCTTACGTGTCTTTGCAACGTCTGGATGTTCGTTTTCCGGATCCTCACCGTAGATATTCCGCCACATCAGTAGTGCCTGTTCGAAATAGTTGACAGCCTTTCTTAACTCGCCAAGAACCACCCAGGCGGCACCCAAGTTGTGAAGTGACTTGGCAATGTCAGGGCATGCAGTGTCCTCACCATAGATACTCCGCTACATCTGTAGTGTCTGTTCAAAATAGTAGACGGCCTTTTTGTGATCTCCAAGGTTCCCCCAGTCGGTACCCAAGTTGTTAAGTGACGTGGCGATGCCAGGATGTTCAGTGTTATCACTGTAGATACTCTGCGTCATCTGTAGTGACGAGTTTTAATATTCTTTATAGCCAGTTGGGAAAAAAATGATGCGACATTATCAACTCCAGGTTTCATATATTTACGGATTTGTTATGACGCCAATGATCCAGTTACAAAGGTCGCTATATATTTTCTTACAGCATATTAGTGGTCGACTGCACCGCAGCCGGACGATGATGATGGTGGGCATATTAAACTTTCTCCCGAACGTATTTTGATAGTTGACACCCTTTCGGCGATCACCAAAGGGTTATACACTTCGTTAAAGTTATAGTCAGCCCCATAAGTGTCTTTGCAACGTCAGGATGTTGGTCATCCTCGCCGTATATACTCCGCCACATCTGTAGTGCCTGTTCAAAATAGCTGACGGCCTTTCTGTGGTCACCAAGAATCGCCCAGTTAACACCCAAGTTGTTAAGTGACGCGGCAATATCAGGATGTGCAGTGGTCTTGCCATAGATACCCAGTCTCATTTGTAGTGACTGTTCATAATAGCTGACGGCGTTCTTGTGATCACCGACGTTCATATAGGATCCACCCAAGTTGTAAAGTGACTTAGCGATGTCAGGATGTGCAGTGTTCTTTCCATGGAGTTTCCGCTCAATCTGTACTGTCTGTTCATAATAGTTGACTGCCTTTCTGTGGTCACCAAGGTCACTCCAGGTGGCAGCCAAGTTCATAAGTGTCCCGGCGATGTCAGGATGTGGAGTGTCCTCACCATAGATACCCCGCCTCATCTGTAGTGCCTGTTCATGATAGCTGACTGCCTTTCTGTGATCACCAAGGACCCTCCAGGCGATACCCAAGTTGTTAAGAGACGCAGCGATGTCAGGATGTTCTGAATCAGTGATCTCACCATAGATACTCCGCATCATCTGTAGTGACTGTTCATGATAGCTGAGGGCCTTTCGGTGGTCACCAAGGTTCCACCAGGCGTTGCCCAAGTTGTTAAGTGACGTGGCGATGTCAGGATGTGCAGCGTCCTCACCATAGATACTCTTCGTCATTTGTAAAACATGTTCATAATAGGTGATGGCCTTTCTGTGATCACCAAGGTGGCTCCAAGCGTTACCCAAGTTGATAAGTGATCTGGCGATACCAGGATGCTCGGTGTCCTTACCATGGATTTTCCTCTCAATCTGTAGTGCCTGTTCATGATAGTTGACGGCCTTTCTGTGATCACCAAGGTCCATCAAGGTGGTACCCAAGTTGTTAAGTGACGCGGCGACGTCAGGATGTTCAGTGTTCTCACCATGGATACTCTGCCTCATCTGTAGTGACTGTTCATAATAGCTGACGGCCTTTCTGTGATCACCAAGGTCCCTCCAGGCGCCACCCAAGTTGTTAAGTGACATGGCGATATCAGGATGTGCAGTATCCTCATTGTGGATTTTCAGCCTCATCTGTAGTGACTGTTCATAATACGTGACAGCCTTTCTGTGATCACCAAAATCATCCCAGGCGTGGCCCAAGTTGTGAAGTGACTTGGCGATGTCAGGATGTGCAGTGTCCTCACCGTGGATTTTCCGCTGCATCTGTAGTGATTGTACAAGGCAGTTGACGGCCTTTCTATAATTACTAAGGTGCCTCCAGGCGATACCCAAGCTACCAAGTGACGCGGCGATGTCAGGATGTGCAGTGTCCTTACCATGGATACTCCGCCTCATCTCTAGTGACTGTTCATAATAGCTGACGGCCTTTCTGTGATCCCCAAGCTGACACCATGCGTTGCCCAAGTTGTTGAGTGACTTGGTGATGTCAGGATGTTCAGTGCCCTCACCGTGGATTTTCCGCAACATCTGTAGTGCCTGTTCATTATAGCTGACGGCCTTTCTGTGATCACCAAGATAGTTCCAGGCGACACCCAAGTTGCAGAGTGTCACGGCGATGACAGGATGTGCAGTGTCCTCACCATGGATTTCCCGCTCCATCTGTAGTGCCTGTTCATGATAGCTGGCAGCCTTTCTTTGATCACCAAGGTTCAAACAGGCGACACCCAAGTTGTGGAGTGAACTGGCGATGTCAGTATGAGCAGTGTTCTTGCCATGTTTAGAAACCTCGTCCTGTAGTACCAGTTCCATGCACGATTTCGCATTTTCGTACTCACACAGACTTTCATATACCCCTGCTTGTAACTTTGGTGAGTTGTCAAAGAGAGCAGGAGGTTCTACCGTCAATGAGGAGATTTTGACAAGTTGAGGAATAAAGGCCTTTAATGGCGTTGCTGTGTAATGGTACCTCATCAGTTGTTTTTTATTTGAGAAGTAAAATACTTTCTTCAACTTCTCCCCCATGTCTGTGTTATCGGACATTGACACTAAGACTGACATGTTCTCCACCTGTCCACGGTTGTTCATGTATGTCCGCAGCCTCAGTTCTGCTGAGATGCTGACCAGCACCGTCAAGTGATGCGCGTTCTCACTGTTGATGACTCCGTTCTTGTTCATCTTCTGAATAGTCTCCCATATCTTTGTGGGTTGTATATTGTTGAGGAGTGCCCAACACGACACTGCAAGGGTCGAAAATCGATAGATTTCTTTCTTTACATCTAGCAGACTAGATGTCGTAGCTTCGAGTATAAACGTTTGGATATCCTCTCTCATTATGTTCAATGCCTGTATCACAGATATTGCTCCTTTACTATTTTGAAGTTGCTGAGTCCATAGAGTGGAATACGCTTCGGTCAAGTCCTGCTCTCCTGTGATCAAACACACGTTCCCCAATATGCTGGCGAGATGGTAACCTTTCTTTAAATGCACAGTCAAGTCGTCTTGCATGATTCTGGTCATCTCGCTTGGTGTGTGAATAAGTTCGAAGGTTGTGCCCCTGCCCAGTGGAGTCTTACATGCATGCGGCATGGCTCCGTCAAACGCGAACCCGCGCGGCGTTACAGAGTCGTAGAACCAGCTGTCCTGTGGGTCTTTGGAGGAGAAATCATTAAGGGACTGAATCCCCATGGCTGGGAGAATGGTCTCTCCCAGGTTGATGACTTTGAGATGCAGATAGTGAGTGAGGTTGCGGAAATACTCGACGTTACTCTCTGTTTCCTCCTCTATAAGGATGGCGAACTCCAGATCAGAGTACGGGGTTACTAACCCTGTCGCCTGTGAACCCAGGCCTATCATGGCGTACTTACAAGGAGGGGGACCCATTACCTCCATACATTCATCTACAAGGCCGGCTATGAACATTTTTCTCTGTTCAACAATTGTTTGGAACAATGTTATGATTGCTTCCGCTCTCTGCTTCTCCACTTCTCTTATCTCTGGATCATCGTCATCAAGACTATAAGGATCGATCTCCTGCTCGATTTGTTTCATCTCTTTTTCTACCTGCTCTCTGTCTTTCTTCAGTATTGATTTGTGTTTCTCTATCTCAATCTTGTCCACAACTTGTTTGGTCCCCAGCATGTGCTCAACAAATAACTGGCTAACGTGTAGGATTGCATGTTTGATGCCCTCTCTGTCTTCTGTCCTTGCTCTGACCAGTGCGGCATTACGGAGCGCTGCAGCCTTGGTGAAGTCACTTCCGTCTTTCGACTGCTTTCCTTTTTCCAGGTAGACATCGCTTAACCTGCACAGGGGCTGCGCCTCCTTGTTGTGTTGATCTGTATTTGAATCTGAAGTAAACAACAGTTTCAGGTTATAAAAACCCGTGACTAGATTTTTTTACAACTAATGATAATAATCTATCTATCTAGTACCTTTAGTACGTTGCATATTTCATCATAACGTACAGAGGTCATCGCTGTAATATTTTGTCTCTGGGTCATTGTGATGAAGAAATGTTTCAAAATGGCGATATGAATCATACTTCAACAGCAAGACACCAAAACACAATGCTTTGCTTCAATCAGATTCGAAATACTGTGTTTCGACTTTTTTAGGTATACATACATACATACATACATACATTTCACATGAACGGCCCTGAGCGCAGCTGCAAAGTGTTGTTCTGCCGTGTCCAGGTCACCTGTCAGCAGGGCTCTGCAGCCCTTTTGTAACTGGTCTCTGTACACAATATTAAAGAGAGATGATTATATTTGTATGTACCAGGGATCATGTAACACATATTTGCCGTATGATTAGAAATAAATGACGTCCTACATCAGCATTGGCAGGACAGATTTTAATGTGTTGATTATAGTTTTCTGCTTGTGTTCTTTGCGCTGCATAGAGAGGTTTTGCACAAGCATTTTACCGAGATTAATTGTTGAGACTGATGTCCTAAATGCGGTAATGACTCACACTTTCATTTAAAACATTGGTGAATTCGTTTTACAAAAGACTTGAAGACTAGATTGATGCAACTTACTTGGAATTGTCTGCTGTAGGGAGGCCGTGACCTTGAGGAATAGTCGAAGTGACCATGGTAGGTCTGGTTGGCTTACACTTGTTTGTATTTTTGCCTCTCGGTATCATCTAAAAATTAACAATTTAAGCAACCTTAATGTCTGAGTTAACAAGTACTTATAGATAACGACAATTCTCCACACTTTATTCTAACAATATATTTGCAATAAGTCTTAACACCTGACTGAACCACATGAACAGGAACGCCCAACCACACAGAGCATCAGTACGGTATGTTGGCATCAATACCAACGCACAAAATGTTATTTTAGGAAGCAAAACTAAACAAACACTTACTTGTCTCCATACTTCCTGTATGTCTCTCCTGACTTTTGCTGCGTGCAGTAAGCGATGTGTGAGGACGGTTTTCCCATGTGGATCGTCACATCGCTCCAGGGCTGTGCTGTACAGGCCTGTAGCCTTGGTCAAGTGTCTGGGCTCCTTTAAGTCACTTCCTCTCTTAAGGTTCACGTCTCCGAGACTTTTTATAGACTCTACTTCCAACAGATTGTTCCCCTCCACTATTCCTTCCACAAGGATCTTGGTGTAGCCATCTAAGATGGAGTCCATATGGCGACCACTAGCCCATTTCTTATCCAAGTCTTGAAAGATTTCTGTCGTTTTAGCAACAGAATCAATGTTTGTGTTCCTGGTTGAGTCAGCTATTGGCGTTTTTTGCCTGAGTTTCTCGGCGAGTTTGACCCTATGTTGGAGAGACTCGCCTTCCCCCGGGTCCTCACACCGGAGCAGCGCGGCCTTGTACAGATTCAGGCCCCGCTCCAAGTTCTGTGGAGCTTCGGTCTTGTGGAGTCTTCCTTTCTCCACGTTTAAGTCTCCCAGGCTCTTCAGTACTTCCACTTCCTGCAGCCTGTCCATATCAGACATGGCGGCCAGAAGGGCGCGGCCGTACCCCGTCTCGGCCAGGTCATACCTGTTAGCCGTCACAAACCTCCGGCATTGCACGTCTGCAGGGAGAAGGGTCCCCGCAACACGCAGCATGTTCGACATGGTGATCGGGCTGGTAATGGTACAGAGAACACAAGTCACTAACGAGGTCTGAAAACGACTTTTAGTCGCCACGTAATGCGGAAGTGTCGGTGGGGGAATACCAGGTGTGGTGACGTAATCAGGTAGGTTTGTCTCTAGTTCGACATGCAATTTTAACAGGTACCGCAGAACTCTGCTTATCTCCGCTACACCGGGTGCAAAATAGTGGGAAGAAAGAAGCGAAAAAAAACGCCGAAGGGATAGATTTTCGACTTAGTTTGTCGCCCAGAGGTCCCATTGATGTTCACCGAACCATCTATAGGGATAGTCGGTCGCGTTTCCCCCTGTGTTGTCCTTTACAACAGGACTACTGGTAATTCCCGTGTGAGGGGGATCCCCCATGACTCATGACCTCCTGACATCACTGTGAATACCTGCGGCATCAGGTGTCAGCAGTAAACAATGGTTTTATTTCTGAAACAACGGTGAACATACGCGGGACTTTCCAGCAGTTTCCAATGCTGTGCTGTTGACGATATCAAACAAAATCCTTCCTTCAAAATCCGAGGAAGCCGACTTTCGATATCATATGTAATGTTATGGATGTTAAACAGGAATTGTTGGAGACTGGAAGAACGTGTTTTTACCAGAACAGAATAAAGCCTGGTGCAAGAAGATAAGAAGCTTGGAGGCACCGGCATTAACGGAGTTCGAAAGAACTGTTTATCGTTCCATAATTAATACATACAGCAGTAGTTAAGGTGAATTTCAGCTGATTTTGGTCTTCGCCAGAAAATAATTAAAACTACTTCTAAAATTGTAAGAAAAAAAGAAAGTATGAGAATTGCTGCCACTGTGTTCACCCGTCTCGCCAATTTCTACTATTCTGTCTTTCTTCTTTCTTATCGTCTTTCTTGTTAATCTTTATTGAGATCGCAGCAAGACAATCCAATACTGGCACTAGGCAGCTACTAGCTGACAGCGTGACCACATATTTCATACATATTACAACAACGGTGAACACAACGTAAATACAAACAAATATCGATAAATAGCATCAGATATATCGAATAAAAAATGGCTATGTTGTCGGCAACCAAAGAAGTGGGGGGGGGGGTCTTGGGCGTCTCTGCTACATGTGCATCATGGCAACGTTGGTGCATGCGCACATGTCTGAAAAAGTCACGAGATTATATCTCCCGTATGTTTGAATAGATTTGTTTGATGTTTCTGCTAACCAGCCCAGATTTCCACGAAAATGAGTCTAGCTCTTGCAGAAAAACAAAACGCCCGAGGAAGACCGAGTAATTCGGTCGACAATTTCGGTAATTCTTTGAGTTGAACTACAGTTTGAAAATTCTCATAACAGATGAACGTTCATGTTTGTCTGTTTATTTTCATCCTAGGATTCAAAGCAGCTGCACGGGCCTGTCTTGAGAAGCTGGAGTAGCGCCGATTGGAATTCTCGAACCCCAACCTCATGGTAACCTAGCAAATACAGGAATAACAAGATCATATCAAAATCGGAAGTTCTGCTGAAGTACCAAGAAAGCTACAAAATACAGTATCATTTCTTCGATAGGTCAAGACCGACAGACCTACCAAGTTTCATAACAACCCGTGCATAAGCTTCCTGAGTTATCCTGCTGCTATACCAAAAACATACATCCAAACATCCAAACGCTATCGAAAACATAACTTTCTAGGTTGTTTGTTCTTCAGTTATACATTTGTTCAAGTACAGTTCTGGTAGAATCCGAATACTTGCATTATGACTCATTACGTACTTCAGGGTGTTTTTTTTGTGCTATGGAGGCTAACCACACACAACTGTACGTACGAGAAGCCCTATCAGACATCTGCTTGGAGATTAAGCTACATGCACGTCTGCATGCGTGGAAAATATCATTGTTTTATTTTCTCTCTACTCTTTATGGCACGGTCACATTTCCAAGCCGGGGCCCGGCCGGGCTGTTTGCGTGAACGAAAAATAAACAATTTTTATTAAGAATATACACATTAGTGCTCATGGTTAGTTTTCTAAAACTTTTTGTGTGTGTTTTTCTGTCTTATATTATACTTTTCGTTCCATAAGACTGCCCGGCCGGGCTCCGGGTTGGGAAATGTGACCGCGCCCTTACTTGGCACAGAGATTATTACGGTAACCCTCCCCACATCTGCTTTGTGGTGATATTTACCCGGGAAGTCGTTGATGTCGATGATGACGTGTTTTCCGGTTCCGTCTTCCACGATGACGTCAATGCCTATCAGGCTGGACCCCAGCACTCGTCTGGTCGCTTCGGAAATCCGCGAAATCTTTTCGGCAGACACTGGGCGGGTTAGACCGGTCGGTTCGCCATGTTTTCCCTTGAATAACAAAAAATCGGAGATTTCGAACTTCTGGGAAAAATTTTAAGTTGTCGTGACCTTCAAGTTTACAAACGTCCGGGAAGTATTAGGGGTTTCAAAAATGAACTGTGGAGGGAATTGTATGAAGTAATTTGACCATGTAGTACACCACGTCCTGAAGTCCTCCACATACCGCCCACTCACTTCACCTTCAGGCTTGACCTGCCTGTCAATCAACGGTCAAAACCACTTCCCACCATGCCATGCAAAGCTTTTAGGACAAACAGAGTTCCTGCACCTCAGCCACTCAAAACAATACTTCCGGAAGTAATAACTATGGTGTACGAATATCTAAAATGTAACGCATAGTCAAAGTTGTCAGGAATCGAAATACTTTTTTCTGCACTGGTGCAGGTAGCATTGGAAATTTCCTGCACCAGACAAATTTTACCTGCACCACTCTGTACTAAAAGTAGATTTTATTGGGGAATACATCAACCTAGAAACTGTAACAGTAAGAACACGATTTGAATTCTTTATCTTGCATCTGGTAACCGTACAGAATACAACAATCCACACCTATGTACCAAATACAGGGATGGTGCAAGTTTGGTGTATGCAGGTAGACATCAGAAATATCTGCACAGCTCCAATTGTACTTGCATATGCAAGTGGTATTTCGAGCCCTGGTTCTAAATACACGGTGAACTGAACATATCGCAAAAGTTGTTTTATTTTTCATTTACTTACAGCATTTAGCGGTGACACGGAATCGGCTTTGGCCACTTCGGATGTAGAGAATTCAACATTGGGAAGATCATCTATAATAAAAACAATGCATGTTCTTGCCCACATTCTTGCCCACATGTGCTAAATGCAGAAATGCAGTAGCTACTGCAATGGTAAAATAAAGGTAAAAAAGGTAAAGTCTACTTAAAGGTAAAATATCATTACCTGTAGTGTTGATAATAGACAAGGGGGAGACAAAATATCAAAGCATATAAATCTATGTTAGCACCATCGTATACATGCCAGATCTATCGTTTACAAAACAGTTGCCTGGACATATAAAACTATTAATAACATATCCTCTAGTGGTGAGGCAGGGGGAAAAAACAGTGTCACGTAAAACTTACCGGACCCCGCTAAGTTTCTTAAGGAGGGTCTGCCGTAGACGAAATGAGCATCCCCGATCACGTACAACTGTGGAAATACAGAATTCATTATTTCATTCAATATTATCTCAGATGAAGACAAAAAATACAAAACCGGATGTTCTGCTGCAGTATCTAGGCCAGTCGCCAGGAGGCTCATATTTAACCTTGACCTGCATCTTTCCAAGACATGCCCACATATCAATTTGAAATATCATGACAATGTAATACCGACCACAAAACTGCGGAAACACAGTCACACACACACACACACACACACACACACACACACACACACACACACACACACGCACACACACACACACACACACACACACACACACACGCACACACACACACACACACACACGCACACACACACACACACACACACGCACACACACACACACACACACACACACACACACACACACACAGAGAGAGAGAGAGAGACAGACAGACAGACAGACAGACGGGCCAAAAACAATACCTTCTTCGTGAAGGTAATGATGGCAAAAAAATGTAATTAAAAACAATGGAGTTGACTGACTTTATGGAGGATTCCTGAATGGTTGAAGAAGCCCTCAGCAGCACACGGCAAATCTAACCCTTCCAAACCGCGTCTCCCAAACACCAGCTTCATCTGAATACAATCATCACAAATAACGACATAACGTCAGACGTAAAAAGCGAGAAGTAGCATTTTGCATTCTATTGTGTCTTAATAAGTTAAAAGCGGAATTGACCATAACATTTAGTTCTTGGTTACATTTTTCGCTTTAAACTATAAGCAGTAAAATCTAACGGTATAAGACATAGTAAAGGAAGATAGCTAGAAGCTGATAGTTTGAACTTACAAAAAATTCAAATAAGAGTTCAAAAGCAAAATATGACAAACGTACTCAAAAATAAATGAAACACTATAACAAGTTTGGTTCTAAGCTACGTTTTGCTCTAAAAACTATAATCATTAAAATCTTACTGTATAAGACATAGTAAATGACAATAGCTAATTGTTTGAACTTGCCAATTGAAATGAATGCCAAAGTTAATCAAATAACTAGATGAAAAAGAAATCATACGCACCCTGTGATGAGAATGTGCAAGAAACGATGCCGATTTGCATACTGGACAACAGAAGTTAAAATAAGTGTTAACACAGACAAAATGCCACTTATGAACTATAATACAATGAATGTTATGTATACAATGAATGCTATACATAATCGTCAGTCACCCAAAATAATATTTCTGTACTCGGATGGAAATATTACTCACAAAAAGGGAACGTTACTCCTGCCTGCTCCAAACGTTTCGCCATATTTTCAACTCCAGTGGTTTCTAGATAGGCTCTGTTTGGCACGACAACGTCTGGATCTGCTTGTACAAGAAATGGCAATGAGGATGTTACAATAAATATGAAAAAAAACATAATACTTAGACCAAGGTACAGCAAAACGCATGTTCATCAGCTTTGAATTTCGCTAGGCAATGTGACGAGGTAGATTCAATTTAGTATGCAAAAAAATTGAACAAAACATTGAGTTTTTGACCCTCGTGTCCTCACAATTGGTGTATTTTAACAGTTTGCCTACTCTATTATTATTATTAACGTAAAAGTTTTGCCGTACCGTTGAGTAAGTTCACCACCTCTTTTGCAACTTTCTGAGCCTGAAGCCGGTCATGCAACAGCCGCCAGGAGGGGAGCGGGTTCACTACTACCATGTGGGGGTGACGGGCCATGTAGTCCTGCAAAATTATCCAATCAATAAATAGATTCATCTATTAATCTATTAATGGTTGATGGATGGATGGATGGATGGATGGATAGATAGATGGATGGATGGATGGATGGATGGGTTGATTGGTTGGTTGGTTGGTTGATTTGATGGATGAATGGAGGGATGGATGGATGGATGGAAGGATGGATGGATGGATGGATGAATTGATGAGTTGGTGGGTGGGTATGTGGGTGGGTGAATGGATGGATGGATGGATGAATGGGTGGGTGGGTTGAATGGATGGATGGATGGGTGGGTTGGTTTGATGGATGGATAGATGGATGGATGGGTGGGTTGGTAGGTTGATGGGTGGGTCGATTGAATGGGTGGGTGGGTTGAATGGATGGATGGATGGATGGGTGGGTTGGTTGGTTGGTTGGTTGGTTGGTTGGTTGGTTGGTTGGTTTGATGGATGGATGGGTTGGTTGGTTTGATGGATGGATTGATGGATGGATGGATGGATGGATGGGTTGGTTTGATGGATTGATGGATGGGTGGGTGGGTTGGTTGGTTTGATGGATGGATGGGTTGGTTTGATAGATTGATGGATGGATGGATGGATGGGTTGGTTTGATGGATGGATGGATGGATGGATTGATGGATGGATGGATGGATGGATGGATGGGTGGATGAATGGATTTGTTTATATTTTCCTGCACACTCCTTTGATTTTCGGCAAAAAATTCTAGAACCAACAACGTAGCCCGTGTTACACAATCCCTCGCTGCCGGTGAGCCCTTGGCCCCCTCCTTTCTAGGTCAGGTTACAAGACAAGAAACAGTCGCGGCCTTACCTTTAACTCGCTCAAGAACAATCCCATCTGATAGTCCCCGTCTCTCGCCCCACGTACGATATCCGTTAGGTCATGAACAAACACGTCTAACGGACCTTGGGCAGCAACCGAGCGGTTTATGTCCACCTGAGGAGTAGACGGAACACCTTTTTTTAGATCTCACTGGTGCCTTGGGCCTAATCTCTAAGCCAATCTTTCTGTAGCCGTGACAATGTTCAATTGGCCAGACAGCATCCAATTGGCTAAGTACTTCTAGTAGCCCGTTGCAATTGGATATTGCCTGGCCAATACATTGTTTTGGCTCCGAAAAGATCTGCCTAGAGATTACCCTGGGCCCTCTTTCAATTGGACGAAGACAGCCGAGAGACCAAAACTGGATTTTTATTACCTTTGACTTTATAGATTATGATTCATAATGTAAAATATGAATTAAAATAGAACAAAACAGACTAAGTGTATGAAATACACTTCTTTGCCAACAGAATTCGTTTGTTGGGGCTGTTGGGCTATAAAATTATGACTGAACACATGATGTATCTAGATATCTATAACAATTGTATTGCATCCATACAAATTTTTCTTCAAATATACGAATCCGCATGAAACAATTTTACAAATTTCCCAATGGAAAAAAGACAAAGAACGTTTTAGTATAAGAACCGACGAATCATAAGAAATATCAACGAATGTGTAAAATCAATTGCTTGTTATCCAAATCTTATAATGTGACACTCAATGTCTATGTTTGAACACAATCTTACCTTTCTAAAGTCAATTCCGTAGTCCCTAAAAAGAAATGAAGATCAATATTTGGTATTGTGAAGAAAGAGCAATAGCTATATTGTACGTTATTTGCTAATTTTGCAAGAATTTACACCTCGTCAAATATGGTTTGCCCGGGAGAGTGGAGCAGAGTCGCCGCCTACCACCTCTTTCACAAAGTGCAGGAGTATGTTATCCGTATCACACTCAAGGAAAGAAACAACGTAGGTGGATAAAAGATACAGGTGAATTTAACCAAGGGAGTACAAACAGAAAAAGGAAAAGTAATAACAGGACAGCAATTGGAAAAGAAACTTCGAACTAAGAAAGAAATTACTCGACGAAAGAGAAAGAAAAACAAAAGGGGTTACAAGACAAAACAAAAATCGCCATCACTGACGAAAGATTGTCACGGATGCTACCTGAAAACGTCTGACTGTTTCGAAACATAATCAGTTGTTTGAGTAACTGTTATCTTTGAATCTCACTACTTCAATGTATAACCTTCATAGACGAAACAAAAATGATAAAAAGTTCAAATGAATAACAATGGACCTTTCCGGACTGTCCATCACAATTATCAGTTCAACCAATGACAACATGACAATTAGCAGTTCGACCAATGAGAGAGTGGCTGCATGTCGGTCAAACATTTGCATTTGTATGTTTTGACCGAGGTAGGCGGGACTATAGGAAAGGTCCATTGTTTCTAAGAAAGAAATCTACCTGTAATTTTCCTTATACGTCTGTAGCTGTAGACGGTTTTCTTTCGTTTCTGACAAGACGTAACCGACTCGACATCTTCTGTTCTTCTGAATACCACTCTCTGGTGCTGTGGTACATACTCTCGCCGGGAAAAAAGCTGTAAAAAGATTAACTCATACAATTAAAGAAATTACAGCAAACAGGTATCCTTAATAAACGTGCTACAAATGTTAGCAAAAAAGGTCCACCCCCCCCTGCATAATGGCATGGTCAAGTGGTCAATTATTCCTAATAATTGCACACTTATGATGATGGCACTTTCTATGGCATTATGGCGTCATAACCAATATGACATGGAGACTTTTGCTGATTGGTCAACGATGATAATTCCATTTCATGCAATAAGGGTATAAAATCTAATTCTTAATATGTCTATGCTCAAACGTTTCGGTATATTATATTGCATTTTTGCTCGGTAGTAACTATCGTAATCGTTTGAGTCTTGTGATAGTTATTTTTTAACCAACTGGAAGTCAGGCACTTTCACGGGGGTTGAGGTACAGTTTCTTTCGGGGCATGTTGGCCCTGGAGCCGAAGAGCCGGTTTGTGTATGGCCTGGGGAAAAGTCTGGCCTCCAGGTTGGCATTTCATTTCATTTATTGGTGATGCGAACAGTGCATTACAAGTGGCAGCCAGGCAGCTGTGAGGCTGGTAGCGGCTGCCACTGATACAAACAACACAAACAAAATCATTACAATATACATTATACAGGACCTACAACGAAATGTCAATACATGTATATCCAAATGCATAATACAATAACAGTACACTATACAATAACCAAAGTACATCATATCATAGCATTTTCTGTACCAAGCAGACGTTCAGTTTTCTGTGGGTTTCTAATCCTATCCCCATCATCCCCATGAGTTTTAAAACCATAAAAGAAAGCTTGCCTCCTGCGCAGACTTTCTAGTGACCAGCGTTTGTTTCTACCACTCTCTCCGGGCGGATACAGCCCTCCCACCGAAAAGAAACCGCCTCGCTTCAGCGACCGCGCTCGTAGAAACAAACGCCGCCCGCTAGAACGTCAGCGTAGGAGGCTAAGAGATAGTCATGTATGCTTACTTGTAGTAATAGTGCTTTCAAAGAACCATTTGTCCGAAATAACCATGACAGAAATTAGAAAAAACAGGACGACAGTGACGTCGCTTCGCCACATCGCGTCTAGATAACCAGCAAACACGAGTAGTCACCACCAAGCCTCTGATCTGAAACAAAAAGAAACATGGTAAGATTATCAGAGATGGCAGACTTCACCCCCTTTTCTGAACAGACGGAATAGGGACATGATAATATATGACAACGCTGCATTCTGTACATTACATAGAAACGCACACACACTTACACACACACATACACACACACACACACACACACACACACACACACATACATACAAACAAGCACGGACGCACACACACACACACATACATACATACATACATACAAACAAGCACGCACGCACGCACACACACACACACACACACACACGCACACACACACACACATACATACAAACAAGCACGCACGCACGGACGCACACACACACACACACACACACATACATACAAACAAGCACGCACACACACACACACACACACACACACACACACACACACACACACATACCCTTGTGAATAATTTCATCAGGTTGGCAAGAGACTGTATGAGACTTTAATCAACAAGTGGTGGGTTTTTACATCATGTACAAGCGACACCTAGCTGCAGTACGAACAAGAGTTCCACGACCTCATATCTCCATGAAATATGGTTTCCTGAACACAAATAACATATAATTGATGTGAAAGTCCAATCCTTTGGCAATGTTTCATGTCAACGCGTTATCATTAATTATGCATATGACCTGTACATTAACATAATATATGTATGGTGTTGTAAACTTTAACTAACTTACACATGTCACAAGTATGAAATTCCCATCAATGACCACTAAGGAATTATATAATTTTCATATTAATTATGCAAATGAGGTCTATATTTGCATAACTGGTATCTGTTGATATTCTACCTGCGATAGATTATGCACATTACATGTATGACATTGACACATTACATGCATGTGTCAATGTAAAACACTGGAATTTCATAATTTTCTCATTAATTATGCAAATTAAGTCCTCATTTACATAATTTGCATTTAATTATGTACATCTCTGTGTAAGCTTCCTGCATACCAAAAATCATGATAATACGTTGTTCCTTTCTGGACTTATATGCTCTTAAAAATTTCTTCAAAAAACTCCCTGCAGTTCCAGCACAAGCTGCTAGGGGGACCAAACCCACACCACTTATTCCTGACAGGAAAAGCTATCTGCCACTAAAAAATCAAAACCATAGCATGTTCAGGACAAAAGATACAAAAACCGGAAGTTCTGCTGCAGTACCAAGGTCAGCCACCAGGAGGCCCAGATTTGACCTTGACCTTTGTCGTCCTAAGACCTACCTACATACCAAATATCATCACCATCCATAAAGGCGTTCTTAAGTTATGCTCACCAGTAATTGGCGGAAACACACACAGACAGACACACACACAGACAGACAGACAGACACACAGACAGACAGACCCAAAACAATATCTCCATTTTTCATGGAGATAATCAGAGCCAATCATTATTACCCTGAAGAAGGTGACAGACGGTCACCAAAACGTCGGATCTACGAACCCGCTGGTCGTGGAATAAATAAATAACCTTCTTCTACACACATACATACTATTTAGCAAAATGCGCTACCTTGAGAAAATGGAGAGAGAAGAAACTCATAGCGTCGCCTGGTGTGTACAACACGATCTAGACACTCCCCCTAAACAATGTTACCAAGCAGGTTCTGTCACGTCGTTTGTGTTGACCCGCCACAAGGTCACCGAACAAAAGACTTCTGTCACATGACTGTTCAATCTAACGTTGGTGCGCATGGTCAGCTGGTGTGTTACGCCGAAGGGCGGTTATACCGGCTATACAGATACAGATACAGCATGTGAAAATGCGATAAATATTACATGTAAAATCATTCAGCATCGTCTTCTTATGTGATTTTCTTAAATAATATATTATGTTTGGATGTCAGTGTTACGTGTAAATAAATTCAAGTTACTAAGTTTTAAAATATTGTAGTACGTTCAGCTGATATGTATCTAATAGCATTTACTTAGGGGTAATGACCCGCCCCGAGGAGCACGTTGGCAGAACGTACTGCACCTGCGCGAAACCCGTAATGTATTGTGCATAGCACTTTGGCAGAACGTCTCATATAAGGTTGTATTAGAGCATAAAAGGTTGACAGCCTGTCTGTAGTTTTCAGATGTTGTATAGGAAAAGATATCGTCTGCAACAGGCCAAATTTTGATGCAACGTTGACCAAACATCCAACGAAAAACGTTTAAAAATCAGGGTTTTGCGCAAGCGCAGTACGTTTTGCCGACGTGCTGCCCCGAGGTGTATATATAAAGCAGAGGTTAGTGAATTTTGTCCGAGCAGACAAACCAGTGTCATATTACAGTGAAGTCAGATGTCGTATGTTGCGTTAGCGGGAGGCAGTCACGTGACTGCCTACGTAACAACCGTCATCGCGATCGTATACATGTATATATGCGTATCAAAAATCATAAGGACAAGCACAAACTTTCGATCTCTGGTTCAGACCTTTCTGAAAGACACTTTGGTTTACTTGAAGGTTTCATCTGAAATGGCTTATATATTTTTATGAATGAAAAATCCTGAAGAATGTATGAAACTGCCAAAGGGCTGTCACCTTGTTTGGGGAGAGCATGGAGGTAAATAACTTCCTTATCGAACCTCCCTGGGGAGAGCCACACCCCACGCACGTTAAAGAACCCACCACACCTTTCGGCAAAGAGTAGGGGCATGCCCCGGTGTGCGATGGTTCAAATACTACAAACTGGGAGTTGGTGGTTCACTACAAATCACCCGGGCGGAGGCCTGGAGAACCCTCGTCTCGTATAAACCACGTGGTGATTAACATCATCACCAGGACTCCAGGAAGAATAGTGTGAATTGACACACTAATGGCGATCCTTACTAACTAAAACCCAACCAAACCAAAACCTTCCTGAGGCCATGTGGGGATATAACTTTATAATAGTTATTGGATCACAGTGACGGCACCTATATCTGCATGTAACATCATCTCCAAATCAGCACATACTTTACAATAAAATCGATTCAAAACCTCCCAAAAGGTGTTTCAAAGACGCCAGTGTTTTGAACGCTTAATCTAGAGAAAGGAGGAAAGCGTACAGCTTGTTTAATGAATTAAATAGAGCAATTAATGTGTATGCGCCCGAGGCGTGTGTAACTAACGCCCTGTGTGACTGTAAGCTCTATGGGGGTATCTACATAAATTACAATACAAATTGCTAAGACTAAACTAAATTTATAGCAGTTTATCCGTGAATTCAAATCTGTCAACGAATCTTTTCACTGTTGGAAGAAAGGCGCATCTTAAGTTGGATACAAGGATAACAGAAATGGTGAATACACCTGTACTAAATGAGCAGGTGATAAACAAGTCTGCTCAGGTGTGTTACCTGTAGTGTTGCCTGTTCGGTCCCCACCTAGTTGATGCATTTTCTTTCAAGACGACTCTTAAGACCATTCCGTCTTCTGGATTCGATCTCTGTTGACAAGATTCCTCATAAAACTGTATTACTTACCTGCTGGTACACCTGTACAGGTGACAAAACCTTGTTTTGGGGACACCTGTCACCTCCTTACTTCCTCTGCTGTCACGGCGGGGGGTCAGGGGTCAGGACCGGTTTGACCTGTTTATTTATTTATTACATCTTAAGACAACTGGCTTGCCCCTAAAGCAATTCTTTGCTGATTTTCGGGGGGGGGGCAGTGAACGATTTGTCATCTGTTACATGTGACGTTAGTTTGCACCAATTATAAATATAACAATAACCTTTATTGTACATTATCATATAGAACGTCGACGAATCAGAAGGCTCCATTTCCCCCATAACCCAGGTCGTTGATATCCGATATACGGACCCGGAGGTCCGTAACGATATTGACCAATCAGCGTCGGCCGGTGACCTCGTTCTGTCCAATGACGTCAGATGGAACAGCATTCGGGTTCGACAACAAAATCTGTCTAAGGACATTTTTTAGTTTGTCCGTCATCTTTACGGAGAGAGCACATCGTAATGGATGTGCAATTTAAACACCAAGCAGAAGATTTGGACCCGATACTAGGTGCGTGGTCGCCCGGGAACAACCGACGGAACCGGAGGGAGAATAGGAAAAAGGTACCGAGGGCGCACGTACTCGTTTGAATGGACAGTTGGAGGAAGCGCAAATGGAAAAAAAAAATTGTATGTGGGCCTGGACATGGTTTCACTGTGTATTCTGGTTGAATAAAAAGGCCTTATAGCTATGATACAAATGATCCAGCTGACAAATTCAAGGTAGTTATATAGTTTTTATTCATCATGATAAACCTTCTTCCGACTGTATTAGTACTGACTATTCTTGATAGTTACTGCCATTACGGTGATCGCCATGCGCGCCAGACTCAGCGCCTTACGTGTCTTTGCAACGTCTGGATGTTCGTCATCCGGATCCTCACCGTAGATATTCCGCCACATCAGTAGTGTCTGTTCGAAATAGTTGACAGCCTTTCTTAACTCGCCAAGAACCACCCAGGCGGCACCCAAGTTGTCAAGTGACTTGGCAATGTCAGGGCATGCAGTGTCCTCACCATAGATACTCCGCCACATCTGTAGTGTCTGTTCAAAATAGTAGACGGCCTTTTTGTGATCTCCAAGGTTCCCCCAGGCGGTACCCAAGTTGTTAAGTGACGTGGCAATGCCAGGATGTTCAGTGTTATCACTGTAGATACTCTGCGTCATCTGTAGTGACGAGTTTTAATATTCTTTATAGCCAGTTGGAAAATGATGCGACATCATCAACTCCAGGTTTCATATGTTTACGGACTTGTTATGACGCCAATGATCCAGTTACAAAGGTCGCTATATATTTTCATATAGCATATTAGTGGTCGACTGCACCGCAGCCGGACGATGATGATGGTGGGCATATTAAACTTTCTCCCGAACGTATTTTGATACTTGACACCCTTTCGGCGATCACCAAAGGGTTATACACTTCGTTAAAGTTATAGTCAGCCCCATAAGTGTCTTTGCAACGTCAGGATGTTGGTCATCCTCGCCGTATATACTCCGCCACATCTGTAGTGCCTGTTGAAAATAGCTGACGGCCTTTCTGTGGTCACCAAGAATCGCCCAGTTAACACCCAAGTTGTTAAGTGACGCGGCAATATCAGGATGTGCAGTGGTCTTGCCATAGATACCCCGCCTCATCTGTAGTGACTGTTCATAATAGCTGACGGCGTTCTTGTGATCACCGACGTTCATATAGGATCCACCCAAGTTGTAAAGTGACTTAGCGATGTCAGGATGTGCAGTGTTCTTTCCATGGAGTTTCCGCTCAATCTGTACTGTCTGTTCATAATAGTTGACTGCCTTTCTGTGGTCACCAAGATCACTCCAGGTGGCAGCCAAGTTCATAAGTGTCCCGGCGATGTCAGGGTGTGGAGTGTCCTCACCATAGATACCCCGCCTCATCTGTAGTGCCTGTTCATGATAGCTGACTGCCTTTCTGTGATCACCAAGGACCCTCCAGGCGATACCCAAGTTGTTAAGAGACGCAGCGATGTCAGGATGTTCTGAATCAGTGATCTCACCATAGATACTCCGCATCATCTGTAGTGACTGTTCATGATAGCTGAGGGTCTTTCGGTGGTCACCAAGGTTCCACCAGGCGTTGCCCAAGTTGTTAAGTGACGTGGCGATGTCAGGATGTGCAGTGTCCTCACCATAGATACTCTTCGTCATTTGTAAAGCATGTTCATAATAGGTGATGGCCTTTCTGTGATCACCAAGGTGGCTCCAAGCGTTACCCAAGTTGATAAGTGACCTGGCGATACCAGGATGTTCGGTGTCCTTACCATGGATTTTCCTCTCAATCTGTAGTGCCTGTTCATGATAGTTGACGGCCTTTCTGTGATCACCAAGGTCCATCCAGGCGGTACCCAAGTTGTTAAGTGACGCGGCGACGTCAGGATGTTCAGTGTTCTCACCATGGATACTCCGCCTCATCTGTAGTGACTGTTCATAATAGCTGACGGCCTTTCTGTGATCACCAAGGTCCCTCCAGGCGCCACCCAAGTTGTTAAGTGACATGGCGATGTCAGGATGTGCAGTATCCTCATTGTGGATTTTCAGCCTCATCTGTAGTGACTGTTCATAATACCTGACAGCCTTTCTGTGATCACCAAAATCATCCCAGGCGTGGCCCAAGTTGTGAAGTGACTTGGCGATGTCAGGATGTGCAGTGTCCTCACCGTGGATTTTCCGCTGCATCTGTAGTGATTGTACAAGGCAGTTGACGGCCTTTCTATGATAACTAAGGTGCCTCCAGGCGATACCCAAGCTACCAAGTGACGCGGCGATGTCAGGATGTGCAGTGTCCTTACCATGGATACTCCGCCTCATCTGTAGTGACTGTTCATAATAGCTGGCGGCCTTTCTGTGATCCCCAAGCTGACACCATGCGTTGCCCAAGTCGTTGAGTGACTTGGTGATGTCAGGATGTTCAGTGTCCTCACCGTGGATTTTCCGCCACATCTGTAGTGCCTGTTCATTATAGCTGACGGCTTTTCTGTGATCACCAAGATAGTTCCAGGCGACACCCAAGCTGCAGAGTGTCCCGGCGATGACAGGATGTGCAGTGTCCTCACCATGGATTTTCCGCTCCATCTGTAGTGCCTGTTCATGATAGCTGGCGGCCTTTCTTTGATCACCAAGGTTCAAACAGGTGACACCCAAGTTGTTGAGTGAACTGACGATGTCAGGATGTGCAGTGTTCTTGCCATGTTTAGAAACCTCGTCCTGTAGTACCAGTTCCATGCACGATTTCGCATTTTCGTACTCACACAGACTTTCATATACCCCTGCTTGTAACTTTGGTGAGTTGTCAAACAGAACAGGAGGTTCTACCGTCAATGAGGAGATTTTGACAAGTTGAGAAATAAAGGCCTTTAATGGCGTTGCTGTGTAATGGTACCTCATCAGTTGTTTTTTATTTGAGAAGTAAAATACTTTCTTCAACTTCTCCCCCATGTCCGTGTTATCGGACATTGACACTAAGACTGACATGTTCTCCACCTGTCCACGGTTGTTCATGTATGTCCGCAGCCTCAGTTCTGCTGAGATGCTGACCAGCACCGTCAAGTGATGCGCGTTCTCACTGTTGATGACTCCGTTCTTGTTCATCTTCTGAATAGTCTCCCATATCTTTGTGGGTTGTATATTGTTGAGGAGTGCCCAACACGACACTGCAAGGGTCGAAAATCGATAGATTTCTTTCTTTACATCTAGCAGACTAGATGTCGTAGCTTCGAGTATAAACGTTTGGATATCCTCTCTCATTATGTTCAATGCCTGTATCACAGATATTGCTCCTTTACTATTTTGGAGTTGCTGAGTCCATAGAGTGGAATACGCTTCGGCCAAGTCCTGCTCTCCTGTGATCAAACACACGTTCCCCAATATGCTGGCGAGATGGTAACCTTTCTTTAAATGCACAGTCAAGTCGTCTTGCATGATTCTGGTCATCTCGCTTGGTGTGTGAATAAGTTCGAAGGTTGTGCCCCTGCCCAGTGGAGTCTTACATGCATGCGGCATGGCTCCGTCAAACGCGAACCCGCGCGGCGTTACAGAGTCGTAGAACCAGCTGTCCTGTGGGTCTTTGGAGGAGAAATCATTAAGGGACTGAATCCCCATGGCTGGGAGAATGGTCTCTCCCAGGTTGATGACTTTGAGATGCAGATAGTGAGTGAGGTTGCGGAAATACTCGACGTTACTCTCTGTTTCCTCCTCTATAAGGATGGCGAACTCCAGATCAGAGTACGGGGTTACTAACCCTGTGGCCTGTGAACCCAGGCCTATCATGGCGTACTTACAAGGAGGGGGGCCCATTACCTCCATACATTCATATACAAGGCCGGCTATGAACATTTTTCTCTGTTCAACAATTGTTTGGAACAATGTTATGATCGCTTCCACTCTCTTCTTCTCCACTTCTCTTATCTCTGGATCATCTTCATCAAGACTATAAGGATCGATCTCCTGCTCGATTTGTTTCATCTCTTTTTCTACCTGCTCTCTGTCTTTCTTCAGTATTGATTTGTGTTTCTCTATCTCAATCTTGTCCACAACTTGTTTGGTCCCCAGCATGTGCTCAACAAATAACTGGCTAACGTATAGGATTGCATGTTTGATGTCCTCTCTGTCTTCTGTCCTTGCTCTGACCAGTGCGGCATTACGGAGCGCTGCAGCCTTGGTGAAGTCACTTCCGTCTTTCGACTGCTTTCCTTTTTCCAGGTAGACATCGCTTAACCTGCACAGGGGCTCCGCCTCCTTGTTGTGTTGATCTGTATTTGAATCTGAAGTAAACAACAGTTTCAGGTTATATATATATAAAAACCCGTGACTAGATTTTTTTACAACTAATGATAATAATCTATCTATCTAGTACCTTTAGTACGTTGCATATTTCATCATAACGTACAGAGGTCATCGCTGTAATATTTTGTCTCTGGGTCATTGTGATAAAGAAATATTTCAAAATGGCGATATGAATCATACTTCAACAGCAGGACACCAAAACACAATGTTTTGCTTCAATCAGATTCGAAATACTGTGTTTCGACTTTTTTAGGTATACATACATTTCACATGAACGGCCCTGAGCGCAGCTGCAAAGTGTTGTTCTGCCGTGTCCAGGACACCTGTCAGCAGGGCTCTGCAGCCCTTTTGTAACTGGTCTCTGTACACAATATTACAGAGAGATGATTATATTTGTATGTACCAGGGATCATGTAATACATATTTGTCTTCGTCAGAAGAACTATGGAAATGGTTGGCCGCATTGTGGGTGACAGCGGATTTAGGGATATAACTCTGGAAGGCATGATTCGAAGTCCCTGATTTTTGGCAGGCAGATTACCGTTATTAAGGCCGAAGTCAAGTGCAGGTTTGGGCTTTGTGGGGGGTCCGTACGTCACGTTAGTGAACCTTTTGTGTTTGTTGCTTGTTAACAAAATAAGTCGAGTATATTTAAATAGATGGTCATGATTTTTGGTAGGCAAATTACCGTTGTTGAGGACTAGGTCAAGTTTGAAAATGGGCCTCATGGGGGTTCCCTACGTTTCGGCATTGGACCTTTTGTGTTTAGAAAGACGATCTTCCCCACTAACCTCTGCTTGGAGACATGGGGGGGGGGGCAGCTGGACCCCATAACTATCAGGTCTGGGATCAGATAACGTTGTTTACATTAAGGGACTGTTCTATAATTTCAGGGGGAGGAGGATAGGTTGGTCAGCCTATGGCCACACCAAGTAATTTTTATGGTTGACGTCCACTGGAGACCTTAAATTTATTGCGAAAGTGCGATAAAAACATGAAGGGTCGAAAAAACAAGATGCCTAGATTTGGAATATACTGAATGTAGAAATACAAATGTTAGGACACAAATTGAATAAAAGAACACAGTGTAACTACAAACAAGCATCAAAATAATTCAACTAAACAGCAGTAGTCGCCCTGTTCTGATTCTTTCCTTTCATCGCACCTTCTCTTATTGCATTTTGCAACACTGTTGTGACACTTTGATCATAATACAGTAAGCAGAATTTCTTGTAACAGTACTTTTTTCCCAGTAACAGTCACAAATCTAAAAAGCTAACACGGATGACAGCGAGTCTGTAAATCTGTGGCGAACCATTTCACAGTGTTCCGTAGAGTAAAAAGAGGAGTAGAGATTCTTTTGCATTCTAGACCAAATTGATTACTTAAAAAAAGTAAAGAATACACATGATGTTCATTTCTCCAGAACAATGTCCCTCTGACGAAGGCATGAGATCTCCGACCTCTATGATTACCGTATGATTACCTTCGCCAAGAAGGTTATGTTTTCGTAGGCGTTCGTGTGTGTGTGTGTGTCTGTGTGTCTGTCTGTAAACACGATAACTCGAGAAGGCTTAAATCGGTTGTCTTCATATTTGGTAGGTGGGTAGGTGTTGATGAGACCTCGAAATGATTAGATTTTGGGCCCCTGGCGGCTTGTTATGGTACTGCAGCGGAACTTCCGGTTTTGATATCATCCTAGGGTCATGATTTTTGGAGGGTAGGTAGCTCTTGTGGTCGGGAAGAAGTGACGTAAGTTTGGGCTCCCTAGCGGCTTGCTCTGGAACTGCAGGAGCATTTGTATGAAAATGTTTAAAGTAGGATAACTCAATAACCGGTTGACGGATCGTCTTGATATTTGGTGTGTAGGTAGCTTAAGTGATGCTTGACATAATTAGATGGCAATTATGCAAATTATGATCTAATTTGCATAATTAATGAAGGAATTCCATAATTCAGCTACCTTCCATGATAGGACTATAATTATACCCTGTAACATGTGTAATTAAGATGAGAGTAACATCGCCATATATGAATTATGTAAATGAAGACCTAATTTGCATAATTAATGAGAAAATACTATAATTCCATAGTGGTTGATGTTGGCAATTTCATACTTGCGCATTTCGAAGTTGACTGGAGGTGAACATCATTCAACATAACTTATACAAATCAGTACCTCATTTGCATAATTTATGAGGAAATGCTAGAATTACCTTCGTTGTTAAAATAACACTGTCATTGGGAGGAGAATATGATCAACTGATGTAATTCATGCAAATGAGGATCTTATTTGCATAATTAGGGGTGAAATCTATCATTTGTCAGTCATAAGGGGTAACCTCATTTGGCGAAGGTATGAGATCGTGGAACTCTTGTTAGAAATAAATTACGTCTTACATCAGCATTGGCAGGACAGATTTTGATGTGTTGATTATAATTTTCTGCTTGTGTTCTTTGCGCTGCATAGAGAGGTTTTGCACTAGCACTTTACCGAGGTGAAGTGTAGACTGATGTCCTAAATGCGGTAATAATGACTCACGCTTTCTTTTAAATATGGGTGAATTCGTTTTACAAAAGATTTAAGGACTAGATTGATGCAACTTACCTGGAATTGTCTGCTGTAGGGAGGCCGTGACCTTGAGGAATAGTCGAAGTGACCATGGTAGGTCCGGTTGGCTCCCACTTGTTTGTCTTTTTGCCTCTCGGTATCATCTAAAAATTAACAATTTAAGCAACCTTAATGTCTAAGTTAACAAGTGCTTATAGATAATGGCAATTCTCAACACTAACAATATATTCGTGTTAATAAGTCTTAACACCTGACTGAACCACAGGAACAGGAACGCCCAACCACACAGGGCATCAGTACGGTATGTTGGCATCAATACCAACGCACAAAATGTTATTTTAGGAAGCAAAACTAAACAAACACTTACTCGTCTCCATATTTCCTGTATGTCTCTCCTGACTTTTGCTGCGTGCAGTAAGCGATGTGTCAGGACGGTTTTCCCATGTGGATCGTCACATCGCTCCAGGGCTGTGCTGTACAGGGCTGTAGCCTTGGTCAAGTGCCTGGGCTCCTTTAAGTCTCTTCCTCTCTTAAGGTTCACGTCTCCGAGACTTTTTATAGCCTCTACTTCCAACAGATTGTTCCCCTCCACTATTACTTCCACAAGGATCTTGGTGTAGCCATCTAAGATGGAGTCCATATGGCGACCACTAGCCCATTTCTTATCCAAGTCTTGAAAGATTTCTGTCGTTTTAGCAACAGAATCAATGCCTGTGTTCCTGGTTGAGTCAGCTATTGGCGTTTTTTGCCTGAGTTTCTCGGCGAGTTTGACCCTATCTTGGAGAGACTCGCCTTCCCCTGGGTCCTCACACCGGAGCAGCGCGGCCCTGTACAGATTCAGGCCCCGCTCCAAGTTCCGCGGAGCTTCGGTCTTGTGGAGTCTTCCTTTCTCCACGTTCAAGTCTCCCAGGCTCTTCAGTACTTCCACTTCCTGCAGCCTGTCCATATCAGACATGGCGGCCAGAAGGGCGCGGCCGTACCCCGTCTCGGCCAGGTCATACCTGTTAGCCGTCACAAACCTCCGGCATTGCACGTCTGCAGGGAGAAGGGTCCCGGCAACACGCAGTATGTTCGACATGGTGGTCGGGCTGGTAATGGTACAGAGAACACGAGTCACTAACGAGGTCTTGAAACGACTTTCAGTCTCACGTAATGCGGAAGTGTCGGTGGGGGAATACCAGGTGTGGTGACGTAATCAGGTAGGTTTGTCTCTAGTTCGACATGCGATTTTAACAGGTACCGCAGAACTCTGCTTACACCGGGTGCAAAATAGTGGGAAGAAAGAAGCGAAAAAACGCCGAAGGGATAGATTTTCACCCAAAGGTCCCATTGATGTTCACCGAACCATCTATAGGGATAGTCGGTCGCGTTTTTCCCTGTATTGTCCATAATAACATGACTACTGGTAAGTCACGACGTGTGAGGGGGATCCCCCATGACTCATGACCTCCTGACATCACTGTGAATACCTGCAGCATCAGGTGTCAGCAGCAAACAATGGTTTTATTTCTGAAACAACGGTGAACATACGCGGGACTTTCCAGCAGTTTCCAATGCTGTGCTGTTGACGATATCAAACAAAATCCTTCCTTCAAAATCCGAGGAAGCCGACTTTCGATATCATATGTAATGTTATGGATGTTAAACAGGAATTGTTGGAGACTGGAAGAACGTGTTTTTACCAGAACAGAATAAAGCCTGGTGCAAGAAGAAGCTTGGAGGCACCGGCATTAACGGAGTTCGAATGAACTCTTTATCGTTCCATAATTAACACATACAGCAGTAGTGAAGGTGAATTTCAGCTGATTTTGGTCTTTGCCAGAAAATAATTAAAACTACTTCTGGAATTGTAAGAAAAAAGAAAGTATGAGAATTGCTGCCGCTGTGTTCACCCCATCTCGCCAATTTCTACTATTCTGTCTTTCTTCTTTCTTATCGTCTTTCTTGTTAATCTTTATTGAGATCGCAGCAAGACAATCCAATACTGGCACTAGGCAGCTACTAGCTGACAGCGTGACCACATATTTCATACATATTACAACAACGGTGAACACAACGTAAATACAAACAAATAACGATAAATAGCATCAGATATATCGAATAAAAAATGGCTATGTTGTCGGCAACCAAAGAAGTGGGGGGGGGTCTTGGGCGTCTCTGCTACATGTGCATCATGGCAACGTTGGTGCATGCGCACATGTCTGAAAAAGTCACGAGATTATATCTCCCGTATGTTTGAATAGATTTGTTTGATGTTTCTGCTAACCAGCCCAGATTACCACGAAAATGAGTCTAGCTCTTGCAGAAAAACAAAACGCCCGAGGAAGACCGAGTAATTCGGTCGACTCAAAATTTCAGTAATTCTTTGAGTTGGACTACAGTTTGAAAATTCTCATAACAGATGAACGTTCATGTTTGTCTGTTTATTTTCATCCTAGGATTCGAAGCAGCTGCAAGGACCTGTCTTGAGAAGCTGGAGTAGCGCCGTTTGGAATTCTCGAACCCCAACCTCATGGTAACCTAGCAAAGACAGGAATAACAAGATCATATCAAAATCAGAAGATCTGCTGCAGTACCAAGAAAGCCACAAAATACAGTATCATTTCTTCGATAGGTCAAGACCGACAGACCTACCAAGTTTCATAACAACCCGTGCATAAGCTTCCTGAGTTATCCTGCTGCTATACCAAAAACATACATCCAAACATCCAAACTCTATCGAAAACATAACCTTCTAGGTTGTTTGTTCTTCAGTTATACATTTGTTCACGGTACAGTTCTGGTAGAATCCGAATACTTGCATTATGACTCATTGCGTACTTCAGGGTGTTTTTTTGTGCTATGGAGGCTAACCACACACAACTGTACGTACGAGAAGCCCTATCAGACATCTGCTTGGAGATTAAGCTACATGCACGTCTGCATGCGTGGAAAATATCATTGTTTTATTTTCTCTCTACTCTTCCCTCTTTATGGCACGGTCACATTTCCAAGCCGGGGCCCGGCCGGGCTGTTTGCGTGAACGAAAAATAAACAATTTTTATTAAGAATATACACATTAGTGCTCATGGTTAGTTTTCTAAAACTTTTTGTGTGTGTTTTTCTGTCTTATATTATACTTTTCGTTCCATAAGACTGCCCGGCCGGGCTCCGGGTTGGGAAATGTGACCGCGCCCCACATCTGCTTTGTGGTGATATTTACCCGGGAAGTCGTTGATGTCGATGATGACGTGTTTTCCGGTTCCGTCTTCCACGATGACGTCAATGCCTATCAGGCTGGACCCCAGCACTCGTCTGGTCGCTTCGGAAATCCGCGAAATCTTTTCGGCGGACGCTGGGCGGGTTTGGCCGGTCGGTTCGCCATGTTTTCCCTTGAATAACAAAAATCGGAGATTTCGAACTTCTGGGAAAAATTTTAAGTTGTCGTGACCTTCAAGTTTACAAACGTCCGGGAAGTATTAGGGGTTTCAAAAATGAACTGTGGAGGGAATTGTATGAAGTAATTTGACCATGTAGTACACCACGTCCTGAAGTCCTCCACATACCGCCCACTCACTTCACCTTCAGGCTTGACCTGCCTGTCAATTAACGGTCAAAACCACTTCCCACCATGCCATGCAAAGCTATTAGGACAAACAGAGACACAATCCTGTATCTCAGCCACTCAAAACAATACTTCCGGAAGTAATAACTATGGTGGGCGAATATTTAAATGTAACGCATAGTGGAAGTTCAAAACGTAACGGTTGTCAGGACTCCAAATACTTTTTTTCTGCATCCCTGCACTGGTGCAGTTACATGTAGCATTCAATTTGGAAACTACCTGCACCAGACAAATTGTACCTGCACCATTCTATACTAAAAGTAAATTTTATGGGATATACATGTACATCAAACTGTAACAGTTAGGAAACCATTTGAATTCTTTATTTGGCATGCGCAGCTGGTAACAAACAGTACAGAATACAACAATCCACACACACACGTGTACCCAACAATGCAGGTTAGGTGTAAGTAAACATCATAAATATCTGCACAGCTCCAATTGTACTTGCATATGCAGGTGGTATTTCGAGCCCTGGAGCCACGGTGAACTGAACATATCGCAAAAGTTGTTTTATTTTACTTACAGCATTTAGCGGTGACACGGAATCGGCTTTGGCCACTTCGGATGTAGAGAAGTCAACATTTGGAAGATCATCTATAAGAAAAATAATGCATGTTCTTGCCCACATTCTTGCCCATATGTGCTAAATGCAGAAATGCAGTAGTTATACTACTGCAATGGTAAAATAAAGGTAAAGTCTACTTAAAGGTAAAATATCATTACCTGTAGTGTTGACAATAGACAAGGGGGAGACAAAATACGAGTATCAAAGCATATAAATCTATGTTATCACCATCGCATACATGCCAGATCTACCGGTTACAAAACAGTCGGACATATAAAACTATTAATAAAATATCTTCTAGTGGTGAGGCAGGGTAAAAAAAAACAGTGTCACGAAAAACTTACCGGACCCCGCGAAGTTTCTTAAGGAGGGTCGGCCGTAGACGAAATGAGCATCCCCGATCACGTACAGCTGTGGAAATACACAAATCATTCATTCATTCAATATTATCTCAGATTAAGACAAAGGATACAATACCGGACGTTTTGCTGCAGTATCTAGGCCAGTCGCCAGGAGGCTCATATTTAACCTTCACCTTCATCTTTCCAAGACCTACCCACATACCAATTTGAAAGTGTATCGATATATCCAGGTCTTTTTATGTATTATCGACCACAAATCTGCGGAAACACAGTCACAGAGAGAGAGAGAGAGAGACAGACTGACAGACAGACAGACGGGCCAAAAACAATACCTTCTTCGTGAAGGTAATGATGGCAAAAAAATGGAATTAAAAACAATGGATTTGACTGACTTTATGGAGGATTCCTGAATGGTTGAAGAAGCTCTCAGCAGCACACGGCAAATCTAACCCTTCCAAACCGCGTCTCCCAAACACCAGCTTCATCTGAATACAATCATCACAAATAACGACATAACGTCAGGCGTAAAAAGCGAGAAGTAGCATTTTGCATTCTATTGTGTCTTGATAAGTTAAAAGCGGAATTGACCATAACATTTAGTTCTTGGTTACATTTTTCGCTTTAAACTATAAGCAGTAAAATCTAACGGTATAAGACATAGTAAAGGAAGATAGCTAGAAGCTGATAGTTTGAACTTACAAAAAATTCAAATAAGAGTTCAAAAGCAAAATATGACAAACGTACTCAAAAATAAATGAAACACTATAACAAGTTTGGTTCTAAGCTACGTTTTGCTCTAAAAACTATAATCATTAAAATCTTACTGTATAAGACATAGTAAATGACAATAGCTAATTGTTTGAACTTGCCAAAATGAATGCCAAAGTTAATCAAATAACTAGATGAAAAAGAAATCATACGCACCCTGTGATGAGAATGTGCAAGAAACGATGCCGATTTGCATACTGGACAACAGAAGTTAAAATAAGTGTTAACACAGACAAAATGCCACTTATGAACTATAATACAATGAATGTTATGTATACAATGAATGCTATACATAATCGTCAGTCACCCAAAATAATATTTCTGTACTCGGATGGAAATATTACTCACAAAAAGGGAACGTTACTCCTGCCTGCTCCAAACGTTTCGCCATATTTTCAACTCCAGTGGTTTCTAGATAGGCTCTGTTTGGCACGACAACGTCTGCATCTGCTTGTACAAGAAATGGCAATGAGGATGTTACAATAAATATGAAAAAAAACATAATACTTAGACCAAGGTACAGCAAAACGCATGTTCATCAGCTTTGAATTTCGCTAGGCAATGTGACGAGGTAGATTCAATTAAGTATGCAAAAAAATTGAACAAAACATTGAGTTTTTGACCCTCGTGTCCTCACAATTGGTGTATTTTAACAGTTTGCCTACTCTATTATTATCATTAACGTAAAAGTTTTGCCGTACCGTTGAGTAAGTTCACCACCTCTTTTGCAACTTTCTGAGCCTGAAGCCGGTCATGCAACAGCCGCCAGGAGGGGAGCGGGTTCACTACTACCATGTGGGGGTGACGGGCCATGTAGTCCTGCAAAATTATCCAATCAATAAATAGATTCATCTATTAATCTATTAATGGTTGATGGATGGATGGATGGATGGATAGATAGATGGATGGATGGATGGATGGATGGATGGGTTGATTGGTTGGTTGGTTGGTTGGTTGATTTGATGGATGAATGGATGGATGGATGGATGGATGGAAGGATGGATGGATGGATGGATGGATGGATGGATGGATGAATTGATGAGTGGGTGGGTGGGTATGTGGGTGGGTGCATGGATGGATGGCTGGATGAATGGGTGGGTGGGTTGACTGGATGGATGGATGGGTGGGTTGGTTTGATGGATGGATGGATGGCTGGCTGGGTGGGTTGGTAGGTTGATGGGTGGGTCGATTGAATGGGTGGGTGGGTTGAATGGATGGATGGGTGGGTCGGTGGGTGGGTGGGTGGGTGGGTTGGTTTGATTGATGGATGGGTTGGTGGGTCGGTGGGTTGTTTGTTTGTTTGAATGGGTGGGTGGGTTGAATGGATGGATGGATGGGTGGGTTGGTTGGTTGGTTGGTTGGTTGGTTGGTTGGTTGGTTGGTTGGTTGGTTTGATGGATGGATGGGTTGGTTGGTTTGATGGATGGATTGATGGATGGATGGATGGATGGATGGGTTGGTTTGATAGATTGATGGATGGATGGATGGATGGGTTGGTTTGATGGATGGATGGATGGATGGATGGATGGATGGATGGATGGATGGATGGATGGGTGGATGAATGGATTTGTTTATATTTTCCCGCACACTCCTTTGATTTTCGGCAAAAAATTCTAGAACCAACAACGTAGCCCGTGTTACACAATCCCTCGCTGCCGGTGAGCCCTTGGCCCCCTCCTTTCTAGGTCAGGTTACAAGACAAGAAACAGTCGCGGCCTTACCTTTAACTCGCTCAAGAACAATCCCATCTGATAGTCCCCGTCTCTCGCCCCACGTACGATATCCGTTAGGTCATGAACAAACACGTCTAACGGACCTTGGGCAGCAACCGAGCGGTTTATATCCACCTGAGGAGTAGACGGAACACCTTTTTTTAGATCTCACTGGTGCCTTGGGCCTAATCTCTAAGCCAATCTTTCTGTAGCCGTGACAATGTTCAATTGGCCAGACAGCATCCAATTGGCTAAGTACTTCTAGTAGCCCGTTGCAATTGGATATTGCCTGGCCAATACATTGTTTTGGCTCCGAAAAGATCTGCCTAGAGATTACCCTGGGCCCTCTTTCAATTGGACGAAGACAGCCGAGAGACCAAAACTGGATTTTTATTACCTTTGACTTTATAGATTATGATTCATAATGTAAAATATGAATTAAAATAGAACAAAACAGACTAAGTGTATGAAATACACTTCTTTGCCAACGGAATTCGTTTGTTGGGGCTGTTGGGCTATAAAATTATGACTGAACACATGATGTATCTAGATATCTATAACAATTGTATTGCATCCATACAAATTTTTCTTCAAATATACGAATCCGCATGAAACAATTTTACAAATTTCCCAATGGAAAAAAGACAAAGAACGTTTTAGTATACGAACCGACGAATCATAAGAAATATCAACGAATGTGTAAAATCAATTGCTTGTTATCCAAATCTTATAATGTGACACTCAATGTCTATGTTTGAACACAATCTTACCTTTCTAAAGTCAATTCCGTAGTCCCTAAAAAGAAATGAAGATCAATATTTGGTATTGTGAAGAAAGAACAATAGCTATATTGTACGTTATTTGCTAATTTTGCAAGAATTTACACCTCGTCAAATATGGTTTGCCCGGGAGAGTGGAGCAGAGTCGCCGCCTACCACCTCTTTCACAAAGTGCAGGAGTATGTTATCCGTATCACACTCAAGGAAAGAAACAACGTAGGTGGATAAAAGATACAGGTGAATTTAACCAAGGGAGTACAAACAGAAAAAGGAAAAGTAATAACAGGACAGCAATTGGAAAAGAAACTTCGAACTAAGAAAGAAATTACTCGACGAAAGAGAAAGAAAAACAAAAGGGGTTACAAGACAAAACAAAAATCGCCATCACTGACGAAAGATTGTCACGGATGCTACCTGAAAACGTCTGACTGTTTCGAAACATAATCAGTTGTTTGAGTAACTGTTATCTTTGAATCTCACTACTTCAATGTATAACCTTCATAGACGAAACAAAAATGATAAAAAGTTCAAATGAATAACAATGGACCTTTCCGGACTGTCCATCACAATTATCAGTTCAACCAATGACAACATGACAATTAGCAGTTCGACCAATGAGAGAGTGGCTGCATGTCGGTCAAACATTTGCATTTGTATGTTTTGACCGAGGTAGGCTGGACTATAGGAAAGGTCCATTGTTTCTAAGAAAGAAATCTACCTGTAATTTTCCTTATACGTCTGTAGCTGTAGACGGTTTTCTTTCGTTTCTGACAAGACGTAACCGACTCGACATCTTCTGTTCTTCCAAAGACCACTCTCTGGTGCTGTGGTACATACTCTCGCCGGGAAAAAAGCTGTAAAAATATTAACTCATACAATTAAAGAAATTACAGCAAACAGGTATCCTTAATAAACGTGCTACAAATGTTAGCAAAAAAGGTCCACCCCCCCCTGCATAATGGCATGGTCAAGTGGTCAATTATTCCTAATAATTGCACACTTATGATGATGGCACTTTCTATGGCATTATGGCGTCATTACCAATATGACATGGAGACTTTTGCTGATTGGTCAACGATGATAATTCCATTTCATGCAATAAGGGTATAAAATCTAATTCTTAATATGTCTATGCTCAAACGTTTCGGTATATTATATTGCATTTTTGCTCGGTAGTAACTGTATCGTAATCGTTTGAGTCTTGTGATAGTTATTTTTTAACCAACTGGAAGTCAGGCACTTTCACGGGGGTTGAGGTACAGTTTCTTTCGGGGCATGTTGGCCCTGGAGCCGAAGAGCCGGTTTGTGTATGGCCTGGGGAAAAGTCTGGCCTCCAGGTTGGCATTTCATTTCATTTCATTTATTGGTGATGCGAACAGTGCATTACAAGTGGCAGCCAGGCAGCTGTGAGGCTGGTAGCGGCTGCCACTGATACAAACAACACAAAACAAATCATTACAATATACATTATACAGGACCTACAACGAAATGTCAATATATCCAAATGCATAATACAATAACAGTACACTATACAATAACCAAAGTACATCATATCATAGCATTTTCTGTACTAAGCAGACGTTCAGTTTTCTGTGGGTTTCTAATCCTATCCCCAACAACCCCATGAGTTTTAAAACCATAAAAGAAAGCTTGCCTCCTGCGCAGACCTTCTAGTGACCAGCGTTTGTTTCTACCACTCTCTACGGGCGGATACAGCCCTCCCACCGAAAAGAAACCGCCTCGCTTCAGCGACCGCGCTCGTAGAAACAAACGCCGCCCGCTAGAACGTCTGCGTAGGAGGCTAAGAGATAGTCATGTATGCTTACTTGTAGTAATAGTGCTTTCAAAGAACCATTTGTCCGAAATAACCATGACAGAAATTAGAAAAAACAGGACCACAGCTACGTCGCTTCTCCACATCGCGTCTAGATAACCAACAAACACGAGTAGTCACCACCAAGCCTCTGATCTGAAACAAAAAGAAACATGGTAAGATTATCAGAGATGGCAGACTTCACCCCCTTTTCTGAACAGACAGAATAGGGACATGATAATATATGACAACGCTGCATTCTGTACATTACATAGAAACGCACACACACACACACACACACACACACATACACACACACACACACACACACACACACATACATACAAACAAGCACGCACGCACGGACGCACACACACACACACACGCACACACACACACACACATACATACAAACAAGCACGCACGCACGGACGCACACACACACACACACACATACATACATACAAACAAGCACGCACACACACACACACACACACACACACACACACACACATACCCTTGTGAATAATTTCATCAGGTTGGCAAGAGACTGTATGAGACTTTAATCAACAAGTGGTGGGTTTTTACATCATGTACAAGCGACACCTAGCTGCAGTACGAATCAGAGCCAATCATTATTACCCTGAAGAAGGTGACAGACGGTCAACAAAACGTCGGATCTACGAACCCGCTGGTCATGGAATAAATAAATAACCTTCTTCTACACACATACATACTATTTAGCAAAATGGCCTACCTTGAGAAAATGGAGAGAGAAGAAACTCATAGCGTCGCCTGGTGTGTACAACACGATCTAGACACTCCCCCTAAACAATGTTACCAAGCAGGTTCTGTCACGTCGTTTGTGTTGACCCGCCACAAGGTCACCGAACAAAAGACTTCTGTCACATGACTGTTCAATCTAACGTTGGTGCGCATTGTCAGCTGGTGTGTTACGCCGAAGGGCGGTTATACCGGCTATACAGATGAGATACAGCATGTGAAAATGCGTAAAATATTACACGCAAAATCATTCAGCATCGTCTTCCTATGTGATTTTCTTAAATAATATATTATATTTGGATGTCAGTGTTACGTGTAAATAAATTCAAGTTACTAAGTTTGAAAATATTGTAGTACTTTCAGCTGATATGTATCTAATAGCATTTACTTAGGGGTAATGACCCGCCCCGAGGAGCACGTCGGCAGAGCGTACTGCACCTGCGCGAAACCCGTAATGTATTGTGCATAGCACTTTGGCAGAAAGTCTCATATAAGGTTGTATTAGAGCATAAAAGGTTGACAGCCTGTCTGTAGTTTTCAGATGTTGTATAGGAAAAGATATCGTCTGCAACAGGAAAAATTTTGATGCAACGTTGACCAAACATCCAACGAAAAACGTGAAAAATCAGGGTTTTGCGCAGGCGCAGTACGTTCTGCCGACGTGCTTGATCGTATACATGTATATATGCGTATCAAAAATCATAAGGACAGACAAGCACAAACTTACGATCTCTGGTTCAGACCTTTCTGAAAGACACTTTGGCTTACTTAAAGGTTTAACCTGAAATGGCTTATATATTTTTTTTGAATGAAAAATCCTGAAGAATGTATTAAACTGCCAAAGGGCTGTCACCCTCCTGAGCCCATGTGGGGATAAAAGTTTTTTATAAGCTGTCAGGACAACTCCTGGGCCCCTGGGACAACTCGGCCCCAGTTTCTGGGATCGTTGCACGGGTGGACTCGGCGGGCCGACATGGCCAATGGCCCCGCTAGCGCGAGCGGCGTATCGCTAGCGGCGCAGGCCAAGTCCGTCGTCGCTAAAAAAATACATGCCTTAGTCAAGAAAATGTCAAAATTGGAGCCAGGAGGCTTCTATGTCGATAAAAAATAAAAAATTTTCGAACCAAAAATGGCAAAATACTGAGAAAATTATGGTGCCAACTTGTCCTGGGCTTGGTGCCGAGTTGTCCTGAATGACCAGTGGCCGAGTTGTCTTGGAATCAAGTTAGATTTAAGTTATAATAGTTATAGGATCACAGTGACGGCACCTATATATGCATGTAACATCATCTCCAAATCAGCACATACTTTAGAATAAAATCGATTCAAAACCTTCAAAAGGTGTTTCAAAGACGCCTACCGCAGTGTTTTGAACGCTTAACCCTCAAACACCCGACCTTTTTTTGCGACTAAAATGACCGAACGGGGTCAAATTTGACCCCAATTTGTTTTGTTCAAAAATATCTTCTTTTTGCATTTTTCAGTGATCTTTTCACATACATTGCTTCTTCATTTTAAAAGGTATATTTTGGCAAGTTCAGGTTTGAAAAATTTAGCTCATTATCATAATTTATGCAAAAAAGAGGAGGAGGACCACATTTTTACTAACTTAACTACCTTTATTTCTTGAATTTAGTCCCTTACATGTCTACACAAATATCACTTTGTTGCTATTATGATGCAGATATTCAATACTGGTTTGTAAATGTTTACAACATAGTATTTTTTTATCAATTAACAGCTGCCAATCAAAATGCACCAAGTCTGGGACACCCCCCACCCAGTCAGAAATAATCATTTTTAGTGTTTGTTGGAACCCCCCAAAAATACCACTGAATTCCTACACATACTCCCAACCCGGCCTGTTAACCTCCTGTCATGTGGCCTGTCACTAGACCATATCCAACCTTCGCATATGGTCTAGGCTGACAAACTACTACTCTATTATATTCTTACTCGCCCAAACACATTCATATACTTATAGTATATGGTGACACGAGTCCAACTCTGTCCTACTACTTGCTACATAATGTAATCCATGGAGACAGCCGTCTGGTCCAGGTCATTGACCTTATTTGTTTGGAGAAGATGAAGAATAAACAGACCCAAATCAATATGTTTTCCTTCTGCGAAGGTAAAAAAAAGCTTCAGGGAGTAAGCAGACTAAATGCAAATTTGTTGATTGCCTACGTTTCCTTCGGGTATGAGACTACCAAGCGACACACCTTTGGTGATGAAACCTGACGCTACCATGACACAAGAAGTCCGCAGCCAAGGATAAGGCACCAGGTGCTCGGAGACACTGATTTCACCTTAATCCACAGTTCCACAACATGATCTAAATTTCACAATTTGATTTGAGCAGGGAGACTGCTCTGATTTGCTTCCTTTGATTACTGCAGAATGCCGAGTTGGCGGTTCTTTAGGCGGAGGACGTCTTCTTCTTCTTCCGTATTACGTGCTAAACCTCAATAGGCTGAGGGCTCCAAGCACGGTACGTATGACGCAAGGTTTTTGTTCCACTCACACCCCTACTCTTTTCGATGAGTGTGGTGGGATCTTTTACGTGCTCGAGGTGTGGCTCTCCTCAAACACGGGACCTCCATTTAAAGGGGGGCAAAACTAAATTTTTTTTAGTCCACTGCAGTATGATAAATATACCACAAAGTACAATTCTTACTTGTTTTACATTAGTCCATGACAGATTAGCGTTGTTACACCATTTCAAACTCGCACCTTTAATCTAATTTAATCGGTGATGTCTCACGTCCTTTGACCCTTGTGACGTCAGGTCGCAGCCACCACGCATCTCACAGCACTAAGTATCCTGCGACCTGACGTCACAAGGGTCAAAGGACGTGAGACCTCACCGATTAAATTAGATTAAAGGTGCGAGTTTGAAATGGTGTAACAACGCTAATCTGTCATGGACTAATGTAAAACAAGTAAGAATTGTACTTTGTGGTATATTTATGCTTATGGCATGCTTATTTATGCCATGCTGCAGTGGACTAAAAAAAATTTAGTTTTGCCCCCCTTTAACGTCCTATCCGAGGGACGTCCCTAACCAAAGCTAGGTACTCATTTTCACCTGAGTGAAGTGAGAAAAGGTGGGTAAAGTGCCTTTCCCAAGGGCACAACGTCGGGGCATGCAGGTGGTGTAGGTGGGAATCGAACCCAGGACCCATGGGTTCCGGGCCGAACGCCCTACCATTACGCCACACGACGCCACATAACGACGTTGGAACCCAGAGGTCAAGATAACTTCACCATGCGGATCCACGACTTCGTACTTTCTTTTGTTCAGATGTCCCAAACTTATGTCTTGTAAAAACTGCAAAACTCTACCAATTCATTATGCAACAGAAATTTGAAGTCCCTTGTGTACAAGATAAGTGGGAGGTTGTACTCAATTGCCTATCTGGAAAAACGTATGGTACAATCAAACATATTCTCCCATTGGGAAACATTTGATGCAATTGAATTATAAGCTTTTACATCGCATACTGCCATGTGGCAAATTACTTCATGTATGGAAGATAAAACCTAGTAATATCTGTGCAGATTATCATCACATGTTTTTCTCATGTAGAAGGCTGAATGTTCTCTGGAAATTAGTTAAAGAATTGATATATAAATCCTTTCACTGTGATGTCACAATAAGCTTTAATATAATACTAGAAAGGTAACATTTGCAAGCAAATGCAGCATGTTTACCTTCGCATGGTCTTGCCTACCATTCCTACTTTTCTTACGTGGGGATGAGTAGACTATCATTCTGCATTTCCTTATATACATGGGGACTTTTATAAAGATTAGTTCTAGTCTCTATTGACTTTAAGTAGTGTCATAGTCACTGTAGAGTTAATTTCGCAAAGTGACGGATGGTGGAAAAATATTCTGCATTCTTGTATTGCAGACTTTTATACATAAACTAACGGTATGTGCCATATTCATTGCCGAGTTTAGGTGTTCTTAGCCCCTAGTCTTCTTTTATTCAGAAAAACAGATCTTAGGATGAAGTTAAAAATGATTGCCCCCAACACACTCAAAAACAGATGAAGGCTGTAGGTGGGTAAAGGATTTATTATCATTGCAAATACATTCTAGAAGGCTGATTACAAGTGCTTGTAAGTTGTAACATATATAAACATGATGGAAAATACAATGGTATCAGGAACTAATATACTTTATACTACATAGTAAGATCTGTATCAACCCAGTTTTGTTGGGTTTTCTTTTGAGGCAGTGGCAGACGAATTTACCCACTACTTATGTCATATGTGTGTTCTTTGACACTACAATTCTTAAACATTAAATCAATTATATACATTTGAATGTTAACTTGCAAAACAAACTAAAATTTTACAGTTGTGTCAAAATTTGGAAACTATACATATGTACAAATACTATAAAACTAAACATACATAGTGAATAAACTATACATCAGTTACATATGAAACTATACAATACATATTGAATAACATGACTTACACATTGTAGTATGTAACAAAGCATACATATTTAATATTTACTCCAAAAAAAACAGTTTAACAAAAAATACAATGTGCTGTATCCTTCTGTGGATGGCTGGGTCCAGGTCTGTCTTGTTCTTCCCTGGTCAGCTTCCCATGTCTAGTCATGGACCAAGTTCTGCTTCCTTCTGTAGGAGAGGGCACATTTGAAGGATAAAAACAGGGGAGTAAGAGTTGGCATTTCAACATTGATCAAAGAAATTAATGTAAATTCTTAATGAAATCTACAGAATCTACATACACAACAACTTGCACCTGACACCACCTTTTATCTACTATCAATATGCATTTGTACTCTTGCAGTTTCAACAGAACCAATTCTATTTCCTTCTTAGCACAAGATCTGAGCACTGTATGGTCAGAGCATGACCTTGACTGATGGTGTGAGAAAGTGTGGTCTGCTGTGAGCTTCCACAACATTCTCACTCCCACTGCTAGTCTATTGGGTCCAAGGCTCCTGCAGGTTTTGAATTTGTGCCAGCTGATGTGTTGGCCATTAAACTGCAAAATACAGGAAAGCAGAATATGTATACATAATATGTATATAGAAGTCTAAGTATACAGAGTTGGTATATTATTATTAAAGGTTACAAATCCAGCTGTTAAAATTTCACAACAGACTATTATTTCAAGTCAGAAAACACAGTTTTCTGAATGCAATGAAAGAGGTAAGCATATTCCTTTTTTATGTAATACAGAACTGTGGTTACTGACTACCCTTGTCAGTGGGAGGCATAAAAATTCCCTAGATGTTGCGAAGATGCAATATACCAAACTTACATTTAGATATCTGGTCCTGTTGTGGGCCCCAGAGTTTTCAATGTTGGGGTTGTCTTGATCAAATATGGGACATCACAGAAGAAGTACTATGATACATTGACTTGTCACACTATGGGTGCGTTACCTTCAACTGGTTACACCTAAAACACAAGCGATAAAAGAAATTTCATCATTTCATCAAAAATGGCCCAAAATGATTGGCTAAATATCAATTTACATCGCACAAGTATGGTACAACTGCTAGAAATAATTCACATGCGCGTGGGAATCTGAGGGCACAAACTGAACATAAAATAATGGAGCCTTTGGCCAAGGGCAAACATCGTTCACATTTTTCAATCTTAAACTTGACGGTTCCCAAAATATATTATCTTAGCACGCCGTAAAAATTCTGTCAAATTCTTAGTGGTAATCATCCCTATCGCGTCTAGGGAGATATTGTCCCTAAAAAGATGAAAACTGACGGACAAAACTACAAAATGTAGCATATAACATGTGCAAAGATACAGTTTACGTAAACAAACGCCCCCTCCCTCTACATTACATACGCCAATAATTACAGATAAACAATATAAAAAGTGGCCGTCAAAATTCTATTTAATTTATATCCACAACGATGATGAGCCTAAATCACAATTCTTACGGGATTCTATCCGATCAGGAGCTAGTATTTTGGGTACTTTTTAATCTTACATACTGTAACTGAAACCCTGGAGGGGGGAGGTTACAGGTGAAACTGCAAGAAGTACATAAACAAAGTCGCCAGCGTCACTATAGTATCCGCCAGGAACTGTGCAAATCTGCAATCTTACTGGTGAATATTGAACCCCCAAACAGACAAACATTTATATGGTCGTATTTTACGAAGCAAAAGCTCAAAAAGGTCCCCAAACTTACCGCTGACTTCGCCGATCACCCGCGCGCTCTCCAGTGCCCTCAAATGGAACGACAAAAGATGGCGGATGCCCATATTTTGGCGGGCGTGTTCCAGGCTGCGGGCATTGACCCGCAGTCGCGTCGTCGAACTCGATTCGGCGGATTTCGAACGTGGTTCTAAAATTCCATACGGGTTCGAAAGTTCGATTTTGTGCTTAAAATGCAACTTTTTTCACCCATTTTTCCCCAATAAAATCATTTTTTTACATCTATGTGCGACAAAATGACCAAAGTTCAGTGTCTTATGGACCATCCTACCAGTGTACCGAATTTCAAGTGTTTACAACCAGTATTTGTGAAGATATTTGTGTTTTTCATATGTTTGGAGAAGTGGAAGAAGAGGAAGAGGAAGAGGAAGAGGAAGAAGAAACTGAGTAAATACAATATGTTTACCCGTTCTACGAAGGTAAACATAAATATTAGGCTATGGTACGCATTTATGTAATATGCCTAAAACTGCTACGAAAATTGATCTTATAATGAACATAGCAAAATATGTAATTTGGCGGACGTGGTGCGAGGGTAAGAAAGATGCGAATGGTAAATCTCTTGCCACAATATTTAGAGATGAAACAAGTTTCTTTTTTAACCAGGAGTTGGACAACTGATGTAATGTTGTAATATTGTTTGCGTTTCTAGATGTTTGATAGTTTCCCACTGTATCACATGTGAGTGTCTTTTGTAATTGATGTATGCTTTCATTGTAATAAAGAAATGAAAAAAAATTACGACGTTGGAACCCAGAGGTTCACCATGCGGATCCACGACTTCGTACTTTCTAGCCGGCAGCGGGGGCGGGAGATTTCTATGATCTGTGGAGGGGATTGAATGATGCAATTTCATGAGAATTATACCCCTTAATTTTTACACAGATTCTCAACCCGGCCTGTTAACCTCCTGTCATGTGGCCTGTCATTTGCACCAAATAATGTTGATTCTTACAAGCATTTGCAAATTTCACCTTTCTTCAATAAATGCGGAAAAATGTGAAAACATTAGAACCAGCAGTGTAGACGTTAAACTAAGCTTGTTAATTTATCCAGTATGTATCCAATACCTGTAACCTAAGAAGACTCCAAGCCAAAACTAAAGTGCAGACAGTCATTGTCAGAGACTTTTTGTTTGCCGACGACTGTGCACTAAATGCCGGTTCAGAACCTAACATGCAGTGCAGTGTTGACAAGTTCTCGAACGGATGCAACAACTTTGGCTTGACAATCAGTACAAAGAAAACAGAAGTACTACACTTACCAGCTCCAGGCAAACCCTATGTGGAGCCCGTCATTACAGCTAACAACAAGAAACTTAATGTAGTTGGTAGATTTACTTACCTTGGAAGCACCCTTAATCAGAATGCCAACATTGACGATGAAGTCAACACCAGGATTGCAAAGGCAAGTGCTACATTTGGCAGACTCCACGATAGTGTCTGGAACAGAGGTGGGATCCGGCTGGAGACAAAACTCAAGGTGTACAAAGCCATTGTACTTCCCACACTCCTGTATACATGTGAGACGTGGACAGTGTACCGACGCCATGCCAGGAGACTCAATCACTTCCACACAACCCGTCTTAGGAAGCTTCTTAACATCAAATGGCAAGACAGAATACCAGACACAGAGGTACTGACACGTGCAGGCATGCCAAGTATTTACACCATTCTGATGCAGTCCCAGCTTAGATGGTCAGGACACTTAGTCCGTATGCCAGACCATCGTCTGCCCAAGAGACTATTCTACGGGGAACTTGAAGAAGGTGCACGGTCATGTGGTGGCCAGAAGAAGCGTTACAAGGACTCTCTTAAGGTATCCTTGAAAGCTTTCAACATACCGACAGACTCCTGGGAGAGACTTGCCAGTGACCGACCACGGTGGCGACACGCAGTCCGAGAGGGTGCTGTCACCTGTGAGGAGGCACACAGGACTGCCGCTCAGCAGAAAAGACGAGCCAGAAAGGAGGGTGCTGCCGGCCCTGTGAACACTGTCTTGCTCTCCTGCCCACACTGTGAACGGCGGTTCCGGGCTAAAATAGGACTGTACAGCCACATGAGAACACACATGCGACAGATGGATGACTAGGCGGTCCTCGTCATACTGACGGACGAACAGTTAATACGTGTATGTAAGTTCATTTGTGTCCACTTGTTTGTAGGTATAGTTTTAGAGGACCTTGGGAAAGTCGCTGTACTTTTGTTGTGTCAATAAAGATTTCTTTATGTTATATATTATGCAGACATAAAAATCACACGTATAATAGCAACTAACTCAACTATTGTAAAAGAAACCACAGCACTATATGACATACCTTGGCTTTTTTTGTATTGAAACATACACTGACAAGACGTGGTGGCGACACACTCAAGTTACACTTATATTCATGTCGCCACCAGACAATACACAATACAAGCAAGCAAAGCATGATAAAAAACACCAATAATTAATCAATGAACAGGTGAAACAAACATATAAACACTGACAGGATTGATCAAGATGTTACAAAAAACGATTTGATACCAACAAGAATGTCTGTACATACAATAATATTTGAGCATTATACATTGTTGATAGACAAAAGGAACCTCTTAAAAGTAAATGTACCAGTATATCATCGGAAAGATCATCCAAGTCTGTGATAAAGCCGATCAGTGTTTTCAAGTTGCCAAAAAGGGTATTTCGTTGTTGAGTGTAGTTTGGCTTGATTCAGACATCTTGGCTCTTGTGTCATTAGGTGATTCACATTTTAGCTGGTGCAACATGCATGTTGTGCGAAAAGAGCACCAGCAAGCTTAAGATTTTTTTTCTTTTCAAAAATGGCACAACGAATGGTCCCACTTAGGATTTGTACAGTCTGGATGAAACAAGCCACGTCGAGACTAATATAAAAACAATATCATATACAACTTTCACAAGTAAGATTAAATTTCATACATGATACCTTACACGTACATAGTTTGGGTGGTGCCTTTGTTTATTCATGAAATACTCAAACCGGCCTAATGCTTGCCGCTTGTCACTGAGATATAGATAAACATGAAAACAAAGTCTAAAGGGAAGGTCTTACCTCGGTACACTCAGTTTCTAGGAGTAAATAGAGGTAGTTCCCGGGCTTTTTTTTTGCACTTTCGGGCGTGCCTCCTACGTGGCCCCGGGGGACACTCTGCGGCTAACTGGCTATTTTTGGGCCCAGCGGGGAGCCGAGAAGAATTTAATTCTGATTTAATTCTACCCGGGCCCCGTTGACAAAAAAAAAACACCTAACTGTAAGAACACCGAGAGGTACCCCTCCGGTTGTCGGTAGTCCACCGGGACAAATTTGTTACGTCACAGCTGCAGACCAGATGAACAGAATAAAGGTGTGTACTTCGTAAGAACGGGTCAAATGTGTGACGTCACAAAACAGGTGATTACAACAAAAGCATGCATGAACTTTGTATTATGTGGGTCACTACAAAACATCGTCAGAGCATCTACCCAGGTACTTGCCGGAGACCAACCAATGAGGGTGACAAAATGCCACTGAAGGAAACTTTTAATTGTGACAACAACTGTTAACAACTGTTGTGTCCCAAACCGTGCTTGTCCCAAAGCATGCTTTGGGACACTCGGTGTTGTGTCCCGAACCGTGCATGTCCCATTCTGTGCCTGTGCGGGCACAGAACGGGACACAGCCTGACTGTCCAGAACCGTGCCCGGAAGTGCTGTCAATCATAGTGATTGGCGGGACCATAGCATAATTATTCACGCCCAAGACTCTATGTAAGGTTATATGGAGACATGGAGACGGTTAGATATTATATTGCGAATACAGTTCTTGATACAACGCAACACGTAGACGGTAGTATACCCAATTAGAAAGTAGATTGACCCGAGCACAGTACTGGAATCGGAAACAACACTGTGCTTATATCCACCAAGCCCACGCACGGATCTGGATAGTCTGACGCCTATCTACGACAGACTAAAGCAAATCAACTTCTAGACAAACAAAGTGTTTGTCCAGAACCATGCTTTAGGTAAAAAACAGAGTGCCTTGTATCATTCTGCAACAAAATGAAAAGGTTCTATTACATTCCTTACCCGAGCACGTGCCCAAACACGTGCCAAGGCACAGTTTGGGACACAACCATCGCGTGTCCCAAACTGTGCTCTGTTCCCAGGCACGGTTTGGGGCACTCGGCGCGTGTCCCAAATCGTACCTGGGGACAGAGCACAGTTTGGGACACGCGATGGTTGTGTCCCAAACTGTGCCTTGGCACGTGTTCGGGCACGTGCCCGGGTAAGGAATGTAATAGAACCTTTTCATTTTGTTGCAGAATGATACAAGGCACTCTGTTTTTGACACTAAATGTAAGTCTAAGTCATATAATATCAGCGTGAAATGTAAACTGTGCTCTGTCCCCAGGCACGATTTGGGACACGCGCCGAGTGCCCCAAACCGTGCCTGGGAACAGAGCACAGTTTGGGACACGCGATGGTTGTGTCCCAAACTGTGCCTGGGCACGTGTTCGGGCACGTGCCCGGGTAAGGAATGTGATAGAACCTTTTCATTTCGTTGCAGAATGATACAAGGCACTCTGTTTTTTTACCTAAAGCATGGTTCTGGACAAACACTTTGTTTATCTAGAAGTTGATTTGCTCTAGTCTGTCGTGGATAGGCGTCAGGCTATCCAGATCCATGCGTGGGCTTGGTGGATATAAGCACAGTGTTGTTGCCGATTCCAGTACTGTGCTCGGGTCAATCTACTTTCTAATTGGGTATACTACCGTCTACGTGTTGCGTTGTATCAAGAACTGTATTCGCAATATAATATCTAACCGTCTCCATGTCTCCATATAACCTTACATAGAATCTTGGGCGTAAATAATTATGCTAAGGGTCCCGCCAATCACTATGATTGACAGCACTTCCGGGCACGGTTCTGGACAGTCAGGCTGTGTCCCATTCTGTGCCCGCACAGGCACAGAATGGGACAGGCACGGTTTGGGACACAACAGAGTGTCTATCTTGTTTGCGCTGCGGGTTTGTCGACCTGACACAGCCATCCTAGTCGGGGGTAACCAATCCCGGAACTCAGAGTTCAATAGCGATCTGGCAAATGAATGACAGATTCTAACTCGTCGATCTGACAAGGACGTAAGATTCAGGGTCTCCATTGCTGTCTTATAGTTGTTGTACGAAGGTCCGAGAATGATCTTACAAGCCCTCTTCTGTATACGCTCCAGGCTAGCTGTTTGTTGGACAGTTAAAGACGAGTGCCATACTGGTGCCGCGTATTCGAGGGCCGGACGAACATAGGAGGTAAAGACAGTTGTCAAGTCAGCTGCTGAAACGCCGAAGCGTTTGAGTCTGCGCAGTAGGTAGAGTTTTCTGTTGGCGCCTGAGATCATGTTGCTGACATGTGAGCCCCATCTTAGGTCGTTTTGAACAGTCACGCCGACTATTTTGATGGATGTTGCACACTTTAGAACTTGCCCCTCAAGGGTGAGAGGTGGCGGTAGTGGGGGTGATCTTGCGAAGCATACGTGAAGCACATTACATTTCCGTGGGTTCAATTTCATTTTGTGTCGACCAACCCAATCGTTGAGGTTATCCAAAGTTAGTTGCAGGGAGCAGGGTTGGCGCAAGGTCCACGTTTGTGCAAGGTTCATATCATCCACGTATTTCCACCTATCACGTACTTCTCGAAGTGCACCGTCGATCAAAGCCATGAAAATGATTGGACCTAGAATGGTACCTTGGGCCACTCCGCATGTAAGGAGGCTCCAGTCAGAACTTTTACCCATGTAGTTTACCTTCTGCCGTCTGTTTGACATAAAACTGTACACCCATGGTACAAGGGCAGGACGCACTCCCAGGTCCAGCAGGCACTTGATGGCCGTAGCATGGTCAACCCTGTCGAATGCTTTTGACAGATCCGTTGTAACTAGAGTGCAGGTGGAAGAAGGCGTTGACGTCGATTTGTACATAAAGTCCAGAAGACTCACGAGAGCATGGGTTGTCGACCTTTTCCTTCTGCAGCCAAACTGACGAGGGTCCAGATTATGGGATATATCTTCTAATATCCAGTTCGCAACGAAACGTTCACAAACTTTGGCAAGTAGCGGAGTCAGGGATATAGGTCTCAACTCATCAATATGTGGAGGTGAGGACTTAGGCAGTGGAATGACGTTCGCTTCTTTCCATGCGTCGGGAACGACTCCCTGCTGAATTGATGTGTTTATCAAGTCGCATAGTGGACCGCTAAGTTCACATGCGAACTCCTTCAGAATGGCCGCGGGTACTCCGTCAGGTCCCGGGCTCTTATGGCGGTTGGTAGAGCGGAGGTGGGCATACACGTCCCAGACTTGGATGGTGGGCAGTGGGAAGTCAGGTAAGAATGCTGGAAGCGATGCAGGATCCAAAGGTGGTAATGACTGAGACACTTCAGAGAATTTCAGGTTTATCTCGTTGGCAATCGCTGTGAAGTCGTTTTGGTCGCAGTTGGGGGTATTGATGCGATTAGACTTTTTACCCAGATTGCACATGTCCTTGATGTTCTTGTGCCATTCCCTGGGATTTTCCTTCTTACGATCTTCAACACTGACCTTGTAGAAGTGGGTCTTTGCTTTCCGGATCTCTTTCTGCACCTTGTTTCTGTAATGCTTATACTTGGTGTTGAATGCAGTGTCCCCAGAAGAGAAGGCTTCCTGTCTCTTCCGGAAGAGAAACTTTATATATGGTGTCATCCAGGGCTTGTCTTTCGGATGGAGCTTAACTGTTTTTGCAGGGAAGCACCTTTCAATGGCATTAGTAAGTATACCGTAGAAGGCGTTGGCCTTGTCGGTTGTATTTGTTGCGTTATATACCTCCTCCCATGGATAGGTGGTGATCCAACGACCAAAATCGCTCAGGCCAGGCTCGCGGATTGGTCTTGTGGTCTTCTTTGTACATGTGTTTTGTTTGAGTCTCACCTCAGGATTCCATAGGACACAGTTATGGTCACAGAGTGTTAACGGTGGGAGGATTTCTGGCTTCTTATAGCACGACTTCATGTTTGTGATGATTAGATCGAGGATGGCATTGCCCCTGGTATTGTTGTTTACAACCCGTGAGAACTCTCGGTCTAGGAGGATATCTTGGATCTTGACGTGGTTAAAGTCACCCACGAAGGTAAGTCCGATATTAGGGTACTTTGTGCGTAGCAGGTCCGACGCGGTGATGAGATGTTCAACAAGTTGATCCTCATGTGGTGATTGTGGAGGTGAGTAAACAGTGCATACAGCCATGGATGAAAACTGACGGGTAAGTCGATGAGGCCGCACACTGACCCAAAGACACTCAAGATCCTCTGGAACCACGATTTCAGAGATGACCTTTGATGGTATGTTTTCACGTACATAAAGGGCAACACCTCCTCCCCGTCGCTTTGTACGGGATTTGGTGTAGATGGTATAGCCGTCAATCGACATCAAAACATCCGGAGTAGAGGGTGTAAACCATTCAGACACTGACGCAATATCCACAACATTGCTCGAAAGTACTCCTTGTAGCTCATCAAGTTTGTTTAGGAGCGATCTTGCGTTGGTGAGCAGGAATGTAGGGACAGGTGTGATACTGCTGGGAGAGGTATTGCTTGTCGGTTTGATGTCGATTAGGTTAGCGCGGGAACTATGTGAAGACAACAAGCCACGGTTGTTGGGGTTAATTAGATCCCTTCTTCTCCCAATTACTGTATCAATATAGCCTGTAATCCTTGCTTGGACTCAGAAAGAATTACTAAGTCGTCTGCATAGAGTAGACAAGGAACTCGCTTGCTGTGCATAATTGTAGGGTTACAGGCATCATTGTTAAATACGGAGGTGATGTCACTTAAAAATAAATTGAATAAAGTTGGGCAGCCCTGTTTAACACCGCGAGTTGTAGCGAAGGGCTCTGTTAGACCGCGGCTATATTTAACACGATTAGTAGTTTTTGAATACATATCTTTGATTGTTTGTAGGAAATTACCCCCTATACCTAACTGGTTCAATTTAAAGAGCAGACCATTTCTCCAGATCGAATCAAAAGCTTTGGTAAAATCTACAAAGCATGCAAAAAGTCTAGAGTTTTTACTAATATACTTACTGACTAAGGTACTTAATACAAATAGGTTGTCTGTTGTTCTAAAGTTTTTTCTAAAACCTGCTTGGTGGGGTTTGAAAAGACTATTGTTTTCTGCAAAATTAACTAAGCGAGTGTTTAAAATCGACGAGAACAATTTACCCAAACAGCTGATGATTGAAATGCCCCGGTAGTTGTCTGGAAGAGACGGGTCTCCGGACTTGTGAATAGGGACAATGTGGCTAAGTGACCATTCCTGGGGAAAATACCCGTTTTGGAGACATTTATTGAATAGTAGGAGAAGTGGTGCTTGAAGTATTAATCTACCGGATTTTAACATTTCATTTAAAACCATGTCGTTTCCGCTTGATTTGTTGTTATTTAGGTTTGAGATAGCAGTAGTGCTGCATACCTAAACCAATTTTCAGGTTCAGGTCCGGACTCGAGTCCAGAGGCTTAGGTTCAGGTCCGGACTTGCAAGTCCGGACCTAAACCCATGGCATGATGTAAGCAAAGCAACTTGCCTACCTAAAGCCTTGGATTAATTTGAGCTGACTGCTGAACTACAAATGCAATGCATATAGACCTAATCACTAATATGGGTGTTTCATAATCATGAGTCAATGAACACTGTATTATTATACTCAGTAGTAAACACATAATATTAAGCTACTAGTATTATACAGTGTATAATTTAAGAAAAAATCTTTTTCAGCTTTAATATACAATTTTTTTATAGCAACAACAGCAAAGAAGTACTTAATTTCGCCCCAAGAGATAAAATAGCGGTGGAAACGCGGTGCTAGATTTAATTTGTTTCATTATCGGCTCTCTACCGATATCTGAACCCTGCACTAGGCTGCAGTCTCACCAATGTCGCTAGGGGCGTTGCGTATTCCTCGCGTGTTTTTGCGAGATCTAACGTGAGTTCGCGAGGTTTAAGATGGCCGCTAATGTTTTGCGTCCGTCCCGGCCGGTCACTGCTGCGTGTTTCGGATGAATTTTTGCGTTTATAGGCGCATTAAAGCAACTTGACTACGGACGAAACTTCTCAAGGAACATTTCTCAATGGAAAATGGGTCGTTGTTACTGCAAGCAGACCGGGGCGAGATCAAGCAGGCGGGACCGCGGCACTGTTTATCATCAGAAGCCGCTGGCCGTAAACCCAGCCGCTGTAAAAATAACTTGCGTTCGCTCCGGGCAACCTGGCTTTCGGAATAAGTCTCGCACAGAAAAAATTACTTGCGCGGCGAGACTGCGAGACCGGGTATTTTAAACACTGGAATGTATGTTAGTGCTATTTTTTTTAACAAGTCCAAAACCGGTTCTCAACGTTTCGGTTTTTTTGGACTTGAACCGAAACATTCGGTCCGGTCCTGAACCGGTCCAGCGAACCGGTACGCAGCACTAGATAGCAGTGTTTAATTCTTCCGGTGTTATAGGGGAATCTAAAACGGACGGGTTTGTAAATAATGACGATACATCTAGTTGGTCGCTTTCAGAAAGACAGGTATCTGTAGTGTTGTTTGAAAGTTTGTCAAGGTTACTGAAGTGTTTAAACCAGTCTTCTTCTGTAATTTGGTTATTATCTTGTGATTTCTTTGGTTTTAGTTTGTTTATGATATTCCAAAAGGCACCTGGGTTTTTGTCTTTGAGGGAGGACAGCTGAGTCATGATATGATTGTGAAAATCTCTTTTTTTTCTTTTTTATCAATTTCTTGTATTCTTTCTTTCTTCTAAAGTAACTTCCCCTTATGATGGGATTGGACGGTTGTTTTAGGAGTAATAATGATAAGTTCTTCACCTCCCGTTTCAGTTCCACATAACTTTTGTCAAACCATTGTTTTGTTTGTTTACGCTGAGAATGTTTTTTGTGATTACTTCTAATTGACAGGGATTTGAAGCCAGCTTCTCTCAATATAGAACTAAAATTTGATACAAACGTCTCTATTTCCTCCTTTGAGGTAATGTTGTTTTTGCTTTGGGTTGAGAGTGAGTTTAGTCTTGTGCTGAACTGGGGTTGAGAGAGGGTCAGAATGAATTTTTGAGTGGATTTATCACTCCATTGAAAGCGTTTGGGGGAAGATTTCGTTTTATAAGTAGATCTTTTCTTTGTTTCGTAATGATTTTGATGTGCAGAATTAGAGTTGATATATACAGAGAGCATGCAATGGTCAGAAAAAACAGTTAAAGGGTGGACTCGAAATAGTAAGATGTTTTGGAGAAATGATTGACTGGAGATTATGTAATCAACCGTACTGCTGCCGTTCGGCTGGTGGCAGGTAAAGTTACCTCGCAAATCACCCGCCATCCTGCCATTTAGTATTCTAAGATCTGCTTGGATGCACAGATCCGATAGGAGTCGGCCAAATTTGTTGGGGGGTGCTTTGTCCATGCTTTGTCTATCGCTAACGTGGTTTGATGAGGTGACAGGAAAATCGTTGTTGTTATCATTATTGTCTACATAATCAGGGAGATTGCCGACGCGCGAATTTAGGTCGCCACCAAGCAGGATAAATCCCTCTGCTCCGTACATACTAATTTCCTCCTCTAATATTTCTAACACATGGTTATCACCATTTTTGTGAGTGGTAGAATTACTGGGGCTTAAGTAAACGGAACATATAAATAAGTCCTTTGGGAGTCCAAATAAGCTGCGGTCAATTTGTACCCACAGGACATCAGATGATTTCGAAGGTATTTTCTTGATATAATTTTTGTATTCGTTTTTGTAGAAAAATAGAATTCCCCCTGAGGAGCGTTTTGCACGTTTACTTTTTGTCCTAAACAAATGGAAATAGCTGTAATTAGCGACGTTGATTTGAGCATCTTTTGTACTCCAGGTTTCAAGTAGCCAGAAAAAGTCAAATTTACGTATTTCATCTAAACATTCTACGTCGTCTAGTTTTGTACCTAGGCCGTGAACATTCCAAAAGGCGAAGCACTTGCTTTTGCCCTTCAAAGTTTTCATCAATGAAGATGTTCATTGTCTTCGTCAGAAGGACTATGGAATTGGTTCGCCGCATTGAGGGTGATAGCGGATTTAGGGATATAACTCTAGAAGGCATGATTCGAAGTCCATGATATTTGGCAGGCAGATTACCGTTATCAAGGCCAAAGTCAAGTGCAAGTTTGGGCTTTATGGGGGGTCCGTACGTCACGTTAGTGAACCTTTTGTGTTTGTAGCTTGTTAACAAAATAACTCTTGTATATGTAAATGGATGTTCATGATTTTTAGTAGGCAAGTTACCATTGTTGAGGACTAGGTCAAGTTCGAAAATGGGCCTTGTGGGGGGTCCCTACATTTCAGCATTGGACCTTTTGTGTTTAGAAAGATAACAATCTTCCCCACCAACCTCTGCTTAGATACATGGGGACAGCTGGACCCCATCTGGGATCAGATAACGTTGTTTACATTAAGAGACTGTTCTGTAATTTCAGCGGGAGGAGGAAAGGTTGGTCAGGTCATTACCTATGGCCACACCAAGTAATTTTTATGGATGACGTCCACTGGTGACCTTGAATTTATTGCGAAAGTGCGATAAAAACATGAAGGGTCCAAAAACAAGATGCCTAGATTTGGAATGTACTAACTGAGTGTAGAAATACAAATGTTAGGACACAAATTGAATAAAAGAACACAGTGTAACTACAAACAAGCATCAAAATAATTCAACTAAACAGCAGTAGTCGCCCTGTTCTGATTCTTTCCTTTCATCGCACCTTCTCTTATTACATTTTGCAACACTGTTGTGACACTTTGATCATAATACAGTAAGCAGAATTTCTTGCAACAGTACTTGATTCCCAGTAACAGTCCAAAATCAAAAAAGCTCACACGGATGACAGTGAGTCTGTAAATCTGTGGCGAACCATTTCACAGTGTTCCGTAGAGTAAAAAAAGGAGTAGAGATTCTTTTGTATTCTAGACCAAATTGATAAAGTAAAGAATACACATGTTCATTTCTCTAGCACAATGTCCCTCTGACGAAGGCATGAGATCTCCGACCTCTAGTTAATGTTTATTTTAGTTAATGTTTAACTTTGCTTCACCTCTTTGTTTGGTGTTAAGGGGGCACACCCCAGTTTTTTTCGGGCTTCCATTCCAGTCTGCACACCCTCGAGTCTAGCGACCGTCTCTTCCAGGGAATAATTCGGAAGCCAAATAACTGTATATGGGATAGAAGGATATCCCTTCAGCTACAAGACTGACTGAGTTTTGTTTCTTCAAACTCTTTAATTTTTGTGAAATTAACAGAAAAATCATGATTTTTTTGCCAAAATTAATGCACAAAATTGGGACTTTTCGCGTAAGATAAACCAGGACAAAAAGAATTTTCCGGCAGAAACGACTGGTGTTGGCAGAAAGATACAAACCTCGAGTATACTTGATTCAATTATAAAGAAAATCCTAGTACTGCAGTTTTTGTAATCATCCTCGGCGCGAGGGGTCCCAAATCCGCGCACACCACGCATAACTGAAGAATATGGGTCAAATGGGCGGATCACGCTCGGGGCGCAAGAATACCCGGAAGTGAGGATGCAGGCCGAAAACCTTCTTTACCCCCAAAACACCACTTTTTATACTTTTCAGCCATATTAGTATCTGGTATCATTTCACAGCAGATTAGGAAAAATGTGAACTCAAACTTGACCACTCAAAACCCTTTCGTCACTTTTTTACCGCGGACTACCACGGAAGAACTGGGGTGTGCACCGTTAACCGGTTTATCTACATATATATATATATAGCTAGGTTTTCAGTGTCTGTTTCTTTTCATTTCAGCGTTGTTTATTTGTCTGTTCTCATCAGAACAGTGTTGGTCATCAAGCGGCAGCTTTTTTCACAACTGACCCACAGGTACGTATTTACTAATGCCTAACTATATGTGCAGGAAGCGAATCTCATTTCATATACCAGTATGTATTGCAGAACAGAAATAGGCCCATAGGTGGCACTGCTGTCTGTCATATGTATGAAAGCTACCAGAAGGATTGTCAAACTGTCGAATATTGAAACGTTGGAAAGATCGGTCTCTTTTAAAGCTTTAGATTTGTTAATGTAACATCTTCCTGTGGAATAGGCCGTAGGTTAAGTAGTTATGTGGTAGGCGAGGTTCTATAAGCAGATATTAGGTGGTTGTAACGTTGTGTATATTCGTTTGTATCTGTTGGGATTGTGACTTATGGTTTGCACCTACTACGATACCCTATCAAACTAGAGTTCGTGAGAACACATGCTTTCGTCAGGTGTAGATATTCTGTTTTTGTATTGTTGTCATAAAATGTTGATAGAAAGAAATTTGATTAGTATTTCAATCACAAGCTTGGCCCTGTGCCGTTCCTGCATGTCGTTTGTCAATTATCATATAGCAAACTAGAGTAACACGATCTCATACCTTCGCCAAATGAGGTTACCCTTTATGACTGACGAATGATAGATTTCACCCCTAATTATGCAAATAAGATCCTCATTTGCATGAATTACATCGGTTGATCATATTCTCCTCCCAGTGACAGTGTTATCTTAACAACGAATGTAATTCTAGCATTTCCTCATAAATTATTGTGTCTTGGATGGAGCCTGTTGTGGCGTCTTTAACTGCCTTCGTTTCGTAATATTCGCACTGAGGCAGACATACGTATACGAGTGCGGACGTATCACATTTTACTGCTGAGTTTTCTCTTGCGTTGAGTGAGTTGGTTTCCCGACTGTTTCACGCTACCGCGGTATGCACACTTTCTTTATCACACTTGTATCTAACATACCCAAAACAGAGAGAAAATCGAATCGGTGCGATTTTTGGTCATTTTGAACACCAGCTGGATTCTTATTATATAATAAGCCCCCCCCCCCCCCGAGAATGGTACTGAACAGCCACACGTTTGCCAGTAATTTTAAGGTGCTCAATGTGCGGCTCTCCTCAAATACGGGACCTCCAGCTTTACGTCCCATCCAAGACAACGCCCACAATTAAAAAGCAAGGCACTCATTTTCACAAAGTCGAGTGAGGAAAAAGGTCTTAAAAATATCTTTCCCCTGGCACAACATGGGACCTGATAGATATAGGGATTCAAACCCAGGACCTTTAGACGTCAACCCTTACCACAAGACCACCTTGTCACCTTAACGTCAGGCCAGGGTGTATTGAGTTTTCTTAATTATATGGCACTGTTGAGTCACATTGAAGATGCAAGGGCTAACTTTGTTGTAAGTTGCTAAGGACTAGAAAAAAAAACTGTGTTGTCTCCGGTTTCCCGATTGACAATAGGAAAAATCGTCGACCCGAGGCTTTTGTGGGACCGCTGGCAAGGGACGTAAAACCTTTAATATGACATTGAATTTCAACACTCCATTTCACGCATTTCACAAGCAATTTCTTATTGAGTAAATCTGGTGAAATATGTGTCCCTTCCCCAGAAACAACAAGTTCTCACAGACAAAAAGAATCCGCAGGACGTTGTCCTATACAGATATAGCTCAAGGCATACTGTTTACTCCTGCTTACGTAGAAAGAAAACTTGAATTGCTAGCAAAATGTCCCCTTTCTGTCATAGTGTGCGAGTTCAGGCCCGACAGAGGTATTGAAGGCCTTGATATGTACAAGATACACTTGAATTTCACTCACCAGACATCCTCATCTAAAGCGTCTTCTCTTCCATAGCCTATAGTGTGCCATTCTATAAGGAAAACATATTATATCACTGAGAAATAATAGGAGGGGGAGGGTCATGAAAAAGTTATCTTATCAGAGGGCCATATAATAATTATATGCACAAGCTTTTTTAACAATTCTGTCATTGGGTTCACTTGGTTAACCAATATTTGACAAGTTGTGTTTTGGCATTGATATATAATGGAAACATTTCCAGTACACCCCGTACAAAAGCATTAATGGAACGTCTGGTGACACAAAGCATTTACTGCAATTTACCGTAAGGCCACAGCAAGTACATTTTATGGATGACATCCTCCACAGACTCCAAATCCAATGCGATAGGGCGAAAAAAAAACAAGGCAGGCCATAAAAAACAAGATTCCTACATTTTCAAATTTGACGTCATAAACCTTGTCAAACAAGAATTGAGGGGACAAAACATGATATCACAACCAACAGGTCTTTTATTCCTGTATTCAAGAGTATTATCTTTCCTTGTAGATGTGTATACATCTCTAAACTAGAAAAATTGGAGAAAAGAGCTTGTCGTACTATCGTGCTACTACACTGGGTATTCATATACAATGGAGTACTTTAGACTGTTTTAAAATACTTGTCCGATGATCAAACGCAAGTAATTGTGCATCAAGTTTGCTTCATCCTTGGTAGTCTCTGAACCGATAGACATTTACGACATATTTGCCAATTTTCGGCATGTTTTCCACTGTCAGAAGGCAAAAAAAAATTCTTGTTTTTTTTTCCGAAATCAGTCGAAAATCAATGCGCGCGCTGATGTCATCCATAAAAATTACTTGCTGTGGCCTAATTGAAAAGAACAAAATCGTCAATTTTGGAAGAGATTGTGTATCTTAAGCTGCTACGGGAAACTTCTTACTGTACGTCTTATATCGATCTGAGACAAGATGAAAACATGTTGCTTTTTTCCCAATACGGGTAACCTTTAGTACTATTAGGCAAATCTACATTTGTGACTATTGACCCTAGAAAAGATATGGTATTTCGTACCTTCTTTTTACGTTTGCGATCCTTCTCTCTGTGTTGTTCTAACGGTGACCGTGGCCTCTACAAGTCCTGTCTTTTGAGGAGGGGTTGAAAATCTCTCTTGGACAAAGAACTCCGTTTGCTCCCTGTAGCTGGGCACATCTAAATTTGGCTGATGCAATCGCAAGGGACACAGCGGGGCGAGCGGGCCGTGTAACAAAAAACATGTGTGAAGCAGCAATCACAGGCGAACAGATGACCTGGTCACCTGGGACAAACTGAACCAAAGCATATCCATTACTACTTGACCTACATGTAGGTCAGGGTCAAAAAGTATCTCTGTGAAACTCATCAGCTGTGTTTTGAAAACAAAATGTCATTCTGTACTTGTACTTATCTCCTTAAAAAATAGAGATATGATTTTTGGTCTGTCTGTGTGTCTCTCTGTGTGTCTGTCTGTGTCTGTCTCTTCCTTTTAATTATGCAAATTAGGTCTTCATTTACATAATCTATATCTTCAGATGTTCCTCTTGTTCTCAATTACATAGTGTTCCATGGTCCTATTATGGAACACAGCATATTCAGAGATTATTTATGCAAATTACCTCCTGATCTACATAATTTTCATGTAATTATGTCAAGCATGACTTAAGCTGCCTACGTACTAAAATCAGGACAATCCGTCAGCAGGTCCTTGATTTATCATCACTTAAATTTTTTTAAAGAAACTGCCCTGTAGTTCCAGAGCAAGCTGCTAGGGGGCCCAAACTCATGTCAAGTCTTTCCTAGCTCAAGAGCTATCTACCATTCAAAATTCGTGGCCGTAGCATGTCCAGATCATGAGATATCAAAACAGGAAGTTCTGCTGCAGTACCAACGAAAGCCACCAGGGGGCCCAAAATCTAATCATTTCTAGGTCTCATGAAGACCTACCCACCTACCAAGTTTCATGACAATCCATCTATAGCTTCTTGGGTTATGCTGTCCACAGACAGACAGACAGACAGACAGACGGACAGACAGACGGACAGGCAAACGCTACTGAAAACATAACCTTCTTGGCGAAGATAATAAGGGATGTCTAGAATGTGGCCAGTGCTCTAAATACACTACATGTGCCATGAAGAAAAGTTGAAAATTGTCAATTGTGGATATAGTTTTGATCTGCTGGAGCTGGGTCAATTGTGGATATAGTTTTGATCTGCTGGAGCTGGGGATGTCCGAATGATGAGTGTTGAAGTACTTCTCTTCTTACTTGCCCATGTTTCCGTACGTGTTGAAGAATTACATACGGCAGATGTGCGCAAGGAAACACAGCAGGGAGCATCGAGTCACCGGCCTACAATTAGTCCCCCGTGCAACTAAGCCGACTCAAGTTACATAACGTTTTGGCGTATTAAACATAATCTTTTTAAATCCGTTGATTAGACGTTAATTGCAACTACATACATCTGTATATGTTCATCATCCCATAAGGAATATACCTATCAAAATGAATAAAATTCATTCACAACGACGTAAGATACTACGCCCATTCTTCGTTAACGTGTGCAATTGCTGTCGCATGATAGTAGCGGGCCACCAAGTTTTTAAAAGACGCAATAACTGCGTATCTTGTGCTTTCCTGTTATCAGTACATGATAGTAATATACTAAGTTATGTTTTACCGCAACTGTCAGCTGCCTTCGGGTCGTCCAGGCGAAGATTTTGCTAAGAAACACGCTAAAATCACCTGTCGCAACCACTAGTAACGCACAAAACGTCGGGTTCAAACAATGAAAACGTGTGAGTTGACTTAATTTTCAGTCATAATTTACACCTATCCACCAAACAGTCTTGCCACAGGTGGATGAACTTGTCCAGCTGGCGTCCATACTAAATCTGATGCCGTTTTATTTTTGTCGCAAGGTTTTGTCTAACCTACGTTATGGAAAGATAGACGGGTATAATTCGCCCACGAAAAGACATTTTACAATAATTTTCACACTGTCTTATCCGCTAGACTGTGTTTTTGCGAAACAAATCCATGGCAGGGAGAACAAAACACGAGTATCGGAAAAATGACAACAACAAACAGCGTCATGCCGTTTGTCAATTTTTAATTCTAACCTACGTTATCATGGTTATTCCATTGAGATTAGAGACAGATACTTGCACTTCCATTCATCAGAAAGAGGGTCATCAGATATACATTTGCATGTAAATTTTATAGTGTAAGGGCTGACGGCTTAGATTGTATTGATCATCATAAGCATAATTCTAACCTACGTTATCGTCTAACCTACGTTATCATTTTTTTCTTCAATGTGTTATCGAATTTACAGGAAAATGATACGATGCAAAGTTCAATTAACAGCATTTTATCAACTGTAACAATACTGTAGTTGGCCTTGTCTTGCTAGAAAGTCATAGTACAGAAGGCTTACTCTCCCTGCTTTAATCTCCAAGCAGATGTAGCACGTGAGCTTGTTTTGGCTATTTGGTGGTGTCTTTGGTGGTTTGTTCCGGAGATTACCATTTCTACAGACAAAAAACTTAATATCTCGAAAAGTATAGGTGGTAGCACCGTACAAAATTGGCAAAAAATAGTCGACAATACTGGTAACAAGTTCAGTACATTTGTTAGGTATTTGGAAGAACTTTATTTTTCAGCATTTTCTACCCCCAATTGCACACGTTAACGGAGAATGGGCGACTAGCTAAAAAATTTAAAAACATAAACGTCCACTGCAGTTCCAAACAAGCTGCTAAAGGTCCCAAACTCACACCATTTGCTTCCATCCCCAACAGCTTTCCGCTACTCAAAAAACATTGACCTGACACTTGTGTAAAATTTTACCTCAAAATTAAACGTTATGCTGCAATACCTAAAATAGCTGCTAGGAGGCCCATCATCGAACTTAACCTTCATTTTAACTAACACTAAACGCCCACTGAATATCATTAACAACCATGCGCGATTTCTAAAGTTAGAGTGCGAACAAACAAAAACGCAAAAATTGACGACTCCCTGCAGCAGCGCAGAAACGTGAACGGAAACCCATTTTCCACCTTGAACTTTGTTTCGTAACCGCTACACACCTACCAAATTTCACGAGGATACATTCACAAAATTTCGAGTAATCCTCCAAAAACACAATCGACAAATGCACAAAAACTCCGTTAAAAAACGATTAAAGAAACCCAGATGCACCATTTTTTTTAACTTTAGCTACATTTTGCCAACAGCAACCCACGTGCCAAAAATGAAAAAAAGTCCGCCCACCAATAATCGGTTATGACGTTGACCCTAATACGGGGACACGCCACAGCTGCTCCACGAAAAATCGACCGATTCCATATATTTCTGACGAAAGCAATAAATAATATGTAGTGCACTATACTGTTCCCAATCTGCAAAATATAAAACTTCACGGAGGATTTCCGCCTGTGGACACTTGTTACGTATTACAGGAAGATGTATAAGATAGTCAGTGACCCCACTGTTCCTCGTTCTAAACTTGGCTTTTGCTTAAAACAACGATATGTGCTACAACTGTAAACTCCCCTGGCCAATTATTCTCCCTATTCGGCTAAATTTTTCCGCGTTGTTAGACTAGGACTTCACGCTGATTATGATTTTAGCGCAGACGGAGTGCCAATGAGCCCTTGTCACGCATACCCGAATACGGCCTCCCGAACACTGCCGAACTCCCCCGAACCATGATTTGGAGCAGGTCGGGAGCAAGGTCGGCTACTGTTTGGAGCGTGTTCAGGGGTCAAATTTGACTAAAACGTATCTCAAATTCGATTCGATTCGTAAAGAAAGGTAGGCGTGGCCTAAATCTGGTCAGACAGTTCCCGAACTTCAGCCAACTTTGGTTGGTTGGTGTTTGGGGGAAGGTTCTGAATGTGTGACAGGGGATTCAGCTGAATACAATGGGTCGACAAGGCGTAATAAAGGATAGGTTTCAAAATTATAATTTCTTCGCCGTACTTTTGTTGTGTCGATAGATTGTTGTTATTGACTTGTTGTTGTTTATATTCTAGAAACACTCCTAAATGGCCTACCTACGGCAAGTTTATTGCAAGAACAGCTTCCACATGAAGGGATTTCACCAGTATCATCCAGTCCGAGTGACCGACTTCCAGGCGACCGGGGACAAAGTGCCGGTGACAAACCCGGCCCAGTTTCTACTGGATCACGGTCGCGACTACTACCTCTGCTGTGCTGACATGGAGGCTAATCAACTAATCTGGACAAAGTCTAAAGATATGGCTGAGACGAGAAAAGCAGCCTTTTTTTTCGAGGTAAGGGACCTAGTGCAATTCACGTCCTACAAGGTAGTTAGATATAAATGTAAATACATGTAGTTGTTGTGATGCATGCAGTTGTTATGATGTATGTATTTTATATTAAGAGGACTCCAGGAAGAGTAGTGAATTCATGTATGTACACTAATGGAGTTTCCTGAATAAACAAACAAACAAACAAACAAACAAGGAATCCTGGTTATCTCCATGAAAAATGGAGATATTGTTTTGGGTCTGTCTGTGTGTGGGTCTGTCTGTCTGTCTGTCTGTCTGTGTTTCCGCACACTTATGGTCAACATAACTTGTAAAGGCATTTATAGATTGTGATGATATTTGGTATGTTGGTAGGTCATAGAAAGACAAAGGTCAAGGTCAAATATGGGCCTCCTGGTGGCTGACCTTGGTACTGCAGCTGAACTTCCGGTTTTCGTATCTTTTGTCCTGGACATGCTATGGTCATGATTTGTTGGTGACAGATAGCTTGTCCTGTCAGAAATTAGTGACGTAGGTTTGGTCCCCCTAGCAGCTTGTTCTGGAACAGCAGGGGAGTTTCCGGTGAAATCTTTCAAAGCGGATAAATCCAGAAAGGAACAACGTATTTTCATCATTTTTGGTATGTAGGTAGCTTAGACAGAGATAAATTTAACGAAATACAAATTATGCAAATGAAGACTTAATTTGCATAATTAAGGAGGAAATTGTGTAATTCCAGTGTTTTACATAATATGACTTTCATACATGTAATGTGTATAACCTATGGCAGGTGGAAAATCAACAGATACCAGTTATGCAAATAAGGAGCTAATTTGCATAATTAATGTAAGAATTCTATGATTCCTTAGTGGTAAATGATGGGAATTTCATAGTTGTGACATGTATAAGTTAGTTAAAGGTTAACACACTATGCATATATTATGTTAATGTGGGGTCATTTCATAATAAATGATGACATATTGAAATGAAACATTGCCAAAGGATAGGACTTTCACATATCAAATATACATATATATGTAATTTTTGTTTCATGGAGATATGAGGTCGTGGAACTCTTGTTTTACAGTGTATCCTCCACCGTCGCAGTTTAGTTAATATATATGTAACTGTCCTACTGTATCGTTGTATCGTTATTATTCGTAAATTCAACGGATAGGTAAAATGACATCAAGCATTTGAGTAGAAATCATAAAATGGCAAATTGAGGGCACTTTTGGGGACGATTCTAACATTGTGTCGTGCAAAGAAAATAAGAATGTAACTTCCTTTTTTAATGAAAAAGGTTATACTGTCATTAATATTTCCATGAAAAATGGAGATATTGTTTTTGGTCTGTCTGTGTGTCTGTGACAGACACACAGCATATTTGTAGTCAACATAACTTATGAAGGTATTTATAGAGTGTGATGATATTTGGTTTGTTGGTAGGTCATTGAAAGACAAAGGTCAAGGTCAAATATGGGCCTCCTGGTGGCTGATCTTGGTACTGCAGCTGAACCTCCGGTTTTTGTATCTTTTGTCCTCCTGGACATGCTATGGTCTTGATTTCTTGGTGACAGATAGCTTGTCCTGTCAGGAATAAGCGGTGTGGGTTAGAAGTCACGCTTATTCAAGACGCCATTTCTGATTGATTTTAGGCCCTGCGTCTGGATGCGGAAGAACTGCTGGCGATCCCATTCTCCCAGTTGCCAGGCGTGGCTGCCGCTGTTGCTAACGACGTCAGACACATCACTACCATGTTCCTCTTCCATACAAGTACGTAGCAGCCGTGGATGGTTATGCATGATATTTGGTGGATGGGTAAATGTCGCAAAGGTGTAGGTCAAGCTCGATAATGTGCATGGGAGCTCGTCTGCGTTGGTTTATAGCGTGATTTAAATCTAAACATTTAATCAGGCAAAGCACACGCACACAGAACACACAAAAACAATACCTCCATTTTTCACGGAGATAATAACATCAGCAGCCTTTTTCACAGCGCGCTGTGGGTCCACTTTGCTGGGGAAGGCCCTGGAAGCGAGCGGCGTCATGGCAACCATCTTTACCGACGTTTACACCAGCTTCTTCCAGTATGTCTCCGGGAGGAAGGATATGTCTGAGGAGGACATGGAGATGCTTTTGGACCTGATCCGGCTCTCCAACACCCTCCACAACTACTCATTCTGGCGGGAAGACCCAACCAAAACAGTGGCGTGTTACAAATTGCGCGGACAGGTGAGTAAGTGCAGGGCGGATCGTACGAAGACCGAGGGTTTTTTCCGGGAAGAAATACAGCGTATTTTACTCCATCTCCTTACAAAAAAGTATATACTCTACCTCAAACCTGTGCAGAAGTAGAACATTACGAAATAACTTCTGCTCAAAGTGAACAATAATCATTGATGATTGTTTGATTTTTGTATTTTTTCTTCAATTTGAGCATGCATAAACCGATCAACTTTCCACAGGTGTCCACCATGGCAGACATAATCCAGAAAGCGTTGCCAGATGGGAAGTTCGTCTTTCTGTACCGAAGCTTGCCGGGCACCGTGGACTCCTACCTCCGCATGATGGCAGGCGGGAGCTACTGGAAGTACTGTCTGCTCACCGCCCTCGGGCTGGATCACGCAGAGTGTAGGAAACTGAGCTTCCTGGGCGCGTCTCTGCCATGGGAGAACCCAGTCTTCGCGGCCGCTCCTGTCCCGCACGGCGTCGTCTGGTTGGCGACGTGCGTTTGGCTGGAGCTGATGCAGAAACCTCTCGAGATGACGGCGCCCGGCGCCTCTCCACGCTTCCACGCGGTTCTGAGGTATGAAAGAAAATGACACCACACATTGTTTTATGTTGCAATTAGATTTAACGTTGTACAAAGGTCACGGATTTTAAATTTTAAAGCTAATACCGACGATTTTATCACAGTGGATTTTATAATATGTGTAAATAGTTTTGTAACATTTGTAATCTGATACATCCGATGAGATGATGTACAAGTGTAACAATGGGCACAATTCAGCCTACATGCAAGTAGTGCTGCAAAGTCGATTGAACAATAAACCGTTTGATTGATTGATTGATTGATTGATTGATTGATTGATTGATTGATTGATTGATGGATTGATTGATTGATTGATTGATTGATTGATTGATTGAAGGTATGAAGAGCTGTGTGCGTACCAGGAGGCACTGGTGCTGCAGGTCCTGGACCGTCTCGGCATCACATGCGGCGATGAAGAATCCGGCCGGAGGATCAGAGAAGCCTTTGGAGTCGACAGTCAGGCGGGGCACGTGATTGCCGGTAGGGGAGGAGGCAGTGGGAGGCGCTGGGTGGGGGATCGAGAGATGGCGATCGTTTCCAAGATTCTTCAGCACGTCAAGATGGGGATCGACCGGCCCGACATCGTGCTTAGCGGGACTCTCGCCCAGGTTTAAAGGCATGCAATGCAATTTCAGGGTTGCAAAATTGGATTTTCAAAGTCAATTTTGCTGTCAGTATGTTTGTATGTTTATAGAGAAGTTTATTGCAAACACATGCCCGAGGGCTAATTGCAAGTACAAACAAGTAGCAACAAACAACATGAAAAAGAAGATACAATGGTGTGAGGGACTACGTGATACTACATTCTACAACATACGTGTTACTAATTTGGTTGGGTTTGACTTCTTCTTTTCAGGCACCTCGTCTATAATATGTGGGTTCTTTGATTTTAGTAGGAAAATTGTTTTCTTTTGTTGAGGAATAGTGGGAAAGTAAGGGTGCATTTTGGACACGATGGTAAATAATTGATTTTTGATATCATTATAAATAAATGAATCTTTATTGCATATTCATGCCCAAATGGGCTAAATGCACATGTGACCATATCATGGTCTAAGGTATATAAAACAAGGAGTATTGAATACTGAAATGCTACATTCTAATGCTAAGTCCTAAAAATCTAAATATTACAACTTACAAAAATGTATACTATTTATCATCTACTGTTGATCAGCGTTTCTTCTCTCTTTTTGAAACATCTGGAAACATAGCTACATACTATGTCTACTATACATTCATTCTTGCGTGACATCAAGTATTTGAAAGTGGCTAGCTTAGACATTTTCTTACATATCTTGTCTAATTGTAAAGTTTTGAATAGAACTTGGCGTTCATCTTCGTATAAGGTACAATCAAGTAAAAAAATGTGTCTCGTTTTCAACATATAAATGATTACAAAATTCGCATCTTTCATTATAAAATGTACAATTAGACATGAAATGATATTCGTCTTCCACTGCGTTTGAGGAACAATATTTACAGATCCTCTCCAACACGGGTAGTTTCATATATCGTCCTTTTTCGATTTCCAAGGGGTGGGCACTAATTCTAATCTTACTGATAGCGGAGCGCTGCTCGTAGTCACAATGTTCGAGATATTTTTCTATACAATATTCAGTTTTACATTTTCTATAAGATCTCAGCTTACCGGTATCAATAGAAAAACTATGAAAGAAAGTTTGGATGTACACATCTGACAGCCGTGTTCTTAATAATTTACATATATGTTGAGGGTCACAGGTTGTACTATCAATATACAGTAGGTAGGAATATCCACAGTGGTCCAGGATCTCCTTCACTCGCTGTAATAAAGTCCGTCTACGACTATTTGTCAGGGAACTACTTTGTAACAAGAGTGCATCAACTTGCAGAGGGTGTGTATCAGTATCAAGTTGTATCAAGTGTGTCCAGAATTTTACAGTACGCAGGGATATATCTGTATCTAATGGAAATCTTCCTAGTTCTGCTCTAGCTGCTACATTACTACCATTTATATGTTTTGAACCCTGGAAGATTAGTCATTGACTAAAGGGTATCGGAATAAACGAATAAACGAACGAATTTTCTGGTCATTCTTTTCATGGAGTATGTTGAATCAACCCTATCTCATAGCATACTGATATCTGTGAGGTAAAACGGTTGCTTGTTTCATATCGTAGGCTGGTTCTAGCAATTTATGGGTGGTACCCAAAGAATAAAGAGACGCCTCTCAAAGCTTGTTTTTGGCAAGTATTAAATGATGACGAAAAGGTGCTAAGAAATGGCAGTAAATGTCAATATCCGATTTCCTCATCCAGAATACTTTTGGTTTTGCTGCCCTAAAATTGCATTGGATGCCTTTAAAGTTTGATTGCATAATGACTTGTGCGTCTTCTACAGGCGACAATAAGCCACTACGGACTCTACATATGCATAAGAGACGATGCTGTAAGTTTGAAGAAATATACTGTAATTGAACAATATGAAATTTTACTTATGTTCTTATGTGACCCCTGACCACCTCAAAAAATGTCATTTTGTAATGGGCTCTCTTGGAAATCAGCCCCTTGGGGTTGAAGAGACCACCCATACGTCTTTAAGATTAACAAATGAATAGATAAAAAATTCCTCATCTTCTGTACCTTTCATACTGCTTCACACTAATAAAAAAACACAAGAGATAACTGCGAAAAATTATAAGAAAAAAATATAACAATGATAATTCATTTATTCATTCCCAATAGAAACTATGATACAAATTTGTAGAAATAAATACATATTGTTGGGCATTTTATGCACGATTTACACCTCTAAAATATATGCTTAACCTTTGCATATTTACACTGTATGTAACATTGTATGTAACATTATATGTAACATTGTATGTGACATGCCTTCCCGTGTACCAATACCGTTACCTAACTGTTCACAATCATATCTATCAGAAACTGCCGACCTAGGATTGTCCTACTACTGTACTATTAAAATGTCGGTCATTATTGTGCTATATTTGAGTCCCTGCTTTCAACAAGAAATGGATTGACAGTGACGAAAAAGTGTACAGGTGTTCCAAATGCGTTCTCATTGTTGATTCAAAATCGTCTTGGCCAGCCTATACTACTAATAGAAAAACACTATCAGGGGTATAAATGCGAGCCTTATGTGAATATGGCGGAGCAACTTGAAGAAATGTGAAACTTCAGACAAAAAAATGTGAAAGGGAGAATTTGGGGGAAATGTGAATCGTAAAATGTGGATACTGAACAGACACCTGGACGCTAAACGCTGCTATTTTCCCATCTTCCCGCCCCCTTTACTGTCAATCAAAAATCATTCCGTTCCAATTCTGGACTGTCCACGATTTCAGACTTTGGGCAAATTTAACAATAACGCTTTTTTCATTTTTTACTGCATTAAATTAACCCGTTGTTTTGAATAGCGCGGGGGGGGAGAGAAACCTTCAGGCAGATGTGCGGTGTGGTTAATGCGGACCAGATGCGGATAGTATTGCTTTATGGAATTGTCAAATGTGTTCGCACCTGAAAGTCATGTTTCTGTACGTTGTATTTCTATGAAATTGAAAATGTGGTGTGCCGTTATGTCCGTGTTGATGCACGTATATACCGTAGCGGTTTTTATATCGAGGTAAATTTCATATTTCAAAATCACCCCTATTTTCATTATTCTGTGGAATAGGCTGTAGGTTAAGTAGTTATGTGGTAGGCAAGGTTCTATAAGCAGATATTAGGTGGTTGTTGTGTATATTCGTTTGTGAGTATCTGTTGGGATTGTGACTTATGGTTTGCACCTACTACGACACCCTATCAACTAAATAATATGTAGTGCACTATACTGTTCCCAATCTGCAAAATATAAGAATTCACGGAGGATTGTCGCCTATGGACACTTGTTTCATGCTATCAGATATATGGATATGAAGCTTACACCGAGTCATATGAGACTTGAAAGTGACAGTCGAGTACATGGTATCGTTGTTACTCCGTGAAGGAGGTATACCTCCTGCAGGAGTATTGTGGTCAGCCGGTTTTTCGTGTTCGCAGCTAAAACCCACGGTTCCCTTTGTTTAATCGGAATGTAATTTTATACATAGTCTGCAGTCATGCCAGTAATTCATTTTTTACCGTAGCTGTTTTCGTGGCCGATGTAATATTTCAGAAGCACCCCTACATTGAAGAGGAATATGAGACTGGCCGCAAGAACCTCGTTGTTTTGAATAGTGGGGGGGGGGGCGTATCCTTCAGGCAAAAGCTAGGGTTGATCGTTAAGGTCGCAGGACACAGTATTCATGGGCGACCCCCGTGGTCCATGACGCGGGTATAGAAAATAGTACGGAGAATATTCTTGAAGCCTGGGTAGAAAGCCTCATGTGAGCGCCAGTTAGATGTAAATTGTGCTGTGTGGTATAGGAATGTATCGGGTTTGAGACTGTGTGATTTGAATTGTGCAGGTTTTGCAGTACGTGTATAAATGCGCCGTATTACGCAACTGGCTTTCCGGGTGAGTCGGCTGCAGTTCAATTGACCGTAGAGGGCGATTTCAAAGTGCACGTTACAAGCAGATACGCCGACAGGATTTTTTTGTTTTTTGATTATTTGTAGGATGTACCCTTCATCTCAAACATATTCGTTTTTCGTATTTCTGAAGTGCACCCTACTATAATTTTTGCCGCGTCGAAGTGGGTCACCTTGCGGTTCTTAACTATAGAAATCCCCATAGGCCAGAAACTGTGTTCTGTCACCTTAATTAGGAACAGCCTGTTGTTTAAGTATGAGCGCGGTTTTGAAATATGTTCGCAGCTAAAAGTCATGGTTCTGTACGTTGTATTTCTATGTAATTAGGCATGTGGCGTGCCGTTATGTCCGTAATGATGCACGTGCTTTTTCTTTTTACAGAAACGATTTTTATATTGAGGTAAATTCATATTTCAGAAACACCCCTGTTTTCTGTATTCTCTTTGAAATGTTGTCGCCCGGCCGACGCAAGTGTGTCAGGTCGGGCGCGTACCGTTCACATGGCAACGCGGCGTCGGTACCTCAGACCCGGCAGCGCAGCGATGTCGCCTGTTGTGGGTTGCTTTTACCAAGCAGTTGACATATACTGAAAGTGGTGACATTATTGAGGGGGGGGGGCTTAGGCTGGCAATCGTAGCTGTAGCAGTTGCATCAGGAGGCTCAGGTCTTTTGTTGTTGTGTCAGGTCGTTTTAATTGTCTGTCTGTGCAAGATGTTAATTTTACAGTTGTAAGGTAGTTCTCATACACTGTTTACCTTGCTATACTGTTCCCAATCTGCAAAATTTAAAACTTCACAGAGAGTTGTCGCCTATGACTACTTGGTTGTCTTTGAGAACCACACCCTTTTAATTTGTTCAGACAATTATATAAGGGGGCACACCCCAGTTTTTTTTCGGGCTTCCATTCCAGTCTGCACACCCTCGAGTCTAGCGACCGTCTCTTCCAGGGAATAATTCAAAAGCCAAATAACTGTATATGGGATAGAAGGATATCCCTTCAGCTACAAGACTGACTGAGTTTTGTTTCTTCAAACTCTTTAATTTTTGTGAAATTAACAGAAAAATCATGATTTTTATGCCAAAATTAATGCACAAAATTGGGACTTTTCGCGTAAGATAAACCAGGACAAAAAGAATTTTCCGGCAGAAACGACTGGTGTTGGCAGAAAGATACAAACCTCGAGTATACTTGATTCAATTATAAAGAAAATCCTAGTACTGAAGTTTTTGTAATCATCCTCGGCGTGAGGGGTCCCAAATCCGCCCACACCACGCATAAGTGAAGAATCTGGGTCAAATGGGCGGATCACGCTCGGGGCGCAAGAATACCCGGAAGTGAGGATCCAGGCCGAAATCATTCTTTACCCCCAAAACACCACTTCTTATACTTTTCAGCCATATTAGTATCTGGTATCATTTCACAGCAGATTAGGAAAAATGTGAACTCAAACTTCACCACTCAAAACCCTTTCGTCACTTTTTACCGCGGACTACCAAGAACTGGGGTGTGCACCGTTAATATTTGGGAATCATGAAAAAAGGGGAAAACTCGCAGATAAATTATGAGCCTAGAGCGCACGTCTGGCGTTGCTTCCTACAAGTAAATTTGCATGACCCTTCCGCAAAAATGCAACTACTATAAGTAGTACTATCACATAGAGCCAAGGGCGCCCGTACGGTCATTGACCTGATGCTCCGTGCCGTGCCATGTAGACTAAATGTAACCAAAACATCCAACAACATTTCTTTGTTTATTTTCTAAAAATGTTTGAATTCTATATAGTTTTATGCAAATGCATCTGTAACCTGTTCGATTTCTTGTATTATTTATCAAACGCACGAAAATAGTTCACAAGTTCGAGGTTTACAATTTTAGAAACGGTGCTCCAACCTGGCCTTGGCTAGGTCCAGCGCCGTATAATACACAGTGTCACATAATTTAGCATGAAAGTTCATCTATTTATCAAAAATTGCATACAATTACAACGCAATATCGTGGATACCCTGGCAGCTAAAGCTGATATCGGGTTCCACAACAAAATATACACAACAGGTATACACAACATACACAACAGGTAAGAACAATAATTGTAGAAATACTAATTATAGCTATACATTAATAGGTAACTAACATAGCTGGGAGGCCGGAGGTCAACTAAATATAGTAATAAATTTTATAGTTACATTACATGCAGGAATAGGTGGAAGGACTTTGGAATTAGAAACGGTTTGTTGATGAAATGTAGGTGTGCAAAGCAGCCGAAAGGTTTTGATCTGTAAAAGGGTCGTGACCTGAATACCCATTGAGGAGAATGTTGGTGGAGAGAGGTCGATCCGTCAAACGACGTACAAGCGTCAAACGAAAGTTCATCTGTGTCGGTACAAGTCATTATGAAGTAACTTGGACTAAACTTTTACTCCAACACACATAATTGTCATGCAATTTCAGGAAAGTAAACACATCTCATTAAATGCATAAAATCTCGCATCTGTTGCAAAATAATTCTTGGGTGGAGGAACTTTCACATGGACGTACGAGTTCTAAAAAAGTTTCAGGTAACGTCGTAGAACCTAGACATATTAAGTTTCGTCATCGCGCTGAACCGCAGTTCTATTTCGTCGGGGGAGTTCAGAACCTGTACAGGACTTTAAGGTCTCACACCATATTTCCGTTGCCTTGCGGGATACGAGACATCTCTCCCGCGGGAGTCCCGCCATATCAAGTAAGTATCCCGCAACATTTCGCAGGCTCTCCGGAGGAATCCCGCGACCTGTCCAGCGGGACTTGATGCATATCACAAAGTCTGTACTGTATAAATGGAGAGCAAAAACGGTTTATTGTTTACAAGTCTGTCAGCTACTAGTTAATAATTAAGCAGTAGTCGGTATGCTATTTTGTGCTCCCACTGCGGAGTGTGTGACACGAACACCTGTTGTACTCCCCTAGTGTTTGTTCAAGGAACGGCTATCACGTCACGCGGTCGAATCCCATTGGTTACCACACTTTAAAATCAACCAATGACAGAGGACCACATTATACCTGCTGCTGTCCAGCTGATTCAATACTAGCAGTACTCTCGCCAACTACCCAGCGGCAAAATAACCACTCTTCTAACGCCGACAACATATTTTCTATTGTTTTATAACATTTCAACTGGATTTTTATACGCTCATTATGTGTGAGAGATTCAAATGGCTGATTTTGATGCTGATGTGTACTTGTTGTTTGGCAAAATTAGATGAAAACCTACACTTTGTAACAAAGGGTCCCCGGGACGACTACACGTGGAGACTGGTAACAGATGGGAAAGGAGTTACACAGGTGGGTACATGTACCTGTTCAGCAGAGATTTTCTTTGTTGCATTGTAAAAGTTGTATATGGAGCGGAAACCTTTATGTTGTTTATGGTCACAGGTATAACGATTTGACCAACTCCAGCATTAGGATAAGGATAATTATGGACGGGAAGGGGGGGGGGACTACCTTAGGCCCCTGTCACACATAGCCGAATATGGTCCCCTGAACACTGCCAAACTCCCCCCAGTCATGGTTGGGAGTAGGTCGGATGTAAGGTCGGCTGTTGGTCGCTCGTGTTCGGCGAGGTCGGCCACTATTCGGCTGCGCCAGACGAATGTTTCAAAATGTTTAAAACATTCGGGTGTGGACGGGAGGTTCAGCCATGGTTGGTTGGCTGGTGTTCGGGAGTAGGTCAGCAGTGTTCAGGGGTCAAATTTGACTCAAAGTTCACTCAAGTTCAGTTCGATTCTTATAAAAAGGTAGGCGTGGCCTAAATCTGGTCAGACCAAACCTCAGCTTGATTGGTGATCGGGGGAAGGATCTGAATGTGTGACAGGGGCTTCAAGTTGTTTGTTTTTTTTCCAGTTCTTATTAGACAAGAACTACGACATCGTGGACTGCAACGTTACCACAGGTGGACCGGCCAGGCAGACTGTACGGGATATGTTCCGGGAGGTAAACTACAGTCTATATACATGTACAAGTTGTCTTTCCTCACCTGTTTCTGCATGTGTGTATAATCAAGGGTTATGTTCAATATATGTTGATAATATTTCCTTGTTTGTACTCATTCTCCTTTACCCACTTTGTAATTATGTATGTATTTTGTCATTATGTTTTACTCTTGTTTTTATATTTGTGTTTTTGAGTAGAAGGCGTCACATAAGCAACTGTACTTCCTGTCCAATACTCATTAAACATATGTGAATAAAATAATATTTCCTGGTCATGAAAAACCTCATGATGTATCAATAGAATTTTTTTTTCTGATTTGTTATCTACTTTTACGTTCTATACAAAAACGCACATTTATGTATGTTTTCCACTACTTGTGTAGATCTAGTTCTAAGTGACCTGTACATTTACTAATCAGGGCAAAATGCTACAGCAAAGATATTTTAACATGAATCAAAATTCGTATACGGCCCGCGTTAGACGCGTTTTCAAAAACATATTCATTTTCAAAGACACTTCCCAAAAAACACATTGCAAGACGCTCCTGTAACGATAAAAAGAACGATCCACAACGCGTTTCCATAACGGCTCCAACGTGTACTCAAGAGTGCAACAAGTCCAAAACACCCTCTAATCTATTGTGAAGAGAACACGTTTTTAAAAACGCTTGCGAAACGCATGTAGATAAAATTCAAACTCTTGTCGGAAACGCATCTCGCAAGGTACTGTTGAAAAGGCGTTTCGGAAAGTACAAGACAGTGTTTTTGAAAACGCGTTTCGGGAAATGTTTTTGAAAACGCGTTTAGGGAAGGTGTTGTAGAAAACGCGTTTCGGAAAAGTACTAGTGTTTTTGAAAATGCGTTTAGGGAAGTGCTTTGTAAACGCATGTGCTACACCTACATGTAACTAGACTCTCCGGTACTCTCTCCCACAGGCCGTACAGTCGTACTCAGGTATCATCATGGAACAGCACATGGACAACACCGACCACGACCGCTACAAACGCAGATGCACAAAGTTCTTAAGAGACACTGTAAGATGTCATTATCACTGCTGTCTTCTTCTGTATCTGTACCTGTATCTGTTGTATCTGTATAGCAGGTATAACCGCCCTTCGGCGTTAACACACCAGCTTCGCAGGCACGCGGCGCGGCGGCAGCTGGCTACATTACACCGAACGACCTGTTATACCTAACCTTTGAACGTCTAACTCTAGACATTGTTTAAAGCTATCTATTGACGATGCCCTTACTGTACTTGGTGGCAGCGAGTTCCACTCTACGATTGTTCTAGGAAAAAATGAGATTTTCAACACCTCAATCCTTGGTTGATAGCTCTGGTACTTGAAGGCATGACTATTTCTTGTTCTTTTCTGAGCTGGTATTAGGTACTTTGTAGTTGGTACATCCACCAGTTTATTAGTCATTTTGTACATCATGCATAGTCTGGACATTTTTCGCCTGTCATCCAGTGACGCCCACTGTAGGTTTCTTTTCATTTCCGTGACACTGGCACTCCTTTCGTAGTTGTTCGTGCAACTTGTTCTTAGCTTGGGGTGCGGTAATGTTCGTCGCACGATCGCAAACTGACGGCATTCATAGATTTTGTTCCTTTACTATCATTGATACACTTGCCAGACTACGTGTTCTTGGTTGAAAGTTTGTCTCCTTCATCACAGAAAAGGATAAAGTACGACACGACTGCTCCGCTGTACCACGAGAGGATGCGGCGCCAAAGATTCCATTCCACCTGGCCGGGTAAGACAGCCGTTCGTGTAACCTAAGGAAGGACATACTAAAAGCCCCTGCTCACACTTAGCCGTATATGGCCTCCGGAACACTGCCGAACTACTTTCAACCATGGTTGGGAGTAGGCCGGCAAGGTCGGCTGTGGTTGGCTGGTGTTCGGCGAGGTCGGCTACTGCACCAGCCAAATGTTTCCAAATGTTTCAAACATTCTGGTGTAAACGAGACGTTCGGCCATGATTGGCTCGTGCTCTGGAGTAGGTTAGCAGTGGTGGGGGCGTCAAATTTGATTCGATTCGATCGAAAGGTAGGCATAGCCTAAACCTGGTCAGACTGCTCCCGAACTTCAGCCAACCTTGAATTAAACCAGACATAAGATCTAATTCTAATCCTAGCACAGATAGGCCCTGAATATGATGCCTGAATAATACACCTTGTGTTTGATTTTAGGAACGAACTGGTGTGGAACAGGCCCAGCACCGGCGAACGGCACCCTGGGAAAGAACAACGGGACAGACAGTTGTTGCCAACAACACAAACAGTGCGATGATGTTCTAGAAGGTATGTTGGAGAGTTGTGATACAGTTTATGAATCTCTTCTCAAAGATTGACAGAAACGGAACGTGACACACCTACATGGAAACGAACATGGCACATTACATGTATCAACTTGAGTTCAACGAACACAATCATACCTTTGCCAAACGATCATTGTCTCAGTAATTATAACACGTATGCTATCATATACATTATCTATGTGTGGTGATGTTAACCTAAGTGAGGTATTCTAGATGTATAGAATTCACTTCATTTTCCACTAAGGTGTTATCAAACATTTTTTTCAGATATACAAATAAGGCCATGACTTGCATAAATTCTAGTTGTTGATGACCTTCTTCCATGATTATCACAGGCGTCCCAAGTATCAGCGTCCTGTTAGCACAAAATATAGCAGTTAACACGTAGAAATATCTATGTAACTTGTAATAGGTATGTATGCAAAGTATGGCAACTACTGGTATATAGCCACAGTTTCATCAGGCTAATCTACCTAAGAGTGTGTAGTATGGGATGAGAATGGGCTTTTACAATCATTGGAGAAATTTCTAACGTCTAGAAATATCAGTTTCCAACAATAACGAGAAATGTGTCAGGGAATCTTTATTAAACAGTGCTCGAATATCATACGAACAAAACTATGTACTTGTTGTCTCGTATAACGGAAGACACTATAAAACAAACACACGTACCTGCAATACTGTTTCTACTCGCCAGGCTACCAGAGGACAGACTACTTCCAGAACATGCGACCTTGGCGCGTCTCTCATTGCGACTGTGACCGACAGTTCTACGACTGTCTGGCCGCCGTCAACACGTCCGTGTCGTACGCCGTCGCCTTCACGTACTTTCACGACTTCAGCCCGACCTGCTACGAACGGCGTCGGAAAGAGATCTGTACGGAGCACGACGATTGGTTCAACTGTAAGAAACTGGAGAAGGTGAAGGTACCGACTGAAAAGGACAACCCGACATGGCCTGCGTTTTACCCGCCTCACTTCAGCCGCACTGAGAAAAGTACTAAGGAGATAGTTCGACCTACACGACGTCCTGCGAGAGGGTTTTAGTTTTGCCCGACTTACAGTGTCTATTAGTAACCTTATTATGAATTTGCCTATCATTAATCATTTAAAATCAAGAGACTTTTGTGTTTCCCCGTAAGTAATACAAATAATACATCATCCAAGTTTGCAAAAAAGCTGTACCTTGCACTAGTCACCGCTACCCAGGTATAACTGATTATCAGAGGTCCAATGTAATTTGACCAAAATATTTTGGATCAGAAAATCTGTCTGGTATTGACTGCAATTTTCAGCACATTGTCGTCATTATTTCATACTTAAAGCTTTTAAAATAGCCCCAAATCAAGCTACGTTGCCTACCATTTTCCGCAGCGACATCGCATTTTTGCTTCACAAATATCAGTATGCTATGAGATATGGTTAATTTGACTTAGATCTACTACTTAAAAAGTGACCAAAAAATGACTTTGAAAATCCAGTTTTACTGCTCTGAAATCTTCTTGGATGCCTTTAAGCAAGTGAATTGTTTTGCTTTTATGGTTATCATGCAAATGATTCCCTGACGGAACAATTTTTATCAAATAATGTTCATTGTCCATTTCCTACAAGTTACGGAAGTTAATCAATAGTATCGATAATTTATTAAATCAATCACGTAACTTACACGATAAACACTTGACTAACAGATGTCATGACTTTCAAATTACCAATTATTATCGTATAGCCAGGCTGAGTAAACCAATCAGAAGCCCCCGTGTCTATACACAGCTATGACGCCATAATCATAGTTTAGCCAGGCTGAGTAAACCAATCAGAAGCCCCCGTGTCTATACACAGCTATGACGCCATAATCATAGTTTAGCCAGGCTGTGTAAACCAATCAGAAGCCCCCGTGTCTATACACAGCTATGACGCCATAATCATAGTTTAGCCAGGCTGTGTAAACCAATCAGAAGCCTCCGTGCCTATGCACAGCCATGACGTCATAATCATAGTTTAGCCAGGCTGTGTAAACCAATCAGAAGCCTCCGTGTCTATACACAGCCATGTCATAATCATAGCTTAATGGAGTAGGAATGATGGGAAGGGATTCAGTTCTCACAATGGCAGACTAGTAATAGCGCTATACACCCATTGTTCGTTACGCGGAAAAGTGGTGTAGAAAAAATTGTAAAAATCTAAGCTCTCCAAAAGCCTAACTGACGGTATGAAATTGTCACCACTCAGTCACAACTTATTCGGTAACATAAATTACTCAAAACCTGGCGACAACAATAAAACGACAACAATAAAAATGTTGTGTTTGAAAAGGAAACACGGATTTCAAGAAAAACTCCGCCTATCGCTGAAGGATCGGCCCCAAGTCCGAACGTTCCCATGATCCTCCAGTCCTGGTAACGTTTTCTGACGTTCGACAATGCGTTCGAATGTTCCGTGGGGATTTGATTGTTTACATTTGCCTCGCTGTGCCAGAAAGTGTTCAATCTTCGGACTCCACGGCGTGGAAAATCGGACAAGTAAGCACTTCAGATACTGATTTATCATTACCTAAACAACTGTGGACTATTTGTGCCAAAATTACCAAAGTAATTAACGCTAGGCGAGTAAAGAATGACTGCCGGGGGGGGGGGGAGCGGGTCGATTCGCAGAACGGTGTTCCTTACAATGGTGTATATCTCCAACAACCTTATGGAATGTTTTTATCGTCATACTATGTGAAATTGTGAAATACCACAGAACCCAAATAAACACACAGACGCGCGCGCGCACGCACGCGCTCACACACCACACGCGCACGCACACATACATACACACATGCACACACATAACGTTACATACATCACAAAGAGGGAGAGACAGACACACACATGCCCACACAGAATACACACATGCGCGCGCACACACAAACACACATGCACACTGTACATACATACATAAATACATACATACAAACATACATACATACATACATACATACACATACACAAATACCTAACGTACACACAAACCTTGCATTCCGGGCTTATGTAGCTTGTACTTACTGTACAAAACTGGTGGTTTACCGGTTATACGAAACTAACAAACATACAAATATATACACACACAAACAGTGCGTATGGTATTCAGCACCAAGGACATGTGTGTTTACCTGTGTGTGGATGGTGTTCAGCACTAAAGACAGCTGTGTTTACGTGTGTGTGGATGGTGTTCAGCACCAAGGACAGGTGTGTTTACGTGTGTGTGGATGGTGTTCAGCACCAAAGACAGCTGTGTTTACCTGTGTGTGGATGGTGTACAGCACCAAGGACAGGTGTGTTTACCTGTGTGTGGATGGTGTTCAGCATCAAGGACAGGTGTGTTTGCCTGTGTGTGGATGGTGTTCAGCACCAGGACAGCTGTGTTTACCTGTGTGTGGATGGTGTTCAGCACCAAGACCAAGTGTGTTCACTTGTGTGGATGGTGTCAGTATGGGATGTTTCCCTGACCTGTGTGGATATAATCGCCTGTACGAAGTTAATGAAGAATCACACATTACAATGTTATGCCCTAGCCTACAAAGGTAACCATTCTAAATATTTATATCATGTTTGATAGAAACAGCCAGTGCGAGATTAACTCTGTTCTGTGTATCTAAATGTAACCATAGGGATGAACACAGAGCCTGGTGTGAAGCGGAACGGTGCAGACAGCGCGGATGATCCACATGTCCACCGCAGATACAGCCATGACGCTCCCCGAAGAAGCGACGAAAGTCCCAACAGGCCTGAAATGCCGACCCGATTGGTCTCTGCTTCCGTCTCGGAGGTGCCTTGCATATCAACCGCGCAATGGGAATCCACCGGATCTGCAAGTCTGCCCTCGTCTGGCGACAGTAGCTTCCACACGGCTCCTCGGGAACACTTGGGAAAGGCCCCGCCGGACACCCCAGGACCCACCGATCGCGAGACGTCACCTGTGATTCGTAAACATGTGACGTGTCTGTCAGAAACCACCTATGAGGGTGAGCACAACGCAAAGCTCCTCATAGAGCAACAGACATGTCTTGAAGAGACGAACGATGGATGCAAGGTAGAAAAGAGTGTGTGCTTGGGGCATTCTACTAAAACACAACATGTTCAGGTGGCCGTAAACACAATTTCTCCTGTTAATCACATGCAAGACAAACTCACTGCAGCGGTAACAGAAGCTGAAGGAGCCAGTGAAACCGCTCAGGAGTCTGTGGAGTTGGCACCTAAAACGACAAAGGCTTCTACAGCACTAGAATCGTACGCTTTTTCAATTGTGCAAGACGCTATTTCCTCTGCAGCAAGCCACATCAAAGAACGCAAACCTCTGAATTCGAGAAACCTGGGTACGGAAGGCAAATTATTAAAGAACGAGGAAGCTGAAGGCCAAGGGTCTCAGACAAACCAAGGCGGAGAGGAGGTGATAGATGACAACTTTTCTGATAAGTCCACTCTCACCGATGTTCATGATCTACGTGAAAGATACGACGCGACCATGGCGGATCCATCAGCGGGGCGTGATATCTCCTGTAGGGATGTTTCAGAAAGCCATCCTCTACTGAGTGGGGATTTGGTAGACGCACACGCCTTGTTATCGCCCAGGAAACACCGCCTAACATCCCCTACCAACACAGACAGGGTCTCTCCTGGTCCCACCAGGCTTTACGTGACTACATCCATGGAACTTGATGTTAGGGGGGATGGCGGTTCCTCTCCTCCAGCTAAAATTGCACCATCTTCCCACGAGGCTCTCTACCCGCTCTACACCAGCACAAAACGTCCCGCCTCCTCCACGAGTCGAGGTGATGGAGCCACTTCGTCACTGCCTTCCCGTGCACTAGAGGACGAGAAGATGGACTCGTCTGAGCAATGGAAGCGGGATAGCTGTGCCGCCGAGGATAACAGAGAGAACGAATGTTCGATCCGGTCAGAAACGCCCGTTGAACACAATAGCCAAGCCAATGGCAACGGAGACGCTGTTTATGAAACTATTTCAACAGCCAATGAAAGGGATCGTATCAGAAGACTTCGGCTGGCCGTGGAGACGCTGGTAGATGAGTTCAGATTGGAACAAGAGCTGGAAGCGCTTCTGAAGGGCAACCAGCCTGCGACCTCATCAGCGTTCGCTACAGGTGAGAAAGACGTCGAGATGATCCGAGGTGTTCAGTCGGACTTGATGGAGATGTTACCGCCTAGTGCAGAAGAGTCTCGGGCATTCTGTGATGAGATAAGGTCCATTCTTGATTCTGTGAAGAACAAGCGACGTGTTCAACACGTACAAGGAGGGGAAAACAATGTCAAGAAGGAAACGTCTGAGTGCGGCAAATTGTCTCCTTTGTCGTACGTAGTCAAAAGTACTTCCTCGTTAGTCGAAGAGCTTAGCAATAATGTTGACTCTCACCTGACAACAGGTGCCTCAGAAGAACAGCATTTTGAGCAACAGTTTGAAGAAGAGAACTCAGATTTGTCAGATTCTCTGGTTGAGGACACACCGGTTGCTGTGTGCTATGATTCTTTCATGGAGACCATACCATTGATCACAGAAGATGTCGACTCTCAGGACGACGATGTTGTCGTGACCACTGGTACGCCTGCGCAAGTTGTGACGTTCGACCCGTGGACAGCAGCTGTACCCGATAGCAAAACTCCCGGGGAACAAGCGTCTAGGGAGGAAGGCAATGGTGGATTCGAGACAGACAAGTTTCAAGACTTACATGTAGATCAGGAGGTAAAAACAGACAGAAACAACACTGCGTCAGTAGAACCTGATCAGGAGTCGCCTCGTCCCCAAACGGCAGACATGGCGGACAGAAACAACGCTGTGTCAGTAGAACGTGATCAGGAGTCGTCTCGTTCCCAAACGGCAGACATGGCGGACAGAAACAACGCTGTGTCAGTAGAACGTGATCAGGAGTCGTCTCGTTCCCAGACTGCAGACATGGCGGACAGAAACAACGCTGTGTCAGTAGAACGTGATCAGGAGTCGTCTCGTTCCCAGACTGCAGACATGGCGGACAGAAACAACGCTGTGTCATTAGAACGTGACCAGGATTCGTCTCGTTCCCAAACAGCAGACATGGTGGACAACACTGTGTCAGTAGAACCTGATCAACAGTCCTCCCAGACTCGTCCCCAGGCTAAGATGCCAGGAAGAGCACGGTCACCAGAATCTCACCGCAAACTAACATCAACAGAAGACATTGTCTCTGACATTCAAAAAAAGGTTAGTGTGCACTGTTTTATTTGATCTATCGACAAACTTCTGTAAACCTTTTCTTCATCATTTCTTTCTTGAAGCGTTTAAAATACCCCCAAAGCATTAGCTACGTGAGAAGTCCTTTTATTTTTTGGCACCAACAATAAATAGACAGAACCAGCATACGATACAAAACAAGCAACTGTTTTCCGTCAGCGACTTAGCATTTTTGCCTCACAGATATCAACATTCTATGGGATAGGATTGATTCAACTTACTACGTTAAAAAAACCCAGAAAATCCAGTTTTACTGCCCTGAAATCGCTTTGGATGCCTTTAATTTTCACATTCACAAACGGAATACAGCAATGGGAACTCTACACTTATCAGAAGAATGAAGATGACGTTGCACTGAGAATTGCATCGCTACTTTCCATTTTAGTTGGCCGACGGATCTGAGGGTGACAGCTCAGAAAGAGCCAGCCCGAAGCCGGTCTCAGCCTCCAGGTCCCACCGGCAGTTGGAACTGATCCAGGCGGAGTCATGTGCGTCCTCCGAGGGGAAGATGTTGGTGAGAAGCCGGCACGGCTCCGACTCACCTGAGGCACACAGGAGATCGCCTCTAGCGATGGAAGATGGTGAACCTTTCCGTGAGGAGGTAGAGTTCGGCTCTGTCCACAAGTTGTCCAATATTCCAACGCTTTTACGTTTTTCAACAAATGTGACATTGCCATAGCACGTAAATAACACAGATAATATCAAATTAGAGTTCGGGGACCTCATACCTCTGTGAAATATTTAGAGCTTATGTAGATTTTATGCAAATTACTTCCACATTTACATAATCTATGCATGGTGATGTTCAGCTTTGACTAACTTCACCCTTCACACATGTCACGAGTATGAAATTCCAATTTTTTATCACTAAGGGATTAAGGCATTTTTGACCCTAGCATGTTCAGAACAAAAGACACATTGAAAAACTGCTATGATAGAGTTTTCTAATTGATTATGCAAATGTAGTCCTATCTTGCATAATTTGCATAATTTCATTGTGTACATTTTTGTCTAAGCTACTTACGTGCTCCCAAATCACTTCGATCAGTCAATCCCTTCTTGAGTTATCCTCTTTCAAATATTTTATCCAAACCAACCCTGAAGTTCCAGAACAAGCATCTATATGTGCTCTCTTGTGGTTCCTCTCGTTTTCTTGAAGTTTCTACTCTGATATTTTATGCCCTACAGGACTTGGATAGAAATTCTCTGGGACAGACCAATGAAGTTGTGTCGGAGGCGGCGGCAGACTCCCTCCCCCTGCTACTGGACACAGATAAACTTCTACCCCTGCTTTGTGACGAGCAGATTTCTCCAAACACGGTTATCAAGTCCATGAGAGGTACGGAAGTATTGTTTGGGTGGCTTACTGTAAAGTTTGTATGTTTCCTGCCCGCACAGAGTAGGTTGACATTGCGTCAGGCCACGTGACAGGAGAATGACAGGTCACAGGAGGTCAAAAGATCAGAACCACTGAGTATGTGTGTGTGTGTGTGTGTGTGTGTGTGTGTGTGTATGTGTCTCTGTGTGTGTGTCTCTGTGTGTGTGTGTGTGTGTATGTGTCTGTGTGTGTGTGTGTGTGTGTGTGTGTATGTGTGTGTACTATGTGTCTGTGTGTGTGTGTGTGTGAGTGTGTGTGTGCGTGTCTGTGTGTGAGTGTGTGTGTGAGTGTGTGTGTGTATGTGTCTGTGTGTGTATGTGTGTGTGTGTCTGTGTGTGTGTGTGTGTGTGTGTGTGATAGATTATGGTAATCACGACCTTATTTCCATAATCAATGAGACAAATTTAAAAGAAAAAACATTTTAAAAAACTACTGACTTTGAGTGTGTGTGTGTGTGTGTGTGTGTGTGTGTGTTTGTGTGTGTGTGGATGTGTCTGTGTGTGTGTCTGTGTGTGTGATAGATTATGGTAATTACGACCTTATTTTTATAATCAATGAGACAAATTTAAAAGGAAAAACATTTTTAACTAGAGGTCAACGATCTCATGCCTTCGTCAAAGGATGTTATCGTTATATAACTTAAGAAGGTAGAAGTGATATATTAGTCCCCCTAAATATGGAAGTTGGATCGTGAAACTACCCCTGCTGATGCAGTCTGCAATCGTGCATTGGGCAAGAGAAAACATCTGTGCAGGATATACATGTAAGGCAACACCACCTGCAGCTGCATGGGCTGCTTAATGACTATCCCCTCTGGGACTTTCTCCCTCTGGGACAGCCTGTAGCCCATGTGTCACAAGGAAGGTTGTGACACATGGAAGGTAACTGAATTATAGAATTGCTTCATTGATTATGCAAATTACATCATCATTTGCATACTGGTCATCTAATTATGTCAAGCATCACTTACCCTACCTATGCCCCAAATATCAGGATGATCCATCGACCGGTTATTGAGTTATCCTACTTTAAACATTTTCATACAAATGCTCCTGCAGTTCCAGAGCAAGCCGCTAGGGGGCCCAATCTTATGTCACTTCTTCCCGAGCACAAGACCTATCTACCATCCAAAAATCATGACCCTAGCTCCTCCAGATCACCATATTTCAAAACCGGAAGTACCGCTGCAGTACCATAACGAGCCGCCAGGGGGCCCATATTCCTATCACTTCTAGACCTCATCAAGACCTACCCACCTACCAAATATGAAGACAATCCATTTAAGCCTTCTCGAGTTATACTGTTGACAGACTCACGCACACACGCACGCCCATACCCTTCTTGACGAAGGCAAAAACTCTACAGACCTGTGGTAACATTACTGCGTGTTGTTACAGACTCGCGGGAACGCCGCTTCATGGCCGTGCGAGACTACCGCCGCTCCTTCATGGACAGGGAACCCATCCTCTACCGGGGAGACATCGTCAACGCCTGCAAGGCGCCAAACCTACCCTACTACTCCCTAACGTCTGTTGATGTGCTGACTTTCGTACCGGAGAGTTACCTCCGACCACTGGACTTGGGCATGGGAGATACAAACGGGTCTGCTCTTGAATGACTCTTAATTCGTCTATTTTTAACATGGGATGTTCGAAACTGTTCACATTGTACAACTTCATTTGATGTTTGGAAATCATCGTCATGATCAGTCACTGAAAGCTCATGCCTGTTTGCGGTATCTCTTTGCACAAAATAATATGTTGGCGGAAGTTATAGCAGTTTTAAACGGTTTTATCGGAACCCGTATTCTAAAACTTAAGGGGGCACACCCCACCAGTTTATATTGGGTTTCAATTCGAGGTTGCAGGCCCTCAAGTCTAGCAGCCGTCTCTTCAAGAGAACGGTTCGGAAGCAAAATAATTGTGTATGGAAAGGAAGGATATGCCTTCAGTTACAAGACTGGGTTTTGTTTCTTCAAACTGTTTATTCAGGAGCAAATGTTACAATTATAGACCGCATTACTATGCTTATTTTGTCTAATTCGTCCGATGCTTAAAACGCTATAGAAATGGTTTTATCTCCTCCAAGTGTCACATTTCAATGCTCTGACAGCTATGAATTAAATCAGTTAAGTCGTTAAAACAGCGAACTCGCATTGATCTGTCATGAAACATAAGGAATCCTAGATGTTAATTTATATAAAACTGTCAAATACGTGACCTTATTGAGTGTGGATATCTCTGGATGGAAAAAGCTGGTGCTTACTCACACCTAGTGTGCGCGATTAAGATAGACTGGATGCCTGACTGTTTCCAGGGCCTACACAAGCCAGTTCCTCGGCTCCATGGCCAACATGTCCCCAAGGAAATTTTACCACAGCTCCCCTTAGTTAGGCCCTGACTAACTCTGGGTCTAGAACTTTCTACCAGAGGAGACTGACCACACCTGGACATTTCCAAGAGAACAGCAAATCGGAGATTTCAGACTTCCAGGAAGTATTTTGGGCTTTCGTGAACTTCAAGTTTACCCTTATCTCCTGTATCTGACCTTTTGACCTTCTGGTCTTCTGAATGTCAATCTTCCCCCACCCACGTGCTGTCAACCCACTCATTTCCTGTGTCTGACCTTTTAACCCTCAACAGTACACCTTCCCGGACTGATTAATCTGTCCACCTGGGGTCCGCACGGACCCCAAAACAGTTTTTTGCTAATTTTTAGAAATTATCAGTATGCTACCAGCTCAATTGTTTTGCTGAATCGATGTGTGAACCTCTGAGTCCACATTACGCACAAAAATCATACATTGTTACCTTTTCCAATTTTTTGGTGAAGAAAAGAAGGAATCAAGAAATACCCGTTTTTTAAAGCTTTGGGGGTTCGTGGGACTGGGGGAGGGGGCTTATTGCCCCCCTCAGAACTCGGGAACGGTATATCGTATGGCCACCAAATTTTCAGAAGATGGTGTACTAGTAGAAATTAATCAATACAACAATTTTGATGTCGTTATGACGTAGTATGACGTCATTATGACGTCATTCATATTATTTTAATGGCTAAAACCGTTATAAATAGGTTATTCTCTTAAAACTTAATGGTATACAACGCAACTTTAACAAAAAGTGTTTATGATAAAATGATAAGGTCTGCTAAAGCTTATGTTGCCCTTAGCAACACCAGTGACGTCATACAATGACGTCATACATATTTAAATATCCGCCATCTTGGATCTTGGTTTTGACCAATGACGTCATCAAATTACCATAAATTATTAATAAAAATCACATTAAATTATATAAAATGTTATTGATGTTAGAAAGCATGTGTCACTTATCATAAAAGCCTGAAAATAAAGTAAAGTATAAGAAAAAAAGTAAAGTATAAGAACGCCAGTGTATCTATTACGATCGAGAGCCGGCTGGGGTCCGCGCGGACCCCAAAGGAAAATCAGATACAAAATTTTTAAAAAATGGGGGAAACGGACTTTTCTGCACTGTGTTGAGGCGCAACATTGTGGGTGACAATTACCTGAAATTTCAGAAAAAAATCTTTAGAAACAAAAAAATTATTACAGAATATATAGTGCTGGGGTCCGCGCGGACCCCAGGTGTACTGTTTAGGGTTAAGCTGTCATTCTGCCTATCAATCTTCCCCACCCACGTGCTGTCAACCCACTCATTCCCTGTGTCTGACCTTTTGATCTGTCATTCTGCCTATCAATCTTCCCCACCCGCGTGCTGTCAACCAACGGAAGTAACAATGAGAACATATGCAGTCTTTACGGCGTAAATGTGAACTATTTGGAAGTTCGCTCCTGTCTTATCTGTCTATGAAGAAGGTGAAAGAAATGACATGTGATTGATTTTGAAGTGGTTCATATTAGGTGGTTGAAATGGTTAATATTTCTAGGACTCATGTACAGTTATTATAACTTTTTTAACTGAAGAATCTTCATCATCACCCCAACTGCGATACTAAAGGGCAAACGTGAAGCAGTCGTCCTTTAACTGTGGTTTCGTTAGTTACTGTAGTGTATTGTGGCTTACTAAGGATCACGTTTTGCAGTTAAGCACGACGGGTTACCCATACTCTTCTCTATAAGTGTGTTGGGATCTTTTGTACAATGTAGGTTCAACGCCTGAGGCTAACGCCTGAAACTCCCCCATACACGGGGCTATCGGCTTTACTAACGGTATTAAACCATCCAAAATGACATGCTTATAAATTTTTTCATAGGGGTCACACATCTTCTTCCTGCTAAAAAGGGTAAGTCTAAACAATATCTATTTACCCTTCGTTCCTCCTCCCCCTCCATAACATCCTCCTCCTCGGCTTTGATTTTTTTATTTGGTTTTAATTTTTTTGCAGACCTAGGCCCTACAAATCACAAACGAAACAATAAATACCATCTAAAAAGCAGCATAAATAAAATAAAATAAAATAAAATACAGCCTAACTATCATTTCAATAGTCTGGTATAGTTACTTGTAGTTCCAATTCATACGGTTTCTAGCCGCCAGAATGTTATCAAGTCTGGGGCCACGTATCTAGTTTGACATAATATGCTTCTGCTACGTGAGCAGGTGCGTCAGTCTTACACATGTTCTTAAATACACTGATACTGCGAGCTTCTTTCACTGGCTGGGCAGTGCGTTTCTACCCAAGTTGCAAAAGTGTAACTACTGGCCAGCTAACTCTGGTAAATTATTCAACCTATTTGATATCTTTACTATTTTTCTAGCAACCTAAGGGGTCTTGAAAATTATAAATAGACCAGTCACTGACCAAAAGTAGTGGATACTACTTGAAACGTTCCACAGTTTTTTGAAAATCTATATACTATTAGTTGCTTGTCGAGTAACTGTTTTCTTGTGCATAAAGTGACCACGTCTGGGCACCGGTACCACTCACTGCGACGTCTATTTGCATAGATTCATATTTAAACCTTTCATATGCAAAGAAATATATCTATGTTGAGGACACTTGTGTGGCCTTCTCGGCACAAATTACGTCTCACATACACTATCATGCCCACGAAAACGTCTTTTTACGTTCCCCACTGTCGTAATCCTGACGCGTCATTTGTTGGATAAAAGTGCGAGGTTGCTGGGACTGCGTACCCTACACAACACGTCTAGAATCAACTGTGTTCAGAACTGATGTATTCTTCTTCTTTTTCTTGGGTCACCACTTCAGTCTGCTACAGATCTCCCGCTCCAGTGCTGTGCGCATGCCCTTCCTCTGGTGGTCAGAGCTTCAGGATCGTCCCTGGTGCAAGGTTAGGGCAGGAGGGGACAGACAAGAAGGCGTCTCATAGTCTGCTCCTGCCCCCAATTGCATGCCGTTTGTCCATCTGAACTGAGAGCCAATTATGCACTGATGTATGTATAACGCCGAGCTGAGGAGGGCACAACGTCAGTCAGTAAGAAACTCTACTTGATACGCAAGAATATCTTTACTTCATAAATTATTTGCGTCATTTGTGACGCATGAATCCTGAGTCAAACCTCAGAGTGAACTCTGAGGCTAAACCCAGGAGGGCTCTAGTGAGGACAGCATGACGACCTGCCGCCCGGGACTGGGCGTGTGGATCACAGGGACCTGCTGACGTCTGGCGTCACCAGGAGAAGCTGTAGGCTCGCTCCCCGGTCTTGTTTCCGCCAAGTGCGCGACCGGCTTCTTATCCGCCGTGTGCCAAACCATTTCTCCCTGGTCCGTGACTGAGTACTGTGAAGCCAGTCTCGTGTCCAGGCTCTTCAGGGCGATGAATCCCCGGTGAGGGGAGGTCGGAGAGCCTATCGGAGTCACCGGTTCCGAAACATCCTCAACTTCTTCTTCGTCAGGGCTGTAAAGCTGGGTGATCTCTTCAGGACTAGCGACGAAGGCTCTGTTCTCAAGCGCTAGCGGGTGTGTGAAGCGAACTTTTGGTACCACCGGGTCTTTCGAGCTGTCCGTGTCGCTGTCAGACATGTGGCCTGATTGGCCGATGATCTCCAAGGAGGAAGAATTGGTCTTCTTGCTGTCGATGTTGCTACGCGGCACTATGTGGTTGTGTGGCTCTCTGTTCTGGTTCAGTTTGGACAGAGCGACGCTGTAGGGCGGAGGCGGGCCTGAATGACGGTTTTTCAGCCAGGGTTGATCCTTTTTATAAGGCCGGAATCCTCTGCCCTCGGTAGCTGTCTCCAACCGTGGTGGTTCGCTGTACCGTGGAGGCGGTCGGCTGTGTTTGCGCTTCTGTGGCACAGGAGGTTGGACCGCTCTGCTGACAGCTGAAGTGTGGGCACTGTTGCCGTCAAAGAGTTGGGATGGCGGCAGGCCGTCTGGCTCACCCCGTTTAGAGATGTCCCTGGCCTGCCGGGCGTGTAATGGTGTCGCTATCGGATGGCTGGAATCGTTCAGCTTTCCATTAACAATATCTTCAGTCAGGCCACTGATCCAAATGTCTCCGCTTTGAGTTTTGTTTGTGTCTCGGCTAATCGCCTTTCCTTTTCGTTCATGTCTTCTTGAGACGTGAGGCTTGACGTCTACCTCCAAGTCTTCCTCTGGTGACTGTTCTGATTTCTTTGCCGACAGAAGAATACGTGCTAGTGTGGAGGCGGGATCTGTTGGCCGCTCGTTCTCTTCATCAACGGTGGGTAGCGTGGAGCGCCCTCTGGCGGACACATCTTCTTCTGACGTAGTGGAGTCGTCGGACGCGTCGCCATCTTGATTCCACGTGACCCTGGAGTGAGGACGGGGGATGTCTGGGTGGTCGGAAGCTTTCTGCTTCTTGTTTTCCCTGGATCGGGCCGCTGTGGACAGCTCTGGAAGGAAAAATTTAGGATGGAAAATTTAATCGCTGGTAACATTTGACTGGATAGTTATCTAAAATGTGTGAATTACTGATTGCAGCTACGATTACATAATAGCTGTTATGAAAATCGAAATGCATGTTTCTTAAGCACCTGTCACACATTCAGAACCTTCTCTGTCACACATTCAGAGCTTGTTTGAATTTGTCAGCAAAATTTAAAAGCCTTAAATGCGATGAAACGTCTGGAAATCACTGAAGAATAGGTGCAAAAAATAGCACCGAAACGGTGTAATTTCCTTATTCATTAGACCCAATTTTGGTTTAAAATGAAATTCAAGAGTGCCTTTGCCACTACTTATGGATAACATTAATGTACATGTACGTGTGGACTGCACATTCCATGCACCTACTGGCTGGAACTGAGAGAGAGAGAGAGAGAGAGAGAGAGAGAGAGAGAGAGAGAGAGAGAGAGAGAGAGAGAGAGAGAGAGAGAGAGAGAGAGAGAGAGAGAAAGAGAGAGAGAAAGAGAGAGAGAGAGTAAGAGAGTTCCGACCTTCTGGTTGTTGCTCCTTGTCCGTCCCTTCTCTACAACACAGACAGCACCTGGGTCTGTACCTGTCGCACACGACCAGGAATACCCATGGTGCAACAGCTGTCTGTACCAGGCAGGTGGAGACCAGGGTAGGCGGCAGCCATGTTGGTGTCCGCCCCAAGATAACGTCTAACAGATTCGTCACCTGAAACGTTACACACATTGCATCATACACAACTGCCATGTCGTTACGGTAACATTATATATGGCAAGAAATAGTAGAACAAGGGGCATTTCAAATCCTACCAAAAAACGTACCATAGAATTACATTTCACCCAAGGGAATTCACTGTGTTTTAGCACTTTTTTGTTTCAAACCATTTTGAACTGGTGGCAAATTCCCAGGGGGGATGTAAAATTAACCCTAAACAGTACACCTGGGGTCCGCGCGTAATAGTAATAGTAATAGTTTTTTTGTTTCTAAATATTTTTTTCTGAAATTTCAGGTAATTGTCACCCACAATGTGGTGCCTCAACACAGTGCAGAAAATTCCATTTCCCCCATTTTTTAAAAATTTTGTATCTGATTTTCTTTTGGGGTCCGCGCGGACCCCAGCCGGCTCTCGATCGTAATAGATACACTGGCGCTCTTATACTTTACTTTTTTTCTTATACTTTACTTTATTTTCAGGCTTTTATGATAAGTGACAAATGCTTTCTAACATTAATAACATTTTATATAATTTAATGTGATTTTTATTAATAATTTATGCTAATTTGATGACGTCATTGGTCAAAACCAAGATCCAAGATGGCGGATAATTAAATATGTATGACGTCATTGTATGACGTCACTGGTGTTGCTAAGGGCAACATAAGCTTTAGCAGACCTTATCATTTTATCATAAACACTTTTTGTTAAAGTTGCGTTGTATACCATTCAGTTTTAAGAGAATAACCTATTTATAACGGTTTTAGCCATTAAAATAACATGAATGACGTCATAATGACGTCATACTACGTCATAACGACATCAAAATTGTTGTATTGATTAATTTTTACTAGTACACCATCTTCTGAAAATTTGGTGGCCATACGATATACCATTCCCGAGTTCTGAGGGGGGGTAATAAGCCCCCTCCCCCAGTCCCACGAACCTCCAAAGCTTTTTTAAAACGGGTATTTCTTGATTCCTTCTTTTCTTCACCAAAAAATTGGAAAAGGTAAAAATGTATAATTTTTGTGCGTAATGTGGACTCAGAGGTTCACACATCGATTCAGCAAAACAATTGAGCTGGTAGCACACTGATAATTTCTAAAAATTAGCAAAAAACTGTTTTGGGGTCCGTGCGGACCCCAGGTGGACAGATTAATCAGTCCAGGAAGGTGTACTGTTGAGGGTTAAACTCTGTCATGTAGAGTGTAGATTTCACTTGAAGTGACCAATAGCTAATGTCATAGAACAGTAGGTGGTTTATTTTGAAAACACACAACTATTTCGTAGTTCATATCTTGTTAGTCTGTGTAACGCAAACTCTGCCGTCCGGGGCTTTAGTGGTCCCTCCCCGGGGGGGGGGGGGGGGGGGGTGGCGGCTGGATGTTGGACGGCGGCCAACCGTAAAAGCGATTTAATCAGGCTAATATCTTGTAGTTATGGTAAGTTTTTTGGTAGGTTTTGAAATGCCCCTTGTTCTACAATGTCCAATATCTTGCCACTACTGCGTAACATATCAGACACTCAAAGACGTAATGTTCTACATGCGAAGAAGATATCGAAGATGAATTTATCACTTTCTATTGATATGTTCCACCCATATTGAAGGAAGACAGGAGTTAATGAATGTAAGCAGTTGTAAAACCAACAAAATTTTACCAAGGAGGAGTACAGAGACTTTCAATTTACCTTTGTCATGTCCTGACTCGATTTCCTCATAATAAGAGTATCTAGGCCATGCGCCAATATATATCTAGGCCCCTACGGGAAATGAGATTGTATTAAAATCTCAGACATGTGTAATGTACACAATGTCTCCTGTGTATTCTAATTATCACACTCTTACTTTAGTATGTAGTTCCTGTTTACTACAAGTAGAATAGTGTAGATTTTGTGTGTAGACTGTCTATACAGTACTGTTTACCAATTTGCCATACTTTGTATCGGTTATTTTACGATTGTTGCACAATGACGTGATTGATTGTCGTCATGTACAAACCTGGGGCAGATGATATCATAATACTTTTCAGCCCACTAAGACATGAACATGGAAAAGTTAATCGTCGTCCACCTTGGAACAGACCGATATTTGAAAACGAAATGTTCAAAGTCTTTAGGGGTTCTGGGAAAGTCACATTACGTCACTACAATGCCACTTGCTATTAAAAAGTCCGCCATATTGAATAATATACGTGTAGTAACTTTATTGCAAAACTATGCCCGAAGGCTAATTGCAAACAAAACAAAGCAAAATACTGGAATACAAAGTGTGTATACTTAACAGAGAAGAAAATTAATTATGTAAATAAATTAAGAGTGAAATGACAACTATCCTAAATCTACTTCTACCCAAGCTATGTGAGGGGTTTGACTTCTTTTTTCCATGCAGTGGAAGATGAATTGCCCAGGAATTGCCTAACGTTTTGGTAGATAAATGGGTCGAACGACTCAAGCAAGAAGATAGTTTTTTGTTGATCGGTCAAGTGTGAAAAGCTTGGATAAATTTTGGAGATTTTAAAAAATGATTTACTTCTTTCAGGATAGTATTGTGGACATTGGCAGATAGAATATAGTATTTATAACCTTCCTTACATGTTGTTACTTCTGTACTTGTTTCTGTTCTTTTGTTGTATCTCATTTATCACGAGTATTTGTGTTTATTTTATAAAATATCTGCTTATTATCTACGGACTCTGTTTATTTGCATCTATGATTTGACATCTCAGTTCAAGGATTGTTCACTCTGTACATCCGTATTGTATCTTATTTCCTTTTTCGTTCAGTTTTGGTTGCTATGTCAATCTGTACCTCTGTTCTCTTGATTTATGTATTATGTATTTTGTATATTCTACTGGAGTCACAAGGACTGTGCGCATAAAGCGCAATACATCTTAACCTTTGTCCTGCTGGCATTTTTTACACAATATTTTTCAAAAAATTTGATGTCTAGACTTCTTAATCAGGTCATAGACCCTTGAATTCTTTTGCGCTGCGGTGGCATAGTTAATTCCGCATTCGGTGCGTTTCACTGCGGTGTGATGCGTTCATGTGAGAAATACCCCCACAATCGTACATACACAGGGCTCTATATGGGTGGCACTGTATGTACCTATATGGGTGTCACTGTATGTACCACCCATAGAAATATATATGGGCCCCACAGGAGAAGGGTTTTAATAAAGCTTCATTCATTCATTCATTCATAGTAGTTCATCTTCCACTGCTTTCCCTCAATAACCACGCCCACCTGCACTAACCAAAGACGTCCCATGGGACTTCTTCCCTTCTTGACGTACATGTATGGAGGTGCACATGAGGTCTGTTCGCATGTCATGTCTGGCACGGGTCCATTGTAAATGTTTCAATAGAATGACATTCAAAACAATTTAGAATTGACATGTTGATGACATTTACAGAATCTCTTTTAAGTCGTGTCACGCAATTTCAGTGTAAAATATAATGCAGAGTTGACGCAGACATCTAAGCCATCACTGAATGGGACTTTGTATATTTCCATAATTATTAAACCAGAAATTTCTTGGTATAAAACAATTCAGTTTGACATGCAAGGCGCAGATTTCTGAAACCTGGAAGATTCAGTATTTAGAACTTGAGTTGGGCCAGATCGGCAGGTTTGGAGATGTCTGTTTGTTATTGGCCCATCCAGGCAGATACAATGTACTGTGGTGTTATATGTCTGTCTATGATGTTGTTTTGCACCTTCCGGATATGTGGATAATATGTATGGGCAACTCTACTTTACTAGATTTGCAGAAACTACGTGTATTAATCCTGACTTTGTTACAGTGCATGTGGAGTTTTCAAACAAGGTGCCAGGGAGCTCATCTGCAAACCCACCAAAGGCACTCAGCCAGGCACATAGACTCGGCCACCATGCAGGTCAGGAAACGGTTTATAAAGACAAGAAGGTTTTAAAAAAGCCCCTTATTTAACCTCCTTGATAAAGGCAGCCGTACAGGCCAGCAACTAGGCATGTTATATCATAAGTGTTTCCTGTAGATAAAACATTCGAAACCGAACTAGAGTTTAACATTATTATGATAACCTTTACGCCCTGACATATTATAAATCTTTTTCATTGATTATGCAAAGTTGTAGTTAATCATCTTCTCCACCCAAATAACACAAGTTGTTCAAAGTATGAAATTATTTTAACAAAGAAAGCTATTGTGGCATTTCCCCATAAATTATGTAAATGAGGCCGATTTGCATGATATATGTCTATGGATGTTCACATTTACAATGAGAACTTACAAATGCTGCAAGTATGAAATTATAATTTTCTTCTTGATTAAGCAAATGACGTCTGCATTCGTGTAATTTATATCTCCTAATGCTCTCTCTTTGTCAGTTATATATGTCACACGTTTGAATAACCCTATCATGTAACGCAATATCCTCATTAATTATGCAAATTAGATGCCGAGTTGCAGAATTAACATTTTATTATGTTAATCATCACTTAGGCTATTTACATAGCACAAATTACGACGATCCGCTAACCCCTTCTTGAGCTATTCTCCTTTAAAAGTCTCAAACAAAATCGGCCGATGGAGTTTTTAAAAAAGCTGCTAGGGGGCCCAAACCTATACAACTTCTTCACGAGAACAAGGGCTGTAAATCATTAAAGATCATGACCCTAGCATGTCCAGAACAAGAGATATCAAAACCAAACGTTCTACTGCAGTACCATAGAAATCCACTAGGGGGCCGTAATATAACGTATCTTTTGCCGACACCCATCCACATCCCAAATATTATACGGAACAACTTCTTAAGTTATGCTGTCTACAAACAAACCCACAAGCACACACACACACACACACACACACACACACACACACACACACACACACACACACACACACACACACACACACACACACACACACACACACACACACACACACACACACACACACACACACACACACACACACACACACACACACACACACACACACACACACACACACACACACGACACCGAAAATGTAATCTTCTTGGCGAAGGTAATTATGAACTAGCTATGCCATAAGCAAGTAAAGAATCGGGTTTACCAGAAAAGGTATATCACCAAGAAGGTAGCACACGATAGTGACGCCTACTGCAGCGAAGTCCCACTGTCTGGCGGTCCTGTCAGGATCTAACACCCTCTCCCTTGCTGTTGGGTCCGCTGGGCTACTCTCGGGGTTTTCAGGAGTCGATTCCGGCTCGCAGGTTGTTTGGGTCGAGTCCTTCTTTGCTTTCCGTGTCCTAATAAAGATGAGTTCTACTGCAGCGATCCCCACACACAGCAGGACAAACAGGGCGCACATATAGAACACCGCATACTCCAGCCCGGTCGCCGCTAGAGAGAACGCACACTGTCCGTTTGTGTAGAACTCGTTCGATTGGGACATTATGGGTGCTATACCGGCCACAGGTAGCACGCACACAATCATGGGCAGCAGACATGTCGCCAGGGACACGGCCTTGGCGTACTCCCCGGAGACACCGTAACTGTGAGGCCGGGACCTGCTCCTGTCGCACAGTCTTGTTACAGTGTACATCATCACAGACAGACTCACGATCATCTTGAACGACAGGAGGGACCAGACGAAGACTTTACACAGAGGTTCCTGCCAGGTTTGTCCACGTAAGGTCACCACAGCGTACATCAGGACAGGGAACAGTGCGGTGGTTAAATTGGCTAACGTAATGGTGAGGACGAGGATATCAGCCGGTCTCAGACTTGCCCAGTGTCTCAGAACAGCCACCAGACACCACAGGTTCCCTACAACAGTAACACCGACACAGCACAGCCACGCTATCGACAAGTACAGCGTTACACCTTCCACGGCCATATTTACGATTTGTTGTGTACGGAGAAAGACACGCAGGTCTGATCACGCACGCAATGCCTCGGGCCATCCGATCATGTGGTTAAACCACATTCAGGACTGTACCACCAACAGGCTACCTGATATTTCAGTTTTACCCGCAGTCAGACCAATTTAATCCATTTAGAACACAAAACTATTGACACCCCTTGTCTAAGGTTGTACAGTTCAGGATATTTAGTTGATTATGATGTGAGGAAAGTACTGCGCCCGTTGTCGTAATGAGATCGTCCTCTTACCTGTTATTGGGGCGTGTCTTCTCTACCTTTCCGGAACAGCGCCCATTGACGTAATGGAACAATAGAATCCTTTAGTCATGCGGAATTCCTAACAACCTGCGCCCTTTATTGGTGAGCTCTACGTCGTTCTAGATACCCGTCCTTAACAATGAGTGTCAGCTGTTCCTGGACCGCTTGGTACATAGAGTGGACAATGTTGACGTGCAAATAACAGTAACAATAGGATCATTGGCCTAGCCGGAGGTTAACCTGTCACCCCAGGCGGCCAGTCTGCGAACTGCAACAGCCCGAGGAAGTGGCAAGGCGCGACTTATTTCGACAGTAACATATGTTGATGTCAAGTGTAAATGCCAAAAATATGTAACGTCACATGACCAGCAACAAAAACATGGCTGTGACTGTGTACTCAGACTACTCTCCAAGCATAGGTTTAGGCTTCGGCTTATTACTTTCGCCAAGAAGGCTATGTTTTCTGCAGCGTTTGTGCGTATGTATGTATGTATGTGGTTTAGCACGATAACGAAAGAAGCTTTCGATGGATTGTAAGGAAACGTGGTAGGTGGGTAGGTCTTGATGATTAGATTTTGGGCCCCTGGCGGCTTGTTATGGTACTGCACCCGAACATAATTAGATCACAATTATGCAAATCAGAAGATAATTTGCATACTTAATTAGAAAATTCTATAAATCTGCTGCGTTCGATAATAGGACTATGAAACACTTGTGACGCGTAATTGAGAACGAGAGGCAGATATTGAGTATGTAAATGAAGACCTAATTTACATAATTAATGGGAAATTGCTATAATTTCACGGTGGTAACTGCCGGGAATTTCAGACTTGCCGCATTTAGAAGTTAAGCGGATTGAACATCATTAAACATAATTTATTCAAGTCCGGACGTCATTTGCATAATCTATGAGGAAATGAAATATCTACAACAATTTAACATTGAAACTGTACCAGTTCGTAGAAATACAGACCATACATTTTTTCTTGTTGCTCTAGGTAGCTAAAAGCGAATCATAACAATATCTTATTAACTTAACGAAATACCAATGCAGCGTAAACTAGTATATTCCTATATTTCTATCCATGTGACAATGATTTTAAAACATTCAACTAAGGCATGTCTCATATCATATTGTCAGTCTATTGCCTAAAATGACAATATAGAATTACATGTGTTTCAATTCCATGCATAGAATGATAGATGTAATAGAATAAATGCTTAACTTGTAGGAACTTCGTAGTGGAGAGATTCACGCCAAACATTGTACTTGATATTATCTAAACATATATATATACTTCCCATCCGTAATCACACACTGTAGTCGCATCGGTAACCAGACTTGTTTATTTGTTTATTCGAGTTTACCACAAGTAATATACAAGTGGAAGGGAGGACAAAACAGGTGCATAGACACCTTTGTAACTAGACCATTGTTGTATATCTGTTGTAACTAGACCATTAGTGATATTGTAGATTCTCTGTTAAACTTGGCTATAGAGTGTACAGCATCAATCACAATACAGCAATCCATACAATAATAATCGGCCCGGCTCGGTGTCTTCTATCTCTCCTTCGTAACTTAGCAGTCAGAGGAAGACCGAAAGACCCTAGACTGTACAGCGACATTGGCGACAGTTGTGTCCGACAGACATATCTTGTTAACAACCAAAACGTTTACCAAGGGTATTTGGTGACACATTAAGAGTTTGGCATACTGACAGAGTTTAAAAGTTGTGTATTTACTTAACTACACAATTCAAACTAGGTTTACGTTAACCGACAGGCCTGGGGTAGGCTACTCGATGCACAAAGTTTGAAGTGTTTTGAAATTATCAACACGTATTAGTTGACACTCAACACTATTGACAGTAGTAAGGATTCAGGAATCAACAAAATAAGGTTAAACAACAATAGTAGTCACAAAGATCGTTGTCACATAAAGCTTTCGACCAGTCACTCTGGTCTTCTTCAATAGACTGACCCAGTGAGACTTGTCACGTGGCTTCTCTGAACAATCTAGTGAGAACAATCTTTGTGTTGAAACAAAAGTTTAAACTTTAAACATGCAACGTTAACTACCAACACAGATGAACTTTCATGATAGCCATAAGAAGTGTTACATACTTAATGTACGCTCACCACACACTATGAATTCCTTGTACACTATTCCTACACAATTTGTCTATGCAGGACGTGACTCATAATCCGATCTTGTGTTGTTATTATCCAATCTTCACCACTCGTTTGTCCATACTTGCGATCAATATCTTCTCTTACTTTGTCTAAGTACTTAAATAATCTCAAGGCCTGTGTGTCGCGTCATTGTAGGGGAGGCATCGTGAACACCATAAACATCTGCAGCGTCAATGGGGACTCGTAGCGTCTTTTTCAAACTGCAAGCAAATAAGGCAACATTTTAGTACGTTGATACTTTTTCAGTGTTTACTTGTAAAGCACATGTAATGATCAGAATGTTTTCACCTGGAGGTACATATTGATCAAGACTCACCAGACGATACTTCCAATGACCAAAGCAACAACAGCCAATACAGCCATAGTTGCCTTCACAGGAACCATAGAGAACTGAGACTTCTCCCCTGTCTTTCCTAAGGACCTGCTGCTTGTGATTGGGGATGATGAAGTGGTGATACCGTCAAGATACTGCAGCAAACGGGTGGTTTGGGTTTTTGGAGGGGGTGAAGTATGCCTAGTGTTCAGAGCTAACAAAGTTGTTGGAGAGGAGTTGGGTGGTGAGTTGGTTGTAGGTACATGTAACGTTATGCTTCCTGCATTTGTATTGGTTTGAAAGAAGGGAGTAGGTGTCGTGGTTAGAGCTGTGGCTGGAGTTACAGTTGGAGTGGCTCTCGAGGTAGAAGTAAGCAAGGAACTTGCAGCGGTTTTAGGGGAAGACGTGGGGGTTGGAATAGTTGATGGAGTTAACGCAACTGGTATGGTGGTGGTTGGTGATGCAGAGCGGGATAAAATTGCAGGAGTTGTAACAGCGATATTTGAAAGTTTAGGCATGATTTCAGTGACGGTTGATGGTTTACGGGTATTTGAGCTTTCGGAAAATACAATACTACCAGTGTCTCCAGCGGTTTTATTCGCAGCAAAGCTTGTGGTGCTTAGAGTAGTGGCCGGGGTATTGGTGGTGGTGTTTAGGGGGTTATTGGTGCGTGAGGTAGTGGGAATCAGGGGGATAGTGGCTGCAACGTTTACTTTAGTGTTAAAGCTAGTCACAGTAGTGGTGCTGGTGGTGGTGGTTGATGCAGTGAGAAGTTGGGTATTGGTCGTACTCTGGGTGAGGGAAGTAGACGTGGTAACTGGAGATGTGGGTGTAACTATGGCAGTAGTGGTTTTGGCTGGAGTGATGGCTGGGGGTACGGTAGTAGCAATTATCGTAGTTGGAGGCAGCTGAGTTGTGGTGATGGTGATTGCGGATGCCGGTCCTTTAGTTGTACTGGAACGGGTGGTCTGATCGGACTGCGCGGTCGCATTTGTTGGCAGCACTGAAGTCTCAGTCACTAAATTGACATAAAATTGAAAATATCTATATATATTTCAATAGCGACTGTACAAAATATTACTCTTTCTATAAAAACATGAAAGCAACACGGCACCCACTAAGTGATTGCACTTCTTTTCAATGGGGCCCTGTTTTACACAACAAAAACACAACAGTCACATACAAACAGTAAAATTGGGATGCAATAAATGATGATAATGGCAATAATAATAAAGAAAAAAACAGTAACTAACCAATAACAATAATAATTAGTGATAATAACAAAAAGTACAAATTGTACAGTCCAGTCATTGTCCAGTTCAGTATGTTGGTATAGCTGTTGGCCTTTAAGAAGTGAAGTGAAGTGAAAAAGAAATTCGATTACGGTGACCGGAGTTGTTCCCACAGAAGACCGTAAGCTTACACTCGTCGTCCGACATGTTGCATGGGTGGTGCCAGCTCCTTGTGTCTGCAAGTGTTCGCTTCACCTCCCGATGAAACGCCAAGTCATTGTTGTCACATGACATGTTGAAAGTGAACGGTGAATTGTGTCTTCTTTTGTCTGTATTTGACAAGATATGAAACCAGGGTCATGTTAGCCACACAAGACTACATCACAACAACAAAACATTTTAGATATATGTGTCCATTTTTGCTTTCTTTTTCCTGGGAGGGGAGTTCGAACTCATGTTCAAACTACATATCTGCTAATTTATTCATTTATTATTCATAAGTTTGAGTGTCTTGTCAAATATTTTTCCCATAATGTACGGCGACGAGAATATATGTTGAATACAACTGGAATCCGCCGTCACTTTTGTCCATGTATTTGTATTAATTGATGTTAATCTTCACAGGTTATTATGTTTATGATAACCATGATATTATATATCTTTATATCATACCCGGGCGGCGATACAGTGCTCCCAGCCGTGTTGTATCCACCCATACAACACGGTTGTATAAAACGGGCTTCCATAGAACGATTCGAACGCGCTTCGCCCCAACCGTGTGTGCCGCTTTCGAACATTCGAATACAGGATTCGGACGTTGGAATTGATGTTTTCAGAGTTTAGTTGGTTCAGGGACACCAAATTTTCACTCATTTTGCCTTGAAAGACGTGTTTTCTAAGGTGGGTATGATATAAAAAGCATACAACACGGTGTATTCAAGGTGTATTCCCTCGGTCTCGGCCCTCCCGCGAGTCGGATCGCGGTCGGGCCGATACCTCGGGCAATACGGAATACACCGTGCTGTATGCTCTATATAGTGTCATTCTTCATAACTACTGCCTACGTTAGTTAAGTAAGTGACGAACTGGTCCTGAGCAATTGGTAATAAAAAGGTGAGATAATCTCTAAACCTAGAACTATCGTAGAGTGGAACTCGCTGCCACCAAGTACAGTAGGGGCATGGTCACTAGATTTAAACAATGTTTAGAGTTAGACGTTCAAAGGTTAGGTGTAACAGGTTGTTCGGTGTAATGTAGCCAGCTGCCGCCGCGCCGCGTGCCTGCGAAGCTGGTGTGTTACCCCTAAGGGCGGTTATACTGGCTATACAGATACAAATACAGAAACCTGCGAAACTCGTATTAGATTTAACACAACTCACTTTCACAGCTGATGTGGCCCACATTTCTACTTTGCGCACTTATCCAAGTCGGTGAAGGATTGTCCACGTCACATTTGATAATGTTCTGTCTCGTAGGCAGTTTTCCCTCCTTGCAGAAGAGAGCGCATCTCTGCTCTTGGTGGTCCTCATGACAGACAAATGCTCCAGACTCTGGGGGCGTCGGCGGGGGGCAGGCTACATGGTGATAGAAACTTTAGTTTCTTCACTCACAATTTCATGCAAACTGGGTATCTAAAAATCGATCATGTCATTTGAGAGTCGATTGTTAAGTGTTCTATCAAATATTTTCAATCAAGTAAGTTTTGCAGTTCAGTTCAGTTCATCCTATATAGGTGACACAAGAAAGCGCCTCCACAAGTCCCTGTCTCGCATGACCGAGGACAGTTCAACACCCTCTAGTCCAGTGTCCACTTCGATCACCACCTTTAAAGTTAGAGAAGGGCGACCGCGTCTACGCTTTTCCTCTGGTGACCAGAGGAGAACCAGACCCGCCATTTGCTCGTGGCGCATAACATGTCCTGCCAATGACATCCTACGGCGACGAATGACCGTCAGAGTTGTACAAGTTTTGGTACAAGTTATGCAAATTGAACATAACATAAACACGTTTAACACCGAAACAAAAGTATTGTTTTTCGACATAACAGAAAATGTTGATATCGTTCAAGAAAATTGAAGGATGTGGTACCGTTTTGTACGCAGCGGAAGGTGATGTCACAGGCAGCAGACGGATTCCCCACCCTGTCTTTAGCTCGACAAGCGACCGACGCTGTTTCGCCAAGCACAATGTCCTGTATTGCAGACTGTCTACAGATGACATCGGTGACCTCAATATTGTCCCGAAACCACGATGCTATCATGCTGCTGTTGAAGTAGTCATGGAGGTTAACGTTACGGCAGCTTTTCCCTTGTAGAGCTTGGCTGATTCTTGGGCAGCTAAATATCTGCGGAGCTGTAACGTCTAAACGAGAATCATTCGGAAAAAACAGTGGTAAAATGTGTCCTTAACATTTCACTACAGAGGAGACTTTAGTATACGAAAGATGGAGTTTATTCATTACTGTTAATCATCATCATCATCATTTATTGGGGCTCATGACCATCTACAATATCATAGTGGCGAAGCAAAAGGAAATATTTTTTACATTTCTCCATGTTTTTCACATCTCAACAAACAACAAAAGACTATATTACTGCTAAAGTCTCTGGACCAATTTATTTTTCAAAAAGTCGCACAATTCATCTCCCACTGCCTCCAGAGAAGAAGTCGACCCCCCCCAAAAAAATAGCTTAACTAGAAATAGAATGGTAGTTACCATGTTGTTCTTACTTGTTTATGTATTACATATCCTCTCTCTGTCATGTATACATACATACGTCATTAGTTTTGATATAAGTAGAGATAGAAAGTTAGATTAGTAGAGCGTTAGCACATGGTTTTATACTATTCTTCAATACACTCTGTACTCATTGTCCTTGTCAGTTTGCAATTAGCCCTCGGGTATGAACTTGAACTTATTCATATGCTGTGTGATACAAGCACGTCGGCAGAACGTAGTGCACCTGCGCGAAACCCGTAATGTATTGTGCATAGCACTTTGGCAGAATGTCTCATATAAGGTTGTATTAGAGCGTATAAGGTTGACAGCCTGTCTGTAGTTTTCAGATGTTTTATAGGAAAAGATGTCGTCTGCAACAGGCAAAATTTTGATGCAACGTTGACCAAACATCTAACGAAAAACGTGAAAAATCAGGGTTTTGCGCAGGCGCAGTACGTTCTGCCGACGTGCTTGTGATACGTACCTTTAATAACCACACTGACGTCACATATATCGTCACAAGCCCTTAATCTTACAGGTGGAAACAGGTATCGTCCTCCTCTGGGCTCTTTGTTGGAACTGACTTCGTACTTGGTAATCGGGTAGGCGACATTGGAAGACGTTATGCTGTCAAGCATCGGCGTCAGTTGATTTAAGTCAGCATCCATGGCTGTGATGTAGTCTCTAAAGTCAACTGGAATGTAATTTCGGTCTTCGGGTAAGGCGAGATGGATTGGTGTGCTTGGACAGCGTATAAAACCACAAGTTGTCCGGTCTGTGTGATAAAATGAACATCATGTGTGTGAATGATTGAGACGTAAAACAATGATAGTACATGTAGTTGTAGCAAACAAAAGACAACCATTGAAAAACAAAAAAATCTGAGATTCCAAACCCCCGCGAAGTATATAACGCATGATGATCACAACGACTGCTGAAAATTTTATACACACATTATATTAATTAACAGTATAATACACAATACAGGCTACCCCCCGAAAGTTGTGTGGTACAGTCCATTGGGAAACCCCCATTGGTCAGCCTTCAGCTGGCTCGCGGTAAATGACCTCAGTTTTAACCGGCTGTGACTACAGAAAAACTAGGCTAAGGCCAGACACGTACCCCGATTTTGAAAAAGGGTGAAATTTTTTATTTTAACACCCTAAAACACAGATACAATAAAAATAAAACAATCCTTATCATCTGGAACCCAAATACTAATCAAACTAAAGGGAAGCTACGGGATTCCCTTGGTGACCCCTATAAGCCTTAGATTTGTGACCCTGACCTCTCCACGTTGATGTACTGTATTGTTGTGATGTACGTGTAAATGTTTGTCTTGTCAGCAGGTCAAGCCCTTAATAATAGCCACCTGGCTAGTTGGGCTGCCCTGGCTGTAAAAATTGTCTTTTTACAGCCAAACAAATAAATAAATAAATAAAAAAATACTAATCAAATACCGATAATCAAAGAAATCCGTCCAACCCACCGTAAGTATGATACAGCTGCGAACACACAGACACTAACAGAAACAGAACCTTCCGCGGAAGGATATCTCCTTCCCCGTAGGTAAAAAAAACAGGAACTTATAACAATCATCACCTGTGCAAGTATCTCCCACGAGGATCCACCCTTCGCAACATTCTGGGACGGTTTTGTAGCGCATTTCGAACACGGCTAAAAGACTTCTGCGGACGTCCTGATGTCCATGGCTGTAGCGAGATTGCATATCCATATTTAACACAGAGCTAGTAGTTTGACTTTCGCTTAGAAACACTAAGGGGATTGGTCTGTTAGTTTGCCAATAACCCACACAAAGAGACGTAAGTCCTTTCTTTAGTGTGTGATATGACTCTACAGCAACAGACTAAAAGAGTAAAAACTAGAGTTCCGCGACCTCATACCTTCGCCAAATGAGATTACCCTTTATGACTGGCAAATTATAGATTTTCCCCCTAATTATGCAAATAAGATCCTCATTTGCATGAATTACATCAGTTGATCATATTCTCCTCCCAATGACAGTGTTATCTTAACAAAGAAGGTAATTCTAGCATTTCCTCATAAATTATGCAAATGAGGTGCTGATTTGAATAAGTTATGTTGATTGATGTTCACCTCCAGTCAACTTCGAAATGCACAAGTATGAAATTGCCAACATCAACCACTATGGAATCACAGTATTTTCTCATTAATTATGCAAATTAGGTCTTCATTTACATAATTAATATATGGCAATGTTCCTCTCATTCTTAATTACACATGTCACAAGGTATAATGGTCCTATCATGGAAGGTAGCTGAATTATAGAATTTCCTTATTAATTATGCAAATTAGATCCTAATTTGCATAATTGTCATTTAATTATGTCCAGCATCAGTTAAGCTACCTACATACCTAATATCAAGACGATCCGTCGAACGGTTATTGAGTTATCCTACTTTAAACATTTTCATACAAATGCTTCTGCAGTTCCAGAGCAAGCCGCTAGGGGGCCCAAACCGTCACTTCTTCCCGAGCACAAGAGCTACCTACCATCCAAAAATCATCACCCTAGCATGTCCAGATCATGAGAAATCAAAACCGGAAGTTCCGCTGCAGTACCATAACAAGCCGCCAGGGGGCCCAAAATCTAATCATTTCGAGGTCTCATCAAGACCTACCCACCTACCAAGTATCAAGATAATCCATCCAAGCCTTCTCAAGTTATGCTGTTGACACACACACACACAGACACACACACACACACACACACAGACACAAAAACATAACCTTCTTGGCGAAGGTAATAAAAACAAATGTTTTTTTTTAATAGCCGTGCCAATCAGTACTTATCTAACGCCTATGCGACTGAAGTGGTATGCAACTGAAGACGAAGTGAAATGATTTCAGTACCTGATCGTCAGTATCACGTTGAAGTACGTTCTCAACTCACAGGCGGGCTGGTGTTGTCTGAGCTCTACGATCCGGTAGCAAACACCATCTTGCGGACTGCAAGAACATTGCAATTTGGTAAACGGTCTGGAAAATTAGTTTAATTTAGTAGCAATGTCGGTCATAGTATAATTATGGATCTCACCATCATAATCACATCTCTTGTAGGAAGAAATCTAAAAGGGGCGTGGGCATACTGTGGAAGGGATATCCAACAGCAACAGTACAGTATCCTCCAAGACAAACCCCTCAGAATGACTCATTTTCATATTTGCATCTACTATTTAGATTGATTCTAAAATTTAATCAAAAGCTACATGCGGGAAGGGGATCTCACTTTTCACTAGTCACTTCATGGTCGCAAGTGAGCGTCAACTTTGTATATTTCTTTCTATTGTTTTGCTTTTCTGAAGAAAATTGAAAATGTTGTTCATTTTTAAGTTCCGTTTTTCCCACAGGCATTTGTCAAGACGTAATTGTTCGCAGTACATGCCGTAGCGCCAACTCTGTTCCACTCAAGAGCCAGACGATAGTAAAATGGTTCAGGTCATTATACAGTGGTCATGGTTCACCTGGCATCCTTGCCGTGTTTTCCTTCCTCACACGCCGATCATTTGTGTGTGTGTGTGTGTGGCGGGGAGGATAGTTACAGTTAAACTTTGCGATAATGCTACAATTGGGCACCAAATAGAATTTAGGGTTGTCGCCAAACTGAAATTCATCAATGCGATACACCACTTACATGTATGTCGGTGTAATTAGGAAACTAATTCATCTAAAAGTGCAATGCAAACACGAACTATGATGTTTTATAGACCTGTAACTTCCGTGTACTTGAAACGAACATCACCTGCTAACACGTTGATTACCTCAAGTAAATGATCTATATAAATTCATGTAAGACTGGTACTACCATACAACTCGAATAGCCTCCACCAGGCCTTCCTACGTGGGCACGGAACGTAGAATTTGGCAAAAGAAGGGAATAGCTGGCCAGTAGAGTCGGTCCGCGGGAGGGTTAGTTTCCCCCCTCCTCTAAATAGCGCGGCCAGTCAACCTTAAGGCGGCCAGACTCCCCTGGCAAATATCTCCCTATTATAGCCCGCGCAGTTAGTCTGGTAGAGACTACAATTCGAATGCTTTTCAACAGACATTTACGTATTTATGGCAAAACACATTATACTACTGGTGATATTCTCAAGCGTGCAAAACTCTGGTCCATTTCTGACGGAAGAGAAACATCTATCTTACCCGTCCAGCGTTGAACCGACCTGTAGACACATCGACAGACAACAGAGGCTGACCAACAGTCTCACATCACAGGACATAGCCATGTCGGTACTTCAAGTTTAAACCCTGGCATGTCTTGAAAGATCGCTGCTTTCTCCTGCAGTCCACAGAGACTGCTTGCCCCTCCACTCGTGGTAGGCAGAATTCTGCTGCGAGTCTTTTCGCAACTTGTACTATTAGATCGGATTTCCCCTTTTGTTCAAGGGTAGAAGACGTAATGCATTCCTCGCCAAACAGACCATTGCTAGCAGTTTTGTGTAGCATCGTGTGTGAAATGAACAAGATCGTCTACACAAGCGAACCATGCATGACAAGTGAGCATACGGTATACAAAGCATGCCCGTAGCCAGGGGGGGGTTCGGAAGAAAAAAGGTCCACTTTTTATCTAAAGGTCCACTGATTTTTCTTTAATAGGTGGACTGAATTGTATCACCAGCGGGACTAGAATCCTATTTGTCTCTGATTTCCCCTTTGAAGTCCTCTCAAAAACGCAGGAAATGCCATTTCAGAAGGTTCAATTTTCAAAATTTTCCGGGGGAGCATGCCCCCGGACCCCCCTAGGAACCTCGCGCCTTCAACATCGTTGCTCCCTTGGACAGAAGGAAGGACCCCCCCCCCCCCAAGCAAAATCCTGGCTACGGGCATGCAAAGTCATGTATATGTACAAGATCAGGTTGATTACAGTTACATGGGACGTTTGGAAGACTAAAGTCGGTCCATATTCATAAACATATCGGAGTCTTTTTGAGCTCCAACATTTCCTGGAATTGTCATATTACCACATTGTTTCTACGTTATCTAAAAGCATTGATCTTTCTACTGGCCTGAAATAGGTGTTTAGCCCAGAACCTGGAGGTACTGGGTTCGAATCTCCTGACTTGCCCCGACGTTGTGCCCTTGGTGTGAGTGGTTCAAACCTTACAGTCCTATGGTTGCACCTGGGGTCGTATTCAGGTCACCTGAGTCAGCGCCGAATGGCAGCCGCTCCAGACCCTTGTGATCCAGCCCCACCGATTGTTAGCTCCTGACAATTCAGCCCTTAAATTTGCTGCAAGGAGAGAGCCAACCCACTCAATAACAATAAGAAAACCAAGCAGGTTCAATCTGACTGAACCTGCTTGCGAAAAAAACACAACGTCAACCTACATCATTATCGGTCCTCCACAACTTTCCTGGCGAAGAAAAAAAAAGATATCTTTTCCTATACAACATCTGAAAACTACAGACAGGCTGTCAACCTTACATGCTCTAATACAACCTTATATGAGACGTTCTGTCAAAGTGCTATGCACAATACATTACGGGTTTCGCACAGGTGCAGTACGTTCTGCCGATGTGCTACTGTTAATTATTGAAGACTGAGGACCAAGCGATGACGTCATTGTCAGGGGCTCTGAGTAATGGTTTAATATGATATGAATAAAAGGCAGACTCAAGAGCACAGGCAAGTATTATTTTCTGAAAGAACACATTTTTATTGATACCAAATCAAGCAAATTAATTTGTAATTTAGTTACAGATCAACAAGGAATTGAACTATTTATTATCCAATAACGCCCCTCCATGCAGATCCTACAATGTATACATGTATATGGGGATGATGGGAATGATGCCCACCCTAAGTAAACATTTTTTGGCTCAAAGTGAGAGGAAAATTTAGATGTTAAGGCAGAGAGTTGATGAAGAACTATCCTCTCACACAATACAAACCTTATTTTCAAGATCACCCCTGGATTCCGTAACAGCCGCCACTTTTTTTCACGACACCATGTCTTAATCTTAAGTATGGTTTTAAATGGGATGACTGCCAGAGATCAAAGTCACTTTTTGGCCAGACCAAATGGAAAACAAAGTTGTTAAGGTTATGAACTGACTAACAAGTATCCAGAAACACATCACAAACATAATTTTCAGCATCAACAGAAGACTTCTTAAGAGCTGCCGCTTTGAAGTTTGTCCAATGTTTGTTTGCAAAATAATATGTTTGACCTGGCTGTAATTGATCTGGAGGGTACTTGGGGGTTACCAGAATGTTGATGTCGTATAATTTAACTGCTGCCTGGTAATTAACATCTTCGAATTCTTGCTTTGAGTTTAGAGCGTGGACTCCCGTGGAGTCTCAGAATCTCAGAACATGACTTAAGAAATACATGTAGTACACGGATCATAAATTTCTTTCTGACTCGTCCAACTGTCTCTGTGTCTCTTGGCTTGTGTGCGTGTGAAGATCTAGAATCCCTGCAGCTGCCAGTCTCAGTGTTGTAGACAGGGACCTTGGCTGTGGGAGGAGAAGGACAATATCATCATTACTCAAGACAGTTCCATGGAAAAACTTTGGACTTTTGACCTTGAGGAAGGTTTCAGTAGGCTACTATCAACAGTAACTACTCAGTATAATATAAATACTACACCGGGAGGGCCGAAAATTTGAATACATGATTCGGACATTGGAATTGATGTTGTTGCAGTTTTTTTGTTTAGGGACACCAAATTTTCGCTCATTTTGCATTGAAAGACGTGTTTCCTAGGGTGGGTATGATATAAATTTCGGCCGTCGGGCGATCCGACTCGCGATCGGGCCAACACCTTGGGCGATACGAAATACACCATGTATATGTACAGAAGGTAGTCTCACCAATCGGGGACTTTTCAGCACGCTCATCTGTCTCTCCTGAGTGTCATGACCGCCTGTTCCCTGTACTAACAGCCTGGTGTTGGGGATGTGCTGCCACGAGCGACCCAGTCCAGGCCACGCCTCTCTCAACTCACCTTGGACAACATTATTTGTCATCTGTGAACAAAACCAACAGTCCCAAGTTCAAGTACAAGCAACAGAACACTTTTTGATGCAACAATTCTGTATAATAAGGCCACTGACTGATTCAATTTTTTGATTTTCACTTGTTCTCAAAAAAAAAATCACCTCCTCAGATGCTCAAGCCTGGGTGCCATCCTCCCTAGTCCATGGTGTACGTAGCAACAATAGGGAGCCGGTGGTAACTATTGAGGTCATGGCACCCAGGCTACCCAGGCTCCACGGAACTCCAGAACTCAGTATTGACTCATAAATGCTGCAAATGATACAAATGCAACATGTAATATCATCATGTTAAGAAAATTTAGAAGTATAATAAGTACTACTCACCAGAACAGCAATGGCATGCTCACTGGACAAGACTTTTAGCTGTCTGGAAACATTCAACAGAATTGCATGACCTGCAACACAAGTACATGTAAATGTATTTATATTTCACTCCATATACATGTACTACATGTAGGTATGGATTAAATATATAAATGTAATTGAAAATTTGTACTTTGCCAACATGTTGTGAATATGAAGAATTCAATTGTTGCAGCCTATACATGTAAGTACTTTCCCTACATAACATACATGTACATGTACTCACCTTCTGTTTGTTGACCTCCAAGTGTAGGAGAAATAACAGCTGCAACAGAGTCCACTATCAGCAACTTCAACTTGGAGTAGAATAGGTCACTCTACAGGAACCATGCAAAGGAAATTAAAAGTGAATTGCAGAAGAGTATTACTGAGTGAAAATTTCTGAGTGGGAAGCTAGGTGCTCTTTTTTTCAGACATTGTTTGATCAAATTGTTGTGGCCTCATAGGCATGCAGTAACACTAGAACAGCTTGAAATACCAGATGCAGGTTAGTGCAGGTAAAATTGGAGCTGTGTAGGTATTTCTGATGTCTACCTGCAATTGGTCCAATGTACCAGGTTTATATACAAATGAAGGTATATGTGTATATACGCATGTATGTAGATTTTTATTTGCTGCATTGACCGTTAGCACCTCTGACGTACAATGTACAAAAGAAACAATGTCAATGGTTTCCATTCCAAACAGTTTTTAGTAATAAAACTATGATCATTCTTACTTCCTAAATTCTGAGTGGTGCAGGTAAACTTGTGTGGTAATTAATTAATTTCCAATGTTACCTGCACTAGTGCACCAGTGCAGGTATGCAGGAAAAAGGATTTCGATCCCTGATTACACACTCTGACCAATAAGAAGAAATGTTACCTGTTTGCTAATAGCAGCCTTTGTTTTCTGCAGCAAATCCAGAAGTTGCCAGGGGTCAAAGATCCTCCTGAAGCCTATTCTGGACAATGTTGTATTCTACAGGCAAACAACATGGTTGTAGTACATGTAATGTTACATTTGTCCAATTTAGGATTATTGTCAAATTTAGGATTATTACTATTATTATGTATCAAGTAAAGTTGTATTTCTTGTCAAAAAACTGTTGGTTAAAAAAATGCCACTCCAAGAAACATGGTCAAAATGACAGATGAAGGCCCTTCTGTAAAAAAAATTAGTGTTGTTAGCACCGTGTTCAACTCCCACAAGGGTACAGTTTTCCAGTTGCATTCGTGTGTTTTCACAATGCTACAATGCTGTGGACCTTTCAGACTGTCCATCACAATTATCAGTTCAACCAATCATAACATGACAATTAGCGGTTCGACCAATGAGAGAGTGGCTGCATGTTTGCATTTTTATGTTTTGACCAGGTAGGCAGGACTGTAGGAAAGGTCCATTGATGGATTTGTTTGAATTTTGGTGTGTAAATTTTGTATTTATCCCACAGTATAATGTTAGAGATGTTATTGGAGAATATTATTGGATATAAATCATGCAAATCATGACCTAATTTGCATGTTAATGAGAAAATGTTGGCACACATGAAGTGTACAAGTACCTCCCTGTCCCCTGCAGAGTTGTGCAGTATCTCCTGTAACCTGTGCCCACTGCATGCCCCTGTGGTGTCCAAGTACAGCACATTCTGCTCAAGTCTGGATGCAACATGGACGGCTATACTCATGCAGATCTAATCAAAAGTAGACAGTAGATTAGTACATACTGCAAACAGGCTGAAAATAAACATTTGTTTATTTGTTTAGCTATATGAAGACATAAAGCTAGGGCTCAGCCACTAGCTGAAGGCTTTACAAAGGGTTAGCCCTCAGGCAACTGAACAACATACAAAATACAACACAAGCAGATACTGGGCAAATATAAACTTTAAGGTGTTTGAAGGTGCCGGCTATCAGCTGTGGCCTGAGCAGTAGAAGGGCCTGCTAGAATCGTAATGTACATGTACATGTACATACTTTTGTACAGTCAGGCTACAAACCTATACATGTACATTTTACCACGTATACACATTCCAACTTCACTCATAAGGTACCAATTTTATTTGTTGCTTCTCAAATTTTTTCAGAAAAAATATGAAGCGACAGGGCGAAAAAAAAAAAATAAATAAAAACAGGCCTGGGCATCCTATTATAGCCCTAAATGCTAGAAGAGGTGCCATGAAGTCAACACAAATGACTGGGTTAGAATTTAAACAATGAATTTTGAACTTTTAATCAAACCACTGCATTGGTAGATGTAACAACAGTTACTGTAACAAGCAGAACGAAAAGGTCTTTCTTCAACTGTTAGAGGCAAATAAAGATGAGCATTTTTTAGTTGATTCAGAATCAGAATCAGAATTTTTTTTTCTTTTTGCAAATCAGAAAAAAATGAAGAGGCCAATCCGAGAAGCAACAAATTAAATTGGTGTGGCCTAAGTAAGGACACTGACAGACACATCTTGTAGCATCAAACTTCATAGTCAAACTCTGTCCCTATCCTGAATGTACATGTGTGTAGTACATGTAGGTACCTTAACATTATACACTTTGACAGATGAATCTATCATTTGACTAAAAAATGCATCATAGTTAGGTTCCCCTCAGATGTACCTGTGTCTTGCCACTTCCAGGAGCTCCAATAAGTTCAGTCAATGCCCCTGTGAAGAGTCCACCATCCAGCATATCATCCAGTCTGTGCAAAGTCAAACATTAATAATAATAATATAAAGGGAACTTTTGGTTATTGTTGGACAATATGACAAAATATATCTATTTCAGAAATAATCTAAGAAGAGCTTGTATGGCCCAAACCTCCATGAAACGATTTATGGAGTTTGAAAAAATGAAGTTTTGTAAAACTTTATAGAATTTTAACCTGATGTTGATGCTTTATTGGCTATAATAAAATGTGTTTTTAGCTGTGGCTGTACCTGGAGTTCCCTGTACTGAGGATGGCTGTAGTTGACAAAACCTCTTCATACCAGCTGTTGCCCCCTACTGGGAAAGCTGAGTACTGCACCAGGAGAACCTTTCGGATGGCCACCAGGTCCTGAGGACAGACATGTGTACATGTCACATAGTCTCCACCAAACTAACACTGCAGGTTCAACAAGACTGGCAATGAAAACATACATTGCCATGGCGACGGTGGTTGCTGTTAGTGTTATTGTTTGCATGGCACTGCGGCCCTGCCATCATTTCATGATTTTGAGGAAGACTTGGTACCTATACAGATACAGTGCACTCCTCCCCTGAGTGTATAGTGAACGAGCCCCGGGGTCACAGAAAGTACTAGGCATCCGGGGCAGACAGGTCTTCCCAAAGCAGGGTTCCAAAGGTTTCCAGGAATGTGGGCATAGATGTGGGTCAGAGACATGCCTGTGGACATTCCATTCCTGTGGACAAAATGCCTGTACGATTCCTAGAATTCTTGCGAATTGCACACAATACTGTACCATTAGGCTCCGACCTGAGACGTCGCCAAAAACAGTAAAATTTAACCAAACAGGGGAAATAATTGGCCAAGGGAGTTTGGCCACTGTAGAGTTCATTTGCTCGTCGAGGGGGAAATTAACTCCTGCGGACTGACTCTCCTGGCCAATTATTCGCCCTGTTTTTGCCAAATTCTATGATCTGTAACCCTGTAGGAAGGCCTGGTGGAGGCAACAATTGTGACACTGAACTAATGTTACTCAAACTGAGGTCAAAAATAGGAAAAACAGTTACCTGTCTTTGGTCTAAGGGTGATATCAAAATTTATAACTCCTCATAGCTAAAACAACAGTCTACTTTATTTTTAAAATTTGTATATCAAACTTCGTACTTTTAAAACTTTTAAATTTACATGTTGTGGTTGCACATGGACTGCAAAGTCCAAACTATATTTGGGGTTCTGTCCACAAAATTTAAAAACTTGGATCTTAAACCTGTGACAGGCACCCACTGGAACACTGTGAAAACTAGACTTAAAAGTTGTCTAAATTCCCCAAATAGCCAACTGTAATAAATTGCAGCAATGATCATTCTGGAAGCAAAATTAGCTAGCATATTTCTCAATATACAAATAAGTGATAGTGTCAATATTAATCATTTATCACTGTTTTGTGTAAAAAAAATGTTAAGTTAGTACCTTGTATGAAACACAGCTGCACCTTGTCATCATCAACTCTAAATCCATACAGACAAATTCTGACACTGGAGAAAAAAAATAATAAAGTACTGTTAAGTACATGATGTACGATAACAGTTACAATGTACATTTTCATTGTCACTGTTCTTCTACTGCCGAATCTTCTGAGCTCTCATCTATTTTTTTTCAGTGCTGAAGTCGCCTCACCATAATTTGGACACCAAGTGCCGACACAACTTCGGTACTAGAAATCTAGTGCGGAAGGCAACTTCACCTCTGAACACAGGGTGCTTAGTTTTTAAGGATACCGTTACGTGGGTAATTTTGCGTACCTGATTAGTTCGGTAAAAAACAAAGCAAGTTGAGTTGGCCGACTCTGCAGCAGAGGAGGAAGCTGGCATGCCTGATCCTGTTTTTCAAGGCCATCAACCAACTGGTATTTTGGCAGCGTGGCCTATAACGAGCTGTCAGCCAATCAGAGAAATCGCTTTTGCTTTGCCCATATGGAGGGCTGCTCACCATATATTATGAATGTGTTTGAGTAAGAATAAACAATGCATCATGAAACCATGTGAAGGTAAACCGTTATGCATTTGCTTTGCAAGTGTTACCTTTTCTAGTTTTGTCTTGTCTTGTATAATTTGTCACTTTTACCCCACCGGCCGCACTAGCCGTGCACCCTTGGCAGGTATGCCCCAGCCGGGGTATTGCCCAGTACTGTATAGAAGTAGAATCTGATGTAGAAAACTACTACAAATGTATTTGTACGGGATATGGGGATGTTGCTGAGTCAGAGACGATCCCCCCTCCCCACCGATAAACCCACTCTCGGCCTTCTCTCTATAAATTTTCGACGATTTTTACTGTACAGACAGTTTGCTCATTAGGTCACCTGTTCTGACCCCAGCATTCTGGAGAGAATTCAGTACTTCCACGGTTAATGCTGGACACATGCCGACTTTCAGCGGTGCCATTTCCAGTCCACTGTTGTTGTTGTGAGTGACACGAAAACTGATTGAAACTTCCGCGCGTCAGGTCAGAGGTCAAACCCTCGTGAGGCGGAATATTTCTATGATTCAGTGATAATATTGAAGAATACAAAATGGTGAGCTAAAATGAATCCCAATCGTTCATAAAAACCTGTTATAACGTCAAGAGTTAAAATTATTATCAGGAAGAAAATCCCGGAACTGTACTCGTTCATCTTCGGTAAAAGTCGGAAGTTTCGTCTGGGCCAACATGGCGGACGCCCAGGTACGTACACGCTTGTTTTACGCCAGCTCCTTTATTTCTTTTCTATTGTCTTGCATTTAACTGATGTATGATTTCTTTTATCCACATTATGTTACATCATTTCAGACTACGGAAATCCTTCGCCAGTTCAGCAGTAGAGCCACAACATCGTCTACAAGAGAGCAACTGTCCCTGCTGCAGGACTTGGTGCCATGTGTTGGCAAGCCGGGTACGTCACACTGGACATTCTCACTCAGTCTCCGCTATAACCTGGTCACCAGCCTCCCCCACGGCTGCAGACGAGCTCCATCAGTCCACTCCAGGCTAGACAGCAGGGATTTACAGACCTAACACGCCTAAATCTAAATTGGAGATGATCTCCAAGTAGACGTTGGGTTGGAATGGTAAAGTTTTCATACCAGCCGGGTTTTTTAATCTTCAATTTTCACCCCAACATCTGCTTGGAGACTAATGGGGGGGCTGGTGACCAGTGTAATGTCTACTAACAACAACCAGGTCCGCCACCCTGAAAAATTCATCTGAACTGATCACCAAATATGAATATTATGTAACTTCGTCGGTGAAGGTTAGACATCCAGGTGATAAGATACGCCAAAAACAGTTACTCAAGCAACTGGATATGATTTTGGAATTGATTATGTAACTTCACCCAGCAAATGCACTCCTATAGCATACCTGGGGGTGCTGCACCAGAGATCTCTCAAGTCAAAGTTCAAACACAATGTTGTTTAACCTGGTATCCAGTCAAATCGTGGTCGGGGCAGGGTCTCTAGAGGCCGGTAGGAGGTGTTACGCCTGTGATAGGAGTTTGGCACGGGATTAATTTGATTAGCCCCACCACGTTCATGTTGGGGCCAATTAATCTCCCGTGAAAAACCTACCAGGGAGCCTTGCTGTGGCGGGCGGGGGAAAGCTTCAGCGGGCCCGAAGAAAATCTGCCCCAATCGCGCTAGACTGGATACCAGGTTAAGTGTTGTTCAAAGTGGTGGGTATATGTTGGGCATGCATGCCTGAGTCCAGTCTTGTTAGCCTTAGTCTGTTCCCCAAGATCTGCAACCCTGTAGATCTTGGGGAGTGGACTAAAGATAATAACCTGGACTCCAGGCTAGATACATTGTATACACATGTATGTGAGGGCCTGCATGCCCTCTTTTGTAAGGCGTAATCGGGCCTTTTAAGTCTTCGTAGGCGAAGGACAAAAGAGATTCAGATTGGAGGTTTGGATGCCAGGCAGAACACTACCGTTAAATGAAATATGTGTCTGTATAGCTTTAATCACAGATATGTGGCTGTCACAAGATTTAACTTATTTTTGATTGGTGGAGGGTCAAATGTAAGTATAAGGTAGTAACAAGAGGCATGCGCATACTGTGTCACATAGAACAGTTGTCGGACTTAATATACCTTCCGTAAACCTTCTTGGTCATTGGTTGAATCAACCTATCAAAGAGGTCTTATCCCAAGTACCCATGCTCTCATTGGTTGAATCAACCTGTCAATGAGGTCTTACCCCAAGTACCCATGCTCTCATTGGTTGAATCAACCTGTCAATGAGGTCTTATCCCAAGTACCCACGCTCTCATTGGTTGAATCAACCTGTCAATGAGGTCTTATCCCAAGTACCCACGCTCTCATTGGTTGAATCAACCTGTCAATGAGGTCTTATCCCAAGTACCCACGCTCTCATTGGTTGAATCACCCTGTCAATGAGGTGTTATCCCAAGTACCCACGCTCTCATTGGTTGAATCAACCTGTTAATGAGATCTTATCCCAAGTACCCACGCTTTCATTGGTTGAATCAACCTGTCAATGAGATCTTATCCCAAGTACCCATGCTCTCATTGGTTGAATCAACCTGTCAAAGAGGTCTTATCCCAAGTACCCACGCTCTCATTGGTTGAATCACCCTGTCAATGAGGTCATATCCCAAGTACCCACGCTCTCTTTGGTTGAATCACCCTGTCAATGAGATCTTATCTCAAGTACCCACGCTCTCATTGGTTGAACTGCAAATGTCGTGATGGACCGGTAGTCTATCGTGAGGGAGCCAGTCTTGCATGCTGGGTAGGAAAGTGTAAGTGAGGAGAGGGTAAGTTATTTACTAACCTTAAGGCTGCATTTTTGCTTCAGACTTCCCAGAGCAGGCAGTGAAAGGCCTGGTCCGACTCTTCACACTCTCCATCCATAGATACCTGTGAGTACTTTAACTTGTGCTGCAGTCCATGCTAAGGTAGCCTTTTTGCAGCAAGTTTGTGTTGGTTACTGGGTTAGATAGCATTGAGAATATGATGTACATTTGTACCTGTAAAGCCCCTGTCACACATTCAGAACCTTCCCAAGGTTGGCGGAAGTTTGATATAGCAGTCTGACCAGATTTTGGGCATAACCTACCTTTCTATACAAATTGAATTAAATCTGAGTTAAATTTGAGTCAAATTTGACCCCCGAACACTGCTGACCTACTCCGGATCCCAAACCACCAGCCAACAATGGTCAAACTGCAGGGTTGAACAAGTCCACTTGCCCAGGGCAAGTAAAAGTACTGTTCGGGCAAGTGCATATTCCCCTTTACTTGCCCGATTGGGCAAGTAAATGCTTTGGATGCAAAGTATAGCTGCTACCGTGACCGGGTGTTTTGAGCAAAATTACTCATCATTTTTTGCCATAATGATATTATATCAATGCCCTTTTGTCAGAAAATCCATTGCAAGTCTCAAACCACCTTATTTTGATAAGTATTATATTAAAGAATGCAGCATTATAAACTCTAAAATAAAATAATTTTCTTGCTGGTAGTAAGAATGCATTAAAAATGTCATGTATATTTTGGGCAAGTGAAATGTTGGTTCGGGCAAGTGGAAATAACCAGGGCAAGTAGATTTTTGAAAACTTGTCCAGCCCTAAAAACCACCCATCAATACCTGAATGTTTTGAACATTTTGAAACATTCAGCTGCACCGGAGGTTTGAAATCTCTGACTTCTTGTTTGAACAGGGACAAGGCTTCCAGGAAAGGTGTGGAAGATGCCATTAGGAATTTGGGGAGCATCCATCCAGATGCCACGACTAAACAGCTATTGGCTGCCCTGGAGGAGATTGGAAAAGATGGGCAGAGTGCAAGACCCAGGTTTTTATCTCTTCACATGCATACATTGTGTGTTAAGGTACATAGTACGGTGGCCTGTGAACACTTATTTTTAGGATACAGATTAGGGCTCTACTAGTAGCTAGCTAGAAATGTTTTTTCCGTCAGCCCAGGCTCGTGATTGGATTTGAAGGGAGGAGTGCCAAAGAGCTCGCAATGTAGGGGGGTCCGGGGCATGTTCCCCCGGGAAATTTTGGATGTTCAAGCCTTCAAAAACGCAATTTCCTGCATTTTGAGAAGCAAATCATGGGGTTTAGATAGAGTGGTTGTCGGTGGTCCTTCGGATGTTTTGATATTTTACCCAAGATTTTTGTTGATTTTGTCTGTCAAGGTTGACGGATTGGTTTCAAAGTTTTCCGTTAGGTGCCGCACAGTACTAGTAATTGACAGAAAAACAGGTGCTGGCTAGAGCCCTGATACAGATACATGACCAGTATGTGGGGCCTGCAAATTTTCGGGACAGGGCATTACCTGGACGAAAGCATGATAAACCAATTTAGCAAAGTTCACCAAAGTGTCCCCTTGTTCCTTGTGTCCAGCCCTGCTGTGTGTACAGTGTGTCTGACTGGTCTGCGCTGGTCATGCCTGCTTCTCCACATCTCCTTCAGTGGGGCTAAGGACTGCACTGGGCCATTATGGATTAAGCTGGTAAGTTTCACTTCTCACCTGTACAATAATGGGGAATTATTGTATGTACAGTCAAACTTGTCCAAGAGGACCACCCAGGGGACTGAGAAAAAGTAGTCTTCTTAGACAAAAAGGATTGTGACGAGATAGGACAGAGACACAGATTGCAAAGTTACAGAAATCAATAATACAAATCAAACATGTACAAGACATATACATACAAAATCCCTTAATGCTTACATCTATGGGGAAAAAATTGGGACTGAGAAAAAGCAATCATTGTGGCCATATGGCCGGCTTATACTATAAGTTATAGAGGTGGTCGCTTACAAGTGCAAGTTTGACTGTATATCCAGATAAGTGTTGAGATGCTGTACATATCAATTGAGAGGGTTAGAAAATTTCCCAATGTTCTCAGAGTGACAAGGACCCCTTAACTCTTTTAAAAAAAAAATACCTACATTGTAACATTTCATCACCCTTTTTTCAACCATCATCACCAGGTCTAGTACAAATGCACCTACAAATGAATGTACCTGCAACATCTCTCTTAGTTTGCCTGCCATTGGTAAGAAGTAAAGTCTGTTGTTTGTGTTACAGGTGAAGATACAAAGTGCCCTTCTCCACACGACTGTTGCGTGCAGAAAGGCATCCATCAGTTTGGGTGCCTACAAGGTGTTGAAAAGTGCTTGGATTAAGGTAAGTTACATCAAGGTTTAACTGGGCACCGTGCTTCATTTAGGACAGAAAGTTTCTGCATGCATATCTTTTATGTGATGACCTGATTGGCCAAGTTACAGGTGGTGGTTCTTCTTGCTGATTTGCTGTTGAGATAATTAGATCACACTGACAACTGATAACTGGTTAGATATTTTTCTGCGCTTACATATAGCCTAGAGATTGAAAAAGGTAGACACAACAATATACCAGCCAGTCAGAGATTGTGCCCTACGTGCAAGAATGATGTTGAAGATGAGCATCATTTCGTGATGATTTGTCCCACATACAACGAAGAAAGACTTAAATTAATGCAGATGATCAAATGTAAGACTACTAAAACCTTACCCAATACAACTAGAGTAACGTTCCATGTACTTATGTCATGTCCCGATATAATCTCTGTATATCTAGGCCAATACATTTATACTGCCATGCAAAAAAGAAATCTTCAAATGACTACTTAAGAATATCAACATGTTAAGCTGTTTAGTAGTAACATAAGACCCCATTGTATACTTTATTAATTAAATACATGTAGTTTAGCGTATCTTAGCACCTGTTTGTAGAACTGTAACAGATATTAGCCAGTAACTTAGTCAACACTTTATATAATATGTGTAGAACCTGTATAGTATATGTACAACTGCTTATTGTACATTTATAAATATAGTATAGCGTAGCTTAGCATTCACTTGTAGTCGAGGTACACAAGCTCTAAGTCAGTAGTTATATTCAACATTTTACCAAATAGAGTGCCCGTTGAACCTATATATAGAATTTTGCTAGACCCATACCAGCTAGTATCCCTTTCTGTCTGCCATACATTGTACCTGTTACAATTGTTGTGCAATAAACTTGACTTGACTATGAAGGTTTACATTCCTTCCCTCGCATGTCTCTGCTTCTCCCTTGAAATAGAACATGTTAGATTAATTCTACAAATAGAATTGTTGTAGTAAAGACTTCAACATAATTTTAAATATTAATGATAGTATGTATTTATTTGTGTTATGTGGAACCACCAGATTCCTGGTCTTGCTGCTGCATATGGAGAGACCCTGTCCAGCCTGGAGCCCAGCCTGGTCCTCATGTGTCTGGTGGGAGCTGTCATGAGATACTTCACAGAAACAAAGGACACCGACAATATCAACAAGTTCAAGGTCAGTACAGAGGTCTTAATGTGTTGTTGTAAGTCATGATTTTATGTATTAAAGTTTTGTTGTGCCAACTTCTGGTTACTGTTAGTGCTGTGTACCGATTCGCTGGACTCAGTTCTGGAGTTGTAAAAACATTTAGGTTGAAGTAAAAAAAAACCTGAATGAAGGGAACTAGTTCCGGGCTTGGTTGGAAAAAAAACCCATGTCACATACCCCTTTTCTTTCCGAACCACATGAAACCTTCCATAGCTTGCAAAATCTGTGCTGCAAAATGAAGAAAACATTGCCATGGGGCATTGTCATGTGTCGGCCTCCATGTTATGTGGCCACAGTTTCGCCCACACAACATTGCAAGGTTGCCAACCGCAATTTTGTATAGAGTCGGACTTACAAGTCCGGAACTGAACCTAAACCTTTGGACTTGAATCCGGACCTGAACCTAAACGTGGGTTAAGGTACACAGCACTAGTTACTGTGTTGATTTTATACATTTTATACACCATAGAAGTGTATCTTGTGTGTAATATTCGATCTTACCACCATGATAGACATTAAATCAGTGTGATGGAACGGAAATAATTATTTCCATTAGAAATTTTCCGTCAAACAAAATTGATGAGATGACGGACAAGAATTTCAGGCTGGCGAGAACACTGAATATGTATCATCATAGCCAGGTTTGCTTCAGAGCTTGTCGTACACATGTATGTACTTTTATATCATACCCAGGGGGCGATACAGTGCTCCCGGCCGTGTTGTATTTTACTTTATATCATACCCGGGCGGCGTAACAGTGCTCCCGGCCGTGTTGTATTCTCCCATACGACCGGATGTATAAAACGGGCATCCATAGAACATTCGAACGTGCTTCGCTTGCGCCGCTACAAAAATTAGAACGATTCGAACGCGTTTCGCCCCAACCGTGTACGCCGCTTTCGAACATTCGAATACAGGATTCGGACGTTGGAATTGATGTTGCTGCAGTTTTTTGGTCCAGCGACACCAAATTTTCGCTCATTTCGCCTTGAAAGACGTGTTTTCTAAGGTGGGTATGATATAAATAGCATACAACACGGTGTATTCCGCATCGGTCTCGGCCCTCCCGCGCGTCGGATCGCCTCTGGCCTTCGGCCGTCGGGCGATCCGACGCGCGGTCGGGCCGATACCTCGGGCAATACGGAATACACCGTGTTGTATGCTCTATGTACGACCGGGCGTATAAACCGGGCTTCCATAGAACGATTCGAACGCGTTTCGCCCCAACCGTGTGCGCCGCTTTGGAAAATTCGATTACAGGATTCGGACGTTGGAATTGATGTTGTTGCAGTTTTATTGTTTAGGGACACCAAATTTTCGCTCATTTCGCATTGAAAGACGTGTTTTCTAGGGTGGATACGATATAAATAGCATACAACACGGTGTATTCCGCATCGCCTTGGTCATGGCCCCCCCGCGATCCAACTCACAGTCAGGCCGATACCTCGGGCAATACGGAATACACCGTGTTGTATGCTCTATTTACATGTACGTAAAGCTTGCTGTGGTTTCTTACATGTATATGCTAGTAGTAAATTCTCTTCTGGCCGTTTGCACAGGGCCCACTCTTGGACCTCTACATCAAGTCAGTGCTGAGTGGCAAAACAACACCTCCACTACATGTCCTGGTACGTGGTCTCCATACTGTCTTTACTGTTTTCATATTATACAAGATAGATGTAAATTAGAAAATACTTGCCACATATGATGCTTTGATTGTTCTTATTGTTAATCATGGTGTCTATGATTATTTTTTTTCAATTTTTTAATTTTGTTTGTAGACTTTAATTTGTTGACAAACCAGGGACAAATTCCAAGCCTAGGTTTATTACTTAGGTTTCCAGTGTTGTTGTTTTCTGAAAGAGACCCATGCTTTTGTCTGTTGAACTTGCAGTTGAACTGTGAGAGCTTGTTACGTCATGCTAATCACCAGGACTTCAAGGACAAGCTGCTGCCTGCCGTCCAGAGAGCCGTCCTTCGTAATGCAGAGATCCTCATGCCAGGTAGGGTCTGGAACAGTAGTTACTGTAGTAGAAGTAGTATCCAGTCTTTGATTATACATACTGCTGCTGGCGTCCCAGACACGGGTGGGCAGCAGTCGGCTGGACTTCACACCACTCAAGACTGGTGCAGGCAACATTCAAAATTACCTGCACCAGACTAGTTTTTATTTGTACTAAAGTTTCTTTGTCTTTTAGTTCATAAAACATTAAATATTGAAATGTTTTGAAAAAATGTTCCTAGACTAAGTGGCACCATTTTTAAGTTCTCTGCTGTCTTCAGTGATACTTTCAATGAAAAATGCAAGGCAGTTTTTGTCCCCCTAGTGTCTGGAGCTGGTTTTGTCTTGGACCAGTGCAGGTTAGGTGCAGGTAGACATGAGAAATACAATTGTACCTGCACAGCTCCAATTTTACCTGCTCTATGCTACATATGTAAGTAGTATTTCCTGTATACATTGTACACACTTTGTCTGAACTGAAAGGTTGTCTCCCTTTTTCCACAGCTATCTGCAACCTGTTAGCTTCTGTGTCCCTGGACCTGAGCCAGTATACACAGGACATCAGCAAGATCCTGGGAAGTAAGGACAGACTTAATTGTGACTTCTGACTATGGGTATTGTTTTGGGTGGCTACATACAGAGTAGGTTGACAGCACGTGGGTGGGCAGAAGATTGACAGGTCAAAAGGTCAGACACAGGAAATGGCTCTGGCCAGGAGCCAGCAGTTGACATGGGGTGAATTTGCTGGAAGCAGGTTAACAATATCCAAGTTAGGTAACTCCAAATTTAAAAGTTGCATGTCAAGACAGACATTTACATATTGTTGATAAAAGTCTTAACTAACATCATTACAAGTAGACTGTACTATAGCTACATGTACATGTATTTACCTGGGCTAAGATAATGTTGGATACAGGTGTTCTGACACCAAATCTTTGGCACATTTCACATTGAAATGTGTGTTTTCTCTGGTGGGTATTGACATAAATAAAATACAACACAGTGTATTCTGCGGTCCCTGCCCTCCCGCAGGTCAGGCTGGTACCTCGGGTGATACAGAATACATGTACACCGTGTTGTATTCTATATTTACAATGTACAAATGTACATGTGCAATAGACACAGTTTACATGTACATGTAGGATGCCTGGCTACCCAACTTTCTTTAGTCCACTGATTTCTTTAGATTGTTAATGATACCTTTCCACCCATTAAGGTCAACTGCACTCCAAGGATGATACCACGTGTGAGGAGGCAGGGACGGCCTTTAAAATCCTGGCCCAGCAGTGCAGCGACCCTGGCGCCCTGGAGGAGGCAGCCAAACATCTCTTTAACGTACTCAACGGCTCGGAAGGAAAACTCACAGTTGTGAAACACAGGATGGGCGTACTCACTGGTAAAGATTATTTTATATTATATGTATGAACATGTCAGCAAAATGTACTGCACCTGTACATGAAACTGCAATGTAGTGTGCGTAGCACTAGTACTTGAGCAGAATGTCTTGTTTAAGGTCGTATTCATGTATTTAAGGATGATATCCAAATCTATAGTTTTCAAATGTTGTGTGAGAAAAGATATTGTCTGCAACAGGCAAAATTCTGATGCAATGTTGACCAAACATCCAACGAAAACCGTGAAAAACCCAGGTGTTGCCGACATGCTCAACTACATGCCTGTCGCTAGAGTCTCTGTTCAGTTGGGATCTCTACTCTGGTAGAATTGGTAATTTTGCAATCTCTACTAACTTTCTACTCAGCATCCTTTTTCTTCAAGCCTTTGCAGGCACAGAAATTGATTGAATTCAATTTTGGATGGTTTTGAAAACCTCCAAGATCCTTGTGCAAATGGTCCCTTTCTGGTGGGCCCAAAGTAGGATAGAGAAGGATATATAATTCTTTTGTGTAAATTAACAGAAAGTGTCCCAAAACTTCCAAGGGCATGGTTTGAAAGTTTTCCCATATCCCTTGAAGAAAACTTTTTTGTCAGACCATCACAAAAATTTGTAACAGCAACTTGTTTGATTAATGTCCCATCATTACCTAAATTAACACTTCAGATACACCAAAATGAACAACATTGAACATTTATTACTATAGACTCAGAAACTGTACTTTCTATAAGATACTAAATGTATAATGTTATGTGTCCTGCTATTTCAGGAATAGGTAATCTGAGCTACAACACTGTGAGTGGTTCAGGAACACAAACCCTGGCCAGTGTGGTGGCAGAGATGTTTGTACCCTACCTGCAGCAGGAAGGTTAGGGGATTTTCTTAAGATCCTCCATCATCATCTGACACTTTCTTTATCGTAGAAAATAAGCATGCAGTCAGCTAACCTGAAGTGGACTTCATTCTATCTTTATGCACATCATCATATACCTTTATCATGCTGAAGTAGCATACCACCTGCATATGCAGGTTAGTGCAGGTAAAATTGGAGCTGGGCTGGTGTTTCCCATGACTACCTGCACTGGTCAATGTACTGGGTTGATACATTGTAGATTTACATGGGTTTTTATTTGCTGCATTGACTGGTACCACCTATGAATAAAAAAAAAACAATGGCTATACTTTCTTTTTTAGATACAAGAGTATAGACATTATGACACGAGTTTAACTGTAATTTCCAACACAAGAAATAGGACTTACCCAAATTTTCGACTGTACAACTCCAGTCTTTGTCAAGGTGGAATGAGAAATCCAGACTGCATCATGACTTTTTATGTTTATTTGTATATGGCCAGGAAAGTACTCAATGCTTAATCAGATAATTTAGATGAGGGTTGAATGACTTTCATTTCATATCATAAGAGGATGATGTCTATGTGTGTGTCTTTACATTGATTCATAAAACATATTGACCCCAGTTTGACTTTTTGTCCTGATGAAATGTTACAGTACATGAGGGGACCCTGGTCCACACCCTGTCCATGCTGTCTGTCTGGTGTGACAAGTTTTCAACACAAGTTCCCCCTAAACTCATAGAGTGGTTCAAGGTAAGGGACAATGTTTGGACTGCTATTTCTTTTTTTACCATTGCACTGTATTATCAGTAGAAGACTAAAGTTATGTACATTGTACATAACATCACTCACCCTAATTATTGCCATATTTACCTCCATGAAAAATGTAGGTTATATTTTTAGCAGTATATATGTACAATGTACATGTACATTGTATGTCTCAGTCTGTGTTTGTGTGTCTGTGTGTTTGTGTCTGACTGTCTTCAAGATAACTTTAAAAATGGCTGGATGGATTGGTTTATGATTCATATTTTTTGTGTGTTGGTTAAGGGTGTGACAAATGATGGAAATGATTAGATTTTGGGCCCCCTGGTGGCTTTCCTAGGTGCTGCTGCAGAACATTCTGTGTACAGTTTTGATCTTTCGTGTTCCATACATGTATATGCAATCATCCGATGGTCACGATTTTTGGGTCATAGATGTTTTGTGCTCAGCCTGTGAAAAACATTCAATTCTGTCATTAAAATTTGAAATTCTTTACCTTGTAAAATACATGTAGTAAAAACCAAATTGTTTGGAAGATGGTAACAGTGATGAGCACGTCGGCAGAACATTCTGCACCTGCGCGAAACCCGTAATGTATTGTGCATAGCACTTTGGCAGAACGTCTCATATAAGGTTGTATTAGAGCATATAAGGTTGATAGCCTGTCTGTAGTTTTCAGATGTTGTATAGGGAAAGATATCGTCTGCAACAGGCAAAATTTTGATGCAACGTTGACCAAACATCCAAAGAAAAACGTGAAAAATCAGGGTTTTGCGCAGACGCAGTACGTTCTGCTGACGTGCTACAGTGATGTTGCTAATGTGATGATCTGTTTGTTGAGCAGAAGGGGGTGACACTGAAGACATCCACCACTGCTGTCAGGACTGCCTACCTACAGTGTATGCTGGCTGCTTTCCGTGGTACGATAACCCTCTATTCTTTATTATGTATTTGGAATGTTTCTATGAGCAATCTATACAGGGCTGAAAATGCTGGGTGCATATGCACTTTTGTGCCCCAAAAATTGGAACTGTAAAGGTTTAACTGTAGTGTGCACTGCATAGGATGCACTTAAATTGGTGAAGATAATTACTATAAATGAATGTGCATTTGGTATATATTTTTCAAGTGTCAGAAAAAATAATGAAACCTTTGCAACAGTTGTATTACTTGGCAATCATTGCTTACAATTTTCAAGTCAGCAAATAGAATTTTGGTACATTGCAGTTTTTCAAAGCTCTAAACTTCTGTAAAATCATTTGAGTTTTGTTGACATATCTTTATTTTATGTTGATATGCATCCCAATTTCCCTGCTCATGGTGCACAAATATTTTGCCCAATTCGTCATCTTTGGAAGACAAAAATCGGCGTGTAAAGATATGAAAGATAGTCTACCAGCAATAACTGCCCTCCCTCCCAAAAAAATGCAGGAAATAGCGTTTCAGAGGGTCAAGGTTTCACAATTTTCCCAGGGGAACATACCCCTGGAAGCTCCTAGGATTGTCATGCCTTCAGTACTCAACATGATGTTATGTGAAGCAAAATTGAGATGATGGAAAAAAATTTAGGCTGGCTGGAACACTGCAGGTTAGACTACCAAAACCCAGAACTTCCGTTGCTACCAGGACATTTCTGTACAGGTGTATAAAATCCTACAACACCCTCCCACAACACATCAAATCATCTGCACCTTCAGCGTTCAAAAAACACATCAAGGACAGGCTAAAAACACACATGTTCACAAACCGACCCCTGCAATATTGGTGGTAGCATGATGACTATGTATATACATTGTATATAAATCTAAATTATGATGACTCTGACCTCTCATCCATATCTCATTTATTTTTATTTAGTTTTCCTTTCAATAATAATTTTTTTTCGTTATGTATGGGTAGTCACTGATTCTGTTGGATTGGTTATGTTTTGTGTAATAAGTTATAAGTTTATGTTGTGTTGGTTACTGTATGTTATGTGTTATCAGTTGTAAGTTTTACTCGACTCCAGGAAGACTAGTGTAGTATTTTATTGTACTCACTAATGGAGATCCCTGAAATAAATAATAACTTTATAACACAACAATTGTACAGTGTACAAAGTATGGCACCTACTACTACATAACTACGTATACCATTTCATAATGCTAACCTATCTAATACATGAGTGAGTGGCTAGTATAGGAGTGAACTTCTACAATGAATTTCTGATGTTTAAACAGTCTTTTATATATATGCCTATGTATACCATGTATGGATTGTCGCATGTCAATATGTATTGGAATTTGCTTTTTAAATAAACAAATAAACCCAGTGGTGCTGTCCTCAGGTGACACCCTCCTACAGGGGTTGGACCTGCTGCCCTTCCTGCTCCAGGCCGTGGAGAAGGCTGCCTCCAACCTCAACCAGGAGGCCATCGTGACAGAAGGGCTGACAGCAGCTTGTCTTCTCACCAAACTGTCTGCAGTCGACATCGAATCAGGTAAGGGGGCTTGTACTGAAGTTGTACAATGTCATGTAGAATGTACAATGTAGCTGCATGAGTCAGGAGTGTAATAATTTAACTTATCAGACTTTGAAAGAAAATGGAAGAGCAACACTAAAATGAATCAGGTCTTACTTCAAATTTTTGGCTAGATAGAAGAATTTACAGAATTTGGAGGAAATGATTTTGTTCTTATTAGACCTGTGAGATTTGTAACAAGTGCACATGTGCACATGTGCACAAGTTTGATGTTTACTTGTTAAGTTGTGTGCTAGGTACATGTAACTTATTGTAAGCACAAATTAGCATATTCTTTTTTTTTGCCCTGCACTAATCTCCAAGCTGATCCATGATGTTGAGGAGGCTAAATCGTTATGTTTCCTATTAGCCCATCTTTTGCAAGACTGTCTCTTCAATGTCCCAACATCTGCTTGGAGATTAGCACTACACTATAGGTGCCGAGGATAACATGACATGATGTTGGATATTGAAATTCTTTGTTTAATGTCACCACATACAAATAACAGCTAAATGATATTCTGTCAAACCGTTGACATGCAATGTATACATGTCATGTATACTGATGTATTGATTATGTTTCAGAATCCAAGTTGAGCCTGTTCTGGAATCACCTGTTAGATGACAGCAAACAGATGCTGATGTCTGAGAAGTACCTGAACCAGGCTCCTGATGATGGTTTGTACTGCACGGGCTGAAGTGCTCTAGTTATGGTTACATGTACCTTTGCAGAAGGAAAACATAACTTGTTTACTTTCGCAGAAGGAAAACATTATACTGTTTTTGCTCTGTTTCTTCTTCTTCTGTTCCAAACAAATAAGGCGTGTTACGCCAAAGGGCGGTTATACCGGCTATACAGATACAGATAAAGACCTGGACCAGACATCGGTCACCATGGTAACTGGTGCTGTAGCAGTAACCCTGTGGTGTTGGATGTGTACATTATGTTGCATTAGATTAGTGGCCAGACAGAATTGGAGAGACTGTTCACCATACAAAACTCCAGCCTGTATTTTAAGTCTGTGTCACACATTCAAAACCTTCCCCCAAATACCAGCTGACCAAGGTTGGCTGAAGTTCAGGAGCAGTCTGACCGGATTTAGGCTACGCCTACCTTTCGATAAGAATCAAATCGAATTTGAGTGAAATTTGACCCCCAAATTTGCCCCGAACACTGGTCAGCTACTCCCGAACACCAGCCAACCACAGCTGACCTTGCACTAACCTACTCCTAACCATGGTTGGGGGAGTTCGGCTGGTGTTTGGGAGGCCATATTCAGCTATGTGTGACAGGGGATTTAGGGGATAATTCAAAGGTTTTTCTATCAATGGCTAATAGACAGTATTTATTTTGTGGAGAAGCAATCATAGTTGTAGTGACCCTGAGCTAGAATAGGATGGATACTACAGAAGTGAAATACAAAATATGTATCATAATGATGTTAACTTCCTAACCCTTTGTTCCTACAGCCTTGGTGAATGTGAGCTGCCTTTGTGAGACTTTGCTGCTAGACCATCCACAGAAACTCAGTCCTGCAAATACCAGGTGAAGTGTGTCTAATGTTATGTCCACTGCTGTATGATGTATCATGTAGACAGTGGCTCATCACCATTCATACATACATTTTGTACATGTACATCATGCACAACCAGATAAGACATTTCACAAATGCATGACTTTAAGCATTTGGATTAATTTGTTATATACAAAATGTACATGTACACAAGTGTAGGAATATACAATCATGTACATTGTGTATATTATATTAAGCATTATGAGTTATTCTTCTCTTGTGACCCAGTATGCATACACAGTGCCACCTTTTGTAAGAACATACTATAGTTACAATAATGAGCAGTTACAGTTTATCCCAGAAGTGACCTTTGGTCATATACAAATGTATAGTATTACATATTGTATGATGAGTTGTTATTCTCTATCTTGTTACTCGTTTTTCCCAAGAACTGTTAGAGATTGGAACCAACCTCCGGAACACATACATGTACTGTTAGCTAAAGCTTAGTCTCAGATAAAGTAAGACTCTACAGGCATTTAAAAATGCCCTCAATAACTTGTAGTTTTCCAACCAGTTACGGGTACTCACAACCACCCAGTTGTAGGGTACATTAATTTGTATGTATGCATGCACATAAGCACACATGTACAATATCATGAGCAGTTACTTACAGTTTACCCCAGAAGTGACCTTGTCTGACATGTGACCTTCAGGCACCTGTACCGAGCCCTGACCAGCCTGTTGCTCAGCCCGTCCTGGACGGTGAGAAAGTGTGGTCGACAGAGCACCAAGAAGTTACTGTCAGTGCTGGGGTCGGACAGACTGGCACATCCCCTGCTGCTGCAGCTGAGAACCATCCTCACTACTCAGTCGGTTAGTCAAAAACAGCTTTGTGGTATTGGCACTTTCATCATCAAGCAGTGTTCTAGCCAACCTGAATTTTTTCCCGCCATGTCAATTTTGTTTAGCGTAATGTCATGACAAGCAACAATCCTGGGGCATCCCGGGGCATGCTGCTATGGGAAAATGTTGAAATCTTGGCCCTCTGAAATGCCATTTCCTGCATTTTGAGGGGCAAATTTTGCTGGTAGACTAAGCTTATGTTAATGACATCTCTTTCCATATTCTTGACATGCCGATTTCTGTCTGTCAAAGATGACGGACTGGGCAAATTTTTGTCCATCATAAGCAGCAAAATTCTGTCAAATGACGGAAAGACGGACGCTGGCTAGAACACTGTCATCAGGTGCTGTAAGCCGACCCTGCTTCCGACCTACATGTTTTACTCCTAACCATGGTTGGGGGGAGTTTGTCAGTGTTCGGAGAGCCACATTCGTCTGTCTGACAGGGTCTTAAACAATCAACAGTGCAAGACTAGTTTGGCTATTGTTTTGATGGTTCTTGATTGTCTCCACACCCAGATTGAGGTTTATAAAAGATACCTGGAAGACAGAGATGGAGACCAGGGGAAGAAGGATGTCGATGCACCCAGAGTCATCTCCCCTAAGATCCTAGCTGAAGCCCTGGAGATGGTCTGCTTGGTTCCTGGTCTGGACAGTGAGAAGGCCATGGCTGAGAAACTCATGCTGGAAGCACTGATGGATGCACATCACTCATGCATTGGTAGGATAGACCAGATAATATAATTACATGTTTTATCAATTTATTTATGAAGATTTACCACATTTTTGGAAGGATGTCTATCACCTTTACAAGATGTCAAACCTGAAACCAGACTGTAAGGTTTGAACCACTCACACTGGGAAGGACCCCTGCTCTTTTAGATAAGTGTGGTGGGATCTTTGACATGCTCAAGGTGTGGCTCTCCGCAAACATGGGACCTACAGCTTTACATGTACGTCCTATCCGAGAGAACATCCCTAACCGAAGCTAGGTACTCATGTACACCTGAGTCAAGTAAAGAAATAAGACTGGTGTAAAGTTTACTTTTCGCAAATAACAGGCTTGACACATTTGACGCTAAGCTTCGTAAACTGTCCCACTCGTTCGTTTCCCGGTTGCTTTCTTCCGAGAACTCCATTATACATGCTCTTGCCCACTCCGACTGTTTTTATCTTAGCCCATTTTGGAGGCAATACGTTAACCTTGTCTTCTAAGTTAGTTATTTAGATAGAAGTATTTTAGCTACTCAGTCCTTGTTATGTACCTTTATTCCTGTATGTTTGTCATATGGGCCAAGTGCCTGAAATAAAGTTTAAATAAATAATAAACAAGACGCCATAGGCGACAATTCTCCGTGAAATTTTATAATTTGCAGATTGAGAGGTGGTATTGGCACTGGCATGCCTGCAGACGACGTATAAAATTGCATGCCGATTGAACAAAGGGGACCGTGGGTTTTAGCTGCGAACACGGAAAAACGGGTACCGCTCAAGTCAACGTTAACTGCTTAACAAAACAACATGATTACAACAGCAACGGTTAGCACAGTTGCACACGGAAAACACTGTCCCACATAACCGCTACGGTAAAAACAAAGACACGTACACAAAGTCAACTGCGCAACTGGCGGTCAGTCTAAAACCACGTCAACAATTTTAACACTTGCCGCTCAAGTCAACTGCTTAACAAAACAACATGATCACCACAGCAACGTTAGCACAGTTGCACACGGAAACAACACATATCTTGGCGCATTCTCCGCGCTCCGACCAATTTCAGGTCGCTATATTATAAGCTATAAATAGTACAGTGTGTGAGCTCTACTGAACAACTATGATATTAACATCTTGCCAGACAATAGACCTGACCTTAGGTGCAAACCATAAGTCACAATCCCAACAGATACTCACAAACGAATATACACAACAAGTCAACAACCACCTAATATCTGCTTAGAGAACCTCGCCTACCACAGATCTACTTAACCTACGGCCTATTCCACAGGATTATAAAAATAGGGGTGATTTTGAAATATCAAATTTACCTTGATATAAAAACCGCTACGGTGAAAACAAAGACACGTGCATCAACACGGACATAACGGCACACCACATGCCAAAATTCATAGAAATACAACGTACACAAACATGACTTTTACGTGCGAACACTTTTCACAATTCGGGCCATCCATAAACCATTACGGTCCGCATCTGGTCGGCATTAAAAACCGCACCGCACATCTGCATTAAGGATGCTCGCCCCCCCCCCCCGCTATTCAAAACAACGGGTTTTTCGCGGCCGGTCCCATGTGCCCCTAAATGTAGGGGTGCTTTTCGAATATTATCTTGACCGCGAAAACACCTACGGTAAATATTGATATACGTGCATCACCACTGGCATGCCTGCAGACGACGTATAAAATTAAATGCCGATTGAACAAAGGGAACCGTGAGTTTTAGCTGCGAACACGAAAAACCGGCTGACCTGAATACTCCTGCAGGAGGTATGCCTCCTTCACGGAGTAATAAAGTGCATTTCCCAAGGGCACAACACTGTTGCCAACCAGGGATTCAAATGCAGAACCTTTGGATTATTTTCAAGATCACCCCTAGATTTTGTAGGCTAGTCCAATTATAGTAGAGCAGGTTGATGTTTTGAGAGTAGTGATTCTGGTGGTTACGATTATGAAAATGCCGAGAAGCAAATCACAGTCATACTGTTTGTACATGTAATTCCTGGTCCAACACATCTCAAAATTGGACTCAAGGGAGAGGAAAAGTTTTCTCAGGTACCTACTATTTTCTAGTTGTACATATTATTAACTTTATCCTAGGGTATGTCAAATGTACAGGACATGTGCATGTGTTTGAATCATCAGTCATGCCGGTGTGTTTAATAAGGATATACTCTTTTGTATATTTCAGTGTATTACCGTCCCAGCCTGTGGGTGACACTATGCGGGCAGCTGAAGTTAGATGCGCTGGACCTAGTGAGGACCCACCAAGACATCATCATCAACAAAGTCACTCAGGCCAGTCCACGAGACCAGGTATGCGTTAACATAGGGATCTTTGTCACTTATAGTCGTAGACTTAAATCTGCTGTCAAGAAAATATTACAGTAACTGCTGTATTGCTAATTTTTCATCTTTTGTCCTGGGATTGGCATTCACAAAGCGATTGTCACAACTCAGACAATAATCAGTAGGGTATTTTTGTGTTTGGGGTCGATTTCAGTAGAAAACTACATTGACATGATTGTACATTGTATTTTTATAACTTGTATTTTAGGCTATGAAAAGAAAGGATGCCAGATGTAAGTGAGGTACTAGTCTTGTAGAAATGTACAGCACAGATTTCAACTACATGCTTCCCTTCCCACATGTTTATCAGTGTACAATGCTTACAAAATTGATATAAAACACATTAAAAATCTGCGTAAAAATCATGCACTAATCAAATGTAAATACATGTAACCATCTACATAATTGTCTTGCCAGACACTTGTTTGCTGACACCTACATGTACATTGTACAATGTACATGTACAATGTACCCACACACCTACATGTACATTGTACATATAATGATCCATCCATAGCTTCCAAAATTATGCTGTCCACACACTGATTTATAAAAATATTTCTACCACCTGCAGGCAGTACTGAATGTGGTGAAGACGTTAGTGTTCATTGCTCCTAAAGTCCTCCTGCCTGCCATATTAAACCATGTGCGCAGCTGGCTGGGAGATCCCAGCCTAGTTCAGGTGACGTTGGAGGAGTACAGCATCATGTGCTGGGCGGAGGGAGAGCTGTACAACCAGTCTATACTTCAGGAGTAAGTAGGAACCTGAACACTTGCTTCTGCTGCTGAGTTCTCATAGAAATCTTGAAAAGGTTATTTTCATTAGACTGTGCGTCTGTGTGGTGTAGCGGTAGAGCATCCGGCTGTCAAGCAAGGAGACCCAGGTTCAATCCCCAGGGTTGGACCCAGACATGTCCGGACATGCACCCAGACGTTGTGCTCTTGGGAAAGGCACTTAACACGTACATGTACATGTATTTCCCCCCTCAGTTAGAGGGATCCTGAGCCCTACTAGGGTTTGGGTTTGCGTTAGGAAGGGCATCCAGCCGTAAAAAATCCTGCTTAAAAAAAAAAGACTTGTACTTGATGCAAGCACGTCCACTAGTAACCCCCATTTCGGGGAAAAATGACGTTAAAACTGGATAAGAAGAAGAAGAAGTATTTGTTTTGTGTTAATTTGAGTGTGCTGGACTCTTTAATATTATGGGAGCCTGCAAACATACAAAATGTAGGCAGCTGTGAAGAGTGCTATTTACTATTATATACAACTATCATACATGTACATGATATCAGCTGATGTCAGTAAAAAACAAGCAAAATCACAAAAGTTGGCCAAAGTAAAAAAAACAACTTTACTCAATTCAAGTTAATGGAATTTACATTGATTGCATAATAGGTTAACAATGAATAGGTACATGATTGTACATGTAGTGATCAAGACAACATTCACTGACAAATGAAATAAAACATATTCACCATCCATTCACCATCCTTCTTTCATTGTTTAAATCATTTTTCATTTTTCTGTTATCAGTTAATCAATGTTAAATGTTGTTTCATTTTCTTCTAGTGCAACTTTACAAGAAAGCGGCAAGGGGAACATCAAGCGGGAGAACAAAGCCTACTCTTATGAAGAACAACTCATTGAAGAAGAGATCAGAAAGGTGAGGTTTTTTTTTATCAAACTAAGAGTTCCACGACCTCATACCTTCGCCAAATAATTAACACATTTACAATTATAAAATTTAACAGTTAATAATTCTCATTGTCTTCGTCAGAAGAACTATGGAAATGGTTGGCCGCATTGTGGGTGACAGCGGATTTAGGGATATAACTCTGGAAGGCATGATTCGAAGTCCCTGATATTTGGCAGGCAGATTACCGTTATTAAGGCCAAAGTCAAGTGCAAGTTTGGGCCTTGTGGGGGGTCCGTACGTCACGTTAGTGAACCTTTTGTGTTTGTTGCTTGTTAACAAAATAAGTCGAGTATATTTAAATAGATGGTCATGATTTTTGGTAGGCAAGTTACCGTTGTTGAGGACTAGGTCAAGTTCGAAAATGGGCCTCATGGGGGTTCCCTACGTTTCGGCATTGGACCTTTTGTGTTTAGAAAGATGACGATCTTCCCCACTAACCTCTGCTTGGAGACATGACAGCTGGACCCCATAACTATCAGGTCTGGGATCAGATAACGTTGTTTACATTACTAGGGACTGTTCTATAATTTCAGGTGGAGGAGGATAGGTTGGTCAGCCTATGGCCACACCAAGTAATTTTTATGGTTGACGTCCACTGGAGACCTTAAATTTATTGCGAAAGTGCGATAAAAACATGAAGGGTCGAAAAAACAAGATGCCTAGATTTGGAATATACTGAATGTAGAAATACAAATGTTAGGACACAAATTGAATAAAAGAACACAGTGTAACTACAAACAAGCATCAAAATAATTCAACTAAACAGCAGTAGTCGCCCTGTTCTGATTCTTTCCTTTCATTGCACCTTCTCTTATTGCATTTTGCAACACTGTTGTGACACTTTGATCATAATACAGTAAGCAGAATTTCTTGTAACAGTACTTTTTTCCCGGTAACAGTCACAAATCAAAAAAGCTAACACGGATGACAGCGAGTCTGTAAATCTGTGGCGAACCATTTCACAGTGTTCCGTAGAGTAAAAAGAGGAGTAGAGATTCTTTTGCATTCTAGACCAAATTGATTACTTAAAAAAAGTAAAGAATACACATGATGTTCATTTCTCCAGAACAATGTCCCTCTGACGAAGGCATGAGATCTCCGACCTCTAGTTGACTATGCAAATAAGATCCTCAGTTGTATAAATTGTTCATTTGATCATATTCTCTGATTACCGAAAAAACAGTAGTCCAACGACAGTATTTTATTATCAAAGAAGGTTATTCTATTACTAGCCTTTCCTTTTCAATTATGCAAATGAGGTCCTGATTTGCATAAATTATCCTCAAGGATGTTCACCTTTACTTACATGTACATGTAACTTCCAAATGACACAAGTATGAAATTCCACCATAATCATTTCCCTTTTCTTTTGGCACACAGGAATTAGAGAAGAAGGCAACCAAGGGTGCAAAGGCTAAACCTCAACTTACCAAGAAACAAGAGGAGGCTGTATCGGCTGAACTGGAGAGAGAGTCAGCCATCAGGTCCAGGCTGTTACAGGTCAGGTGTTGTTTCTTGGCTGCTGCAGATCATGGCAAGCATTGTAATGTGTCTTTGTAGACCTCAACAAGAATTCAGAGACCTCATACCACCACCAAAAAAAATCAAGACCATAGCATGTCCAGAGCAAAAGATACAAAAAAAGGGAAGTTTTGCTGCAGTACCAAGGCCAGCTACCAGGAGGCCCACATTTGACCTTGACCTTCGTCTTCCTACGACCTAACCACATACCAAATATCACCACAATCCATAATGTCCCTCTTAAGTTATACTGACCACAAATATGTGGATACACAGACAGCACACACACAGACTCACAAAAAAATACCTCCATTTTTCATGGAGGTAATGTATAATACTGTAATTTTTTTTATTGATAATATGCAATATGTACCTTGACCCTGACATTGTTGTTGGCTTGTGGTACCTACTACCTGGAACTAGAAGAGTTTGAAAAGTGTGAACTTAACCAGGGAAAATCCTTCTTTGGCAGTTCAGTCTCAGCAGACTATCTGTGCGCCTCTGAAGTTCTACATGTTGCTCTTGTGTGACTTCTCATGTGACTTGAAAGTCCAGCCTTGGTTTTGCAGACCCTGTCGCACATACTGCATGATTGTGTGTTGTGTGGTTTGGGCTGCAGTTTGTGCTAAATAAGGTAGTATTTTTCCTACACATCTACAATTGTAGGCAGAATAGGACCAGACTGAGTGTAATCTGTGGACTCCAAGACAGTTCTTGTAAAATGATATTGTTTTTCATAATGATCATGAAATATGAAACCCTTGAAATATGAAATCCTCTTCTCCATAGATGGATGATGTCCTGGTCAAGGCTTCTTCTTTCCTGCAAGCCTCCATCCAGGGGAACCCAGCCGCCCTGAGGGCCCACATCAACACTGTCTCCACACTCCTACAGCCTCTCCTGCAGTCACCTCTGGCTGCCCCTCGCGTGGTACCTGTCCTGGTCAGCCTCAGGACGGCTGTGTTTGATAAGGACACTGAATATTTAGGTGGGAGATGTTCTGTGTTACATTCTTTTGTCAGTGGTAATGGAGAAAAGTTGGTTCCTACCTTTACCATGGACATACTGTGGATGGGCCATCTTATAGGTCACAGCCCACCATTTAGAGCTCCCATTGAAATGTATGGTAAACATCTAAGAAATGAGCTGTCAAAAATCACCTCCTTGAGTGTTCAACTATTGAAAACTCACATTGACAAGATAGCTTGGCCTGCAAATTGTCCATTTAGCCCAGAATTCTTATTTTTCAATCGGCACAAACTCCTTGTACGATGGCGGCAATGACCTCTGACCCCCCTGAACACCACTAAACACAACAACATAGCATCACTTCTAGAGCTCTGCCCAGCATCAAAAACAAGGAAAGGAAGGAAATAAAAAAGAAAACCCACCAGCTGCAAAATACCGGCAAATAGCAAGATATGCCAAGAAAAAGGCTGTTTACAGTTGGTTTGGATGCTCTCACCAATGGTCACTCAAAATGGGGTTTCTGTGCCTGCTCGTAATGGTGACCTTTACCCTATACAGGGCCCAGTATAGGTCCTTTCCCATATAGCTTAATGTGGCCTGCCGAACACTGCTGAACTCCCCCAACCATGGTTAGGAGTAGGTCAGGAGCAAGGTCGGCTGTGGTTAGCAGGTGTTCGGCCAGGTCGGCTACTGTTCAGCTGCGCCAGCCGAATGTTTCAAAATGTTTAAAACATTCAGGTGTGGACAGGAGGTTTGGCCATGGTTGTCTGGTGTTCGGGAGTAGGTTGGTGCATCGTTGGCACTCAAATTTGACTCAAATTTGATTTGATTCGTATCAAAAGGTAGGCAGCCCTTAAATCTGGCCAGACTGCTCCCAAACTTCAGCCAATGGTTTAACCATTCATGTCAGATTTGGAGGGGATCCATTCTCCTAAGAAATTATCACTATTCCTCCACTAAACTTGACTAAAGAAGGTTTACAACAAAAATGTTAACATGCCCTAATCAAATTTCAAAACTGAAATGTATTTGGAAAAGTTTACATTGATTGTAAGTGGTGTCCTGTTGTTTACTGACTTTTCTGCAGGAACTCTGGTTGCCTATACTACACTAAGACTGTCCCAGCCTGCTGTTTCTGTGGAGCCAGCATGGTGCCAGGAAGAGCTGGTTCCCATGGCAACCCGAGCTGTCGACCTACTACATGTTCACACCGTCCCATCAGAAAATAAAAGCCGACTTTTGATTGGTCCCCTGTCTGCACCCAGATTTGCATACTTCTTCACTCTGCTGAAATATGTTCTACAAAATGGAGGGTCAAAGGTTAAAGGTGACCTGGAGGTCATGGGAAAGGCTCTTGAAGTCATTGAGGAACACACAAGGTTGAGAGGAGAAGAAGAGCACGAGGTACATGTAATACTGTATCATCAAAGTTGTTCACTGAGTCTTGTCTGAAAGGCATCCAATGCAATTTCATGGCGGCAAAACAAAAAATATTCTGGATGAGGAAATCTGTCTGATATTGACATTTACTGCCATTTCTTAGCACATGTTCATCATCAAATTTTCATACTTGAAGCGTTTGAAATAGCTCAGAAACAATTTAGTTACAATGTACGTGAGGAGTCCCTTTACATTTTTTTTTGGTACCACCAATAAATAGCAAATATTACGAACAATACGAAACAAGCAACTGTTTTCCGTCAGCGACATCATATTTTTGCCTCACAGATATCAGTATGCTATTCGATAGGGTTAATTCAAGTTACCACAAAATGACCAGAGAATTGTCTTTGAAAATCAAGTTTTGCTGCCCTGAAATCACTTCGGGTGCCTTTAAGTGCTTGATTGAGTAGCTGGTAAATACAGTACAATCATGTTCTACATATTATATGGCTTTCCTCTCATTTGAGACCTGTCACAGTATTTTCCTGGGATATCCAAATTTATGGTTGGCTTTTAAAACTGCATTTTTTCCTGTTTTATTTGTTATATCACAGAGTGGCCCAGCTTTACTGCCTCGGGAAGAAATGTTGCGAGTCCTGTGCAATGTCATTGGAACCTCCGGGCTGGAAATGCAGGCAAGAAAAGATGTTAATTTTTTAACGTATAACATATTTCATGAAAAGGGATCATAATAATTATTAGATGGGAAACATATTTACTATGCTAGGATGTAAAAGATACTATAATTGTATAATTGTATTTCGTATGTGTAACTATACTCTACTACTGTTGCAGGTGATACATGTACATTTATCTCATAATCAGATTCTTCAGTGGCAGGTACAAAATGTAGCTCTTGGTCTCTACAAGAAATACTATCAGTTGGGACACCCTAGCAGCTTTTTGGGAGAACTGCAGGCGCTTTTTTTGTTAGAGATTTAGGGAAAGTTCAAAAGGTTAACTCAAGAAAGGCGACTTTTTCATGATTTTTGCCATGTAGTTAGCTTATTAGGGGTAGATTGGTATAATTAGATGATGGTTATGCACATCAGGACCTAATTTGAATGATAAATGAGGAAATTTTGTACTTTCCCTCCATTCCATGATAGGGCAGCCAAACATATATGTTACTATTAAATAGTGCTGTGTACCTAAACCCACGTTTAGGTTCGGGTCCGGATTCAAGTCCAGAGGTTTAGGTTCAGTTCCGGACTTGTAAGTCCGGACCTAAACCCACGGTATATACAAAATTGCCTGTTGGTAACCTTGCAATGTTGTCTGGGCAAAACTGTGGCCATATAACATGGAGGCCAACCCTTGATAATGCCCGATGGCAATGTTTTCTTTATTTTGCAGCACAGATTTTGCGATCTATGGAAGGTTTTTTGTGGTTCGGAACGAAAATGGGTATGTTTTTTTTTTAACCAAGTCCGGAACTGGTTCCTGCCATTCAGGTTTTTTTGGACTTGAACCTAAACGTTTTTACAAGTCCGGAACTGAGTCCAGCGAACCGGTACACAGCACTACTATTAAAGAATGAAAGGAGAAACACATTGATATCAATTATGCAAAGGTAGACTGAGATAAATCATGCCATACAAAAATGTAGTTGGTGGTAATCCACCTTGACTTGTCTGTTTTTTTTAAATCAGAATATTGCCAAGACTGTTGTGGTTGCAACATGTCTGTGTGCCAGCGGTGATGCGGGCTGTACCACTTGTACTATGGGGGAGATCACCACCCTCCTGGAGGCCCTCCAGGCTCCGTCATCACCTGTGAGAGAAGCTGCCCTGGAGGTACACATTTACTGGTCATTTTTTTATTTTTTTTATTCTGTTTTCTTTAGCCAGGGTGGCCCGCTCAGTGATGAACACTGCTGTACAGTGGGGCCCTGGACACATTAAAACATACAAGACGTTAGTAATGCAAAATACAAGACAATATGACAGAACTTACAGAGAATATTTACAGGACAACAAACATTAAGGACACCCAAAAAACCATTATCCATATTGATTGTCCATGTACCAGTCCGTTCGCCATGAGGTCAGAGGTCAGCCCATGTTTTCAACAGTCGTTTGAAGGAAGAAACGGTAGTAGTTGCTTTGATGGTCTGTGGAATCTCATTCCAGCTACTAGCACCTCTGTAACTGAACATACGCCGATTGAGTGAAACTTAACATGCCTGCATGTGGAACAGTGTTCTGGCCACCGAAAATAATTTCATCATGTTGGTAGAACAAAGGATATAGGGATTTTCTTCTTACACAACCAGTAAAGTTCCTCACCGGCTTACGTTTCGATGTCTATCAGACATCTTCCTCAGAGCTTCTGACTGGAGTACTGCTTCTCGCTGCAAAAGTGCCACCTACATGGGCTACATATACATGTAGCGGCGAGAAGCAGAACTCCAGTCAGAAGCTCTGAGGAAGGTGTCTAATGGACATTGAAATGTACAATGTATGTAATATAAGCAGGTGAGGACCTTTGCTGGTTGTATAAGAAGAAAATCCCTATACCCAGTGTTCTAGCCAGCTTGAATCTTTTTGCTGTCATCTCAATTTTGTTTGATATAATATCATGTTGAGCGCCGAACGTGACAATCCTAGGGGGTCCTAGGACATACTCCCCAAGAAATTTTGAAATCTTGACCCTCTGAAATGCTATTTCCTGCATTTTGAGGGACATGCAATGTATTTTGCTGCTTAGACAAATCTTAGTTTAATGACATCTCTTTCCATATCTTTACACGGCCATTTTTGTCCTTCAAAGATGACGGATTAGGCACAGTTTTTGTCTGTTATGAACAGGAAAATTCTGTCAAATGATGGAAAGAGGGACACTGGCTAGAATACTACTGCAGGGGTCAAAATAGATTTTGGGGCCAACTTGCGCTGGTGCAGATGAAAAAAAAAATACTTGCACCAGAAGAAAAATAGTTGCACCCCCCAAAAATAAAACGAACACAACCAAAAGTACATGTAGTAACTTTAATAAAAACTTCATGGATTCTGGTTTTGTTCCCTTTCCAGTTCTTTATTGGGTATTTCTACAGGTACTGGCAGTAACAGCGGATAAAGCAAACTTGCACCGCGGTGCATACCGGCAAAAACATAGTTGCACGACACCAAATTTACTTGCACGAAGTTGCACACAGAGGGGTATTTCGACCCCTGTACTGTGAAACATACATAAACACATACAGTACAACTGGGCTTCACTTATTTTGCTACTACACATCATGTATTAAGCTGCATCCATTGTTTCTGTTTTGAGAGTTCATCTATTTGATTCAAAATCATAGTGAAATGTTAGACCTCAATTTTTGCATTATTGAATTTATGATGACATTGACTAACGTTTCATTGGTTCAGTACACTGTGAATCACAATTGCATGTACAATGTACATGTACATGGAAACAAAGGGTCAACACTGGGAAAAAATAACGGGCAAGATGAGACTGGGAAGTGAACCCAGGACCCCTTGGTGCTGCTGTGTAACCCTGTTACTTGTCCTGAGATGTTCAGAGTTGTGATGTGTACCTTCCCCAGGGTCTGACCACACTCGTGCCAGTCCTGCCCAGGATGGACACGGACGCTGACGGCAGACTGAAGGTTGTCCAGCGGGTCTGGGTGGCCAGGTATGACCCCCAGGAGAAGAACCAACACATCGCTACAAAGTGAGTCTGGTGATCCTTGTGCCTTAACCCTCCCAGTGTCATGGGCCAGTTTTAAAGCCTAGTTCTAATATTCCCTGACACTCTGAGGGTTAAAGGCATCCAATGCAATTTCAAAATTGAAGAGGCAAAACTGGATTTTCAAAGTAAATTTACTGGTCATTCTTTTAATGTAGTAAGTAGAATCAACCCTACCCCTTATACTGATATCTGTGAGGCAAAAATGCAATGTCACTGATGGAAAACGGTTGCCTGTTTTGTATCGCAGGCTGGTTCTAGCTATTTATTGGTGGTCAGCCTTCTCAAAACAAGCCGGCTACCGGCGAAAATCGCCGCCTACTCAAATTTTAGCGCCGCCTACTTTCGTGTAAATTTTAAGAAAAAATATTGTAGTCTCCTTACATTTACTTACCAGCACCACCGACTCATTTCTTTTGATAAACTTCAGACATTGCGTATATTGTTGAGCAGTAAAAGGTATTATTGTTAAATTGATATTAAAAAATAATATTATGAGACACCGAATTGCGATGAACGCTGGCTGTGTCGTACCGCCCGACAAAAATTTTAGCGTGCAGAAGCCAGAACGCCGGGCCGTGCATGATGACCCCACGCCGCTAACGCGACAAGAATTCCTGAGGAAGCATACGGCTGAAACGCCGGTACATCGTGCGAATCCACAAATATTTTGATAAAAAACATAATCACTGGGATCTGATGTTACAGGATTTTCTTTAGCGGTAGTTTTGTTTCTTGTTTTGGTCAATAAAACTACCTGATTTCAAACCCACGCTGAAATCGGCACTAAACTTCCGGGTTGGTTGGGCGTCAAAATTACGCAAATTACTCCATAAATCCGCAAAGAAATATCTAGTTTCCCCAAGATTCTTTGAATTGTGCATTTCTTTACTAGAATATTGTTATGTATTAGTGGAAACAGCATTTTTGGCGCGTATTTTGAAGCAAAGAAAATTGTTTACACGCCACACTTTGTGAATTACCGCCCGCACTGCGCGGTGAAGCATCGACCAATCGGAGGCGCGTATCGCGGTCACGTTATGCAATATTTGTATATGACCTGTGACCTCGGCGGCACGCACGTCGGCCGGCGGTGCGTATTGTGTAAATTCAGCGCCGTATTTCAGGAAATAAATGCCGGGACACGAACAATTATTTTTGAAAATGTATTTTACAAGTTCATCTTTGAATAGCCAAGTAGAAATCAAACCGTTCCATGTCTGGTCCTTCGATACGATACAAATCCGCTCAAGAGATTCTCAGCGCGTCAGTTTGGTGTGAATTTTTAACTGCAAAATAACGATGTAACGTTATACCATCAAATTATGGTGACGTTTTGCCGAAAATTCCGTGGCCGGCGATTTGGTATGACAAAAGAAAAACATTGGGACTTCATCAAAGAGTGCCGTGCGATCAAATATGGGGAATTAGCGGGGTGCGGCGCCGGGAAAACGCCTGAAAAGGGGGTGCGCACTTTATTCAGGTTTTTCTGTTGACTATCTCAGCTGGCATGAAGGGGCTTGCGCCTCGTGCTAAATTTTATTTATATACCCCGTCAAAACAAGAACAAAACTCCCAAAAAGAGAATCCTGTGGCATTTTCACATCCCAATGATTATGTTTTCGATCGAAATATTTGTGGATACATGTGAATATGCTATCTATTTTTCTGCATTGATATAAGCAATCGTACGTTACGATCGGAGTCGCAAACATAAATGCGTAGCTGCAGCTAATTTTTTTCCAGAATTATTTGTGTATCAGTGGTAAATTTTCAAGTTATAAAATGGCCATAAAAGTTGCCCAGAATGTACAAAAAAAACTGTTTAGGGGTGTAAATTTTACACTCATGTCATGAATGAAAACAATATATAACACCTGATTTTGTTTAAGTTACAAATTTTGCTGTAATACCTCAAAATTATTAGTACATCAATCAATGGTAAAAGTTGCACTGAAAATGCACCAAAAGCCATATTCAGTGGTCTAGATTTCAAAATTTCTCATGGGGGAGGCCCCCCAGACCCCCCCAACGGGAGGGGGAGAGCCCCCTCCCGTACACTCCCCCCGCGAGCCACTTCGTGGCTCGCTTCGAGCCACTTCGTGGCTCGCCTGCTACTTTTAGTCAGCAGCCTCCTACTCTAAATATTTCTGAGAAGGCTGCACGGTGGTACCAAAAAATAAAGGGAGTCCTCACGTAGCTTGTTTTGGCCCAGGGGTTATTTCAAATGTTTCAACTTGAAGTTCAAGTATGGTATCATAATAATGGCAGTGAATGTCAATTTCAGACAGATTTCCTCATCCAGATTTTTTTGTTAATTTGTTTTGCATTGCCCGGCCAAATGGATACATTTAATGTACTTCTTTTTGGATTAACCATGGGGGGGGGAGGAGAGATAAAAATAGATTCTGAAGTGATCCAAGAAGGATACAGTGTCTATATATGATACACTGGGAACGAAGGGGATGATGCAGATTCACTTGTTTGATAAAGAGGCTGTATAAAGTTAGTCATGTTTGGGACCACACCCTACCCACCAGCGCCACCTAGCTGCAGTGGAAAGTACTGTCCTGTGGAAGGTAGCAGGACTATGGAAACATACTCACTCTCGCCTACTCACTATGTCTTGCTTTGTATGATCCTGTGCATTGCTTTGCACAGAGTGCAAAGTCTCCCATTCCAAATGGCGTCGAACGGCTGAGTGGTAAGGTTAGCAGAGACACAAGATCAAGAGGTCATAGGTTCAATTCCAAGCATTCCTGGCAAGACGTTATGTCATTGGGAAAGGCACTTTACACGACTTTCTTCATTCCACCCAGGTGTAAAATGGGTACCTGACTTCAGTTGGTGAGGTAAAAGGCAGTGGAAGGAGAGGGATGGGCTCCGCCTTCCAATTATACCACTACCAGGCCCTAGACATGGTGGACTAACAACCCACTGCCTTTATGGCCTGAAAAAGGCTATGGGACTACCTTTACCTTACCTTTATGTCTCCAAAATGTCCTCCTGACACCTGTTGTTGTTCCCCAGGCTGTGGGAGAGGGCTGACTGTGAGGTGGACCCACTCCTCTGTACCCTGATACTGGACGACATCGTGCACCATGAGGATGTCATCAGGACATCGGCTGCAGCCGCCCTGTCAGGTGCCCTGCAGCTGCACCCGGATATCACACCTGCTGTCATGTATCAACTGCTGGACATGTATCAGGACAAACTGGAGGTCTGTAAGGCCAAACTTGCTTTATACAGTAACGTACAATATACATGATTGTACAGTCATGTTTCACAGCATCTCATGGTGTCTGTTTTTGTTTATTTGTTTTACTTGTTTATTTGAAAAATCTCCATTAGTACAATACAAAACTACTGTACTAGTCTTCCTGGAGTTATGAATAAAACTTATAACTTCTAACACATAACATAACCAACACAACATAAGCATTAACTAGTACCTATTAGTAAGTATACTTAACAAACAACAAATGTTTTTGAATTTCATGGTGTCTTGCGGGATTTTGCCAGATACCTCTATCTAGAGGGACATTGCAGGACTATGAATATCTACATGTATCATTTTTCATGACTCCATTCTCTGTTGCAAGGTGGGGGCCTTTGAACTTCGTCGCTACAAGACCTACTGGTCTAGTCAGAAAACATCAATCCAGAGAGCTATCCTATGAAATCCATGTACATGTACATGTATCCCGCAAGATAACAAATAAAATACTGCGAGTTCCTGCGCCATTTTCCGTGGGAGCCCAAAGCATTTCCCACGAAATCCCGAAAGAGATAAACCAGGACTTGTCATTCCTCACGTTAGCTGCTTCTGTTGCCACATGTGTATGTTCACCACACAGACTGAGTTAATGATGATTATCTGGTCTCCTTCAGGAAAGCTCTGGCCACAGTAAAGTTGAATCTAGTTTAAAAAATGCAGATGTCAGGGTAGAAATTGCATTTTGGAAGAATTGCTGATTCCACCGGTAGAGATCGCAATCAGAGTCTCTGTTGTCAGAATCTCTCCCAATATAATCAGTGATTCTACCACAACAATCAGCAATTTTACCAGTACAATTGATGATTAATGTACAATGAATTATATGATGCACATTTTAACAACTGTAACATTTCTTACATTTCCAGCTCCCCCCTCCTGTCAAGGACAGTTTTGGTCGAATCATCGCTGACGAGGCCGTGGACAAGTATGAAGCGCGCTGTGGGATCGGTCTAGCACTGGGTCAGATCTCCAAACACCTGGGGAAGGACAAGGTGGCACCGCTATTCTCCTTCTTCGTCCCTGATGGTCTAAACGACAGACACGTCAGTGTGAGGAAGATGATGCTGGACGCTGCACAGATGGCACTAGAAGATCACGGGAAGGTGAGTTATTTATTGCTCCATGTTGATGGTTAGGCCTAGGAAAAAGGGCCTAGGTGGGGTCGTGTGGCGTACTCGACTCGGAACCAAGAGGTCCCGGGTTCGAGTCCCGACATGCCACCGACCTTGTGCCCTTGGGAAAGGCACTTCACACGACTTTCCTCACTTGACTCAGGTGTAAATGAGTATCATGTGTTAGGTGTGCACGCTATCAGCATACATGCTGCCTAGTGCACACTTTGTATTGTCATGTTACAATTTCTGAACAAAACAAAACAAAACAAAACAAAAATGTTGTGTTTCCTGTTTCCCGACCGACCCTTGAAAAAAACTGCAGACACTAGCCTTTTTTTGGGTGGACCCCTGCAAGGAACATAATTTTTTTTAGCTCATTGACCTTTTCTAGCTCCATGATCACACTTGACACCTGAGTGATGAAACGTTGTACATTCAATGTCAATGTTTTCCAACATTGACATTGAAATTATAAGTGTCCTCATGCAATTTTTTTACTTTGAAATTCAAAATTGTACTGTTGGATCATCAAACATCGCCAAAGTCAAAAAAAGGGAAAAAAAGAAATCCCTACTTGTACCGACCATAATTTTTTTTAGAACTGAAACAGGAAACACAACATTTTTAAATGTAATTCAATTGTGCATATTAGTATTCAACATGTTTGTCACAATCAAAATTCCTGGATTGAAGGCAATTGTTACCTGTTCAAATGTACGAATGTGTGATTGCATGTATAATGAATGCAGCATTACATTTAATTATTAGTAAAATTACTTCAAGTTAGTAAATATATGATTGTCATTTTGTGTATACTAATGAATTCTTGAAAGTTCATCTGTGTTGGTAAAAGTCATTATGAAGCAAGTTTAAACTGTAATTTCCAACAAGAGAAACCGGACTTACATACTGTATTCGAATTTATATCATACCCGGGCGGCGATACAGTGCTCCCGGCCGTGTTGTATCCACCCGTACAACACGGGTGTATAAACCGGGCTTCCATACAACGATTCGAACGCATTTCGCCCCAACCGTGTGCGCTGCTTTTAAAAATTCGAACACAGTATTCGGACGTTGGAATGGATGTTGTAGCAGTTTTTTTGTTTAGGGACGCCAAATTTTCGCTCATTTCGCCTTGAAAGACTTGTTTTCTAAGGTGGGTATAATGTAAATAGCATACAACACGGTGTATTCCGCATCACCCTCGGTCTCGCCCCTCCCGCGAGTCGGATCGCGGTCAGGCCGATACCTCGGGCAATACGGAATACACCGTGTTGTATGCTCTATGTACACCTCCAGTCTTTTACAAGAAATGAGCAACCCACGTGCACTGGTACGCTTCTGTGATTATCATGTTATGCAGATGACACGTGACTCAGTGAGCAGTGGATCATAGGTTGTCTACATGTACTAATGTAATGATATTCAAAACAAGATAACAAATACAATACAAAAGTCCTTGTTTTGTTTCCTTCAGGACTGTGTATCGGAGCTTCTCCCTGTGTTTGAGAAGTTCCTGGCCGAAGCTCCCAAGACTAGGGAGTATGACGCCGTGCGGCAGAGTGTGGTGATTCTGATGGGATCGCTGGCCAAGCACTTAAACAAGGACGACCCAAAAGTAAAACCCATAGTCGCCAAGCTGACCGAGACCTTATCAACCCCTTCTCAACAGGTAAGTACACAAGGTTCATAGTTTGTACTTGTAGGTTTGTGGCCAGAAATTGACCCGGATCTTTAGCAATTATACCAAGAAGGGTCTGCATCCATGGGAGTCACTACTCTGATCACTGGATCAGGGTTGGACAAGCTTTCAAAAATCTTGTCCTATCGGGCAAATACATGGTTATTTCCACTTGCCTGAACCAACCTTTCTCTTGCCCAAAATATACATGACATTTTTTATATGCATTTTTACTACCAGCAAGGACATTATTTTATTTAGAGTTTATAATGCTGCTTGCTTTATTTATCAAAATAAGGTGGTTTGAGACTTGCAATTGATTTTCTGACAAAAGGGCCATTATGACAAAATGATGAGTAATTTTGCTCTAAACACCGTAGCAGCTAATACATGTTTACTTCACATCCAAAAAATTTACTTGCCCAATCGGGCAAGTAAAGGGGAATATGCACTTGCCCGAACAGTACTTTTACTTGCCCTGGGCAAGTGGGCAAGTGGACTTGTCCAACACTGTGGATTATGACATATATTTTTTACAATGTAATTTACATTGAAATTTTACAAAGTTGCTGGTTGCTTCTATATTGTTGCCCAGCAGTCGCTCCGCAGCTGCAGCGTCTAGTGGGGAGGGGGGCATTACTGCATGGCAATTTATTTAGACCCCGTTTACATTCATTCTTCCTATCCGAATAAATTGGCTATCCGAATAGAAAATAGTCTATCCGAATCGACAACGAATCCACAGAGCGTTCGCACTGCTTTTCGCCGATCCGAATTGCGTCCGCACGCGAGGGGATTGAAGCGATTCGCTTGGCGTTTCAGGGAATATCGCTACGCGGCGCTCGTCAAAGGTCAGAGCTAGAGGTCAGAGGTTGAGGTCAACCACAAGATGGCGGGAATAAGTATGCCCCAGCTTTTGGTGCTGCTATTTCTGTGGAAACTGATCTGTAATCGAGGAAGGGAGCGCGGCCGTCGGGCTTTGGCTGAGAGGAGGCAACGCTCGGCCATGCCGCGTGCAATGTCATCGTAGATATCCTTATTCTTGTGAGCTTTCCCCAGCTTGTTTTGCGTTTCCTCCCGGCCCCACAAGGAAAGCAGTAGCTTCGTCTCGTCATGGGTCCATGTGGAGGCGGACCCCTTCTTTTTTCCGGACATTTGACGATTCGCGGTGGTTAAAATCAAAGCAAAAATCTAGCGTGGGATGAAGTAACAATCTAGCGTGGATGAAGTGTTTTTCGCGCGACGCGAACTCATGACGTCACGCCAGCAAATCCTATTCACTTCGCGTTCACATTCGCGGTTTCGTCCGATTCGAATCCGCCGCAAGTGTCTCAAACCACCTCGCGAGGTGGATTATTTTGGAATCGATTCGGGCAAAATCTAAGTGATTTGGAGCGTTCACACTCCAAAAATTATTCGAATAGACTATTTTCTATTCGGATAGCTCATTTATTCGGATAGGAAAAATGAATGTAAACGGGGTCTTACTCTATTGTGCCTGTTACCTTGTTACTGGGGCTGAGCACAGTGCTTGATATTTTGCATTCAATTCATAGTTTTTGGATAAATACCTACAGATTCAACTACAGATTCCGTTAGTCGATGACGAAAAGTAGTGGCTGCTACTTGAAATGTCACAGTTTTCAAAACTGTTGCTTGTGTAACTGTTTTCTTGTGTACCTCATTACCTGGATGTCTAACCTTCATTGACGTACAGTACAGATCACGTCAATGTTAACATTCTGTCGCGTTTTTCACGCGTTCCGCATTATACATTTACGCATTACCCATTATGCACTAACGCAAAACCGAATAATGCATCACGAGGTAGAGTTATGGCGATGTCACGGAAGAGTTAAACCATCACGCGTTTCCGATCGGCAGACGCAAAGTTAATGAGATGGGGTCAGGTTTCATGTTTGTTTTACCAGCCAGTAAGACAATACCGACTTGTCACCTTGAGCGGTGTCATGTAGCGATGTTGGCACCTCTCTCGTGTCGATACAGGGATAGGTACAACTACAACTACATGACATTGTACAATTTTCAACAAAAAATAGCGTGTCTATAACGTTGCACAAGTCAACAGCCGTAAGAAAATTTATCTCACAAAGTGCCAACTAGCCGCCAGCCCGGCGCACATTGGGGCACAGCCTGGCGCCTGCAAATGTTATGCCGAGATGCGGAGTCTTTTGTCAATAAATACTTTTAATGTATGGTAGCTTGTCAGTACAGGTAGTTCAAGAGAAGTGTATCATTCCCCTTGTAGAACCTTGATACCCAGGTGAGATATATATGAGGTACATGTATGTGTCCTTTTTCTCCCATATCCTCCCAGGTACAAGAAGCAGTAGCCAACTGTCTGCCACCATTGGTCCCAGCCATTAAGTCTGAGGCTCCTGACATGGCCAAGAAACTGCTCAGACTGCTACTAGGTTAGTGTCTTTTATGATGAATTTTTATTGCATATTCCTGCCCAAATGGGCTAAATGCACATGTGACCATATCATGGTCTAGAAGGTATAGAACATGGGCTATTGAACAATGGAATGCTACATTCTAATGCTAATGACTAAACTCTAAATTGATTATGTGATATCCAAATGTTTAATGTACAATCAGTCATGTAGGAAATTCAATGAACAAATCAATATCAACTCAGCGTGCGAAATACTAGGTTGCCCAGTTGCACCGTGCAACCATATTTTGCTTGGTGCAACCTATTTCTACAATGTACATCCAGGTAGCTCAGTGCACTACCTAAATTTTGTGGTTGGGATGCCCCTTTCTTCCATTGGGAACTGTTTATTGAGAAGTTCCCATGAAAGAGCTCATCACTTCAGGTAAGGGGAAACAACTCTGTGTCAGAAATGAAAAAAATGCACAATAATCAGACATTGCATTCTAACAAAGTTATTACAATGCAGAAGAGTTTAAATTCTGGGCAACCTGGAATTTCGATGGGCAACCTAGCTTTCATCCTAGGTTGCCACTGGGCAATCTGGCTCAAAAAAGTATTTTGTACACTGCAACTGGACAAATAACACTTTAACATCAATCACAATAAAATTTGAGTGCCATTGAGTGAAGTTGTTAATATCTGTGAGATGACAACCACAATACATTACAATGTAGTGACTGTGAATGGAGCTACAATGTTTTTGGCATGTGTGCATTTGTGTGTTTCCAACCTACTTTTTGCTGGCCTAACTAAATGAAGATTTTAATTGATTTTGGTGAGATCAAGCATGTGAGTCTTGACAAGGCCATGCATGGTTGATTTCTGTATAATGCTTGCAGCTTTCCTATGTACTTCCAGTTTATATCTTCAGTTCCGTATATGCTATGATCTTAGACATGTCGGTGGCAGATAGCTTTTTTTTGGGGTCTGGAAGAAATACATGTAGTATTGGTTTGACAGCTTGTTTTGGAAAGATTATAGAAGTAGATCACCCATTCTCTGGTAACTCTGGGCAGTTGGAGGTAGAAATGGTATAGAAAAGTTAAAACACTTTTTAACACTATCATCCACTATCTTTTGAAATGCTGTTTGTCATATTGCATGTCACTTACGTATTGAAGAAAAAGCAATAAATGTAAGACTTACCAAATGTAGTCATGATTGTATTGTTAGTTACTTACAATTTCTACCTATTTTATGAAGGTTCATTTATTTTAGTTAGCTATTTTCTTTATTCTATGTTGGGGTTCTCTTCCCAGGAATCATTGAAAACTGCCGGTGGCCAGTATCCTTATTTTCCTATTACTACATGACATTGTACATTATCAATGTTGCTTTTTTTCTCCCACTGAAGAGTCTGAAAACTTTGCTGAAAGGAAGGGTGCAGCCTACGGTTTGGCCGGGCTGATCAAGGGTTTGGGGATCTTGTCTCTGAAACAGCTGGATGTGATGACCACTCTACAGGAGGCCATACAGAACAAGAAAAACTTCAGGCACAGGGAAGGTTTGTATCTCCGTTCAGTCTAAGAGTTTCTCTGGAAAAAGTAAAGTTAAATCAAACAGTAGCTGTGCCTCACATGCTTCAAACAAAGTTAAATAACATATTATTAATATGTAGATTAACTATTGGATTGTATTGATCATTGCAGTGTTCCAGCCAGCCTGAAATTTTTTCTGTCATGTCAATTTTGTTTGACGTTGCACAGCAATCCTAGGGGGTCCAGGGGCATGCTCCTCTGGGAAAATTTTGAAATCTTGACCCTCTGAAATGCTATTTTTCTTTCCTTTTAAAATGAGTTTGCTCAGTGCAAAGCCACAAGGACCACTTCTTGGCACTGAAGTAAGGCTCACTGAAGCAGCATTTGTTCTCCCTTAGTCAGAAACATCAAGCTTTGGCATTTTGAGGGTCAAATTTTGCTGGTAGACTAATCTTAGTTTAGTTTACTGACATATCTTTACATGCCAATTTTTGTCCATCAAAGACGAGAGATTGGGCAAAAGTTTTGTCCATTATGAGCAGCAAAATTCTGTCAAATGATGGAAATATGGATGCCGGCTACAACACTGGTCCATTACAAGTGGGCACATTAATTTTGTAAATGTTTTACACCTTGTTGAATGTAAATGTTTCATAATTTTAATCTCCAGGTGCACTCTTTGCATTTGAGATGCTGTGCACTATGCTGGGGCGGCTGTTTGAGCCGTATGTGGTGCACCTGCTGCCGCACCTGCTGCTGTGCTTTGGAGATGGGAACCAGTATGTGAGAGAGGTGAGACACTCACTATCACTCCTTTGCCTGGATTAGTTTGCCATAGACCTTATGCTATCAGTTTCCTTGCCATCCAAGTTTCAATTACTTGAATTCCCTTCCCCTAGCTAGTAGTAGTAGTAGTAGTTTAGTACTGTATTAGTACATTGTATACTTAGTAATAGAAGTAGTAGACTAAGTAGTCATATATGGCTTCCTTCAGTCAATATTGACCATGGTAATCCTTATTGAGTAGTTACTGTAGTAGTAGCAGTTACTGTAGTAGTGTACTAGTGCTGTGGTAGTAGCAGTAGTTACTGTTAGTAGTAGTGAAAGGAGAAAGACAAAAGGGAAAACCACCTAAAGGGAATAAAGAGTATAGTCAGTATGAATGTAAGTTCAGGACAGGAGCAGTGTGGAGTCACTAGGAGGATAGTCAGTGTGGATGTAAGTTCAGCACCAGGGACAGGACCAGTGTAAAGTCACTAGGAGGATAGTCAGTGTGAATGTAAGTTCAGCACCAGGGACAGGACCAGTGTAAAGTTACTAGGAGGATAGTCAGTGTGAATGTAAGTTCAGCACCAGGGACAGGACCAGTGTAAAGTCACTAGGAGGATAGTCAGTGTGAATGTAAGTTCAGAACCAGGGACAGGACCAGTGTGAAGTCACTAGGAGGATACTTAGTGTAAATGTACATTCAGCATCAGGGACTGTGAAGTCACTAGGAGGGCAGTCAGTGTGAATGTAAGTTCAGCACCAGGGACAGGACCAGTATGAAGTCACTAGGAGGATGTGAATGTATGTTCAGCACCAGGGACAGGACCAGTATAAAGACACTAGGAGGATAGTCAGTGTGAATGTAAGTTCAGCACTAGGGACAGGAGCAGTGTGAAGTCAATAGGAGGATAGTCAGTGTGAATGTAAGTTCAGCACCAGGGACAGGACCAGTGTGAAGTCACTAGGAGGATAGTCAGTGTGAATGTAAGTTCAGCACCAGGACAGGACCAGTGTGAAGTTATTAGGAGGATAGTTAGTGTGAATGTAAGTTCAGCACCAGGGACAGGGCCAGTGTGAAGTCACTAGGAGGATAGTCAGTGTGAATGTAAGTTCAGCACCAGGACAGGACCAGTGTGAAGTTATTAGGAGGATAGCCAGTGTGAATGTAAGTTCAGGGACAGGACCAGTGTGAAGTCACTAGGAGGATAGTTAGTGTGAATGTAAGTTCAGCACCAGGGACAGGACCAATGTGAAGTCACTAGGAGGATAGTCAGTGTGAATGTAAGTTCAGGGACAGGACCAGTGTGAAGTCACTAGGAGGATAGTCAGTGTAAATGTAAGTTCAGCACCAGGACAGGACCAGTGTGAAGTCACTAGGAGGATAGTCAGTGTGAATGTAAGTTCAGCACCAGGGACAGGACCAGTGTGAAGTCACTAGGAGGATAGTCAGTGTGAATGTAAGTTCAGCACCAGGGACAGGACCAGTGTGAAGTCACTAGGAGGATAGTCAGTGTGAATGTAAGTTCAGCACCAGGGACAGGACCAGTGTGAAGTTATTAGGAGGATAGTCAGTGTGGATGTAAGTTCAGCACCAGGGACAGGACCAGTGTGAAGTCACTAGGAGGATAGTCAGTGTGAATGTAAGTTCAGCACCAGGGACAGGACCAGTGTGAAGTCACTAGGAGGATAGTCAGTGTGAATGTAAGTTCAGCACCAGGGACAGGACCAGTGTGAAGTCACTAGGAGGATAGTCAGTGAGAATGTAAGTTCAGCACCAGGGACAGGACCAGTGTGAAGTCACTAGGAGGATAGTCAGTGTGAATGTAAGTTCAGCACCAAGAACAGGACCAGTGTAAAGTCACTAGAAGGACTGTCAGTGTGAATGTAAGTTCAGCACCAAGAACAGGACCAGTGTGAAGTCACTAGGAGGATAGTCAGTGTGAATGTAAGTTCAGCACCAGGACAGGACCAGTGTGAAGTTATTAGGAGGATAGTCAGTGTGGATGTAAGTTCAGCACCAGGGACAGGACCAGTGTGAAGTCACTAGGAGGATAGTCAGTGTGAATGTAAGTTCAGCACCAGGGACAGGACCAGTGTGAAGTCACAAGGAGGATAGTCAGTGTGAATGTAAGTTCAGCACCAAGAACAGGACCAGTGTAAAGTCACTAGAAGGACTGTCAGTGTGAATGTAAGTTCAGCACCAAGAACAGGACCAGTGTGAAGTCACTAGGAGGATAGTCAGTGTGAATGTAAGTTCAGCACCAGGACAGGACCAGTGTGAAGTTATTAGGAGGATAGTCAGTGTGGATGTAAGTTCAGCACCAGGGACAGGACCAGTGTGAAGTCACTAGGAGGATAGTCAGTGTGAATGTAAGTTCAGCACCAGGGACAGGACCAGTGTGAAGTCACTAGGAGGATAGTCAGTGTGAATGTAAGTTCAGCACCAGGGACAGGACCAGTGTGAAGTCACTAGGAGGATAGTCAGTGAGAATGTAAGTTCAGCACCAGGGACAGGACCAGTGTGAAGTCACTAGGAGGATAGTCAGTGTGAATGTAAGTTCAGCACCAAGAACAGGACCAGTGTAAAGTCACTAGAAGGACTGTCAGTGTGAATGTAAGTTCAGCACCAAGAACAGGACCAGTGTGAAGTCACTAGGAGGATAGTCAGTGTGAATGTAAGTTCAGCACCAGGGACAGGACCAGTGTGAAGTCACTAGGAGGATAGTGTGAATGTAAGTTCAGCACCAAGAACAGGACCAGTGTAAAGTCACTAGAAGGACTGTCAGTGTGAATGTAAGTTCAGCACCAAGAACAGGACAAGTGTGAAGTCACTAGGAGGATAGTCAGTGTGAATGTAAGGTCAGCACCAAGGACAGGACCAGTGTGAAGTCACTAGGAGGACAGTCTGTGTGAATGTAAGTTAAACACCAAGGACAGGACCAGTGTGAAGTCACTAGGAGGATAGTCAGTGTGAATGTAAGTTCAGCACCAGGGACAGATCAGTATAAAGACACTAGGAGGATAGTCAGTGTGAATGTGAGTTTAGCACCAGGGACAGGGCCAGTGTGAAGTCACTAGGAGGACAGTCAGTGTGAATGTAAGTTCAGCACCAGGGACAGGACCAGTGTGAAGTCACTAGGAGGATAGTCAGTGTGAATGTAAGTTCAGCACCAGGGACAGGACCAGTGTGAAGTCACTAGGAGGATAGTCAGTGAGAATGTAAGTTCAGCACCAGGGACAGGACCAGTGTGAAGTCACTAGGAGGATAGTCAGTGTGAATGTAAGTTCAGCACCAGGGACAGGACCAGTGTGAAGTCACTAGGAGGATAATCAGTGTGAATGTAAGTTCAGCACCAGGGACAGGACCAGTGTGAAGTCACTAGGAGGATAGTCAGTGTGAATGTAAGTTCAGCACCAGGGACAGGACCAGTGTGAAGTCACTAGGAGGATAGTCAGTGTGAATGTAAGTTCAGCACTAGGGACAGGACCAGTGTGAAGTCACTAGGAGGATAGTCAGTGTGAATGTAAGTTCAGCACCAGGGACAGGACCAGTGTGAAGTCACTAGGAGGATAGTCAGTGTGAATGTAAGTTCAGCACCAGGGACAGGACCAGTGTGAAGTCACTAGGAGGATAGTCAGTGTGAATGTAAGTTCAGCACCAGGGACAGGACCAATGTGGAGTCAACTAGGAGGATAGTCACTGTTAACTGTTATTAAAGTTTTAATCATACTTGCCTGTGTATTGTAGGCTGCAGATGATACAGCCAAAGCAGTCATGTCTAAACTCAGCGCCCACGGTGTGAAGCTGGTCCTCCCGTCCCTGCTGGCAGCACTGGAGGAAGACTCCTGGAGAACCAAGTCTGGTTCTGTGGAGCTGCTGGGGGCCATGGCTTACTGTGCACCCAAACAGCTGTCTTCCTGTCTGCCCACCATTGTGCCCAAGCTGATTGATGTGTTAACAGACTCCCACACAAGGGTACAGAATGCAGGAGCACAGGCACTCAAGCAGATTGGGTCTGTCATCAGGAACCCTGAAATTCAAGGTCAGTTCAACAATATAACATATACTAGGAAGGTAACATAATGCATATGTTTTTCCTTTACATGGTCTAGACTAACAAACAGCTGCTCTGTTTATTCTTACTCATTTAGAAACATTTTTATATACATGACTTGCATAATGTATATATATATATATATATAGTGACCAGCCTCATCAACTCTGTCCTGCAACTTGTAACTTACATAAAATGTTATATAGTAACCTAACACCACAGCGTGTGTGCCACATCACCAGTCAGTTACCATGGTGAATAACGTCTGGTCCAGGTCATTGACTTTATGTGTTTTGAGAAGAAGAAGAAGAAGAAACACTCAGCAAAGCAATATTTCTTCCTTCTGTGATGGTTTATACATAATTATGAACAATCTGTGAACAGTCATAAATCTGTAGCTATATGAAATTGGGGAAACTCCTTCAACTGGAAAAAACAGTTCACAATTTAAGGGTGTCTTTTCTTTCTTTCTCGTCCTGAATTGATATCTTGTTGAATAGAACCTACCATTATGTACTTTTTACGATGTGAATTTTTTTCTTCCTTTATAGCTATCGTACCCATACTTCTGGAAGCGATTGGTGACCCGTCCCACAAGACAGCCATGTGCCTACAGGTCCTTCTGGAGACCAAGTTTGTACATTTTGTGGACGCCCCCTCTCTGGCCCTGATCATGCCAGTAGTACACAGGGCATTTGAGAACAGGTCAACTGAGACCAGGAAGATGGCGTGTCAGATCATCGGCAACATGTACTCACTGACAGACCAGAAGGTACAGTTACAGTATATCACAGATTGAGGGAATTAAAGGCAATTTTAGGGCAGCCAAACTGGATTTTCAACGTCTAAGATTATAGTACAGTCATGTTGTATTGTGTTACATTGTACAAACTTTCACTTCTGATACGTGTGCCACACCGTAGTCACTGAAATGCATGACTTAAATACACAGAAATGTAAGGCACTGGAAGCATTTTAGAAAACTATTATTAACTTTTACAAAGGTTCAATTATCTGGCAGCGAAGCCTCTACAGTCATGTACATTAGCCTAAATTGTTCTTAGCCCACAGATTTCCTAAGGCACCATAGGGAGATTGCCATTGCCGTTTCTGACTTTTTTTTTTTTTTTACCCAGGACTTAGCACCGTACTTACCATCTGTCACACCTGGCATGAAGCAAGCTTTACTGGACCCTGTACCTGAGGTAAGCTATATGTACACATGTACAAGACATCTTCTTCTTCTTCTTTTGTCATCCTCAACCGAGGTGAAGCATGATGCTTCAGTAGCTACCAAACTAAGTGCAATGGGGCTTCAATGGGATTGAAGGTTGGCTAATACAAGACAGGGGTTCGCCAGGCCTCCATCTGGTAGAAGATATCTGTACATTGAACAAGCAGTTACATGACTTGTACATGTACGTGGACCTTACACACGTCTGTGGTATGTAGGTTACAATTAAACAGCAGACTTTATTTTGATAATCTCTAACACTCTGAGACGATAATGATGCACTCTGTTCTGTAGCTCAGTGTGCATCTAGTACATGAGATACCTGACTGATCAAGACAATCTAGACACAATAAAAAAGTAGATTGTCTGAAAGGAAGGGAGGAAAGGAATTGCTACAGTCACATGATCAAGTTCTTCACCAGTAGGATCAGCATGTCAGCAGAATGTACTGCTCCTATGTGAAACCCGTAATGTACAATCATGTGAATAATTAACTCGTTCCCCGGATAGTTTGCCTCGCCCAGCATGATCTCTTTCCCAGGACCGTCTGTGTGACGAACCCAGGCGCCAGAAGCCCTCATGCGGCAGTATAATGAATAATTGCACAAAAGACTCACACACGCATATCCAATAGGGCAGTTTCTTAGCTATAGGACGCTGTGGAGGAGCATATATCACTTCAGCAGAACGTCTCGTTAAGGTCGCATTCGCGTATTTAAGGATGGCATTCCATCTATAGTTTTTAAATGTTGTGTCCGAAGATATATGGTCTGCAACGGGCAAAAGTCTGATGCAACATTGATCAAACATCCAACGAAAAACATCCGCCGTTTTTGCACAGGAGCAGTACATTCTGCCAACGTGCTGGAGGAAAGGGGATTGCTACAGTCACATGATCATGTTCCTCACTAGTAGGGTTCCTGTCATCTTGTGTTTTCTATGTAATAATTGATATTTATTTATTTATCTATTTATTTATTGAATTTTTCAGACAGCCGGGTGAAATTCTGTCAAATTTATTTTCAATAGGGCCCAGATCTAGACTACAAACACAGTAAAATCTTCTGATGAGTATAACCAAGAAAATAAACTTGTGGCAAAATTGTAACATAAGTAACAGAGAATTGTGAGACATACATGTAGATAACACATTCAAGTAGCCAAAAGTATACATAAACATTAATACATATTGTGTTACATGATTATCATAACATATAAGAAAGCCGAAGAAAGCAAATCTTGTATATGTTACTCATATCCAGTCCAGGTCAGCTTTACTTGGGAAGTCAGAGGTCATCTAAACTATATCTACAGTTGGCATGCTTTTCAAAACAGATTTAAAACTTTTCAGTAATGGTGATGTTCCCACAGGTGAGGAATGTATCTGCCCGTGCCCTGGGCGCCATGGTGAAGGGGATGGGAGAGGCCAGTTTTGATGACCTGCTGCCGTGGCTGATGGAAACACTGACGTCAGAACAGAGCTCCGTGGACAGGTCAGGAGCTGCACAAGGTACGGTCATGCAGTACATGTAAGCCATAGAAATACTCTGCTGTTTCCTGTCATGGTACAGACATCTCTACATAACTTCTGAACAAATATAGGTACAGTCAATGAATCAGAATCTGATGTTCAAATTGTATATATATGTTGTAATTATACATATATACATGTATGTGTTATATGACCTTCTGACCTTCTGTGTCCAATACATACAATGTCATTCTTAGTATATTTTACATTATTATTTTATGTGCAAAATACATACAATGTCATTCATGTACATTATTATGTGCACAATACATACAATCATTATGTCATTCATGTACTTTATTATGTGCACAATACATACAATGTCATGTACATTACATTATTTTTTAAGTGAACACAATCATGTTTTGTTTGTTTTGCTTAACCAGCAAACTGCCTTTTGGCATAACATGCCAGCTTTGTACAGTAAGTACAAGCTGCTTAAGACTGTAAGGTTTGATCCACACAGACACTGGGAAGTTCCCCAACTCTTTTCAATAAATGCGATGGCTTCTTTAACGTGCTTGAGGTGTGGCTGTCCTCAAATGCAGGGCCTCCGGCTTTATGTGCCATCCGAGAGGACGTCCTTAACAAAAGCTAGATACTAGTCATTTTCACCTAAGTCAAGCAAGGAAATAGGACTGGTATAAAATGCCTGTCCCAAGGGCACAACACTGGGGCCTGCCAGGGATTCTAACTCAGTACTTTAGATGTAACACTGTTGGTGAAGTCAGCCAGTCCTATAATCTGAAAAAAAAGTATCAAAATGAATAGCCGTAAACTAGGATTTCTTTTTAAATCCAGGTTTAAGTGAGGTGATGGCAGGTCTGGGCACCGGCAAGCTGGAGGAGCTCATGCCCGACTTCTGCAAGATGGCGGACAACGAGGAAGTAGCGCCGCACATCCGTGACGGCTACATCATGATGTTCATCTACCTGCCAACCACCTTCAGGGAGGACTTCACCCCGTATGTGGGACCCATCATTCCTCCCATCCTCAAAGTAAGCTCACCTTTTAAAGTACATGTACAAGAAGAGCCCTGATAGCCCTTTAAAAGTTCTAAATATGTGTGGCAAATATATAATACCAACCAACATTGTGGGAAATTTGCAACTGGACCTTTAATATCTTTGATATACCTAGTAAGTGTTATACTAAATGGTACTGTAACAATCATATTATTGAAAATGTATGTTTGTTTATGTATCAGTCTAAAGTATATTGACTGGGTTTTTTTGGCTCACTTACAATGTAGTTAGCCACATACACATGCTTTCTGGTTGGATGCTTTCTTTCCATATTGGCTTTTTTGGCTGATTTGCACTGTTTTCTCATCTCCCGTTTGTTCTAATATGGACAAGCTTGATCTGGGTGCCAGAAGGTCTTCTTCTTTTTCGCACTGACAAAGAAACACTAAGTCTTGCTTGATGATGTCCTAAGCACTTTAAGTACATGTAATTTAGATATTCATCATTTATCTTGATTGTTGCTGCATGTCAGTGACTACATGTACAAGGGCTCGAAATACCACCTGCAGGTAAAATTGGAACTGTGCAGGTATTTCTGATGTCTACCTGCACTGGCCCATGTACTGGGCTTACATTGTAGGTACAATAGTATAAAGTACAAAAGAAAATAATGGCAATGGTTTCTGAACAGTTTTTAGTATGATCCATACTTCCTAAATTCTGAGTAGTGCAGTAAAATTTGTCTGGTACAGGTAATTTTCAATGTTACACCAGTGCAGGTATGCAGAATTAATGATTTGGAGCCCTGTGTACTGAGGTGAGCCATCAGTAGCATTAGAACTGACCCTGTGTGATGTTCTTCCAGGCACTAGCGGATGAGTGTGAGTACCTGAGAGACACGGCCCTGAGAGCAGGACAGAGGATCGTACAGATGTACGCGGAGCGCGCCATCGCTCTACTGCTGCCGGAGCTGGAGGGCGGCTTGTTTGATGACAACTGGAGGATCCGCTACAGCTCTGTCCAGCTGCTGGGGGATCTGTTGTACCACCTGTCAGGTAACATGCCCGTAGCCAGGATTTTGCTTGGGGGGGGGGGTTTCTTGCTAATGTGCAAGGGACCAATGAGCGCCGTAGCAAATCAGAGACATATAGGATTCCAGTCCCACTGGTGATACAAATCAGTCCACCATATTCAAGAAAAATCTTGGACCTTTAGATAAAAAGTGGACCTTTTTGCTTGTGTGGGGGGGGTTCTTCTGAACACCAGCCGACCAAGGCCAGCTGGAGTTCGGGAGCAGATTTAGGCCACGCCTACCTTTTTTAGGCCACGCCTACCTTTAGATTGGAAACCAATCAAATTTTAGTTGGATTTGATTGGCCACGCCCCAACCACTGATGAGTTACTTCCGAACACCAGCCAACCACCAGCTAACCATGGCGAACCTCCCCTCCACACTTGAATGTTTGAAACATTTGGAAACATTCAGCTGGCACAGCCGAACAGTAGCCGACCTGGCTGAACACCAGCCAACCACAGCCGACCTTGCTCCCAACCTACTCCTAACCATGGTTGGGGGAGTTCAGCAGTGTTCAGGAGGCCATATATGGCTATATGTGACAGGGGCTTTAGCTTTTGGAGCAACTTTAAAATACAAATCTTAAAAACAAAAATTATATTAATACAAAATAAAATGAAATACAAAATAAAATAAAATAAAATACAAAATAAAACACAACTTTAAAATACAAATACAAATCAAATCAGAGTAACCCTTCTTCTGAGATACCTTGTTGCTTTCTTGGCCCGGAGCCTATTAATATGACTTATTTCACATTTGACATTCAGTCTGCATGAGATTATACAAATTTGTAAAGTTATAAATCCATTTGTTACGGAGTTGATAGACTGATTTTGTTAACATGACAATAGGAGAAAACTTGAATTAATTTGTGCTCACATGAAAATAGGTCCTTTTCTCATGCTGATGACATTGTTATTAAGTTAAAAATAATTGATCTACTGTCATGTGTACCTGTAATGCTAATTAGTCTCTAATTATACGACAACAGGTGAATAATTTGCATTCCTTATGTCTTGGTATTGTAGAAAGGTGTTGAGCATGTTGTTTCTTTGTGCAGGTGTAAGCGGTAAGATGACCACAGAGACTGCCAGCGAAGATGACAGTTTTGGAACAGCCAGGTCACAGGAGGTAGCCATGTTATCTATTCTCTCAATATCTAACTGTAACAATGCATGCATTCAATCTGTAAGATCAAATAAAGATAAGAAAAGAAACTACAGTTACTGTTATTGTCATATGTCTTCAAAAAAACATTTGGAGGAAGCAGAGCATTTTCAAACCTCACTGCTTGTGGTAACAGCAATTTTTGAGATACCTGTGCCATTTTTGAGTTGCCTGTTCCATATGTCACTGTCCAATAGTAATACGTTGACTTGTACATTGTCCATCTGTTCTCCTTCTTTAAGACCTTACACAAAGTGGATTCATTTATAACATAAGTTATTTCCGTATTAAAGACCACTTTAATTTTCAACAGAAGGTGTCTTTCCCTTGGTCATGAGTCATAAACTTGAAACTTTATGACTTGTATACTTTGAGGTCTGGGAACATCCACAATAATTATGGTTTGACTCATGAAAATGCCACAACCATCTGTCTAGTTCTATTCTAGACATGGCCAGGAATTATTTTTGATTAACAATCTGTGTTAACCTTTTTTTACACGTGTCACATGAGCATGCCATGATTATTCCTGTTAATATCACTGTGTTTGTTCAGTTACTGTAGAGTGTTTTTGTAAGTAAGCAATTCTATTTGCCAGTTGTCTAAACCATGACCTGCTGTATAGCTAGTTTAGACTGAAGACTTCAGAAGTTGCGCAAGGTCTAACCGCACGTTACGCAATACCAAGCTAATGTTATAAGCAAAGTGCATCTAAATTCAGTCTTTTTAGCATTGCTACAATTCGAGCAAGGTGAGCAAGTCATTAATAGTGCACACCCATGCCACCCAACCAGCTATTCCCATTTTGACCTATTTCCTTCTCAGGCCATGCTGCGTACGCTGGGCGTGGAGAGGAGGAACCGCGTGCTGGCGGGGTTGTACATGGGGCGGTCGGACGTGTCGCTGATGGTGCGGCAGGCGTCCCTCCACATCTGGAAGATCATCGTGCAGAACACCCCGCGCACGCTGAAGGACATCCTGGACACCCTGTTTGAACTGTTGCTGGGCTGCCTGGCTTCAACAAGCTATGATAAAAGACAGGCAAGAGTTGCATGTACTACATGTACAGTCAAACCTGGTTGGCCAACCACCTCTGGTGTCATAGACCACATTAAAACTGTAACACAGTTACAGTCCCATCCAACTTTACATTGTGGGGTCGTGTAGCATAACGGCAGGGTGTTTGGCCCAGAACCTAGATGTCCTTGGTTCGAATCCATGTCACCGATCTTGTGCCCTAGAGAAAGACACTTTGCACGACTTTCCTTACTCTACCCAGGTGTAAAATGAGTACCTGACTTCGGTTGGTGAGGTAAAAGGTGGTGGAAGGAGAGGGATGGGCTTCACCTTCCAATACTGTCCCCTAGACACAGTGTATTAACAACCCACTGCCCCTACCGCCTCAAAAAAGCTATGGGAATACCTTTACGTTTTTTACCCTCAGCCAACCAACTGTCTTACCCAACAAGCCATCAGTTTTTTTCAGTCCCCATGTGGCTTTCATGCCCCAATCAACAACCACAATTGCTCCATACACAAAACAAAATCCGTGAAGCACATTGTGCAAAAGTACAAAATGAGCCAGTGTTGTAGAAAAACTGTAAGCGCTTTTATTGATTGGCTGTTTCAGGAATAGACCTACCCAAAGACCACATTTCATTGTTAGACAAACATGGTTCTGATGGTTAAAAATTGTTTATTAAAATTACATAATAATATGGAAACTGTGAGCATCTTTTGCTTCCTGAGAACTAAAGTTGTACATGACTTGTACATTGTATGTTGTGCAAAATGTATTGGGATTTTTTCCGACCAACCCACTCATTTACATGTACATGTACCTGGACCATTCCCCTCACCAGCCATTTTTCCTCAGTCCCTTGTGTGGTTGTTGTGACCAGGTTTGACTGTATAGTACATTGTATGTATTGTATAGAGTGGCATACATTTAAGTTATTGTATTGTGTAAAGGAAAGGGAAGGGAAGAGAAGATGCTGCATGAAACTACTGTGTGCCGTGGAACAGGTACATGTACTATGTTATTTCAAAGTATTAATAAGTATACACACCGCATCAGTCAGGTCTCCAAATATGGAGTTGCTGATGACATAAAATCATTGTTGTTGTTTTTTACACCGTACATCAATTTTGTATTATACTTCCAAATACATTACATAGGAAGAAGAGATTCTGAATATAACAAAGAAAATGAGTACAAGATGAGGCATATACACATTGAACTTACACTGCTACTGTTACAGATTTGATATTAAGCTTTAACAAACAAGCCTGGAAGTTGAGTTTTGGTGTGACTGATGATACATTAATTCTGAAACCAGACCTGTTTGTGTTTGTGAGTAGGTTGCAGCGAGGACATTAGGAGACCTGGTTCGTAAGCTGGGAGAGCGGGTACTACAGGACGTGGTGCCCATCCTGGAGCGGGGGCTGCAGTCTGACAAGAGTGACCAGAGACAGGGGGTCTGTATCGGGCTGAGCGAGATCATCAAGTCCACCAGCAAAGACATGGTACACTTCTCAACATTCATTCTTCTAGCATTTCTTACCTACTCTAATTCTTGTCATTTGAGACAGTCACTACAACCCCTCGCTGCATGTGTACCACTTTCCTGAAATCCGATGATCTTTCAAGTTTTAGAAGTTCATCTGTCAGGTTGACATGTGTCTCAACCTAAAAGTATTGGCAGGATCTTGGCATTGTTAACAATAAATAACTGTCACAGAAAAAAGGCTGGGGCCAAACAATCTTGTTCATGTACATGTATAAGGTAACATTTTCAAGCTTTATTCAGAAACAGGATGGATGGATGGATGGATGGATGGATGGATGGATGGATGGATGGATGGATGGATGGATGGATGGATGGATGGATGGATGAATCATGGATGGATGGGTGGATGGATTGATGATGAATCATGGATGGATGGATGGATGGATGGATGGATGGATGGATGGATGGATGGATGGATGGGTGGGTGGGTGGGTGGATGGATGGATGGATGGATGGATGGATGGATGGGTGGGTGGGTGGATGGATGGATGGATGGGTGGGTGGGTGGGTGGGTGGATGGATGGGTGGGTGGGTGGGTGGGTGGGTGGGTGGTTGGATGGATGGATGGATGGATGGATGGATGGATGGATGGATGGATGGATGGATGGATGGACGATGTCAGACGAGGGATGATATGAAGTAGTAAACATGGCTGACAGGTTGGCTGAGGTCCCACTGTTCTGCCCCCCCCCCAGGTGATAGTGTTTGTAGACAGCCTGGTCCCCACCATCAGGAAGGGCCTGTGTGACCCTCTCCCTGAGGTCAGAGAGGCAGCGTCCAAGACATTTGACAGTCTGCATTCCACAGTAGGAGCCAGGACTTTGGACGACATTCTACCTTTCCTCCTGAAACAGCTGGTAAGATTTCTAGTCGCTTGACAAACTCCAACTCAAACATATTGTATACTAGTCTATTAGATAGTAGCTACTGATATCATTTAAATAGAGACTCTGATCGGAATTTCTACTGGCAGAGACTCTGATCGGAATTTCTGTTAAGAGAGTCTGCACTTGGGATCTCAACCAGTAGAATCGGAGTCCAGATCGGAGTCTCTAGTACCCAGACATACAATTTAACTTCAAGTTGATATTAAGTACTGTATGGTGTACAGTTTGTAGCATTAGCAGCTTGTTAACGTTGGAGATGATTGAAAATTTTGGGCTATTTTTCCCAGGATGATCCTGACACATCTGAGTTTGCCCTGGATGGTCTGAAACAGGTGATGGCTGTGAAGAGTCGGGTAGTCCTACCTTACCTGGTGCCACAGGTACGTACTGACTAGTACATTACAACATCCTTTAACTTACTAGCTTGGTGACCATTCTCTACAGGCTGGATTTGGATTGGTTCAGCCCCAGCCCCGGTTTGTTGACACAGGCCCGTTGCTCTAGTACATGTAGGTTTGGTCTGGCAGATGATTCCAGCCCCTTCTTCTAATCACTGCTGTCCCATATACTAGTACCCACTGGTAATCTAAACCCCTAGCCTGAAACCCCTAGCATACGCACTCTTAGCGCCGTAGAGATCAGGGAGCCACAACGGTCTGTTCACCAGGCTATTACATGTAAGTTAACGTATGATTGTCTGGATTTCAATTTCTGTTGATTTCAGGTACAATGTACATGTATTACAAATGACTGTACATCTACATGTAACTCGAGTTAATTGCAATGTGTAAAGCAGTGAAGATACAGTTACTGAAGCAAATTGGAAGAAGATGTGTAAAACTAAAAGTCATAACATATTAGTCAAATGTCTGAATTTGAACAATTTGCACTATTGGTGTCGTAATTTTTTTCATTGTCACTTTTTATTTGTATTTATCCTTGGAGCCACAAAACAGTTTCAGCACTACATGTACAGTTGTAGTCTATCTAACATTTTGACTTATTTACAATGTACTGTTGTACCTGTACATGCATCTGTATGCAACATTGTACAGTATATTGATTTATTACTCCATGAAGGAGGTCAGGACCTCCGGACGGAGTGTTGTAATCGGCTGATTTTTCATGTTCGCAGTCAAAACACTGGGTTCTCTTTGTGTAATCGGCACGCAATTTTATACGCCGTCTGCGGGCATGCCCGTGTTGATGCACGAATGTGTATTTTTGCCGTTGCTGCTTTCGCGGTCAATGTAATATTGCAAACGCACCCCTACAATTACGAGGCGAATTGGAATGGTCCAGAAAAACGCGTTGTTTGGAATAGCAGTGGGGGGGGTGGAACTTCATGCAGATACGGGGTGGTTTTTATAAGTGGTTCCATATGTTTTTGCCCATGGTTAAGAGATGCCAAGTTTTTTGGAAGATGTTCGCAGCCAAAACGCATTCTTCCGTACGTCGCATTTCTGTGTAATTTCGCATGTGGTGTTGCATTATGTCCGGGATGATGCACGTCTTTTTATTTTTACCGTAGCTGTTTTGATATTGGAGTAAATGGTTATTTTCGAAACATCCCCATGTCGTTGAAATGTTGTCGTCCGTTTATGTCACCGGTAGTAAGTCGGGGCGGGGCTGATGGGGACGGATATGTGGGGTGGTCAGAGGTCAACATTAGGAAAAATTTAATGTTAATACCGATGACCGAGTCCAAAAAACTGAAACGTGAAAATCGGATGATTGGACCTGATGTACATTTCTGTAGATTGTACACAGAATACACACATCTTTAGATAATCTGGCCATGGCAGGTATACTAGATTAGCGTACATCTATGTTTATGCGTTCAAAACAAGAAAAGTAATCGTTTCCCGGTATTATTCTCTCGAAACACGGCGCTGAATATAGGAAGAAGTAGCCTGTGTTACGCAATGCTTTCGGCCGGATTGATGTGCAACTGTTACTAATTGCAGGGTCTGGGCTTGGCCAGTCACGGTGTATGGCCAGTCGCGCTAATATGCGAGTGTTCCCTGTAGACAGTCCTGGAGTCATTTTTTCGCACATTCGCACATTCCAGGAGCCTGATGTGCATCTAAGGGTGGGTACTGGTTCAGTCGGACCGGTTTGGACTGGAACAACGGACGGAGTGTTGTAATCGGCTGATTTTTTATATTGTGGTGATTGCCATATTTGTGACTCCCCCCTATTTTTCCTGTTGTGTATGAAATGTTGTCGCCCGGCCGGTGAGCGGCAAGTGTTAAAATTGTTGACGTGGTTTTAGACTGACCGCCAGTTGCGCAGTTAACTTTGTGCACGTGTCTTTGTTTTTACCGTAGCGGTTATGTAGGGCGGTGTTTTCCGTTGCTGTTGTGATCATGTTGTTTCGTTAAGCAGTTGACTTGAGCGGTACCCGTTTTTCCGTGTTCGCAGCTAAAACCCACGGTCCCCTTTGTTCAATCGGCATGTAATTTTATACGTCGTCTGCAGGCATGCCAGTGCCAATACCACCTCCCAATCTGCAAATTATAAAATTTCACGGAGAATTGTCGCCTATGGCTTCTTGTTTTATGTTGTAAATGGTTGCACCTTTGATGCTATTGCTGTCTTTCTAGCTCACCTCCCCCCCAGTCAACACCAAGGCGCTGGCCTTCCTGTCCTCTGTGGCTGGAGAATCTCTCACTAAGCACCTCAGCCGCATCCTGCCTGCCCTGCTGAGTGCACTCAGTCAGAAGAGAGGAACTGAGGAAGAAAACGAGGTTAGCAAAGTTGTCTCAGTGTCTTTCTACATCATGAACATGTTTCCCCAATCTGCCAATTTTGGTAAAGTGTTGTCATTAAACTAAGCGTATTAAGTTATTTAACTGATAATAGTCTATCAGCAAAATTTGCCACTCAAAATGCAAAAAATAGCATTTTAGAAGGTAAAGATTTTCCGGACCCCACTAAGGTTGTTGAGCCTTAGGCACTTGACACAATGTTAAGTCAAAACAAAATGAGATGACAGGAAAAAAGTTTCTACTAGTAGCTAGAACACTGTTTGTGACACTACCACAACTGTCACAGTGTGCAGTTTTGTTCTTGTTAAGTGTTTTTACAATTTATGAAATTGAAACATGTACAAATCTGCAAAAATAGTATATGCTGCATGCCCATTATGATTGTGATTCACAGGGTAGCAGTATACATCACATGTGTAATCCCTTCTGTTCCCCAGGAGTTGGAACACTGCCAGACACTTGTCCTGTCTGTAGACTATGACCTGGGAGTAGGAGTGGTCATCGAGGAACTTCTCAGCGCCACCAAGAGTAGAGAGCCCTGCATGCGGCTGGCTGCGGTCACCATCCTCAACTGTTACTGCAGCCAGATCAAGGCAGACTACTCCGAGTACGTGCCCCAGCTGCTGCGGGGGCTGATCGAGCTCTTCAATGATGAAGACCAGGATGTGTTGGTTCAGAGCTGGGAGGCCCTCAATGCTGTTGTTAAGGTTGGTCTCTGAACAAATATATTAAATCCCCTGTCACACATAGCCAAATATGGCCTCCCAAACACTGCTGAACTCCCCCAACCATGGTTAGGAGTACATGTAGGTCGGCAGCAAAGTCGGCTATGGTTGGCTGGTGTTCGGTGAGGTCAGCTACTGTTCAGCTGCGCCAGCCGAATGTTTCAAACATGTTTGCTGGTGTTTGGGAGTAGGTCAGCAGTGGTCATACCATAGTTGGGAGTAAAATTTGACTCAAATTTAACTCAAATTTGATTTGATTTGTATCAAAAGGTAGGCGTGGCCTAGATCTGGTCAGACTGCTCCCGAACTTCAGCCAACCTTGGTCGGGTAATGTTCAGGGGAAGGTTCTGAATGTGTGACAGGGGCTTCTTTGCCTTCATATTGAACATTGCAGCATGCAGGGCAGTGAATTTTCAGACTTAGTCGCCAGTTGTCTTTTAAATGTGTACTCCATACTTGTCCACCTCAATTTAGCAGGTAATGATTATTATTTCAGCCTGTTTGAACAGTTCAAAACAGCTTGAAACCACTACACACCATGTGGCATGTCCCCAAAGTGAAACCTAAGATGCAAAATGTCAAACAATTGGACCTGCTTAATAATAATAATAAGCACATTTAAATTAATTTTCGGATAGATGATATTTAGTTAACAGGGAGAATCTACAGACCAGTTGGGGTACAAAGGCCAGGCTATGTTTTCAAATATTGTTGTGGAGATACATACATTTGTATGCATGATATTAAGGTTGTATTAGAGCATCTAAGGTTGACAGCCTGTCTGTAGTTTTCAGATGTTGTATAGGAAAAGATGTCGTCTGCAACAGGCAAAATTTGTATGCAACGTTGACCAAACATCCAACGAAAAACGTGAAAAATCAGGGTTTTGCGCAGGCGCAGTACGTTCTGCCGACGTGCTGCCTCAGGCTGCCATTCCTTGTTCCCTAGAACTTCAATAATGACTCTCAGACATTATCCCATGTATACAAATACAAGTCATGTTTTCCCCCTACTATTGCTGTGATTATTTGTAGAGACTGGATGCGGCAGCCCTGCAGCAGCACCTGCCCAGTGTGAGACAAGCTGTCCGCTACTCTGTACAGGACTGTAAGGAACAGGAGCTGCCTGGCTTCTGTCTACCCAAGAAGGTCAGTTTAAGCCTATTATTTTGATCAGTGCCACAGACCATATAGTATCACATATAGGTTGTCACTTTCTACAGCTTTGACTAGTAATGGTCAACGTGTACATGGTGTATCTACAGGTCCCGGAGTATTTCTTGTGCCAAATCTTTGTTTTGACACGTTACTTAAAATGGGCGGGAAACATTATCCGCATAGTTCCCGTTTAGAACTTTTATTCAGCCTGTCACTCAACCGATAATAATTCAAGTTTTGTGCTCTTGAACCCAAATGCTAAGTTAAACGTAAAATCATCCTTTATCAAAGTCAAGTTTCTGCACTTTTTGTCTCAAGTATAGTTTAGTGGACATCACTGCTTCCCTAGTACGAGTCTATGATACGAATCAAGCAAACGTTTTCTGTCAGCAACATTGCATTTTTGTCTCACAGATACTAGTACAATGAACAATATCAGTACTGTATGCTATGGGATAGGGTTGATTCAATTTACTACTGTAACAGTACTGTAACGTTAAAAAAATGGAATGGAAATTTGACTTTGAAAATCCAGTTTTGCCGCCCTGCGTGAAATCACTTTGGGTTCCTTTAAAAACATCTGAATGAGATACATGTAGACGATTCCAAAGACCTATTGTGGGGTCGTGTGGCGCAATGACAGAGTACTCGACTCGGAACCAAGAGGTCCCCGGTTCGTGTCCTGACATCCTACCGACCTTGTGCCCTTGGGAAATGCACTTTACACGACTTTCCTCACTTGACTCAGGTGTAAATGAGTATCATGTGTTAGGTGTGCACGATATCAGCATACTTGCTGCCTAGTGCACACTTTGTATTGTCATGTTACAATTTCTGAATAAAGAATAAATAAATAAAAAAAATAAAAAAATTCTGTGTTGTCCTGTTGCAGGGTATTACCCCCATCCTGCCTGTGTTCAGGGAGGGCATACTGAACGGGTCCCCAGAGCTGAAGGAACAGGCAGCGTTAGGACTGGGAGAGGTCATCAGGAGAACCAGCGCTGAAGCCCTGAAACCCTCCGTGGTCAACATCACAGGACCCCTGATCCGTATCCTGGGGGACAGGTTCAGCTGGAACGTCAAAGCAGCCGTGCTGGACACACTGGGGCTCCTACTGGGGAAGGTAAGGCCACACCAATTTAATTTGTTGGTTCTCGGATTTTTTCAGAAAAAATATGAAGCGACAGGGCGAAAAAAAATAAAAATAAAAACAGACCTTGGCATCCTCTGATAGCCCAAAAAGCTATGATGGGAGCCATGACGTCAACATACCAGGCTGGTTTTTGATTCGACCAATGAATTTTAAGCTTTCTTAATATTAAACCAAAGCATTGATAGATAGAAAAACTTTAAAACAAGGAAGACAAGGAGCTTTAGTCTACTGTTTTGGCCATAATATGAACATTTTGCAGTTGGTTTAAAACCTGAATGTAATTTTTTTTTTTTTTTTGCAAATCAGAAAAAAATGAAGCACGCGAATCCGAGAACCAACTAATTAAATTGGTGTGGCCTAAATACTGATATACCATACAGGCAGCAACGATAGGATAAATCAATGTTGTAAAATACTAGTCTAGGACTTGTACTTTTTACAAGAAAATGTAAGGATTTTTTAACACCTCATAGTCGGGATATGTTCACAGCTCTTGACTGAAACAAAGAAAATAGTTCTATGAACAATGTGGTTTGTGGACATTTAAATTTCATCATTTAATTCCTATCTTTCAAAGTGGGATTTTAAGCTAGCTGTTACATGTACATGTATGAAATCACTGTGAGGTCAAATACTAATACAGTGTAGGATAACTTGATTGAAATTCAGGACTTAATCACATAATGGATTTGTTTCTATGAAATTATTTTAATAATAGTATTTGAGGTTCTGTCTAAATCTTGTCTTCTGAATTAGTTGAAGATACATGTACATGTACAGTACAATTTGCAATATGTGTGTGCTGTGTGCCACTTAATTTTTTTTGTTACTAAATAAGATATCATCTTGAATACCATAATTGCAGGTCAGGAGACATGTACTTGACTGTGTGGATGTTGTTTTGTTGATGATGATTTGATGTTGTTTTCTCTTGAGGTTGGCATGATGCTGAAGCCTTTCCTACCCCAGCTTCAAACCACCTTTCTGAAGGCCCTGAACGACAACAACAGGGCTGTCCGGCTGAAGGCTGCCCATGCACTGGAGAAACTGGTGGTCATCCACACCAGGGTGGACCCACTCTTCACAGAACTGCACACACAGGTCAGTCATTACGTCCGTGTGATGAAGGTTTTGTTTTCGGTTTGTTTGTTTGCTTGTGTGTCCATAGTTATGTGAGGCAGTGAGGGGGAAATGTTGTAACCACAGACTGACAGGAAGGTCAAATCAGATGTCAATATGGCAGGCTGGGAAGAAGTGAGGTCAAATTGAAGGTCAAAATGGTCTCCCACAGGCTGGGAGGAAGTGACAGTGGAATATGTGCAGAATCAGCAAGAAGTTCAAAATGATGACCATAACTGCACAGAAAATCTACAACTCTAAATACTTCATGAAGCTGAACTCATCCAGACTGTAACACACGCACAAACATGACTGCCTCTTGTATGTGGTAGTGATTTGTTTATTTCATTCTCACAGTAAAAAACCACAGTTTCGCAGCGCGCAAAATTGCGCGCTGAATTACACTGGTTATACAATAGTTAACTCATGATTTACTGATATTCAATCACTAAAACATTATTACACGGAAATTCGCCAGGTATTTGAAATTACTCATATTTGAATAAAAGTTACTGTACTTACGGTCAACTAGTTAATAATACTTTACATCGTGCGGAATATATTCTCGGAGCAATCATCAATAAAATATCTGTCATTATTACAATAAAGGCTAAAAATTCATTTTTAAGAAGATTAAAACCACAGTCAGCAGGCATAAAAAACTATTTACAATATTTCGGTAAACGACTAAGACATATTAAGTAGTGCTACCATGTAAGGTATAGGACTTTTTTTGTAGCGTTCGGTTTTTGTTTTGACAGTGTCCAAGTGGGAGCTGTTGCGTGTCTTTCTACCGCTAATCTCTCCTCGGCAGGGAGGTAGCCACTCACGGAAGCAGGTTGACTGTAGGAGCTTTTTAGCTAAAGTCTCACACAGGTGTTCGCGTCTTTGGTGCAACGTCGTGAGGCCTAGGGTGTGACAAGCGTCCATGTAGCTTGTGTAGTGTGCCCCGAGAATGGTGCGGAACGCTCTGCATTGTATCCTTTCCAGTTGGAGTCTCTGAGTTTGAGTGATGCCCGGTTGCCAGACTGGAACTGCATACTCGCAGGTCGGGCGTACAAAACTTGTATATACGGTGACAAGGTCGTCACTCGTAACTCCAAATGTCTTGAGTCTCCTCAGGAAGAATAGCCTCTGGTTTCCTTTCTTGACCATATGGTCGACCTGAGTGTTCCATTTCAGATCAGACTGGATATGAAGACCCAGAAGTTTTGCCACTTTGACTTGTACTAGGGGATAGTTGTCGATTTTGAGTGAGGGTAGTTGTGGTACAGATTTTGAAAAATTCAGATACATCACTTTACATTTCTTGGGATGGAGTTTCATATTCTGTTCTGTTGACCATTGGCTGAGCTTGTCGAGATCTTGCTGAATAGCGGGAGGTTCCCTCACCTTGCGGCACTCAAGTAAGTTTAAATCGTCAACAAACTTCCATCTCATGGAGACTGCGTTCTCGGCAGCGCTGTTTATCAGCGCCAGAAAGATAATGGGACCAAGCACAGTCCCTTGTGGAAGACCACATGTTGTATTTCTCCAGTCTGAGAAGGTGTTGCTGTAACGGACTCTATGTCTTCTGTTCGTCAGGAAACTGATGAGCCAGTTGGTCAATGAAGGTCGCAGGCCTAGAGTTAGGATGCTCGACACAGCAATCGTATGGTCCACTCTGTCGAATGCTTTAGCAAAGTCGGTGAGTACAAGTGTGCTTATTGAGCCCGGTTGATCAGATGTCTTGGCTAGTTGGTGGACGATATCTACCAGACAGTGAGTAGTTGACTTCCCTTTTAAACACCCAAACTGGTACTGGTCTATGTTGGGAGCGATGTCTTTAAGTACCCATGAGCAAATGGTGCTCTCTGCTACTTTGGCTAGGATTGGTGTAAGAGACACTGGCCGCAGTTCATCAATGTCTGGAGGGCATGTCTTCGGAAGTGGGACTATGTTGGCTTCGCGCCATTGCACGGGTACATGTGCTTCCAACAATGAGGAATTGACGATGTCAGACATTGGCAAACTTAATTCGTATGCGAATTCCTTGATAATCCTACTGGGCAGACCATCAGGACCGGGCGCTTTCCTTACTTTTATTCTTCTCAGTTTCTCGTACATGTCCCATGGTGTGATAACTGGTGGGGGCATTGCTGGAAGGAAGGCTGGTAGTCGTTCGAGGTCCAACGGTGGGAGTGATCGTGTCACCTGGGACAGCACGTCGTTAATTGCATCAGCAATGGCCTTGGGGTTTTCAGGGTGAACTCCGTCGACTTGAAGTATGAGTTCTTTGGCACGTGTGTTGAGCATGGTTTTTATTCCTCGGTACCACTGAGCAGGGTTGTCATTACGGAGGGCTTGTATTTTCGTCTTGTAGTACATTTTCTTGGCTTTCTTAATCTTCCTTTGGATCTTGTTTCGTAGACCACGCCATGTGTTGTCTTGTTTGTTGGCGAAGGCTTTTTGTCTCTGTTGTACAAGGTTCTTTATTTCAGGGGTGAGCCACAGTTTGTCGTTGCAGTGCATCTTGATGGTTTTGGTAGGAAAATGTTCTTCAAGTTTGCTATGTACCTTGTCGTAGAAGGCATCTGTCTTGGATTGGGTATCGGGGGCATTTAGCACTTCCTCCCAGTCATATGTGGTGATCCACTGACCAAATGACCTGGTTTTTGAGTCAGGAAATGGTCTAACTGTCCTTGTCACGGTTTTGTTGATTTCGGCGTTCGTCTTGGGCTTGAGGACAATGACATTGTGATCACTGTGTCCAATAGGGGGTAGTGAATCAGGCGTTTCGTACAGGTGGTCTACATTAGTGATGACCAGGTCAAGAGTAGCCTCCTTCCTTGTCGGTATGTTTACCACTTGCCGTAGATTGTTGCCTTTGCATACTTGTTGAATATCCAGTCGGTTAAAGTCTCCTGCTACGCATATGCCGATGTCTGGTGATCTTTCACGTAGTCGATCGGTCGAGTCAATCAAGTGGTCGATCAATGTAGCGCCATGTTGTGAAGCTGGTGGGAAGTACACCGCACAGACGGCGATGGCTGATACTCCCCGTGGAAGACGTGTCGGTCTAACCTTCACCCATAGGCATTCCAGCTCCGGGGGAACTGGGATGTCAAGCTCGCGTGCCTGGACGTCGTCCGCGACGTACACGGCGACTCCTCCGCCTTGTTTTCCGACTCGTGGTTTAGAGAAGAGCTGATATCCGTCGATATTCCACAAGTCAGATGGTAAATCTGGGCTGAACCATGTCTCAGATATGACAGCTATTTGAACCTTGTTTAGTGAAAGTACGGTTTGGAGATCATCCAGTTTATTACACAACGACCTGGCGTTACATACCGCAGTAGTTGGCATCGGCTTTGTTCTTGGTTGTGTATCCGTAAGTCCGATCTTCCGCAGCACACTGGGACGGTAAGAGTGTTCTAGACTTACTGGTAGCGAAATCAAGTTATCGATGTTGCTCTCCTTGTTTACAATCGGCAGGTTCTTGAATTTGCATATAAACGGTGCAAGATGGCTTGGCATTTCGGATGTTCTGTGCCCTACAATAGTGGAAATGGGTCGTTTAACGTTCTTACCGGCCCGGCATCCTCGTGGCCGACTCTTTAATTGCAGAAGACCTAGGTGCCGAAGGTGGTCTTTGAGTTGGGTATCCATAGGTGGTTTGGCAGCTTTAAGGCTCCGGAAGAAGCCGGCGGTGTATTGTAGAAACCCCCGCGTCGCCATTGTTTAGTCCAGGTAGCCGCAGCCTCCCAATGAACCGCCCAAAAAAACGACTGGATAGCGCCGACCTCAGCCGAGGAGGAGTTATTTCTCCGACACAGACAGTCATAAGACGCTTACCGAAAACTTATACACGTTCTAGCACAGTTAACGTATATTAAAACACAGTAAAGTGGCGCAAGTCGGCAGAGCAGTTGAAGACGCGGCTGCTACCGAGAGCGCCACCTAACGACTTTGTAAATAGTTAATTTGAGATTATTCTGACTATGAGGATTTTATTTTATAATGTATTATGATGTGTATGTTACTTACATTTTTAACACTAATGGCTGCTTTGTGATCAATGACACATTTCAGGTTTTATTCGTGTACCTGCTATGTCACTGGAAATAAAAATCTAAAGCTGAAGCTGAGATTTCTTGTTCATGTACTACATATATGTATGCTGTAAACGGCACACTGACATCCTCATCACTTTGCTATGGGCTTCCAGGTGAAAAATGCAGATGACAACTCCATCCGTGAGACCAGCCTGCAGGCGCTGCGGGGTGTGGTGACAGGTGCAGGGAAGAAGGCTGGAGATGCCATCAGGAAACAGCTGACAGCTACACTGTTGGGCATGCTGGCAATCCCAGAGGTAAAGCCTGATGACTATGGGGGTGAACACAGTACAAAATGTACATCTCCACAACCCCAATAGTCAATACAATGATTATGTAGTTACTGTAGTTTAGGTACAAAGTAGTGTGGCGCAGTACTTGAAAAAGCTGCATTCTTCTTTGTACAACAGCGAGGTAAAAACTGTGTTGAATGATAGGTCAGTTTTGAGGCTGTTTTAAGTTGGATTACAATGTTTGTTTGGTCGAGCACGTCGGCAGAACGTACTGCGCCTGCGCAAAACCTGGATTTTCACTGGATTTTTGGTCAACGTTGCATCAGAATTATGCCTGTTGCAGACCATATCTTTTTCTACACAACATTTGAAAACTACAGACGGGATGTCACCCTTATATACGCGAATTCGACCTTATATGAGACGTTCTGCCGAAGTGCTATGCATAATACATTACGGGTTTCGCGCAGGCGCAGTACGTTCTGCCGACGTGCTGTTTGGTCGGTGTAAATTTGCACCTGAAAGCTGTTACAGCTTACTACTGAGTACTGTGCATTGGCTGCAGTTCATATTATGACCTCTACTAATTATGAGTGTCATTTAAAGGAGTGCGTCAAAAGGGACTGAGTCAGTGACTTTTTTATGTTTACATACTTACTAGATTGTACCCTGAATTCAAACATTTGAATTTTTAACCTTTCTTGTGCACCCTACTATAAATTTTGGGGCATTAAAGCTTCGGATTAAAAATCACTTCATGTATGCTTATCTTCTTCTTCGTCTTATCCAGTTTTAACAGTCATCTTTTTTCCCCCAAAACGGGGGTTAGACGTGCTTGCATCAAGTGCAAGTCTTTTTTGAAGCAGGATTTTTTACGGCTGGATGCCCTTCCTGACGCCAACCCAAACCCTAGTAGGGCCCAGGATCCCTCTAACTTATCATCACTCAAAAGATATAAACTTTTAAATCTTTGTCTCAGTCTTGTCTCTGTGCTTGTTTTCAAAAGGAGACCACTGGTCTAAGAAGACTGGTTTGTTCGGGAGGATGTCTTTGTTCAGTTTTTGACCACATATGGTTTTTATTTCTGCTCCTTATTGTCAAGATTATTGTGCGTACTGATACATGACTTGTCTCGGACTTTCTGAGTCATGTCCACTATAACCTGTGCTGAGGACTCATACTTGACCTTGTGATGTTTGTTTAGGACGGCAGTCGGCTGGCTACAGCTGGCTGTGTGGGAGCCCTGTGTGCTGTGGTACCAGACTCTGAACTCAACACCATCATGTTGGACCATATACTAGGTAAGCCCGGTCTTGCCTTTTTTTAGTTGTAATTCCATGATTTTTAGTATGACATAATATATTCAAAATAAAAGTTTATGAATTAAATGCCAGGTAATCGTTCCAAAGTTGTTTTGTTCTGTTTAATTCTTATCAATTATCTTAATTTGATCACAGATGTACATGTATCCTTCCAAAGTTACTCTACCCCAAAATGGACTATTCCAAAATCACTCTTGTCTAAGTACAGGAATAGACTTTAGCAAATTTGGTAACAGAAGGTTAAAATGGGCAAACTGCTAAGAAATTGCTGAGAATGAGAGTGTGTACATTTCATGCTCTTATCAAAAGACAAGAAATTTTCCACAATTCTTACGATTGTATGATCATGTATTAATTATAATATGTCAACAGACCATGACCCGTCAGCTGATTGGATGTTGAGACAAGGTCGTAGCGTGGCTTTGACTGTGGCCTTGAAAGAGGCAGCCGACAGACTGATGGACGGACAGTTTGAGAACAAAGTAACAGACATGGTCATTGCCAACTGTGCAGCAGACAGGGTAAGATATTGTACTGTTACTCTTCAATCACTTGAGTCAAGATTTCCTATGAATATGATTTTTATTAATATTAATAATTTATATTAATATATTTATATATTTATATTTATATTAATTTATTGATACATGTATATTAATTTATTACAATATTAATATATTTATATTAATATTAATTTATTGATATTTGTGTCTCCTAAATAGGATGAACTGAACTGAATATGATTAACATACATGTACTGTCTTGTTTATTTATCTTGTCTATTAGTTGTAGAATTCTAGATACCGGTAAACAGTAAAACTCACAACAAGCAAATGCTATGCTTAGTAGTATTGGCAGTGGTCGAAATACATTTTTTCAGTGCTCTGCAATATTGCAGAAGAGTCAAAATTTCGTCCTGCAATTTGGAAAAACTTTCTGCAAATACACAAGCCCCCAAATTACAACCTTCTCAAACCAATAATGCCTATTTTTACATCATATATAGCTTTGTAAATCTGTAGCATTACTGAAATTCTTTAAAATATCACTCTTTTCTAATGTTAGACTTTATATAGATCCTTCTCTACAGAAAATTTATCATTTCCTGGTATCATGTCATGACACCACTGGAAGGATATGATCCCATTTTCAGTGGCTCTCTATGGGAAGCATATAAATTTTTCATTGCAAAATACATGGCAAAATAATTAACATATAGCAAGTTGATCATATCAGCAGCATCACGGAAAAAATATACAAATATGGAAACAATGACACATGCAGTAACAGGATTGTACTAGAACTACATGATGTTACTACATAATTTGAAATGTGAAAAATGGTAAGAAAACAGAAACAATTAACTTGAACATTTATTGAATGCAAATAAATTGGCACAATGTTTTGATGGACGCGTAACTTCTCAAGGAAGGTAAATATTCCTGGAATAGTATCGTAAATAATTTGACGAAAAAATCAACAAAGAAGTTGATAGAATCAGTAATAGAATTACAAGAAAATTATCAAAAAACACACGATCTTTCCTTGCTAAATTGGACACAATAACTTGACAATATTTACATTCTAAAAAAAAATTGCACATTTATTTTCCTGGGCTCGATCTTCGGCGAGAGTTTCTTCAAAATTTCTAGATCTGCCATGTCTAGATCTGTGTCGGCCTCCTCAGCCGCCTCCTCGAGAATCCAACCGCGACAGCAACCATCCTGAGTTTTGCCGATCTCGCGGGTGAGCGATGGGTTGCTGGTGTAGTTCCGATTGTCGTCAGTTTTCTCAAAGAACGACAAAATCGTCTTTGTTTTGTTGATGTTTCCTATATCGACTCTCTTTTTCCGCGCCATGTTTTGCCGCGTTGCCTGCTGGGAAATGCTCGACAAAAACTGCCGAAAATTGCCGAGGCAGTTGTCGGGTCCTCCCGGGTGATTAAATCTAACATCGGAAAATGGCGAGTGCCCTTATTTGGTTATCGTCGCCTTTCGTCGCATGGTCGGAATTGCTCAACTTTGACCCCAAATCCCCTTATATGGGACCATTAGAGTCAGCTGGAAAACGCTGCCAGGTTCGTGCGGCGCGGGTTTTCAGTCTATTCACAGCGCCGCTACTTTCCTAAATTGAAAACTATTGAATCCGGAGCCTATTTTTTCCTTCTGCAAAATTGCAGATTGTATGATTTTTTCTTCTGCAATCTTGAAAATCTATCTGCAAATTGCAGATTGCAGACGCCTATTTCGAACACTAATTGGGTACCACAGGACGTGTTGTTCCACGACACATTGCCTCGTTATGACTAAGCCGTCCTGATATCACCAAATTTGATGTGTCAAGTTGGTCTAAATTGACTCCAAACATCCCCCAACATTGTTTAATGTGGATCCAAGGCACTATGCATGAGAAGGGCCATCATGATCAGTTTCAAAATTAATTTGAACTGGATCTAATTCAGTATTCAGTAAAAACCAGCCACTGGGTGCTCAGGTTCTTTCATAGTGCAACCATGGCATATTTGTTTGTTTGTTTGTTTGTTTTATTCATAAACACTAAAATAAATTCAAATGAATGGACACGGACTAAGTGGCTGCGAACTCAAGTTAGAAGCAACTTATATTCTCGCAGCCACCATATTTGTTGGTTTATTTGGGTTCTTCCGAATGTGAAGGGGGGGGGCAAAACAGGTGCATATGCACCTTTACAGGTTGAATATCATAATGTCCAGTTTGAATAACACTGTACATGCGACATCCCTTCCAGATTCCCATCTGTAGCAGTGGAGTACGTGCCCTGGGCTTCCTCCTGACTCATGTTGTATCCAGTACTGCTGACGTCCCCAAACCTCTACTTACTACAGCTGTCAAGGTAGGGGGAGTATAGAACAGTGCAGGGAAACAGTCATGTGTGCCCTTGACAGACTGGAGAAACTGTGTTATTACATTTTATATCATACCCGGGTGGCGATACAGTGCTCCCGACCGTGTTGTATTTTACTGTACGACCGGGCGTATAAACCGGGCTTACATAAAACGATTCGAACGCGTTTCGCCCCAACTGTGTGCACCACTTTCGAAAATTCGAATACAGGATTCGGATGTTGGAATTGATGTTGTTGCGGGTTTTTTTTTAGGGACACCAAATTTTCGCTCATTTCGCATTGAAAGACGTGTTTCCTAGGGTGGGTATGATATAAATAGAATGCAACACGGTGTATTCCGCATCGCCCTCGGTCTCGGCCCTCCCGCGAGTCGGATCGCGGTTGGGCCGATACCTCGGGCAATACGGAATACACCGTGTTGTATTCTATATGATTGTATAATTAAACATATTTTCAGTGCATACGTAGTATAAATTCGAGGGGATTCAATCCCCAGGATTTATTCCTCAGCTAACCGACATCTCGCACACGTACGCAGTCGTCCCTCAGTAAGACATCTGGAGCCGCAAAGTTCCCGTTTAGGCCACACCAATTTAATTTGTTGGTTCTCGGATTTTTTCAGAAAAAATATGAAGCGACAGGGCGAAAAAAAATAAAAAATAAAAACAGGCCTGGGCATCCTATTATAGCCCCAAATGCTAGAATTGGTGCCATGAAGTCAACACAAAAGACTGGGTTAAAATTTGAATAATGAATTTTGAACTTTTAATCAAACCAGTGCATTGGTAGATGTAATAACTGTAACAACTAGGAGTAACAGGTCTTTCTTTAACTGTTGGAGGCAAAATATGAGCATTTTTTAGTTGATTCAGAACCAGAATTTTTTTTTTTTTTTTTTTTGCAAATCAGAAAAAAATGAAGAGGCGAATCCGAGAACCAACAAATTAAATTGGTGTGGCCTTAGAACTTTATTTCAGCCTGTCACACGACCGGTTTCGCCTGTGTGGCTTCTTCAAGTGTACAGAGGCTAAATGACACAAGTGACATGAAGTTCTCAGTTATATACCTTTCCAGTGCACAGTGCCCTGATCAGTTACATGAGTTCGTAGTGCTCTGATCTGTTTAGTTACATGCAGATCGAAATGCTCTGACCTTAGTTGACCTATACATTGACGTCAGATATTTTTCTAGAACAATTTTACAATTTTATTTTCAGTGCATACGTAATAAGCAGGATATGACATGTACTTTGAATTTGCTTTTGTCTTTTAGCGGTCTGCTAAACAGCTAACAAAGCAGCTTATATCTATGACCATAATATAACTGTATCTGATTCAACAAAAATCACTTATACATGTAGCTATTTAAGTTCTTTATACATAAACAGCATTATATGTCATATGGGGAGGATAGACTGGTTTAAGTCCTGTCCTTGTACATTGTACTTCCTGCCTTTGTAGATGCATGTTTTAGAATTTAGTAGTTAATAAAAAACTTAATTTTATTTCGAGACTCTGTTTGGCCATGACCCTAAAACTTACCATGTACTTCATCCATCCTCTTGCCAAAAATGAAGTACATTTTGATGCATCAAAATAAACATTCTGAGTTGGTCAGTCTTACCAGATTTCCATAGACTTTTTCGTAGAATTTAGAACTTCAAAAATTTGCTTTTCTTGATTCATTAACATTGTCCCCTTTCTTGAAATTCCACTGAATACAGATTCTCACCATGAGTCTATTTACCTGTGTTCCAGGCTCTGAACCATTCATCTAATGACATCAAAATGGTGGCAGCCCAGGGGGTGAGCCACGTGGTGAAGAAGTCCAGCAACCCTCTGCCACTGAGTGTGTGCCGTGCCCTGGTGCCTGCCCTGGTTAGCAACACTAAGGAGAAGAACACGGCTGTCCAGGCCAGCAGTGAGCTGGCACTGGTGTCACTGCTGCAGCTCAGAAAGGGAGAGGACAACATGCAGGTGAGTGTGGGATTGTCCATTCAGCATCCTGGCCTTAACAATTTATTATACCTTCACAAAGGAGGTTGTGTTTTTGAGTGTGTATGTCTATCTGTGTGTGTGAACAGCATAAGTCAAGGATGCCTAGGTACATTGTAGATTATCTTGAGATTTAGTGTGTGAATACGTCTTGATTAGATCTCAAAATGACTAGATTTTGGGCTCTTACGTCGACCTTCTTCAGAAGTTACTAGTATGTTGAAGAAGGTTGATGTACACATGTAAGAGCAACTGAAAATTCGAGGTGAGCTACATGTACTTTAGCTTGTGTTGAAGTATGAAACTTCATCATGGAATGTACCAACATAGATGAGCTTTCATGCTAAGGCATATGATTGTCTGAACAGCTAGAAAAGTTTGACAGATGACTTTGCAGAATGATGTGTAAAAGGTAACATCTTTCCCAAAACTAGGAAAACATTGCAACCTTCCTTGAGAGTACAAATCCAAAATGTGAAGGTCTGGACTAAAAGCACGTCTGTGTCTTGCCTCTCCCCTAGGCTTGCCTGCGGACTCTGGACTCAGCAGCAGCAGAACACCTGAACGAGTGCCATAAACGGGCTCTGAAGAAGGTGGCTTCTCAACCTGAACCTAAGGAGGAAGACCTGGATGACACCATCATTTTGGCATAGGAATAGGATCCAGCCCTTTTTTTCTTCATTTTTGCTTTTCAAACTTTTGAAAGCTTTGATTCTAACTAAAACTCTTGAATACTGAGAAACTACAGATGTTTTAGAAAATATACAACGTGAGCTTGCAGTGTAACTTCTGTCACTGTGAACTGAAGACTACTGACTGTAAGTGTTGGTGCCTGATATAAAAGGATGGACATGTAGCTTCTTGATGATGTACAAAACTACTGGCCTTGGTTGGATGTTTTAGAACCATATTGGCAGTGGAATAGAGTCTTCTATAATGATTTTCCTTTGGCCTCAAGTCTTACATGTTTTGGAGGCATCACAATATCAGTCATAGACTCATACATGTAGGCACGAATCAGGCTGGCGTTCCTCTCTACAGCAGAAATTATCCTACTTTAATCATTGACTATACACAACTTGTGTATTCTGTTTTTACATTCAGTCATTGTACTTTCAACACAAAAGTAAAGAAGATGTCAGTGAGCCTACTGTAACATGTGTGCATGATTTACAATGTCGTAGAAGGACTCTTAAGTACTACATTGTACATGTAGAACAATTGGCCATGGTTTCAGTTGAGCATTTATTTCCTCCCTTTAGATTTGAATATTAAGTAAACTATTACTACACTGCTATATGTATTATGTATGACAATGGGATCTACATGTACATATACATGTACATGTCATGTCACAGTGCCAGGTCTATATATTATGGTTTTATTTACATTTGTACAATATGTCATGTAGTACAATGTACATTGTGTTGGATGAATATTGTTGTTCTCAACAGTATAGTAATTTGAGTTAACATATTACATATTATGTAGTAGGCAAATTTCTTCAATGTACAAAATTTGATACTGGCGTTACTATAGGACTTATTCAAAATCTCCCTTATGCTTAAAAGTAATTAAACATGGTCCCTTTAATTAAGAATTTGGCTAAAGTAGACAAGAAGTCTGAACGGCATTTCATGATCAGGTACAGTACAGTACTGTATTGTTTGCTCCAGGTACAGCCTATAAAGAAGGCTGCTAGCTGGGCTACACGAATAAAGTGAAGTTACTTATAATAGTCATAAAAACAAGAAATTAGCAGCCTGTGTGTCTGTGTAGCTTATCCTGGATTTGACAATAAATTGGTAAGTTTATTCGGTCATAGGAAGCTAGTTTGTAGTTACATCATCACAAGATTTTGATCATGTTTTGACGATTTAGTATAGTCCACATGGTCTACCCTAAAATCTCGCAATTTCTTCTTTGTGCAAACAGAAACTACATGTATCTATAAACCAAAAATTACAAAATGAAAAAGAACAAATCCCAAACTAAAGCATGCAGGAATTTGGACAAAGTTTCTGAAGGAACACCACCAGTAGTCAGGACAAGTACTTCTAGATGTCACCTAATATCAATTTGAGACACGTGATTAAAGCAGTGGTGAAAACATTAAGCCTCTACTGCTCTACTCTATATAGGTAGTCTCTACCAGATTAACTACGCTGGCTATAATAGGGAGATATTTGCCAGGGGAGTCTGGCCGCCTTGAGGTTGACTGGCCGCGCTGTTTAAACTAACCCTCCCGCGGACCGACTCTACTGGCCAGCTATTCCCTTCTTTTGCCGAATTCTACGATCCGTACCCCCGTAGGAAGGCCTGGTGGAGGCTACTATTTAGGGATGTTCGTATCTTCTTGATTTTTTTCTTTTTACAAACTGCCTGGCCCCAAATCTTCAAAATACATGTACTTGTGTTAACACTATTGATTCAGAAAAAAAAAACATTTGCACTGACTGAAGTGAAATCCATGCACATGTACACATGTTCAATGTATTGATGATTATTAAAGGAAACATTACTTTGTCACTTCGTTTTGTTTCTTTTAATGAATACGGCAAAAACCACATGGTGAATCCTGTATCTGCCTGGGAAATTCCAACATTAAAAAGTCCAAAAGTTTATGTGGTACATTGTGGGTACTTCAGGGGGCAAGCCTCGGAGCTTGTTACATGTACAATATAATTATTATAATATGTGCTGTTTACTGACTGATACACTCGTGTTTTCTGTTCTCCAGCTTTTGAACCCATCTCACCCAGAAATCACAACAAAAAACTAAGTGTATAAAACAGCACATCATGTCCAAAAGCCTTATCCATTAGCCTGTCATGGACGCTAGCTGCCTTCTCCCTGGGGCACCACGTACAATGTACGGTGTATAAGTACCTGCATACTGTCCAGTAAAAAAAATATGTTAGGCCATAGCAAGTAATTTTTATGGATGACATCAGCGCACGCATTGATTTTCGCCTGATTTTGGAAAAAAACCCACAAAATTTTGTTGCCCTCCGATGGTAGTCAGCATGGTGAAAATGGACAAAAGCCATCAGTTGTTTCAGTGACAAATGGGTGTCGTAATAGTTAGCACAATATAGGTAGATTATTATGAAACAAACGTATTTTTTAAATCAGTATGGACACATACAACTAGTTCATACTGGTTTATGAGGCAGGTCATTTACGATAGTTCAAATACCGGTTAGTACTAGTTTCGGCTTCCGTACAGTTCAGTTTATGAGTCACTGTAAGTGATTGAGCCCTGTGTTACGGTAGGCAGTCTCTAAATTTTAAACTCAGCAAACGTCCGTCACAATTGCTCCAGTTTCATGGCAAGTGTTGACAGTCTAAGGTCTTCCATCGCATATGAATATCCAGTGTTGAGTGTTGCAGCTGCCCATGATGGTACCACAAGCTATTTTCTACAATTGTTCCAGTTAATTGAGATGTATCTACAAGGACCAATAATACTGTTGAATTCAGGAATAAATCCAACATGGCACTCAGGCTTTTTTTGACTTTCAGAAACGTTTAAGCGTTTGATAACATTAATACAAACCACTGCAATAAATAACAATTTTCCTTTGGTGTAGAAAATATCCAAACCACAAGCTTGAATCCTTACTTAGGCCTGACCTTTTTCTCAACAGGTACTAGTTATTCTTTGACCAAAAATCAATTATCTCTTAAAACTCGCTAGTCTTTAATCTTAGTCTTTAATCTTAAATTTATTCTTTAGTCTTAAATTTCTCATGCGTAACTCACTGTCCCCTAAGGCGTTTCTCAAACTCTTGGATGCATGTATCAAGCCTACATTTGTTGTATACTCTCTAAGTAGAGGTTGGTGGCAAAGATTGTACCATATGCCCCATTTTCTCTCGCTATTCCCCACCATAGCCAACTTTTTTTGTCGAAGGTAATCATTCACCCTTCGGTTAACGTTTAAGATGAGTTAAACAGGTGTCAACATGCAGATAAACATGTAAACACAATCCTGGCTACCCCTGCAGCTGTAGAAACAGACTGTCTATGCTAGCGCTGTTCACTAACGTAAGTAAAAATGACAACCATCTCATTCACATGTTTTCACCAGTAGGTTTTATTGAATAACCACAATGTTCACAGTATTCCCTACATCGTTCGGATCTTGCAAGTGTTATATGTTAGACATTGACGCAAACGACTTGTTTGTTGATACTGTATTTTTGGTCTCTTGTGTAGGCAAGTGATATAAGAAAGAAATAGTTATGCCGCACAACGAATACTCAATACTGTGAACGCTAAAGAAAAACTCTTACAAGACTGCATTTTCACCATTTCTATTCATTAACCTAACGTTAAGTCCTGCCCTTTTGACGCCACTGACAACTCCTGTATTCAGGTTGTCTGGTAGGACGTCGCAGGTTCCGGAAGTTAGCGTCACTTCCGGGCGTCTGTAAAAAAAAAAATCACTATTAGCGACAGGGAAGAATTGCATAACTTACTATCTTGAGCGGATGTGAGGCCAGGAATAAAATCTTAGTACATGTAGAAGCAACTTTCTATCTGCGAGTTTATTGTACTAAAACAACATTTCAAATCTAAATCAGATTTCTTTCCTTTTTGTTATACACGAAGATACAAAAAATGAAGAACATTGGAATCTCCGTACATGTAAGTCAGGAGACAAACGCATATACATGAAGGGCTCGAAACGCTACAGCGACGCACATAGAAGGGTTTCATATGCATCCACTGACAGATGTACAAATGTAATATATGTGAATTTGATGGACAAACTGAAAATAATGTAATATAATGTTACTACAGTACGAATTGGAAAAGCGTTATTGTCAAATTTGTCTTAAAATCTGAAATTGTCTAAATTGTGAAATCATGTGGACAATCAAACAAGAGTTGCGCAGTTATCTGGGGCGGAACTGGGGCGTAGTGATGGACACAATGTCAGTGGTCGGACAGGGTGCAGACGATAGGACATTATAATAATAATGGGGTTTTTTATTTGAAACATTTCACAGCCCGAAGGCTGAATTACATGTCCCGTACATTGTTAAAAAAAAAAAAACTTGTGACAATTCAACTCTTGCACACTGAATGTTAAAATACCAGTTACATTAAAAGTGCTGATTAAAAATTGACATATAACGGCATGTACGTGTAGTAGGGTTGCATTACAGAGTTCTGTTTAAAAGCCGGACGAGGACGAACAAGCAGAGTCTTACAGGGCGAAAAATGAGCAAAAAGTGAAATTTCTTACCGTCTTCCTCCTCCTTCCTCAGGACTGACAGGAGCGACCGCATGTCTTCCTCCACCTCCCTAACATCTTCCTCCACCTCCCTAACCTCTTCCTCGACCTCCTTAACCTCTTCGTTGACCTCCTTCTGCTCAAGCTCTGGAAGGATGGGTACAGAAAGGCAGATAGGAGAGTTAAAGGGCGCATGCCAACATGACATACATAGAAGTACATAGACGGAAATATGGCACTGATTTTGTTTATTGTCTGGATTCAGTTAGAACGTACGTCTGTAAACCACTGTAGAAGCCTTATGATGTTAAAACTGTATTTGTTTATACTTTATATATATACATATATATATATATATATATATATATATTAAATAGTAATATATAGTACTTGTGGGTCATCTGTTACCAGTTTTGACTGACTTGATGACCTGTGTATTGATATGTTGTCAGTTTCCAATAAAGTAAAGTAAAGTTAAGTATTCATATATCGTTATATATAGTATACATACTGGTCAATGTTCGACGTCTGCGCCATCCCTCGACGTCATTGAGCAGTATTGCGGCGACAACCATCGTCACAAGCAGCGTGCGGACAAACAGCCTCATGGTTCAACTGAGGAGACAGGAAACGGTCAGAATAATTTGGATACTTTTCAGATACGTACAAACACTTGGTCACCCTGAGCATAGCCATAACGGACAGAAACACCTGGAAACAAGTAGTGCAAAGGCTGACTTGCGGTCGACAAATGACGACCGATTTTCTAAGACTTGTATTTTTCTATCAAAAGACAGAATACCTTATCGCGTCTCGGAGAGAGCTATTACTAATTAGGATTCTTTACGGCCGTGGACATATATATATCAGTACATCATTGAAACCCTACTACCAAACAGGTGTATAAATCATAAATGGGACATTTATGTAAATTTGATAAAAAAACTGAAAATGATATAATAATATAATTTAATGTGACTAGTTAATTGCCATAGACTGCGGAATGCCACAGTGTAATGGACCGCCGTGAAACCCGTCTCTCCCCGGCAAACTCCCTTGGCTGCAAAACCGTCCCTCCGCGACATAACTCGCGTCACTCGCCGAAAAAAATGAACGCCGCCCACAAGTCTGCGAAGGAGGCTACCTCAGGTGGTGTACTCCCTGACACCGCGCACAGACCGCTCGCTACCCGTAAGTCCTTGGGTTGGAGACTGGACCCTCTCTGGCTAATGGTTACAGCTTGGCCAATTTGATACTGTATTTTTGCCTATTTCCTTTTGTTACCCAACTCCAAGATCTGCTTGGAGATTACACTACCCGGTCCCCGGTAAACGTTGTCAATACCTCGACCATAGAAATGCACAACCCACGGTCGTTTGAAGTAGCTGGATAATATAACCTTTATATAATCACGTGTTTTTTGCGTCAACTCTAACAATCGCTTCCTATTTTGCAGGCTAGAGACGGTACAGTGCACAAACTTCAACTAAAATAGACCTAATCTAAAATACATTTACAACAAAGGAGCATATGTGTGGCAAAAACTAGAGAAAGATTCTCAGATGTTTCTAAGATACATACACACGTCCAGACACCGATAGGCTTAGCTGATCCGACCGGCCGCGGTCGGGCTGGTTGTTGCGACGGTGAAACCCCACATAAACTACTCAGACTCCAAGCAGAGGTTTAGGCTCCGGCTGATTTTTGACGTGTTTTATGCGTTTTTATCGGGCTTTGTTTCTTGTACTGATATCTTTTTTTTTAACGCCAGCCCAACACTTGGGTGGCGTATTTGATACTGTCTGGCAAATGGATGCTGCTTGGCCAATTTGATACTGTCTTTGAAGTCACCAAAAGATCTGCTTGGACACACAAGCAGATATATGAACAGAAAGTTCCATCTAAACAAACAAACAAACAAACAAACAAACAAACAAACGTTCCAGTTGCAACGATGAGTTGCTACTTACCGAATTTCTTGTCAGTCCGATCGCGGTGAGGTTGGCGTCCGGAGTTCTCACTTCTTCTCAGATCTGCTGGAGACGAGAGGATGGAATGAGGGAGTGCGCGGGGCTCCCGGCCTACTTCTAGTATTTAACTCTTCACGGTTAGCAATTATCTTAATTAGTCATAGGTGTGGCGATTGCGCAAAGTCCTTGTCTACATCTGCGGTAACGGTTAGTAATTATCTTAATTAGTCATAGGTGTGGCGATTTCCAAAGTCCTTGTCTACATCTGCGATAAAATCTCTGCGTTACGGGCACGCCATGTCTCATTCCGACCCTTCTACGTAAAGGTAGGTTTTACACTCCCTTGATGTCATGACTGGTACCCGATTCGTTAGATGAAGTTCAGATCAAAGGAGGTGGAGGTTCGGCTTGATAAGAAAGGCACGATGACCAAAAGTTAAAGTCTCCCAACAGTACAGCAGTACATCCCACCAACGGGCATACCCAAACAGACAAGCAGCATTAATAGGACATCCTTTGGGAATTATATTGTTTGTTGGGGATCCTTTGGGCACCGCAATTATGCTGGAGAGCAATTATGAGCAAATTTTCATTGATCTACAGCAGTTGTCTGTTCATGATAAACGAGCTTGTCATGATTTTATGCATGAGGTCAGCAACTTTTGTTCCGAATCTATTGAAGTCTTTGAGACCACGCACCGACATTTGTTTCTGGACACAAAATGATTTGAGTTCAGTCGGGCAGTTTCGATTGTAAGAAAAGGCAGGTGCTCATTGTGCGTTATTGTGAAAACGCAATCACAAAAGTTATCCTGTCTAGTCAAATTCCATCATAAAAGACCCACATCGGTTAAAAAAGCAGCTATTTCGCTGAAAACTACGCCATGTACTTATTGCCCAAACAAGTACACACAGGTATATCAGCAGATTGGTGTCGATCGGCAGCTAAGATCGGGAACTTATTAGGCGGCACAATGCCGATAATCATGGCTTATGCAGCGCAACATTCGTTCCTACATTTTGTATTTACCGGTAGTCAACTTTGCTCACCACCCTGGTCAACTCGGCCCACCCACCAAATTGACACAAAATATAGCAAAACTTCATGACTCAGCAAATCTTAACTTCTTTTTTCTGTCTTTCCAACTCAAATGCACAAACAGCACACGTCCGGATCGAATGCAAAATAAAAGGCTGCAGCGTCCAACGTTCGTTCATAACTGTACATTCTACAGACACCCTTTCTCTGGAGTTACAATGTACTAGTATTAGATGATTTCCCCCAAACCGTTCATATACTAGTATAGAAGAAATAAAACGTAACGTTCCCGCTAACTTTTAGGCGTTTTAAGTATACCGTCACCCGGAATAATGGCGGGTTTTCCTTAGTATTCAATCTATACTATCACACACTCCGTCTCTTTGTCATACACAGACAACTTCGAACTGTTTTTGACATTGAGGTTTTTGAAATCCAGAACCACGGGCGCAAGCAACGTCATTTTAACAGAGACCGCGTGCCTTTGTCAGACAACATCAAACTGTTGACTTCCAGGCTTTTGAAGGTATTTGGCGCGTTGGTTTTGTTTTGAAATCGCAAGGCTACATACAATTATTGCTCTGGGTCATTTAAAACCCAGGTCAACCTGAGCACTTCCAAGTAGTTCACAACAAACAAACAAACAAAGAAAGGAAAATAGAAACACTATAAATGTATTTGAAGACTTTAATCTTATACATAACAGAGCAACGACCAACTATGATTCAACTTTCTGTTGTTTCGTGCCCTTCCAAGTTAGGTTCATATATAGCATGTAAAGAAGCAAGCAGAATCAGATTTGAGACACAATTAGTAAAATGCTTGGTTCTATTTGTAATGTTTTCCACAAATATTTGTTTCCTCAAATGTTAGAATAGGTCAAGCGTATCATCTGTCCAAAAAAATCCGAAAGGGTCAGTCTAAACTGTCATATCTACACTATAGAGCAACGACCAACTATGAGGCAACTTTCTATTGTTTTATTTCCTTCAAAGCAAAGTTTACTTGTGTTCTTCATGCATAAAAAGAAGCAGAACCAGATTTGGGACAGAGTTAGAAAAACGCTTGTAAGGTTTTCCCAAACATATGTTTTCTCAATGTTTCGCTAAGTCAAACGTATCACCTGCCCTGAATATGGTAGTGTCGGTATAAACTGGTGTTCCGAGCAGGATTATATATACCAACTGGTCACATCTGTGCGGTTTTACAAAGATGAGTAGGCTCTACCAGGCACCGCGGATCGCTTGAAAAATAGTAGAAATTGGCCGAAATAAAGGAATAATACCAGGGGAGTTAGCCGGTCAGAGAAGCTCCAATTTGGGTCGCAAATTCAAATTGGAGCTTCTCTGACCGGCTAACTCCCCTGGTATTATTCCTTTATTTCGGCCAATTTCTACTATTTTTCAAGCGATCCTCGGTGCCTGGCAGAGGCTACCTTTTCACACACATAGGCTTTATTGTCAGCGTGTTTACGCATGTATGTAGGCAGGGCAGGCCTGTGAGCTGGCCTGAACCCACATTCCCCAACGCTTGTGTGCTGTCCTGTGTTGATTCAAACTGTATTTCCAGCAGAAAAGTCACACTGGTCACATTTCTACGGTTTCACACCTGTATGGGTTCTCATGTGTCTGGCCAGAGCAGACCTGTAGGCCGTCCTGAATCCACACTCTCCACATATATTGGGTTTCTGTCCAGTGTGTTTGTTCATGTGTTGTTTTAAATCACCTTTCAGTGTTGTAGAATAGTCGCACTGGTCACATCGATAGGGTATTACATCTGTAGTATGGGTTTTCTTGTGTTTGGAAAGATGAGACCTGTATGCCGTCCTGTATCCACACTCTCCACACATGTAGGCTTTCTCTCCAGTGTGTTTAGCCATGTGTTGTTCTAAATGGCATTTCCGTATAGTAGAATATTCGCACTGATCACACTTGAAAGGTTTCTCACCAGTATGTTTTCTCATATGTATTGATTGGTGGGCCGGCTTACTCTCTCCTTGCAGCCAAGGGCTGAATTGTGAGGAGCTTACAATGGTGGTGGGGCTTAATCGCAAGGGTCTGGAGCGGCTGCCATTCGGCGCTAACTCAGGTGACCTCAATATATGTATAGTTAGGCTGGACCTGTAGGTTGCCCTGTATCCGCACTCTTCACACATGAATCGTTTTCCCCCAGTGTGTTTAGCCATGTGTTTTTCTAAATGGCACTTTTGTGCAGCAGAATAGTCGCACCGGTCACATTCGTGGGGTTTCACACCTGTATGTATTGTCATGTGTAGTGCAAGAGTAGACCTGTAGGCCGTCCTATACCCGCAGTTTTCACACATGAAGGGTTTCTCTCCAGTGTGACTGTTCATGTGTTGGTCAAAATTGCCTTTATGTGCAGCAGAATAGTCGCACTGGTCACACTTGTAGGGTTTTTCTCCTGTATGTGTTCTCATATGTTTTGATATGGTTGATTTTCTATCCGTCCTGTAGTCACATTCCGTACACGCGTATCGTTTGTCCACAGTACGTTTCACCACAACCGTGTCCGTCTGCTGTGTACGGCCTGTACATCATACGGTACCGGTACGGGCGATTTCTGTTGTCCGCTGATTGTCTCGTTCCCAGGGTGCACTGTTGGAATTTCACAGCTTCTCTCGGCCATTTCTAAAAAGTATAACAACAATAAAGAATTAAAGCAGGCTGAATGACAAAGACGTGTTAACATAATAGAAGTTTATTGCAAACACATGCCCGAGGGCTAATTGCAAGTACAAACGAGTAACAACAAACAACATGAGAAAGAAGATACAATGGTATAAGAGACTACGTAATACTACATACTACAACATACGTGGTACTAATTTGGTTGGGTTTGACTTCTTCTTTTCAGGCAGTGGGATCCGGAGACGAATTTACCCACTTCGTCTATAATATGTGGGTTCTTTGATTTTAGTAGGAAAATTGTTTTCTTTTGTTCAGGAATAGTGGGAAAGTAAGGGTGAATTTTGGACACGATGGTAAATAATTGGTGTCTGATATCATCATAAAATGTACAATAATTAGACATGAAATGATATTCGTCTTCCACTGCGTTTGAGGAACAAAATTTACAGATCCTCTCCAACACGGGTAGTTTCATATATCGCCCTTTTTCGATTTCCAAGGGGTGGGCACTAATTCTAATCTTACTAATAGCGGAGCGCTGCTCGTAGTCACAATGTTCGAGATATTTTTCTATACAATATTCGGTTTTACATAATAAGCATACACAACATTTCATCCTAGAGCAGCAGTATGATCCAGTATAGCAAGTCGTATCTTGCATCTCGCATCATGTCAAACCCTTACATACTACGTATGATCCCTGTATATAAATTTTGTCAAGATTTACTGTTCCAGTAATCATTGATATTAAAAATGGTGTCAAAAATTCAAAGTCAATCGTATTGACTAAGAGGAGCGATAGTCACTAGCCTTTGAATCTACCTTCATGCCATGTACACGACAGCAAAAATAGTACGTGAAAAAAGATCAACTGAGGTCCCGTTTTTGGCAGCAAACTAAGGTAGTCTGATTACTAGTATTCTTCAGAAACGTAAAACCTAAAATCCCATACTCACTTTTGACAAAGAGCCAACTTAAGACTCTAAACAGACTGCCCTGCAATTCCAGAAGAAGCTGCTAGGGTGTCCAAACTACTGCCACTTCTTCCCTAGCCCAAGAGCTACATGTATCTATACCATGTCCAAAATTGGTGACTATAGCATGTCCAGATCATAAGATATCTAAAGATCATTACAATCTGTCCGCCGGTTCTTGATTTATCCTCCCTTGAAGATTTTACAACAAACTGCCATGCAGTTCCAGAAGAAGCTGCAGGAGGGGGGGCTCAAACTACTGTCACTTCTTCCCTAGCCCAAGAGTTTAGCCTCTACCAGGCTTCGGGAGGGGGCTAAAATGAGTAGAAATGGGCCAAATAGAACTGGTTATTAACATGCCAGGGGAGTTGGTCCGCCAGAGAGTACATAATTTGGGAGAAAATGTACTCTCTGGCGGACCACTGACTCCCCTGGCGTGTTATCCTTCTATTTGGCCAATTTCTACTCTTTTCAGCCTCCTCCCGAAGCCTGGTAGAGGCTACCAAGAGCTATCTACCACCCAAAATTGGTGACCCTAGCTTATTATTAGTAGCTAGCATGAGAAATTATCAAAACCGGAAGTTCTGCTGCAGTAACAAGGATCCTAAATTACATATACACACACGAGCGCGCGCGCTATATGGATAACATAACCTTCTTGGCGAAGGTAAAAAATGTCTCACCTGTGTGTTCCTATTCTTGTAGGGTCGATAAAACGTTGAAACGTATTTAGAACCGTCTTAGATTTACAGAAACTATCTTCCTGTCGCTGGTCAAAATGACGGACAAGCGCCAGCGGTCCCTGAGGTGAAAGGTCAAAAAGTCATACCTGATTACCCAATGAAACTGCTATGCGTCTGGCCTGAATCGGGGTGTACAGTTTATTAACCAGCAACTTCGTCAAGAAGGTTATATTTCCCGTAGCGTTTTTATGTATATATGTATTTGTGTAGTTTAGCACTATAACTCAAGAAGCTTTGAATGCCATGAAGGTGGGTAGGACTTGATGAGGCCTAGAAATGATTAAATTTTGGCTCCCCGGCCCTGGCGGCTTTCCTTGGTACTGCAGCGGAACTTCCGGTTTGGTATCTCGTGATCTGTACGTGCGCTCACTGAAGTCCCGGATTTTGGATGGTAGATAGCTTCTGTGCTCGGGAAGAAGTGACATTATAGTTCGGGGGCAGCCTGCTAGCCCCTAGCAGCTTGTTCTGGAACTGCAGGGCAGTTTCTTTAAAAATCTTCGAGGGAGGATAACTCAAGAACCGGTTAACGAATCGTCGAAATTTTTAGTACGTAGGTAGCTTAAGTGATGCTTGACATAATTGACAATCATGCAAATTATAATCTAATTTGCTTAATTAATCAGGAAATTCTATAAATCTGCGTTCCATAATAGGACTATGTACGAGACATATGAACATGAGGAACAGCGGGAAATATTGATTATGTAAATGAAGATCTAATTTGCATAATTAATGGCAATTCCCACATAGATGGTCCCATCACCATTACATATACTTATGTGGGAAAAGATTCATCGCCGAACGAAAAGTTGTTCTAGAACCGCAAACTCCTCGTGTGTTCTAGACTAGCAACGGCGTTCGATGTGATTTGTTTACAGTTCCGACTGACTGCTCTAAGAGACGGACGCTACGGGGAAAGGCTAGTTATTGAGTGGATGGCGTTCAGCACCAAGGACAGGTCTGATTGCATGTGTATGAAGGGCGTAAAGGGTTTCCTTCCAAATCTCCCGAGGCAACCTCATTAGAGACATCGTTTTAATTCAGTTCTCGCGTTCCACAGAGCGCAAGACAGACCAGCCTCGTTGGATTTAGGTACTGGTAATCGTAAGAATAAGGTAGTATTTGCTAATCCAGTCCGTTATAACTTTGTTCCTGTAGGCATCCTTTGACAACACTCGGAAGGTATATCAGTACCGCAACTTGTTACAGGAGCGCAACTTATTACAGAAAATACGGTAGAAATCCAGCCGAAATATACATTTTCGATAGCTGCTGACTAAATCACGATTCTACCAGCCTTGCTATTGATCAGGTGGAGGAGGCCCAATCGTGATATTGCGTCACACAGTATTTTTTTTTATACATGTAATAGCAAAAAGAAATACACATCAGTGAGAGATCAATAATAAGAATGGACTATTGCATATTTGTTGTAAACAATATAGCAATACCTATTATGACTATAAATCATGCTACATGTAGATTTCATGTGTCGTACAAATTCTCAGTGTAATATCAGCGAATAGTTATTTATCAGGTTCAACTTTGTAAACCACTGAGTATTGAGTTTCTTTTTGATATGCAAAAAGTAATAATGTATTATATATAATCTGTATTCGCAATGATTACCCTTTTTAATTTGTTGCCTATAGGTTTTGCATGCTGGCGAAGATATAGCAGAAGTATGATAGTAAAAGAACCCAAAATATATGAAACATTAACACTTGATAATTAAAAATCATATTGAAAGTGTAGGCTGTATCCAAAAAGATGTTTGGTGAGTTTGGTTAAAAGGTAAGGCCACACAAATTTAATTTGCTGTTTCTCGGAATCGCCACTTCAAAAAATCGACAAAGTAAAAGAAAAGTAATTTTACCCACAGGCTCTGCCCTTGAGGCCGCCAATGACAATAATTATGATATCAGTACTATTGCCATTCTGTTAAATAGAATCAATGAAAGCCATTATCCTCAATGCATAGGTGGAAATAAGATCATAGGTAGGTTATGAAAAGGGCAATATAAAATTGGTAGTAGTAATGTATTGTTTTTGTTTTGTTTCACTGTATGATATCAGAGTCCCCCCCCCCCATCCCGGCCCTGGTTTTACGACCAGAGAAGGATTTTATTTTTATTTTTTTTCGCCCGCTCACTTCATATTTTTCCTGAAAAAAATCCAGGAGCAACAAAATATATTGGTGTGGCCTAACAGTAGAAAAACAAGAAGGACAAAGATAACATGAGTACAGTATGTACAAGATGATGTTTTTATTTGTCCTCCCATACAGCATAACATCTTACAGTGTTGGAGATATATTTCTCTTGCCCTGTTCTGCTATAATTAAACATTCTGATGATTTTACACATGGAAAGTTCTTCATATTAATCACTTGGTCTTAATTCATGGACAATCATGCAGCTATATATCAACACTGGCAGGCCAGTTACTCTTCTCAATCAATGTGCTCTAGATCTGCTTTGTACCAAGATTTTCAATTCATACATGTACCAATGATCAAAATGTTTAACACTACTCTCTGATAGCGTGGCCTTGCTGGTGTAAACCCGCTGGACAGGGCCGCCTGGAGGTGCAGTGTGAAGTCCAGCCGACTGCTGCCTACCCGTGTGTCAGGGACGCCCGCAGCAGTATATATAAGCCAGGATTGTGAGTTTCTGACACAGTTCCTGAGACTTGTATAGTCACGTATAAGTCATGCTATCTTCAGGAATTGATCAAAAGTTCACAATGCAGACAATACCAGCTAGTGGCCACATTAAGTACGTGGACTACACACTGCAGCTAACCATATTAGAGTGGCGACATTCTCCTTAGAGACAAACCAATATTGTTTTATATGTAATTATTACATATACACACACGAGCGCGCGCGCTATATGGATAACATAACCTTCTTGGCGAAGGTAAAAAATGTCTCACCTGTGTGTTCCTATTCTTGTAGGGTCGATAAAACGTTGAAACGTATTTAGAACCGTCTTAGATTTACAGAAACTATCTTCCTGCCGCTGGTCAAAATGACGGACAAGCGCCAGCGGTCCCTGAGGTGAAAGGTCAAAAAGTCATACCTGATTACCCAATGAAACTGCTATGCGTCTGGCCGCCTTGAGGTTGACTGGCCGCGCTGTTTAAACTAACCCTCCCGCGGACCGACTCTACTGGCCAGCTATATTCCCTTCTTTTGCCGAATTCTACGATCCGTACCCCCGTAGGAAGGCCTGGTGGAGGCCACTATTTAGGGATGTTCGTATCTTCTTGATTTTTTTTCTTTTTACAAACTGCCTGGCCCCAAATCTTCAAAATACATGTACTTGTGTTAACACTATTGATTCAGAAAAAAAAAAACATTTGCACTGACTGAAGTGAAATCCATGCACATGTACACATGTTCAATGTATTGATAATCATTAAAGAAAAAATTACTTTGTCACTTCGTTTTGTTTCTTTCAATGATTACGGCAAAACCACATGGTGAATCCTGTATCTGCCTGGGAAATTCCAACATTAAAAAGTCCAAAAGTTTATGTGGTACATTGTGGGTACTTTAGGGGGCAAGCCTCGGAGCTTGTTACATGTACAATATAATTATTATAATATGTGCTGTTTACTGACTGATACACTCGTGTTTTCTGTTCTCCAGCTTTTGAACCCATCTCACCCAGAAATCACACAAAAAACTAAGTGTATTAAACAGCACATCATGTCCAAAAGCCTTATCCATTAGCCTGTCATGGACGCTAGCTGCCTTCTCCCTGGGGCACCACGTACAATGTACGGTGTATAAGTACCTGCATACTGTCCAGTAAAAAAAATATGTTAGGCCATAGCAAGTAATTTTTATGGATGACATCAGCGCACGCATTGATTTTCGCCTGATTTTGGAAAAAAAAACTCAAAATTTTGTTGCCCTCCGATGGTAGTCAACATGGCGAAAATGGACAAAAGCCATCAGTTGTTTCAGTGACAAATGGATGTTGTAATAGTTGGCACAATATAGGTAGATTATTATAAAACAAACGTATTTTTTATAAATCAGTATGGACACATACAACTAGTTCATACTGGTTTATGAGGCAGGTCATTTACGATAGTTCAAATACCGGTTAGTACTAGTTTCGGCTTCCGTACAGTTCAGTTTATGAGTCATTGTAAGTGATTGAGCCCTGTGTTACGGTAGGCAGTCTCTAAATTTTAAACTCAGCAAACTTCAGTAACAATTGCTCCAGTTTTATGGCAAGTGTTGACAGTCTAAGGTCTTCCATCGCATATGAATATCCAGTGTTGAGTGTTGCAGCTGCCCATGATGGTAGCTATTTTCTACAATTGTTCCAGTTAATTGAGATGTATCTACAAGGACCAATAATACTGTTGAATTCAGGAATAAATCCAACATGGCACTCAGGCTTTTTTTGACTTTCAGAAACGTTTAAGCGTTTGATAACATTAATACAAACTACTGCAATAAATAACAATTTTCCTTTGGTGTAGAAAATATCCAAACCACAAGCTTGAATCCTTACTTAGGCCTTTTTCTCAACAGGTACTAGTTATTCTTTGACGAAAAAGCAATTATCTCTTAAAACTCGCTAGTCTTTAATCTTAGTCTTTATCTTAAATCCTAAAGGCCGTTTCTCATTTAACTCTTGGATGCATGTATCAAGCCTACATTTGTTGTATACTCTCCAAGTAGAGGTTGGTGGCAAAGATTGTACCATATGCCCCATTTTCTCTCGCTATTCCCCACCATGGCCAATTTTGTTGTTGAAGGTAATCATTCACCCTTCGGTTAACGTTTAAGATGAGTTAAACAGGTGTCAACATGCAGATAAACATGTAAACACAATCCTGGCTACCCCTGCAGCTGTAGAAACAGACTGTCTATGCTAGCGCTGTTCACTAACGTAAGTAAAAATGACAACCATTTCATTCACATGTTTTCACCAGTAGGTTTTATTGAATAACCACCATGTTCACAGTATTCCCTACATCGTTCGGATCTTGCAAGTGTTATATGTTAGACATTGACGCAAACGACTTGTTTGTTGATACTGTATTTTTGGTCTCTTGTGTAGGCAAGTGATATAAGAAAGAAATAGTTATGCCGCACAACGAATACTCAATACTGTGAACCCTAAAGAAAAACTCTTACAAGACTGCATTTTCACCATTTCTATTCATTAACCTAACGTTAAGTCCTGCCCTTTTGACACCACTGACAACTCCGGTCTTCAGGTTGTCTGGTAGGTCGTAGGTTCCGGAAGTTAACGTCACTTCCGGGCGTCTGTAAAAAAAAAATCACTATTAGCGACAGGGAAGAATTGCATAACTTACTATCTTGAGCGGATGTGAGGCCAGGAATAAAATCTTAGTACATGTAGAAGCAACTTTCTATCTGCGAGTTTATTGTACTAAAACAACATTTCAAATCTAAATCAGATTTCTTTCCTTTTTGTTATACACGAAGATACAAAAAATGAAGAACATTGGAATCTCCGTACATGTAAGTCAGGAGACAAACGCATATACATGAAGGGCTCGAAACGCTACAGCGACGCACATAGAAGGGTTTCATATGCATCCACTGACAGATGTACAAATGTAATATATGTGAATTTGATGGACAAACTGAAAATAATGTAATATAATGTTACTACAGTACGAATTGGAAAAGCGTTATTGTCAAATTTGTCTTAAAATCTGAAATTGTCTAAATTGTGAAATCATGTGGACAATCAAACAAGAGTTGTGCAGTTATCTGGGGCGGAACTGGGGCGTAGTGATGGACACAATGTCAGTGGTCGGACAGGGTGCAGACGATAGGACATTATAATAATAATGGGTTTTTTTATTTGAAACATTTCACAGCCCGAAGGCTGAATTACATGTCCCGTACATTGTAAAAAAAAAAAAACTTGTGACAATTCAACTCTTGCACACTGAATGTTAAAATACCAGTTACATTAAAAGTGCTGATTAAAAATTGACATATAACGGCATGTACGTGTAGTAGGGTTGCATTACAGAGTTCTGTTTAAAAGCCGGACGAGGACGAACAAGCAGAGTCTTACAGGGCGAAAAATGAGCAAAAAGTGAAATTTCTTACCGTCTTCCTCCTCCTTCCTCAGGACTGACAGGAGCGACCGCATTTCTTCCTCCACCTCCCTAACCTCTTCCTCGACCTCCTTAACCTCTTCGTTGACCTCCTTCTGCTCAAGCTCTGGAAGGATGGGTACAGAAAGGCAGATGGGAGAGTTAAAGGGCGCATGCCAACATGACATACATGGAAGTACATAGACGGAAATATGGCACTGATTTTGTTTATTGTCTGGATTCAGTTAGAACGTACGCCTGTAAACCACTGTAGAAGCCTTATGATGTTAAAACTCTATTTGTTTATACTTATATACTTATGTAAGTTATAAGTATATATATATATATATATATATATATATTTATATATATATATATATATATATATATTACATAGTAATATATAGTACTTGTGGGTCATCTGTTACCAGTTTTGACTGCCTTGATGACCTGTGTATTGATATGTTGTCAGTTTCCAATAAAGTAAAGTAAAGTTAAGTATTCATATATCGTTATATATAGTATACATACTGGTCAATGTTCGACGTCTGCGCCATCCCTCGACGTCATTGAGCAGTATTGCGGCGACAACCATCGTCACAAGCAGCGTGCGGACAAACAGCCTCATGGTTCAACTGAGGAGACAGGAAACGGTCAGAATAATCTGGATATTTTTCAGATACGTACAAACACTTGGTCACCCTGAGCACAGCCATAACGGACAGAACCACCTGGAAACAAGTAGTGCAAAGGCTGACTTGCGGTCGACAAATGACGACCGATTTTCTATTTTTCTATCAAAAGACAGAATACCTTATCGCGTCTCGGGGAGGGACGCTTGAGGGGCATCGGGGTAAGTGGGGTACGTTATGTAAGACATTTTGAACCAATATCCTTTATTCCTTTATTTATTTACATATCAGTTTATTAGTTTGTGGTTGTATTTATGTTAGTCCGCATTTAGGGACGCTCTATGTATATGTGTCATTTGTATTTGTGGAAAATGAATTTTAAAAATTTAGAAAAAAGACTGTTGTTTTCTACGGCCGTGGACTACTTTAAAACTCCAAGGTGCGAGGGGACTTGTACTGAGGTCCTGGTGGGGGGGGGGGCGTCTTCTTCTCTGGAGATGAAGGAATGCAGAAGTACTAGTGGAATACTAGGGACATAATCAATATGTCTGCGCCCTGTAATGATGTGGATGAGTAATTTTATCAGAAGTAGCTATATATATAGCTAGGTCAGCCATTGGCCTGTGTTACACAGGCTCTCGGCCGGAGGTTAATAACCCCCAACCTAGGGGCGGCGGCCGCCAGGAGCGCGGTTTAGTCAGGCCGGCTAGGTCAGCCATGCGGTTTGGATCTTATCTTCTAGATAGTTCAGAAAAGGCATTACTTGTTGATTCTAATTTAACAACCCTAACCACAGGACCAACTGCTTAATATTTCTGATTCGGATTCTTTACGGCCGTGGGCATATATATATATCAATACATCAGTGAAATCCTACTGCCAACAGGTGTAGAAATGTGACATTTATGTGAATTTGATGAAAAAAACTGAAAATGATGTACATGTAATAATATAATGTGACTAGTACGCTTTTAGTAACGATTGAAAAAAGCGTTAGTGTCAAATTTATCTTAAAATCTGAAATCGTGTGCAAGCCAGAATTGCGAAATTAACTGAAAACTGGAGTGGAATGGTTTTTGATTGACAGAAAGGGAGGCGTTAATTGCGATAGACTGCGGAATGCCACAGTGTAATGGACCGCCGTGAAACCCGTCTCTCCCCGGCAAACTCCCTTGGCTGCAAAACCGCGGCCGCCCCTCAGCGACATAACTCGCGTCGCTCGCCGAAGAAACTTTACTAACGCCGCCCACAAGTCTGCGAAGGAGGCTAGTCCCTCCGCGACATAAGTCATTACTTGCGTCGCTCGCCGAAAAAATGAACGCCGCCCACAAGTCTGCGAAGGAGCCCCCCCCCCGGTGGTGTACTCCCTGACACCGCGCACAGACCGCTCGCTACCCGTACATGTAAGTCCTTGGGTTGGAAACTGGACCCTCTCTGGCTAATGGATACAGCTTGGCCAATTTGATACTGTATTATTTGCCTATTTCCTTTTGCTATCCAACCCCAAGATCTGCTTGGAGATTACGCTACCCGGTCCCCGGTAAACGTTGTCAATACCTCGACCATAGAAATGCACAACCCACGGTCGTTTGAAGTAGCTGGATAATATAACCTTTATATAATCACGTGTTTTTTGCGTCAACTCTAACAATCGCTTCCTATTTTGCAGGCTAGAGACGGTACAGTGCACAAACTGCAACTAAAATAGACCTAATCTAAAATACATTTACAAGAAAGGAGCATATGTGTGGCAAAAACTAGAGAAAGATTCTCAGATGTTTCTAAGATACATACACACGTCCAGACACCGATAGGCTTAGCTGATCCGAACGGCCGCGGTCGGGCTGGTTGTTGCGACGGTGAAACCCCACATAAACTACTCAGACTCCAAGTAGAGGTTTAGGCTCCGGCTGATTTTTGACGTGTTTTAGGCATTTTTATCGGGCTTTGGCCGGATTTACACGGGGCAAAAAATCAATGTCGTACGACATTCGACGCGCGGCGCGACGCGCGGCGCGACGCAGAATGTCGTACGACATTGATTTTCATGCGTGTAAAACCGCGCGCCACCGACGCGCGGCGCCGCGCGTCGTTTTTTCTGTGGCGCATCGAGGAGGTGCCACAAGTGCGTCGCGACACTCAGCGGGGAGTCTGCGTCGCGGCCCAGCAGCGTGTAAACAGCCCTGCGTCGCGCGCAGCCCGTTTCTGCTTTGCAATTTTCTCTTTTTCCCGCGCTAGCCCGAACCCACGCCACGCTCGTCTGTTTGTTTCTGTTCTTACTTCTAGAATTCTGAGTATCATATCACGTTCTCCTTGTTGTTTCGTCGGATTTTTGTTGCTGATTGTTTCGTAAGCATGGCGGAGGTAAACAGCAGTAACTGGAGCAGCACGGCCGGAAACCCGATGCTTGATCGGCGTGTGGAACTGTGACAGATCTAGAATTCGCAGCAAAATGGAGACTCACAAAAAGAAGGAGGCATTCGGGCAGATTGCCGAAGCCATGCTGCAAGAAGGATACAACAGGAACGCAAAACAAGTACAGAAGAAGATCAGGGATCTTAGTTTATAATAGGTACTCCTCGCGGCGGTCAGGGTTCACCACATGTGACGCAGCGCGCCGCAGCCCGCCGCAACCATTTTGCAGTGCGCCGCAGCTGCGGCGCGCAGCGGGAGTTACAGTCGATACGTGTAAAAGCAAAAGTGTCCTAGGCGAGTGACAAACGCCGCGCGTCGAATGTCGTACGACATAGATATTTTGCCCCGTGTAAATCCGGCCTTTGTTTCTTGCACTGATATCTTTTTTTTTACGCCAGCCCAACACTTGGGTGGCGTATTTGATACTGTCTGGCAAATGGGTACTGCTTGGCCAATTTGATACTGTCTTTGAAGCCACCAAAAGATCTGCTTGGACACACAAACAGCTATATGAACAGAAGATTCCATCTAAACAAACAAACAAACAAACAAACAAACAAACGTTCCAGTTGCAACGATGAGTTGCTACTTACCGAATTTCTTGTCAGTCCGATCGCGGTGAGGTTGGCGTCTGGAGTTCTTCTCACTTCTTCTCAGATCTGCTGGAGACGAGAGGATGGAATGAGGGAGTGCGCGGGGCTCCCGGCCTATTTAACTCTTCACGGTTAGCAATTATCTTAATTAGTCATAGGTGTGGCGATTGCGCAAAGCCCTTGTCTACATCAGCGGTAACGGTTAGTAATTATCTTAATTAGTCATGGGTGTGGCGATTTCCAAAGTCCTTGTCTACATCTGCGATAAAATCTCTGCGTTACGGGCACGCCATGTCTCATTCCGACCCTTCTACGTAAAGGTAGGTTTTACACTCCCTTGATGCCATGACTGGTACCCGATTCGTTAGATGAAGTTCAGATCAAAGGAGGTGGAGGTTCGGCTTGATAAGAAAGGCACGATGACCAAAAGTTAAAGTCTCCCAACAGTACAGCAATACATCCCACCAACGGGCATACCCAAACAGACAAGCAGCATTAATAGGACATCCTTTGGGAATTATATTGTTTGTTGGGGATCCTTCGGACACCGCAATTATGCTGGAGAGCAATTATGAGCAAATTTTCATTGATCTACAGCAGTTGTCTGTTCATGATGAACGAGCTTGTCATGATTTTATGCATGAGGTCAGCAACTTTTGTTCCGAATCTATTGAAGTCTTTGAGACCACGCACCGACATTTGTTTCTGGACACAAAATGATTTGAGTTCAGTCGGGCAGTTTCGATTATAAGAAAAGACAGGTGCTCATTGTGCGTTATTGTGAAAACGCAATCACAAAAGTTATCCTGTCTAGTCCAATTCCATCATAAAAGACCCACATCAGTTAAAAAAGCAGCTATTTCGCTGAAAACTACGCCATGTACTTATTGCCCAAACAGGTACACACAGGTATATCAGCAGATCTAGATTGGTGTCGATCGGTAGCTAAGATCGGGAACTTATTAGGCGGTATAATGCCGATAATCATGGCTTATGCAGCGCAACATTCGTTCCTACATTTTGTATTTACCGGCAGTCAACTTTGCTCACCACCCTGGTCAACTCGGCCCACCCACCAAATTGACACAAAATATAGCAAAATAGCAACTTCATGACTCAGCAAATCTTAACTTTTTTTTCTATCTTTCCAACTCAAATGCACAAACAGCACACGTCCGGATCGAATGCAAAATAAAAGGCTGCGTCCAACGTTCGTTCATAACTGTACATTCCACAGACACCCTTTCTCTGGAGTTAGGTGATTTCCTCCAAACTGTTCATATACTAGTATAGAAGAAATAAAACGTAACGTTCCCGCTAACTTTTAGGCGTTTTAAGTATACCGTCACCCGGAATAATGGCGGGTTTTCCTATTCAATCTATACTATCCACACTCCGTCTCTTTGTCATACACAGACAACTTCGAACTGTTTTTGACATTGAGGTTTTTGAAATCCAGAACCACGGGCGCAAGCAACGTCATTTTAACAGAGACCGCGTGCCTTTGTCAGACAACATCAAACTGTTGACTTCCAGGCTTTTGAAGGTATTTGGCGCGTTGGTTTTGTTTTGAAATCGCAAGGCTGCATAGTACATACAATTATTGCTCTGGGTCATTTAAAACCCAGGTCAACCTGAGCACTTCCAAGTAGTTCATAACAAACAAACAAAGAAAGGAAAATAGAAACACTATAAATGTATTTGAAGACTTTAATTTTATACACAACAGAGCAACGACCAACTATGATTCAACTTTCTGTTGTTTCGTGCCCTTCCAAGTTAGGTTCATATATAGCATGTAAAGAAGCAAGCAGAATCAGATTTGAGACACAATTAGTAAAATGCTTGGTTCTATTTGTAATGTTTTCCACAAATATTTGTTTCCTCAAATGTTAGAATAGGTCAAGCGTATCATCTGTCCAAAATCCGAAAGGGTCAGTCTAAACTGTCATATCTACACTATAGAGCAACGACCAACTATGAGGCAACTTTCTATTGTTTTATTTCCTTCAAAGCAAAGTTTACTTGTGTTCTTCATGCATAAAAAGAAGCAGAACCAGATTTGGGACAGAGTTAGTAAAACGCTTGTAAGGTTTTCCCAAACATATGTTTTCTCAATGTTTCGCTAAGTCAAACGTATCACCTGCCCTGAATATGGTAGTGTCGGTATAAACTGGTGTTCCGCGCAGGAGAATATACAAACTGGTCATATCTGTGCGGTTTTACAAAGATCAGTTCTTCCCTCTGTCCACAAAGGTGTCAACTGTCATGTCGTCTGAATGGATTTACTAGTAAGGTCCCTTTTCACACACATTGTCAGCGTGTTTATGCATGTATGTAGGCTGGGCAGGCCTGTGAGCTGGCCTGAACCCACATTCCCCATACACGAACGGTTGTGTGCCGTCTTGTGTTGATTCGAACTGTATTCTGTATTTCCAGCAGAATAGTCACACTGGTCACATTTCTATAGTTTTACACCTGTATGGGTTCTCATGTGTCTGGCCAGAGCAGACCTGTAGGCCGTCCTGAATCCACACTCTCCACATATATTGGGTTTCTGTCCAGTGTGTTTGTTCATGTGTTGTTTTAAATCACCTTTCAGTGTTGTAGAATAGTCGCACTGGTCACATTGATAGGGTATTACATCTGTAGTATGGGTTTTCTTGTGTTTGGAAAGGTGAGACCTGTATGCCGTCCTGTATCCACACTCTCCACACATGTAGGCTTTCTCTCCAGTGTGTTTAGCCATGTGTTGTTCTAAATGGCATTTCCGTATGGTAGAATATTCGCACTGATCACACTTGAAAGGTTTCTCACCAGTATGTTTTCTCATATGTATAGTTAGGCTGGACCTGTAGGTTGCCCTGTATCCGCACTCTTCACACATGAATCGTTTTCCCCCAGTGTGTTTAGCCATGTGTTTTTCTAAATGGCACTTTTGTGCAGCAGAATAGTCGCACCGGTCACATTTGTGGGGTTTCACACCTGTATGTATTGTCATGTGTAGTGCAAGAGTAGACCTGTAGGCCGTCCTATACCCGCAGTTTTCACACATGAAGGGTTTCTCTCCAGTGTGACTGTTCATGTGTTGGTCAAAATTGCCTTTATGTGCAGCAGAATAGTCGCACTGGTCACACTTGTAGGGTTTTTCTCCTGTATGTGTTCTCATATGTTTTGATATGGTTGATTTTCTATCCGTCCTGTAGTCACATTCCGTACACGCGTATCGTTTGTCCACAGTACGTTTCACCACAACCGTGTCCGTCTGCTGTGTACGGCCCCGTACATCATACGGTACCGGTACGGGCAATTTCTGTTGTCCGCTGATTGTCTCGTTCCCAGGGTGTATTCTTGGAATTTCACAGCTTCTCTCGGTCATTTCTAAAAAGTATAACAACAATAAAGAATTAAAGCAGGCTGAATGACAAAGACGTGTTAACATAATAAGCATACACAACATTTCATCCTAGAGCAGCAGTATGAAATCCAGTATAGCAAGTCGTATCTTACAAACATCTCGCATCATGTCAAACCCATACATACATGTAGGCATAGCTTACTCTCCAAGCAGAGGTTTGGGTTTTGGGCTTATTTTTGGTGTGTTTTTACTAGTAGGCTTTTTTATCGGGCTTTCTTTTTTCACTGAAATTTTGTTTCCACTCAACCCAACTTGGAGAGTAGGCATAGCTACGTATGATCCCTGTATATAAATTTTGTCAAGATTTACTGTTCCAGTAATCATTAATATTAGAAATGGTGTCAAAAATTCAAAGTCAATCGCATTGACTAAGTGGAGCGATAGTCACTAGCCTTTGAATCTACCTTCATGCCATGTACACGACAGCAAAAATAGTACGTGAAAAAAGATCAACTGAGGTCCCGTTTTTGGCAGCAAACTAAGGTAGTCTGATTATTCTTCAGAAACGTAAAACCTAAAATCCCATACTCACTTTTGACAAAGAGCCAACTCAAGACTTTAAACAGACTGCCCTGCAATTCCAGAAGAAGCTGCTAGGGTGTCCAAACTACTGCCACTTCTTCCCTAGCCCAAGAGCTACATGTATCTATACCATGTCCAAAATTGGTGACTATAGCATGTCCAGATCATAAGATATCTAAAGATCATTACAATCTGTCCGCCGGTTCTTGATTTATCCTCCCTTGAAGATTTTTAAACAAACTGCCATGTAGTTCCAGAAGAAGCTGCTAGGGGGTGGGTGGGTTCAAATTACTGTCACTTCTTCCCTAGCCCAAGAGTTTAGCCTCTACCAGGCTTCGGGAGGGGGCTAAAATGAGTAGAAATGGGCCAAATAGGACTCAGTTATTAACATGCCAGGGGAGTTGGTCCGCCAGATAGTACATTAATGAGGGCCTGCATGGGGGGGTAGTGATTACGAATTACGCAATATTTTTGCCGCTGATTACGAATTACGTTAAATTCTCAGAGCTGATTACGCCTTTACGATTTACGGAAAATGTACTATTACGAATTACGTTGATTTTTGGGGTGTCTGCCTACGGATTACGGAGACTAAAAAGCCCTGATTACGCCTTACGAAAAAGGGCATGCAGGCCCCCATTAATTTTGGGGAAAATGTACTCTCTGGCGGACCAACTCCCCTGGCGTGTTATCCTTCTATTTGGCCCATTTCTACTATTTTCAGCCTCCTCCCGAAGCCTGGTAGAGGCTACCAAGAGCTATCTACCATCCAAAATTGGTGACCCTAGCATGAGATATCAAAACCGGAAGTTCTGCTGCAGTAACAAGGATCCTAAATTACATATACACACGCGCGATGGATAACATAACCTTCTTGGCGAAGGTAACAATGTCTCACCTGTGTGTTCCTATTCTTGTAGGATCGATAAAACGTTGAAACGTCTTTAGAACCGTCTTAGATTTACAGAAACTATCTTCCTGCCGCTGGTCAAAATGACGGACAAGCGCCAGCGGTCCCTGAGGTGAAAGGTCAAAAAGTCATACCTGATTACCCAATGAAACTGCTATGCGTCTGGCCTGAATCGGGGTGTACAGTTTATTAACCAGCAACTCCGTCAAGAAGGTTATATTTCCCGTAGCGTTTTTATGTATATGTATTTGTGTAGTTTAGCACTATAACTCAAGAAGCTTTGAATGCCATGAAGGTGGGTAGGACTTGATGAGGCCTAGAAATGATTAAATTTTGGCTCCCCGGCCCTGGCGGCTTTCCTTGGTACTGCAGCGGAACTTCCGGTTTGGTATCTCGTGATCTGTACGTGCGCACGCTGAAGTCCCGGATTTTGGATGGTAGATAGCTTCTGTGCTCGGGAAGAAGTGACATTATAGTTCGGGGGCAGCCTGCTAGCCCCTAGCAGCTTGTTCTGGAACTGCAGGGCAGTTTCTTTAAAAATCTTCGAGGGAGGATAACTCAAGAACCGGTTAACGAATCGTCGAAATTTTTAGTACGTAGGTAGCTTAAGTGATGCTTGACATAATTGACAATCATGCAAATTAGAATCTAATTTGCTTAATTAATCAGGAAATTCTATAAATCTGCGTTCCATAATAGGACTATGTACGAGACATATGAACATGAGGAACAGCGGGAAATATTGATTATGTAAATGAAGATCTAATTTGCATAATTAATGGCAATTCCCACATAGATGGTCCCATGACCATTACATATACTCTAATATGTGGGAAAAGATTCATCGCCGAACGAAAAATTGTTCTAGAACCGCAAACTCCTCGTGTGTTCTAGACTAGCAACGGCGTTCGATGTGATTTGTTTACAGTTCCGACTGACTGCTCTAAGAGACGGACGCTACGGGGAAAGGCTAGTTATTGAGTGGATGGCGTTCAGCACCAAGGACAGGTCTGATTGCATGTGTATGAAGGGCGTAAAGGGTTTCCTTCCAAATCTCCCGAGGCAACCTCATTAGAGACATCGTTTTAATTCAGTTCTCGCGTTCCACAGAGCGCAAGACAGACCAGCCTCATTGGATTTAGGTACTGGTAATCGTAAGAATAAGGTAGTATTTACTAATCCAGTCCGTTATAACTTTGTTCCTGTAGGCATCCTTTGACAACACTCGGAAGGTGGTATATCAGTACCGCAACTTGTTACAGGAGCGCAACTTATTACAGAAAATACGGTAGAAATCCAGCCGAAATATACATTTTCGATAGCTGCTGACTAAATCACGATTCTACCAGCCTTGCTACTGATCAGGTGGAGGAGGCTCAATCGTGATATTGCGTCACACAGTATTTTTTTTTATACATGTAATAGCAAAAAGAAATACACATCAGTGAGAGATCAATAATAAGAATGGACTATTGCATATTTGTTGTAAACAATATAGCAATACCTATTATGACTATAAATCATGCTACATGTAGATTTCATATGTGTCGTACAAATTCTCAGCGTAATATCAGCGAATAGTTATTTATCAGGTTCGACTTTGTAAACCACTGAGTATTGAGTTTCTTTTTGATATGCAAAAAGTAATAATGTATTATATATAATCTGTATTCGCAATGATTACCCTTTTTAATTTGTTGCCTATAGGTTTTGCATGCTGGCGAAGATATAGCAGAAGTATGATAGTAAAAGAACCCAAAATATATGAAACATTAACACTTGATAATTAAAAATCATATTGAAAGTGTAGGCTGTATCCAAAAAGATGTTTGGCGAGTTTGGTTAAAAGGTAAGGCCACACAAATTTAATTTGCTGTTTCTCGGAATCGCCACTTCAAAAAATCGACAAAGTAAAAGAAAAGTAATTTTACCCACAGGCTCTGCCCTTGAGGCCGCCAATGACAATAATTATGATATCAGTACTATTGCCATTCTGTTAAATAGAATCAATGAAAGCCATTATCCTCAATGCATAGGTGGAAATAAGATCATAGGTAGGTTATGAAAAGGGCAATATAAAATTGGTAGTAGTTATGTATTGTTTTTGTTTTGTTTCGCTGTATGATATCAGAGTCCCCCCCCCCTTTCCATCCCTGGTTTTACGACCAGAGGAGGATTTTATTTTTATTTTTTTTCGCCCGCTCACTTCATATTTTTCCTGAAAAAAATCCAGGAGCAACAAAATATATTGGTGTGGCCTAACAGTAGAAAAACGAGAAGGACAAAGAAAACATGAGTACAGTATGTACAAGATGATGTTTTTATTTGTCCTCCCATACAGCATAACATCTTACAGTGTTGGAGATATATTTCTCTTGCCCTGTTCTGCTATAATTAAACATTCTGATGATTTTACACATGGAAAGTTCTTCATATTAATCACTCGGTCTTAATTCATGGACAATCATGCAGCTATCAACACTGGCAGGCCAGTTACTCTTCTCAATCAATGTGCTCTAGATCTGCTTTGTACCAAGATTTTCAATTCATACATGTACCAATGATCAAAATGTTTAACACTACTTTCTGATAGCGTGGCCTTGCTGGTGTAAACCCGCTGGACAGGGCCGCCTGGAGGTGCAGTGTGAAGTCCAGCTGACTGCTGCCTACCTCTGTGTCAGGGACGCCCGCAGCAGTATAATATAAGCCAGGATTGTGAGTTTCTGACACAGTTCCTGAGACTTGGAGTCACGTATAAGTCATGCTATCTTCAGGAATTGATCAAAAGTTCACAATGCAGACAATACCAGCTAGTGGCCACATTAACTACATGTACGTGGACTACACACTGCAGCTAACCATGTTAGAGTGGCGACATTCTCCTAAGAGACAAACCATTATTGTTTTCCAACTGCACTCTATGGTTCAAAGAAAACGTGTTACTCTGGTTTAGAGATGACGCCTTCTTGCATGAGGAAGTCAAAGAGTTTCCTAGTTTTGTTGACGTCAATCTTGAGCAGCTGCCTGGCCTGAGCTAACCTCAAACCGCCCTGCCTCTCAGCTTCCCTCTGTAAGATGTCTTTGTACTCGAAGAAAGCCTCTGGGAGGAACCGGACCTGGGCACACATCTGTTAGACAAAGTAGACAATATTCTGGTTGTTGATATACATTGTACAGTATCCACAAAGAAACATTTGAGGGCATTAAATGGCTTCCTACAGTGCCATACATATAGCATACAACACGGTGTATTCCGTATTGCCCGAGGTATCCGCCCGACCGCGAGTCAGATCGCCCAAAGGCCGGAGGGCGATCCGACTCGCGGGAGGGTCGAAACTGAGGGGGATGCGGAATACACCGTGTTGCATGCTATTTATATCATACCCACCCTAGAAAACACGTCTTTCAAGGCGAAATGAGCGAAAATTTGGTGTCCCTAAACAAAAAAACTGCAACAACATCAATTCCAACGTCCGAATCCTGTATTCAAATTTTCGAAAGCGGCGCACACGCGTATGGTTGGGGCGAAACGCTTTCGAATCGTTCTATGGAAGCCCGATTTATACACCCGGTCGTACAGTAGAATACAACACGGTCGGGAACACTGTATCGCTGCCCGGGTATGACATAAAAAAAGTTACACAATACAGCCTGTAAGAAAAACCACTATCATTAATACCAAACATACAAACTGAGGGACCCCGGTACAGGATACATTTTTTGTAGGAAAATTTAAAATGAAATCAATTTAAAGCTGTGCATCAAAAAAAAGAATGGAAAAAAAACATGAGTGCATATATTCCCAAGCAGACTGACAAATGTACCCATAAATTTCTGAAAATTTGTCCATCCCTGCATGTATATTGTGGCTGTAAAGCTCCACACCACTAAATCTAAAGTTAGTTAAAAACATATGACACTATACATCAGATTCTATCTGTTATTATAGTCAGGAAAGCACTGGAAATAAACAGAAAAGTTTTAGTAATACTGTACCTCTTTTTCTGCTTCAGTGAGTTTATCATACCCTGCAAACTGTGTGAGGTCCAAAGGTGGGGCACTTCTACGAGCTGATAGAAAAAAAATGAATAAAAAGTATTACCAGACTGAGTAAATATTTGTATAATTATCATAATTATTCAATACACAATAACAACAGTGCAGGCACACAAGACAGCCAGCATATCATATGAGGCTTCGCTGAACAGAAGTATTCTGGCCTCTAGTCTGCTAAAGGAATACAGTTTGCCACCTTTTAGCGGACAAACTCCCCTGGCATGTTAGCTATCATGTATTTGGCCAGTTTTTACTCTTTCCAGCTGCTTCTTAAGCCTGTTAGATGCTAGAAGAATCCTACTTTTCTATTACAAAAGGCTGTGGCCCTGAAAATTCAGGAAAAGTTCCAACACAAAGCTTTATAGTCTCTGCTCTGTCCCTGAACCAGCTAACATGTGTATGTACATTTGTAACAGACCATCCTTATCTAATAAAGTTGTCAGTCTGTTGTACATTCCAGGTCTGCACATGTGCACTATCAATATATATAAAATGACAGTTGTGTTTTAATTCACATGAACAACAATCGAAGTTACAATTTATTAATGATTCGAGATTCATTAACTTTCACAGAGGTACCAGGTAAATTCACACCAACAGTACCGGACCTTTTCAGTTGGGTGTAAGTATACAGTAACTGAAGTTCTTGATGTTAACCAATAAAATAAAACTTGAGTTTCAATTACTGGAGTTCTTGATGTTGTAATTCCAATAAGAATAAATATACTGGAGTTTCAATTACAATGCAGGTACAGAGAATATCAGGTAGTAATGCAGACCACTGACCTGTGGATGATAGAGGTAGGAAAGGGACGTTACTTGGATTTCCATCCCTGCAAGAAAAAATGACATCTTTCAAACTCATAGCTAAAAAGCATTTTATAGACATACAGAATCTGATATACATTATTAGATGTTTAGATATTTTTGATACCAGTAGTGAACTACATTGAATGCATTGTGTTTTCTTTTGTGAGAAAAAGTCACAACTTAAGTGACTTCTTATAACGGTCTCAAGCTAAAAAAAACATGAACGTCAAATGGATGCAGCTTTATTGAGGTCTTGCGACATACAAAAAAAACCAGTCTGTATGACCCAACTTTGATGGTCTCGTAGTCATAGACACAAGAAAAATTTTGTTTCAGTTGACAATTTAGAACACAAATCAGATTTTTTTACATGTATCTCAAAATATCGGCAACAACATGCACTATGTAATTTGCGGAGCTGTCAAGTTTATCCAAATTCAAATACAACGTTATATCCATAACAGTGATTGTAGCAGTTCCTAACCTACATGTAAATAGACTGGTACATGTACATGTATGCAATGACAATCTGAATGTTATTTCAGAAGCATGTCTACAGAAGTGGTGAAATACATGTGTAAGCACTCACATGTGGGCCTGGCGATGCAGCCATTGCTGACAGGCAAACTCATCCTAAAAGTGAAAGACAAAGGAGTCATGTTTATTACACTTAGTGCCACAATAGGAAGGCTGATAGAACATCCAAGAACATCATGCATACACATGACATTTGTACATGTAGGCTGAGTAATCACTTTAGAACAGGGCAACCTGATTGGCTAATCTAGTCAATGCAAACTGAGTATGATGTCAAAACACAACATCTGGGACCTTCCAGAGAACTATGAGAACAAGGAACTCAATGGACTTTGCAAAGTCTCTCAACAAGTCATTAGCAAGCCCCCCCCCCCCCCATGCATAGTGGCCCAACATCCACACATTTGTCCTGATGTGGTACCTGCATGTTGCTGAGGACATCCGTCAGCATATGTCTCCTTCCAACTTCCTCCTCCCTACGACGCCTTAGCCTCTCAAACAGGAGCCCAGCTGGAGGTGGACACAGGAACAACATTCAGTGTCAGGTCATTCCAAGGACCATTTTGTTGGACAAACTTCAAATTGAAAGAACACAAATTTCCATATCGTACTCAGCACCTACAGTGTACATGTACAGTAAGTATACAGTAATTGACAATATTGGAGGTAAATGAATTATTTATTTCTTTACAGTAACTTGTAAGACACATTTTGAGAATCTTTTGTATTGTGCTCTGTGTGCAACCTTACATGTACCTCTAAAGGTAGAAATTCCAGCCTGTCTTAATTCCTGCAGTCTTCTAACCTCCTTCCGGAGGTCCTGCTCCACTGGAAGTACACAAAAAAGATTTCAGAACATTTTGCAGCCAACATTCTACCTCCAGAAAAATGTACAGCCTTCTTGAATATGAATTTGAAATGTGTACAATCTGTACCTGAAATTAAAGCTCTCACTGCTTCAAGGCCAGTTTATCTTCACAGTTTGCTATTTATTCTGCCATCCAATGTTCACACAATTCCTTTATAATTTCCATGAATGATTTCATCAGGTTGGAAAAAGAAGGTTCTATACTTAGTTGCAATACAAATCAGAACCAGTCATTGTTAGTTGAGAAGGTGACGGACGGTCACCGAAATGTTAGATGTTGAATAAAGAACCTTATACAATTCCTTATTGTTCTGGGTAAAATATTTGAGAAGGTGACAGTCCCCCTTAAGAAGGTCACCCTTAAGAAGGTGACAGACGGTCACCGAAATGTTAGATGTTGAATTAAGATTTCCTTATTGTTCTGGGTAAAATATTTAAGCTAAGACATCCTGTAGGGGACATAAAAATTTGCAATAAAAGTCCCCATGGAAAATGATTGTAATGATGGCCACAGAGAATGGTTTCAACTTACGAATCAGTCCTTCCATAAACCTCTCAAACTGTTCTGGGAGGAAGAACTCCAGGAAGGGTCTCAGTCCATCCTTCATGTCCCTCACAGCCCTGATGTACCGCTTATCGTACACTGTACGCAGGGAAGAGGAAAGTCAAGAAATTAGAGACAAACTGGGAACCTTCCAACAATCAGGGAATAGAAAGTCATGTATTCCCTGAGCATGAGGTCCCTTGCAGGACTTTAGCTCAGTAACAAGATAAGATCTACAGTATAAAAAAAAGCTTAACTTTGGTCAAACATATCACAGACTGTTCTAACTTAGTTTACAAACTACAAATATAAAGGATGGTTTTTCATTATCATTCTGAATGATATGCATTTTGTAATCATCATATATTTCTGCAACCAGCCCCAGGGCTACAAAATATAATTACAATCATGACTGTGGATCATAAACCTAATAAAAGTGCCCAAATTTAACCTTGTTTGTACATAAGTGTACTTAATATCATATTCTCATGTTGTTATTGGCTAAGGTGCCAATCAGCCAAATACACAAGACATAATGACTGCTTATTTGAGGCTTTTGGAACTGTGGTAGCCTGGGTACCATCCGGATTTTCGATGCGCAACACTCGAAAAGTGATTTTTTCGAGCGTTGCGCAGCGAAAATCCGGATGGTACCCAGGCTAGAACTGTGGTCCTTCTCCTGTCTGCAACTCAGACTTCTATCTTAAGTTTTTAAAGCATGACATATTAACCAATGCATCTTTAAGTTATTTCATTCGATTGATTTTTTAATTAGGTCAATAACCATAGAAGAGTATGAAAATTATTAAAAGTTATATTGTAACACAAATGAAACTTTTTAGGTGTGACCCTGGCTCATGTTAATGGAATTACATTTCAAAGGGCAACAAACTGGTTTTCTAATGATGCATATACATGCAGTATCATCAGATAGAATACAGGTGACAAAACTAGAACAGTTACTGTAACACAGTTACAGACTAGTATTATTTTAAGTTTTTAACCTTTTTTCGACTGGTGGACACAACTTGGATACAACACATTTCAGCAGCATGTCTCTTCCATGTTCTGGTCATGGAGTTTGAGGCTTATATTGAGCAACATGTTTTGGCCAGTTTACATATGGACTATTATAAACAATATAGTTTGTGGCCCTTCATGTTGTTTTTTTTTGGGGGGGGGGAGCAATAGCTATAGGTCAAGAATCTAAAGACAAAATGCTGATCACAGAAATATAGATTTTGAGAGTTGAAGACTTGCAAATTACCATCATGTGGCCAATACAGATACATGTACATCAAAGATGTATTTGACTGTTTATTTGTTTATTTGTTCTTCACACATAGAAAAACAACATAATAAAACAATAAAATAGTGACAATAACAAACATGCAGGGGAGGCCTGAAACCTAAAAGGCTTATCTAGGGCCTACCCTAAACAAAATATAAATATAATGCTGTTACAACAACGCTGAATTAAACAGGTAATGAAAATACGAAAGGATAGGAAACTTGTAAACTAGTTTACTATACAATCGATATGAAGTAGGATAACTCATGATCAGTTGTGAAATGATGATGATACATATATTTAAGTAGAGAGATAATAAGATAACTATTATTAATAATAATAATAAAGATAATTATAATAACAATAAGGATAATTTGTGTAATATTTCATCTTCCTGTAGCTATAATGTAATTTCTAATAGACTAGTACAGCAAAAGGCAAGATATCTCAATCTGGAGAGAGTACAAAAAATGTAAACAGCCCCATATGTTAATATTCATATAACTTACTCTCAGACAATCAACCAAAAAAAGGCTTACAAGTTTTACAGTTTGCATAACCAAAAAAGGTAGTAAAAAGCCAATAGGGAGTAAACAACCAGCTAAATGTTAATATTCATATGGTTACTCTCAGACAATCAACTCAACCATATAAGTAAAGCAAATTATAAGTGCTGTTGTCACAGCTATTCGGAGCACACATCTAACAAGCACATCCAACAGTGACAGAAAAACCATCCTGGTGAGAGGGTGCCAACTGGAGATATCAACTTTGGATAAACTTCAAAGGTCAGTCTCTTCTGTTGACAACAGAGGTATATAACATGTGTAAGTTAACAAAATATATGGAGACTAAGACTTGTATGGTTGTACCAGTGACATGCAGGAGTGCCGCTAGCATAATGCACCACCAGGCCACACCCAACTTGCCAGACATACAACCTGGCCTGTTCCAGATTCTGGATAACTTCATGTGATAATTTAATTGTTCTTGCTCAAATGTATTCTAACCATTCCTTATCCAAATTTACATACTAGTTTTCACATGATGATATTCGATTTAACTTTAACAGGAAACCGATGACACTGAAATACAACTTTCTGAAAATAGTCAAACGTGGTAGGTACATGTATTAATTCCAATGAACAAAGATGTTTGGACAAAAAATACACTTCTGATGTTAGGGAACATTGGGATCTTGCAAATCATTCTTCTAGTTCTATGTAGATTTTTGCAGCCAGTTAATTCACTTAAATGCTGCCAGTGACGTCACTTTTTTTCTGCGAACCACTCTGTTTTTTTGTTTGTTTATTTATTTGCACAACTTTAAAAATAAAGGTAAGAAATTTACATGAAAGAAACACTACCTGCAGGAGGGGGCAGGAAGCTTTCAGGGCTTGTACAGGGCCCTCCTCCTTCCTATTAGTAACTTAATTAACAAAATTTGTTATAGATATGAGATTAATAAATTATGATAAATGAAAAGGAAATTTATGGAAAAGAAAAATATAACTACGATAACTAAAACATATAAATGAACATCATTAAGCTAATATACATACTATAAGAAAAATAATTAACAGAAACAAAGCTGTTAGTAGGCATGATGCTCATTCCATCCATGAGTTCACATTTTATGATATCACAATTAGTTGGGTATTATAGGAAAAAAAATTACACAAGCTCTTGAATGATATCATAAAGAAACAATTATAGAAATATGAATGAAAAAAGATGACTATTTCAAACTTTTTGTGCCAAGTTTATTTCAAGCCCTGAATGTTGTGTCATATAAGTTTAGATTTTGTGCAGTGTACAGTATGTAACTACTGACAGGTGTAATACATACTATGTGGTTTAGTACAATAACTCAAGAAGCTAGTAGGTCTTAATGAGACCTTGAAATGATTAGATTTTGGGCCCCCTAGTGACTTGTAATGGTACTGCAGCAGAACTGCTGGATTTGATATCTCGTGACCTTGACATGCTAGGATCACGGATTTTGAATGGGAGATACATGTACATGTACATGTAGCTCTTGTGCTTGGGAAGAAGTGACGTAAGTTTGCGTCCACCAGCAGCTTCTTTTGGAACTGCAGGGTTGTTTTTTTTAAATTTCCAAAGGAGGATAAATCAAGAAGCAGTTGATGGATCGTCAAGATTTTTGGTACTAGGTGACAATATGCAAATCAGGATCTACATGTAATGGACCTTTCAAGTCAAACACCGCATTAAGCCCCGCCCCCTGTTCTATTTCGAACACCTCAGTCAAAGTCAGCGTGGGAAGGCCCGTTGACCCCTCGACCCTTCCTGCGCTGATTTCAACCGAGGTGTTCGAAATAAATGACTGTAAAACAGGGGGTGACATTCAATCAAGAAAGGACCATTTTGCATGATCAATGAGGAAATTCTATAAATCCATGATTAGGACTATTCAAACCTGTGACATACTTAGTATGTAATTGACAACAAGAGGAACATCCATTCGGCAGATATTGATTATGTAAATGAAGACCTAATTTGCATAATTGATGGGAAATTGCTATAATTTTATGTTGGGAACTTCATACTTGGTGCATTCGGAAGTTAAGTGAAGATGATGAAGTCAGTACTAAGTTATGCAAGTCAGGACCTCATCTTTTCTAAATTCCTGCCTCCTGTTCTTTTCAGGTTGCATTGACAAGATGGGAAGAAAGTTACGAGAAATGTTGATTTTTCTCCTCATCATCCTAAAGGACCTCAACATGCCAGAAGCAGGCTGTGGCTGTAATGACACTACAAATTTCTGTGACTGTACCCGACTAAGGCTCACTGCCATCCCTCCAAACCTGCCTACATCCATCACTTCTTTAAATTTGGAAGCAAATCAGATCAAAGCCTTAAATCAGTCAGAGTTCTTAAGGTATAAGAACTTGTTAGATTTGAACCTGAACCACAATAAGATATCTAACATTGAACCTGGGTCACTCTCAAACCTAAGGACTCTCCAATATTTGTACCTGCGATACAACCACATAACTGACATTGAGGCGGGGGCATTCTCAAATATGTTCAAACTCAAATATTTGGACCTGTTTGGCAATAAGATATCTAACATTGAACCTGGGACATTCTCAAACCTATTGAAACTTGAAAGTCTGTACCTGTTTCGAAATAAGATATCTAACATTGAACCAGGGACATTCTCAAACCTAAGAAATCTCCTATATTTGAACCTGCACTCCAACCACATAACTGCATTAACTGCAACAACATTCTCAAATCTGTTCAAACTCAAATATTTGGACCTGTCTGGCAATAAGATATCTAACATTAAACCTGGGTCATTCTCAAACCTATTGAAACTTGAAAGTCTCTACCTGTTTGGCAATAAGATATCTAACATTGAACCAGGGACATTCTCCAACGTAAGAAATCTCCAATATTTGTACCTGCACTCCAACCGCATAACTGACCTCAAGCCTGCGACATTCTCCAATCTGCTCAAGCTAAAAAAACTGACCCTGCACTCTAACCAGATAACCCAGATTCATTCTGATTCATTCTCAAATGTTCCTCATCTCAGAGAGTTGTCCCTGCACTTAAACCAGATATCTGTCCTTCCCCAGTCTGCCCATCGCCTGTTGTCATCTATTCATATTGTTAGAATCCACAACAACCCCTGGCAGTGTGACTGTAGGATGGCTCCTTTAAGGAGAATGATGACTGGTTCTCATACGTTTGAAAACCAGATAACATGTTTCCATCCGATTAACTTCTTTGGAAAACAGCTTAAAGAAATAAATCCTGAAGATCTGACCTGTGAGGAGTCGAGCATATCTACACTGCTCAATACCCAAGTCTTTCTCACATCATCGGAGCCATTGACACCTTCAATTTCTTCTTTTGGCAAATATATGAAAAGCAGCACTGAACCCACAGCAAGTCCTGTAAGCCCCAAATTTGCCACCCTGCCTGTTGATGCCCAAGCCTTATTCACATCATCTGCAGTGTCCACATCTTCTTCACTTGGCAATAAGAAAATCAGTACTCGTACTGAACCAACAGCACATTCTGTAGCCTCCGAATCTGCAACAATGCCCACTGCCTTAAATGAATCGATTCAAGTGCCCACTTTTTCTCCACTTGGTAATACCAAGAGCAGTGCAAATGCACCACTGCTTGCTATCACTGGTACATCAGACAAACCAGCTGTAGGAAGCAATGGTTATGGTAAATCTGAAACCATCGTCATGTACCCCTTGTCCACAGTCATTGGCTTTGCAAGTGGTAGTGCAGTTGGCCCTGCCCTCATTTTCTCCATCATTTTCACAATCTGCTACGAGTACAAAAAGCGGGCTAAGAATCCTCCTCCAGGCCCAAACCCCACAGACGTTTTGAGCAGTGCAAATGCCACTGCTACAGTAATAACTAGCAGTCATGAGCAGACAGGGCAGGGACAGTCTCAAACCATCCCCAAGTCCTCAAATGTCAGGAATCCACCACTGCCCAGTAGAAATAAACCTCGCAAAGATGAGCCTCCCCCACTCCCTCCACCCCGTAAAAAAGGTGTGGTACAAGAGAACGACAATCTAGGTTTACATGACAGCCCACACCACTACCAACCTCTGGAAAAGACCAGGAATATCAATGAGACAGCTGATGCTAATGACAACCCTCATTTCTACCAACCTCTGAAAAAGACAGAGAATATCAATGGGCCTGTTGATGCCAATGACTACTTGATATTGGTACCAACCACCAATACTTAAAAATTTATTCTAAACATTGTACAGCCAAATAGTAATTAGTAAATATGCTCCTTATCATGATTTCACTTAAAATTCTAATTGAAAGTTTGTCAACAACTCGCTGGATTTCCTGATGACAAAGAACAGCACAAATCCTGTTTTATTTGCGTTCCAAGCCTCGTTTTTGTGTAAACATGGCCACGGCGTGAATAAGGACTATAGCAGAAAATAATGTTCCTAAGAAAACAGCACGTCGGCAGAACGTACAGCACCTGCGCAAAACCCTGATTTTTCAAGTTTTTCGTTGAATGTTTGGTCAATGTTGCATCAAAATTTTGCCTGTTGCAGACGATATCTTTTCCTATACAACATCTGAAAACTACAGACAGGCTGTCAACCTTATATGTACCCTGGATGCCAGAACTCGTCTTTCGGGCGGCAAGAGCCCTTCACCCGCCGGTCTAAATTATCGCTACGGGGGAGCCGCCCTCCAATCGAGAGTAGAAGGGCCGGACAAACCCCTCGGGCTCAACTCCCCCGTAGTGGTAATTTAGATAGGCGGGGGAAGGGCTCTTGGCTGCCGAAGGAAAACGGCTAACGGCCCGATACTAGTTTGGCACCCAGGGTACCTTATATGCTCTAATACAACCTTCTATGAGACGTTCTGCCAAAGTGCTAATATGCACAATACATTACAGGTTTCGCGCAGGTGCAGTACGTTCTGCTGATGTGCTTAAGAAAACTAAATATAGCCCTATACCCAAACTGTTAGATGATAACTTTTGGGCAGGAGCAAAAAAAAAAATTGAATGTAAAACTTGTAGAACAAAGTTTAACCTAAGAAGCATTCTGACTGGAGAGTTGTAAAACCTAAGATGCAAAATGTAGTGTTTTTAGTGTTTTTAAAAAATTACTAAAACATACTATTAATAATAATTTTAGCTTTCTCCTTAAAACTTATACTTATCCCTATTGTACAGAAATCTTAGGATGTTTATTACATTGTGGGCAGCAAAACTGTGTGTAATACTATATAATCATAGAGCTCTACCGCAATATTAGAAAATGAGTGCAGGATCTTGTATGAGATGTGAGTGTAGACTGTGACAATCTATAACTTTTATTCTAACCCAGTCAAGTTCGTTATGACAGTATTTTACTCCTTTTTCATGTCATTTGTATGTTAACCTTAATATGGTTGTGGTAACAAATATTAGTTGGACCCCTGAGAAGAGTGGCTAGGGCGGACAGGGTACTCAAAGTGAAATAAACGTTCATTCATTCATTCTATTTTAATTACGTAGCTGTATATATGCCCTTGAGAAAAATCATGTAGTACCTAAAATGTACAATGCCATGTACATGCAGTTCAGAACAGTTCAAGGTGATGGGAGTTTCTTTAATTAATAAATTAATTCTTGGTTGCATTAAAAAGCATGTTCCACTTTGACTTGATGTTGTTGTGAGAAGTGTTTTCTAGAGTTATTATAATTATTTATTATTACATGTATTACCAATTATACAATGTGTAGGACATGTTTGTTGGACTGGTTCAGTTAATGTTATATGACAGTACATAATGTTTGCACAATGGTGGCTACAACCTATAGTGGACTCTGGACTCAGAAAAAGGGTTCAAATTAGCAATTTAGTTTTGATATGCTAAGTCAGTTGAAATTTTCTGACTATGGTACAAAATCCAAAAAAATGTATAATATTTAATGTTATAATTAATAACAATTTCTTATTTTCATTAACATATCCAACAGATTTCTAATATACAGCACAGATTGTTATAAGGATTATCATTGTCAACAGCATAGCTTTGAAATTATCTTGACCATGGAGCTATCTTGACACAGGGCTTGAAATACCACAGGCCACATGAATATACAGGTTAGTGCAGGTAAAATTGGAGCTGTGTACTAGGTATTTCTGATGTCTACATGATTGTACCTGCACCTAACCTGCACTGGTCCATGTACTGGGTGTATGCAGGTTAGTGCAGGTAAAATTGGAGCTGTGCAGGTATTTCTGATGTCTACATGTACCTGCACCTAACCTGCACTGGTCCATGTACTGGGTATATGCAGGTTAGTGCAGGTAAAATTGGAGCTGTGCAGGTATTTCTGATGTCTACCTGCACCTAACCTGCACTGGTCCATGTACTGGGCATATGCAGGTTAGTGCAGGTAAAATTGGAGCTGTGCAGGTATTTCTGATGTCTACCTGCACCTAACCTGCACTGGTCCATGTACTGGGTATATGCAGGTTAGTGCAGGTAAAATTGGAGCTGTGCAGGTATTTCTGATGTCTACCTGCACCTAACCTGCACTGGTCCATGTACTGGGCATATGCAGGTTAGTGCAGGTAAAATTGGAGCTGTGCAGGTATTTCTGATGTCTACATGTCTACATGGACCTACAGTTTAACCTGTCAAGCCTATATGTACAGGGTTAATATAAATTATACAATCATGACATGTACATGGATTTTTATTTGCTGCATTGACTGTTACCACCTACATGTACATGTACATTGTAGTATGAAGCATAAAAGAAATTAATATAGCAATCATGGTTTCTAAACAGTTTTTAGTATACACACCTACTAGTACATGATTCTGTAAATCCTGAGTGGTGCAGGTAAAAATGTCTGGTGCAGGTAATTTTCAATGTTACCTGCCCCAGTGCAGGTATGCAGAAAAAGTAATACTCTAACCCTGCTTCATTTCTGATTGATGCGCTCTATTTCATCTTATCTGCAAGGACTCTCAAACACTGATACCACAGATGAGTATCAAAACACACAATTACCAGGCTGACTTAATAATTTACATTAATTTTGACAAAATTTCCTTTTGGTAAATATCAAGACTCACTGCAGTTGTAATGCACATATAATGTGACACATTTGTAAAGTTCTGCTTTTAGAAAATAAAGATTTTCATCATGTAACAAGAGTTCCACGACCTCATACCTTCCCCAAATAATGTTAACCCTTCTGGTGGACGAATTATACATGACATACATATTTTAGTCATTGATTTCACAAATAAGAGCCTCATTTGCATGAATCATATTCAGTTGATCATATTCTCCACCCAATAACAGTATTATCTTAAATTAAGAAAGAATGCTAATCTGACATCTCATATATTATGCAAATAAGGTTATGACTTGAATAAATTATGTTAAATAATGTTCACCTTTACTTAACTTTTAAATGCAGCAAGTATTACTTTCCCAGCAGTTACCACCATGATATAGCAATTTTCCACTAATTATACAAATTAGGTGCTCATTTACATAATCAATATCTGCTAATGATCCCCTCATTCTCAATCACATATGTCAAAAGTGTTTCATAGCCCTATTATCGAACGAAGCAGATTTATAGAATTTCCTCATTAATTATGCAAATAAGATCCTGATTTGCATAATTGTTATTTAGTCATGTCAAGCATCACTTCCGCTACCTACATACAAAAAATCACAACCATCCGTCGACTGGTTCTTGAGTTATCCTTCTTAGAAGTTTTTTCAACAAACGATCCTGCAGTTCCAGGACAAGCAGCTAGGGGGCCCAAACTTATGTCACTTCTTTCCTAGCCCAAGAGCTATCTACCATCCAAAAGTCATGACCCTAGCATGTCCAGATCATGAGATATCAAAACAGGAAGTTCTGATGCAGTACTAACGAAAGCCGCCAAGGGGCCCAAAAATCAAGACCTTACAAAGTTTCATGACAATCCAACCATTATAGCTTCTTGAGTTATGAGAAGGCAAAGATGGATTATCTTGATATTTGGTAGGTGGGTAGGTGTTGATGAGACCTCGAAATGATGAGATTTTGGGCCCCCTGGCGGCTTGTTATGGTACTGCAGCAGAACTTTTGGTTTTGATATCTCGTGATCTGGACATGCTAGGGTCATGATTTTTGGATGGTACATGTGTAGGTAGCTCTTGTGCTCGGGAAGAAGTGACATAAGTTTGGGCCCCCTAGCGGCTTGCTCTGGAACTGCAGGAGCGTTTGTATGAAAATGTTCAATGTAGGATAACTCTGAAATGAATAACCGGTCGACGGATCGTCTGAATATTTGATGTGTATGTAGCTTCAGTGATGCTTGACATAATTAGATGACAATTATGCAAATTATTATCTTATTTGCATAATCAGGGGTCGAAATACCCCTCTGTGTGCAACTTGGTGCAAGTAAATTTGGTGTCGTGCAACTAATTTTTTGCCGGTATGCACCGTGGTGCAAGTTTGCTCTCATGCATGGGAAAAACTTCACTGACACGTACGGCAGATTTACTGAATCATCGTACCTGTCCCTTTGTGAGGAACAGATTACCTCTTTTTTAAATGTAAGTTGTATTTAGGAACACGTATCATGTCGGAAATATGAGCTAGTAGTGGTTAACATTAACGACAGAAATTCGGGCGAGCTCGGAACATGTGCTCGCATATAAATGTTTCTCAAAACGATCTTTTTCCAGTGAAAATATGAAAGCAATACCACATAACAGTGTCTTTTAGCATAGTAAATTGTATTACTCACAAAAAGTTCAAAATCCTACCACAAACATGACAATTTAAGCTGGAAATATTCCGTTCTGAATGAAGTAAACAGCTACAAGCAGAAACTTCTTCCCACGATCTAGAAGAGCTCACTCCAAGGAAGGGGAAACAATCCTTTTTACTACAACTATAAATTAACCCTTTGACAAAAATTTACATATGCATGTTGCATTCTAAGAAAGTTGAATATTATGTAAAAAGTTATAGACATGAGTAAAATTTCAATCTAGTTTTATTAATTATCACATCGAAATGTTTTGAAAAAATGTTTTCCCCTACAAAAGAATGCCCCAGTTTTCAAAGAAATTCTGTCCAAAAACTGTAGCCCCGCCTCCCTCATTTCCATACTATAGCGGGGCTGACTTGAAAGCTTTCTAAGTGAAACCTGAGAACCTTGAGTTTGTGGCAGCTTGTGGATTTTGTGTTGCAATGTTGCTATTCATCTGAACTGTGTGTAATAGTGTATAAAGGGTGACTTGTAACACTAATAAAGGGTGAAGTTGTAGATTGTGTTGTGTGTACTACCTATTGAGTTTTTAAAGGTATGAAAATATATATCATTAGAATAGTAAATCATTTGTATCAATGGTTAATTTTTTTCCCTATGGCTTTTGCATGTTACTGGAAATTTTTATACCGATTAACATGCATATGTAGAGCATATATTTAGCATATTGTAAATTTCTGTTCAACATCAACCACTAAATGTAATCTTCCTGATTTCTGATATTATAGTGACTATCAAAAATCAAGAACTCTTATTTCAAAATTATACAACTCAATGACCTTTGAAAATGCATTTTCAAAGATGAACATGGTTGTCAATTTGGTAACATTATTCCAGGGAGTATGTTTATTAGATTTTGAAGACACAACATTTTAGTAGCATAGACGATGCTTACGCGTCAATTGTGAAATTTTTTGGGGGGTACTTTTATTCCAGGGGGTACTTTTATTAGATTTTGAGGATTTTCCAGGGGGTACTTTTATTCCAGGGGGTACTTCTATTTGAGAGGTGAGAGTAGTAGTGTAAGTAAATATTGGATGCTATTAAAGTTACTACATGTACTTTTGGTTGTGTTCGTTTTATTTTTGGGGGGTGCAACTATTTTTCTTCTGGTGCAAGTATTTTTTTTTTCATCTGCACCAGTGCAAGTTGGCCCCAAAATCTATTTCGACCCCTGATAATCAATAAGGGAATTCTATAATTCAGTTACCTTCCATGATAGAACTATTCTACCTTGTGACATGTGTAATAAAGAATGAGAGGAACATTGCCATGTATCAATTATGTAAATCATCAAAATCATAGGCCAAGAATCCCGTAAGGCTCATAGAAAGGTAAAGGAAGCAGTTTACATCCAGTTGGAACGGGCCGGGATGAACCGCAACGAAGGTTGGGAGCTGCCCAAGTCCTATTTCCTCCTACTCCGCAATGAGGCAGGGGAGGCCAGAAGTCCGGCACAAGTCTCGACCTAGCCTCGTCTCAAGATGTACAGTAACTGTTGACATCGAAAATTTGGAGGTACAAATGTACGTGTTTTTACCTTTAAAAACAGTCACTGATTGAAGAATGTTCTATTAACTGCTTATCTGACGTGACTTATGAATCTCTTCAACGTTATTATTCTTGACTAAGTTTTTAACCTTTTTTCGACTGGTGGGCACAACTTGGATACAACACATTTCAGCTGTCTCTTTCATGTTCTGGTCATGGAGTTTGAGGCTTATATTGAGCAACATGTTTTGGCCAGTTTACATATGGACTAACAATATAGTTTGTGGCCCTTCATGTTGTTTTTTTGGGGGGGGAGAGCAATTGCTATGGGTCAAGGATCTAAAGACAGAATGCTGATCACAGAAATATAGGTTTTGAGAGTTGAAGACATGCAAATTACCATCATGTGGCCAATACAGATACATGTACATGTAAAATGTACATGTACATGTATGTATACTATAAAGAATTGTATTAATTTTAATCATCTTTCTCTGTATCTGTATCACTGTATAGCCGGTATAACCGCCCTTCGGCGTAACACACCAGCTTTGCAGGCACGTGGCGCGGCGGCAGCTGGCTACATTACACTGGACGAGCTGTTACACCTAACCTTTGAACGTCTAACTCTAGACATTGTTTAAAGCTTAGCTAGTGACGATGCCCCTACTGTACTTGGTGGCAGCGAGTTCCACTGTTATGACGGTCTACAATTGTTCTAGGAAAAAAAGAGTTTTTGAACACCTCAATCCTTGCTTGAAGGCTCTGGTACTTGAAGGCATGACTATTTCTTGTTCTTTTCTGAGCTGGTATTATACTATTAGGTACTTGGTAGTTGGTACATCCACCAGTTTATTAGTCATTTTGTACATCATGCATAGTCTGGACATTTTTCTCCTGTCACCCAGTGACGCCCACTGTAGGTTTCTCTCTTACTAGTATCTTCCTGTAGCTACAATGTATTCTAATAGACTAGTACAGCAAAAGGCAAGATATCTCAATCTGGAGAGAGTAAACAGCCCCATATGGTAATATTCATATAACTTACTCTCAGACAATCAACCAAAAAAAGGCTTACAAGTTTTACAGTTTGCATGACCAAAAAAGGTAGTAAAAAGGTAATAGGGAGTAAACAACCAGCTAAATGTTGATATTCATAATATGGTTACTCTCAGACAATCAACTCGACCTTATATTACATGTAAGTAAAGCATTATTAGTGCTGTTGTCACAGCTATTCGGAGCACACATCCAACAAGCACATTCAACAGTGACAGAAAGACCATCCTGGTGAGAGGGTGCCAACTGGAGATATCAACTTTGGATAAACTTCAAAGGTCAGTCTCTTCTGTTGACAACAGAGGTATATAACATGTGTAAGTTAACAAAATATATGGAGACTAAGACTTGTATGGTTGTACCAGTGACATGCAGGAGTGCCGCTAGCATAACGCACCACCAGGCCACACCCAGCTTGCCAGACATACAACATGGCCTGTTCCAGATTCTGGATAACTTCATGTGATAACAGTTAACTGTCGTTACTCCACTCAAATGTATTCTAACCGTTCCTAATTTTTACTAAATATTATATGCAAACAGAATCCAAATTTACATAGTATTTACATTGTACATGCTGATATTCAATTTAACTTAACATTAAACCGATGAGAATAGTCAAATGTGATACTAAGTTATTATCCAATGAACAGAGAAGTTTGGACCTAAAATACACTCTTCTGATGTTAGGGAACATCGGGTCTTGCAAATCATTCTGACTTCTAGATTTTTGCAGCCAGTTAATTCACTTAAAATGCTGCCAGTGACGTCACTTATTTTCTGCAACTCACTCACATTTTAGTAGGCCTGATAATCATTCCACGAGTTTACAAATGATATCACAATTAGTTGGTTAGGCCACACCAATTTAATTTGTTGGTTCTCGGATTTTTTTAGAAAAAATATGAAGCGACCGGGCGAAAAAAAAAATAAAAATAAAAACAGGCCTAGGCATCCTCTGATAGCCCCAAAAGCTACGATAGCAGCCTTGACGTCCCCATTCCAAGCTGGTTTATAATTCAAACAATGAATTCTGAATTTTTGATCAAACCAGAGCATTGATACATGAAAAAACTATAAAACAAGGCAGACGAGGAGCTTTCTTCAACTGTTTTGGGCAAAATCGGAGCATTTTGCAGTTGATTCAAAGCCTGAATCCAATTTTATTTTTATTTGTAAATCCGAAAAAAATGAAGCGGCGAATCCGAGAACCAACAAATTAAATTGGTGTGGCCTTATTATAGGAAAAAAAATGACACAGTCAGTCAAGCTTTTGAATGATATATTTTGAAATCCATAAAGAAACAACGGAAATATGAATGAAAAAAGTTGACTGTTGCAAACCTTTTGTGCCAAGTTTATTTCTAGCCCTGAATGTTGAGTTATGTAAGTTCAGATTTTGTACAGTATGTAACTACTGTGTAATACATAGTAATTGTGGTTTAGTGCAATAAAAACTCAAGAAGCTACATTAAATTTTGTAGTAGTTCTTAATAAGACCTTGAAATGATTAGATTTTGGGCCCCCAAGTGACTTGTTATGGTACTGCAGCAGAACTTCTGGATTTGATATCTTGTGGCCTTGACATGCTAGGATCACGGATTTTGAATGGGAGATACATGTACAGTTTTACAGTAGTTCTTGTGCTTGGGAAGAAGTGACGTGAGTTTGGGTTCACCAGCAGCTTCTTTTGGAACTGCAGGGTCGTTTTTTTTAATTTTTAAGGGAGGAGAACCAGTCAAGAATGCGTTAACCAGTTGACGGATCGTCAAGAGTTTTTGGTGCTAGGTAGCTTAAGGGATGCTTGGCATGATTAAATGAAAATATGCAAATCAGGATCTACATGTAATGGACCTTTCCAGCCCTGCCCCCTGTTCTATTTCGAACACCTCGGTAAAAGTCAGCGCGGGAAGGGCCGTTGACCCCTCGACCCTTCCTGCGCTGATTTCAACCGAGGTGATCGAAATACATGTAGAACAGGGGGTGACAATAAAATCAAGAAAGGTCCATTTGCATGATCAATGAGGAAATTCTATAAATCCATGATAGGACTATTCAAACCTGTGACATATGTAACTGACAACAAGAGGAACATCCATTTGGCAGATATTGATTATTTAAATGAAGACCTAATTTGCATAATTGATGGGAAATTGCTATAATTTTATGTTGGGATTCATACTTGGTGCATTCAGAAGTTAAGTGAAGATGATGAAGTCATTACTAAGTTATGCAAGTCAGGACCTCATGTTTTCTAAATTCCTGCCTCCTGTTCTTTTCAGGTGTCATTGACAAGATGGGGAGAAAGTTACGAGCAATGTTGATTTTTCTCCTCATCATCCTAAAGGAGCCCACCATGCCAGCAGCAGGCTGTGGCTGTGTGTATGTATGTAGTATAAACTCCTGTGACTGTACCCGACTGGGGCTCACTGCCATCCCTCCAAACCTGCCTACATCTATCACTTCTTTAAATTTGAGCGCAAATCAGATCAAAGTCTTAAATCAGTCAGAGCTCTTATGGTATAAGAACTTGTTAGATTTGAAGCTGAACCACAATAAGATATCTAACATTGAACCTGGGTCACTCTCAAACCTAAGGACTCTCCAACATTTGTACCTGCGATACAACCACATAACTGACATTGAGGCGGGGGCATTCTCAAATATGTTCAAACTCAGATATTTGGACCTGTTTGGCAATAAGATATCTAACATTGAACCTGGGACATTCTCAAACCTATTGAAACTTGAAAGTCTGTACCTGTTTCGAAATAAGATATCTAACATTGAACCAGGGACATTCTCAAACCTACGAAATCTCCTATATTTGAACCTGCACTCCAACCACATAACTGCATTAACTGCAACAACATTCTCAAATCTGTTCAAACTCAAACATTTGGACCTGTCTGGCAATAAGATATCTAGCATTGAACCTGGGACATTCTCAAACCTATTGAAACTTGAAAGTCTGTACCTGTTTGGAAATAAGATATCTAACATTGAACCAGGGACATTCTCCAACGTAAGAAATCTCCAATATTTGTACCTGCACTCCAACTGCATAACTGACCTCAAGCCTGGGACATTCTCCAATCTGCTCAAGCTAGAAAAACTGACCCTGCACTCTAACCAGATAACCCAGATTCATTCTGATTCATTCTCAAATGTTCCTCATCTCAGAGAGTTGTCCCTGCACTTAAACCAGATATCTGTCCTTCCCCAGTCTGCCCATCGCCTGTTGTCATCTATTCATATTGTTAGAATCCACAACAACCCCTGGCAGTGTGACTGTAGGATGGCTCCTTTCAGGAGAAAGATGACTGGTTCTCATTCGTTTGAAAACCAGATAACATGTTTCCATCCGATTAACTTCTTTGGAAAACAGCTTAAAGAAATAAATCCTGAAGATCTGACCTGTGAGGAGTCAAGCATATCTACACTGCTCAATACCCAAGTCTTTCTCACATCATCGGAGCCAATGACACCTTCAATTTCTTCTTTTGGCAAATATATGAAAAGCAGCACTGAACCCACAGCAAGTCCTGTAGGCCCCAAATTTGCCACCCTGCCTGTTGATGCCCAAGCCTTATTCACATCATCTGCAGTGTCCACATCTTCTTCACTTGGCAATAAGAAAATCAGTACTCGTACTGAACCAACAACACATCCTGTAGCCTCTGTATCTGCCACACTGCCTGTTGCCTTAAATGGATCGAATGAAGTGCCCACTTTTTCTCCACTTGGTAATACCAAGAGCAGTGCAAATGCACCATTAACTCCACTGCTTGCTATCACTGGTACATCAGACAAACCAGCTGCAGGAAGCAATGGTTATGGTAAATCTGAAACCATCTTCATGTACCCCTTGTCCACAGTCATTGGCTTTGCAAGTGGTAGTGCAGTTGGCACTGCCCTCATTTTCTCCATCATTTTCACAATCTGCTACGAGTACAAAAAGCGGGCTAAGAATCCTCCTCCAGGCCCAAACCCCACAGACGTTTTGAGCAGCGCAAATGCCACAGCTACTGTAATAACTAGCAGTCATGAGCAGACAGGGCAGGGACAGTCTCAAACCATCCCCAAGTCATCAAATGTCAGGAATCCACAACTGCCCAGTAGAAATAAACCTCGCAAAGATGAGCCTCCCCCACTCCCTCCACCCCGTAAAAAAGGTGTGGTACAAGAGAACGACAATCTAGGTTCACATGACACCCCACACCACTACCAACCTCTGGAAAAGACCAGGAATATCAATGAGACAGCTGATGCTAATGACAACCCTCATTTCTACCAACCTCTGAAAAAGACAGAGAATATCAATGGGCCTGTTGATGCCAATGACTACTTGATATTGGTACCAACCACCAATACGTAAAAATTTATTCTAAACATTGTACAGCCAAATAGTAATATTAGTAATATGCTCCTTATTATGATTTCACTTAAAATTCCAATACTTGAAAGTTTGTCAACAACTCGCTGGTTTGCTTATAACAATGAATTTATTTGCGTATTCTAGCCCCTCATACAAAATCGCAACGTAACAATTTGTATTCATAGGCCAAATTCTACCAACTTGAAGTGTGATTAAAAAAAAAAAAACTTGTTGCATGGGCAAGTTTCCCAGTACCTACCCGTGCACAAACCAAAAAGTCATTAAGATGTGCATGTATTGCATCCAGCATTATTGACTGAGACAAAATAGACTATCAAAGCGAGGCATGGAATGCAAGAACGCCTCATTTTAATAAGAACGACAAATTCAACATGGTGGCATCACATTGTTGTGTACTGAGTTGCACAAATGATTCAAGTTACAACGTGCAAAGCATCAAGTTTCCACTGATTTCCTCATGACAAAGAACAGTGCAAATCCTGTTTTATTTGCATTCCAAGCCTCCTTTTTGTGTAAACATGGCCCCGTGGCATGAATAAGGACTACAGCATAGTGTTTCTAAGAAAACTGATATAGCCCTATACCCAAACTGTTAGATGATAACTTTTGGGCAGGAGTAAAAAAAAATTGAATGTAAAACTTGTAGAACAAAGTTTAACCCAAGAAGCAGTCTGGACTGAGTTGTAAAACCTAAGATGCAAAATGCAGTGTTTTTAGTGTTTAAAAAAAAATTTAATACTAAAACATACTATAGCTTTCTCCTTCTAAGTAATACTTATCCCTATTGTACAAAACTCTTAGGATGTTTATTACAATGTGGGCAGGAAAACTGTATGTAATACTATCATAGAGCTCTCAACTACCATGATTGTGACATTATTAGGAAATGAGTGCAGGATCTTGTGTGAGATGTGAGTGTAGACTGTGACATTTCATCTATAACTTTTATTCTAATCCAGTCAAGTTCTTCATGACTGTATTTTACTCCTTTTTCATGGCACGTGTATGTTAACTTTATGGTAACCGTTGTGGTAACAATTATTAGTTGGACCTCTGAGAAGAGTGGCTCGGGCAGACAGGGCACTCAAAGTGAAATAAAAGTTCATTCATTCATTCTATCTTAATTAGTAGCTGTTACCCTTGAGAAAAATCATACATACCTAAAATGATCTGATGTGCAGTATTTACTTTTAAAAAGCTGTAATCGCGTGGCATGTTTGATTCAAATACAAACTGTACAGTTGTGTTGCACTGAGTTGCCTTTACACTATTTATAATAAATTTTTTAAACAGACACAGGTTGATAGGGTTGACAAGGTTGATTATAAGCTCTGACTTCTATTATTTTCCTAGTAAACGTGGTTGACAATTAGCTACAGGTACTTTTTGATGTTACATGTATATACAGTCTACATCTGTATCTGTATCTGTATCTGTATAATAGCCAGTATAACCGCCCTTTGGCATAACACACCAGCTTATACATGTTTTGAGACATCTCAGATTGCCTTCACCTATATGCAGATTACATAATATGCTGTATGCAGATGGCACATACCGTATGCAGTCTACGCAGAATGCATAATACAAAATGTAGGTGTATGCAGATTTCATTTAGAAATAGTACATGTATATGTAAACTGCATACATCGTATGGAGAATTTCTCATTTTAGTTGGGAATGTGTAATTTATTATTATTACTATTATGTATGATTATCATTTCATCTTCCTACAGCTATTCTTCATTTAAATGTACTGTACCAATTTAGAAACACATTTGGTTTGTCTTAGACACACAAGAAAAAATCTTACTTTGCTGTTTCTTCAGATTTATCAGTCCACAGTCCCTTGCAATTCTGAAGGATAGAAAATAATCAAGATCTATCGATTTAGAAGCACGCCAAACAGCAAGCAGCACAAAACCTCCAATACAAGTTCAAGGCTTTGAACAAAAAAAAACAACAGTACACTAACTGTACAGTATTTATTGCAAAGTATTTCAAACATACAATGTACATGTTAAAACAGCATTATCAGTGTAGACTTATTTCAACAACATTTTGCAGTGCCTCTGGACACCTCTACATACATGTATCTGAGGCATGAAATTTTTGGGATTCGCCAATTGAAAGTTGCTCAGAAACAAACCAAAAACAATACTTCACTCTCTTGGCAATGACATAATAAACTGTTCTTACCACAATCTTTCAGAATATGTACAATAATGTACTTAACTAGTACTAATAATAAGCTAGCCTTTAAAAATAAAATATATAGTACATTCAATGTTGAACTCACTTTTTTCTCCTACATCTCTCCCTGAGTTGAGATTGATAAATGTCTACTGCTGCAAGCTTTAATGCTGGAATGGAATCAGTACAAGATTTAAGATGTTGAAAATACAACAAAAAACAACAACAACAACAATCATTGAGTCCACAAGGTTCATTTACCATCTATAATAATTATTATAACAAACTTGGAAATGTACATGTAAGGCAACCATCCTTCCAGAGTGGATGTAACAGAAAAACCTGCCCCTGATGTCAGGATCTTTACAGGACATCTGGAATCAAGGTTAGTCTTCCAACATGTCTTCCCAGTACAGTGTTTGAATTACCCACTAGCACACTAGCAATTGCAACCTGATTTTCTTGTGCGCTAGTTGCTCCCTGACTCAGGTAGCGCACCACGCAACCTGAAAATATGTACCGCTGAACTCAAAGGTGCACACTGTGCTACATTGTACCTGGTTCAAAAAAGTATTTCGAACACTGCAGTACCTTTCAGCCATTACCATTTACAATGTACATTTGTCCAAAAGGCTATTAATTTTGTTCCAAGTATAGTGGATTAGTTATTCTGAGGAAATTACATGGCCTAATTTCATTTTGTCAGTATATTGTATATAAACAGCATCAGCTTACAGCCTTACAGCATCAGCTATAATGGCAAAACAGGCCTATACATTGTACATAGCACCGAGTCTCTAACTGACTTCATGAGATATTTCGTACTAAAGCAAAGATCCAAAGGCTACTATGTACCCTCTGTGTGGAACAGTTTTCCACCAGACACATGTTATAGTTGATGAACATGACTGTCAAACCTTCAGTTCAAGCAATTCTAGATGTTTTGCTGTTTCAATTGGTAGTTCTGGCCTGCAAACATTTTCCAGGCTAGTATGATTTTCTTTAGGCTGTAACAATGTTATTTTTCTTTCTTGCATTTTACACAAAATGGAATATCAACAAATTAAATGTATTTTTCACTTTTTTTTTGTCTAGCAAGTAAAGAATAATGATAGGTGGAGAGAATGTTCTAATTTCAATGATGAAGAACTGAAAAAAAATCTTGGATATAATTAGGAATTCAGATCTTCTACAGAATTTCATTCACCATGCAGTTTCACCAGTTTCATTAATTACAAATTGTAACTTTAAGTTACTGCTTCTTTATGTAGTGCTAGTAAGGTAACATATACAGATCTACCAAGTTTAATTTTTTCTACATAGTAGATAACAGAAAAAGAGACATTCACCTCTGAGTATATCATCATCATCATCAAGGAAATAGATGTCTTTGATGTCCCATTCTGCAAAGTTGTTGAACTCCTTGAGAGGCACAATAAAAGAAAAAGACATGTAGTAAGATTTCAAAATTTTTCTGAGGGCACGTGCCCCTGTCGCACCTTCGGCCCCTGCAAAATTATGTTACGTCAAACAAAATTGACATGATGGAAAAAAATTCCAGGCTGGCTAGAACACTGAACTGGCTGGAAAACTGAGCACTACTGCAGCATAGAACATTACACTTTGGCAAGGGTGATGAACATATCTTCAGTGTGCAGACATTGGACGTGTTCTTACCTCTGTGAAGTCTCCCCTGGCAGGCATGTACCCAGCCATCTCCACAGCACGGGCCGAGTCTGCTGCCGGCCGCGGGGGGTCCTCACACACTACACAGGTCAAGTTTACAAGACGCATGGGAAACATTATGATCGGTAACAATTAGTGCTGTGTACCTAAACCCACGTTTAGGTTCAAGTCTGGATTCAAGTCCAGAAGTTAAGGTTCAGGTTCAGACTTGTAAGTTCGGACCTAAACCCTTGGTACATGTATATACAAAATTGCATGTTGGCAACCTTACAATGTTGTCTGGGCAAAACTGTGGCCACATAACATGAAGGCCGACACTTGACAATGCCCGATGGCAATGTTTTCTTCATTTTGCAGCACAGATTTTGCGATCTATGGAAGGTTTTATGTGGTTCGGAACAAAAGGGGTTGTGACATGGGTTTTTTTCCAACCACGTCCGGAACTAGTTCCCGCCATTCAGGTTTTTTTGGACTTGAACCTAAACGTTTTTACAAGTCCGGAACTGAGTCCAGCGAACAGGTACACAGCACTAGTAACAATACACGGTCTGAGATTCCCATAGGCAAGATCTAACTGTAGCAGGCTTTGCCTTCCATCAAACTTTAAAGGAACGCAACACATACATTTGTAACTTCAAATTCATTATTTTCCAGTAGTCTATAGCTACACAATCATTAAAAAGTTGACATATTTCAATTTTTACATTTGTCCGCCAAATAATTACCCTGTGCACGCGTTTGAACTTCGCGCTCTCCTAGCTCTCCCGCCGCGATGGCAATGATTAATGCTTTGCTCTGACGTCTTCCTTCCGAAGCCGCTTATATGCATACCACAGTCCAGTGATCTCCCAGTGGCACTGCCAATATGCAAATAAGCGGGTTCGGAACGGAGACGTCAGAGCAAAGCATAAATCATTGCCATCGCCAATAAATCATACAAATATCAAACTAATTGTAATAAATCTTACACCTTGTATAACTTACAAGCAAAAACTATATCTTTCGTACAGTAAATAATTTCATCAGGTTGGTAGAACATAGGATATTGGAGTTTTCTTTTACACAACCAGTAAAGTCTCTCATCAGCTGCTTATGTTTCTATGTCTATCAGAGCTTCTGACTGGAGTACTGCTTCTCGCTGCAGCTATAAGTAGCCGATGTAGGTGGCGCTTTTGTGGGTAGAACACAAGAAGGATACAAATTTAGCCACATTTGGAATTGTGTTCTCACTGCAAAAGTGCCACCTACACGGGCTACTTACAGCAGTGAGAAGCAGCACTCCAGTCAGAAGCTCTGAGGAAGGTGTCTGATAAAGTATCAAAACAGTTGAGAGACTTTACTGGTTGTGTAAAAGGAAACTCTAATATCCAATACCTGTATCTGATTTCATACTGCATCCCTTACCGGCAGCATCAATATACACATAGATAATGCAAATCAGGACAATGTGACAACAAATCTTCACAAATGATAATTAAGTTAAACTTACATTTGGCAGTGACTGGACACAGCTGTTCTGTATTCTTTGGTTCTTCAAAAACTACACAGAAATATAATAAAACCTTATATTAACATGAAATATCATTGTTAGGGTCTGTGATCCTATTTTTTTTGCAGAAAAAAATAAAGCACCGACTCCTGGAGCAAAGAAAAGTGCACTTTTCAGTATCTTTTTTCATCCAAAAAGGATGCTCAAGAAAGTTTCCAAACTTGGAGTGACACTATGCATCATGATAGCATACATATGGTAGCACGCCAGCAGAACAACATACTTCACCTTCGCAAAATCCAGATTGCACATGGATTTTGTTAGATGTTTGGTCAATGTTGCATAAGAATTTTGCCAATTGCAGACAATGTCTTTTCTTACACATTTAAAAACTATATATTATGCGAATATGACCTTAAACAACATGTTCTGCCAAAGCACTATACACAATACATTATATGGGTTTTGCGGAGGCACAGTGCGTTCTCTCCATGTGCTATACATGTATATGGTAGATATTTATTATGTACCTGGTAGTGGTGGCCTGGCCCTGCTGACATAGTACAACAGGTAGTGAGATTCACACTCTCCTGCTGATTTCGACCCCACATTGTTGGATATCTCCTGCCTAGAAAGGTTACAGCATACTGATTGAATCATAACACACTCTTATAGCTGTCCTTCACACAACCAAATATGTCCTTTCCAAACACTGCTGAACTCCCCCCAACCATGGTTAGGAGTAGGTCAGGAGCAAGGTCGGCTGTGGTTGGCTACTGTTTGGTGAGCTCAGCTACTGTTCGGCTGCACCAGCTGAATGTTTTAAAATATTTAAAAACTTTCGGGTGTGGACAGGAGGTTCAGCCATGGTTGGTTAGTGGTTGGCTGCTGTTCAGGAGTAGGTCAGCAGTGTTTGGGTGTCAAATTTGACTCAAAATTGTAACTCAAATTTGATTCATATAGAAAGGTAGGTATGGCCTACATGTAAATCTGGTCAGACTGCTCCCAAACTTCAGCCAACCTTGGTTGGTTGGTGGTCAGGGGAATTTTCTGAATGTGTGACAGGGGCTTTACTGTGGATGATGACTGACATCTTCCAAAGTCTAACAGGTGAACTCAATCATTTCCCACAACTCCTTACCAATTGCCAATCCCACAATCCCCCAGGGCTTCCAGTAGCTTCAGTTCCTCCACAGCTGTCCAGCCAAGGTCAAACACAGGAAACTCATTGGTCTGAAAACACATTTATGATAAAGAAATGTTCAAAAACTGGATTTTGTTTGATCATATCTATGAAAATACTTTATCAATTATCATTGTAAAGAGCAATAAATAAGCTTCCCAATGATAATTATATATCATTGGGAAGCTTATTTACTGCTCTTTACAATGATATTCAATTTGATATGATATGATTGTTCTGTTGAGCACTAGGGTTATTTTCATGTACACTGTATGTGAGTACATGTAGGTCCCCAAAAATGACAAATTGACAAGAATTATGCATGCCACATACATGTATATTGGACATAATTTGGGGGAGAAATAGCCATGGGAGAAAGAGCATAAAAGGAGTGAACCTTGAAGAGGTGAAGTTTGCCATCTCTGATTGTTTGTTCTATGCAAAGTACATGTCTTGGACAGTACAAAGGAATATCAATATATAAAATTAACATATTACTTAAAGTGTATAAGAACCTCTGTGCACAACATCTCTAGATCTTCTTCTTCTTCTTATCCAGTTTTAACGTCTTTTCCCCCCGAAACGGGGGTTAGACGTGCTTGCATCAAGTGCAAGTCTTTTTTGAAGCAGTATGGTATACGTAGATATGGTAGAAAAATTTCCCGTACAGCCAATATGTGTTTTGCATTAAAAAGACATGTGCAAAATTATTTAGTATAAGTCTATAGATGTATTATATTGATGATTCCAGAACAATAAATTATACACTACCCAGTAGTTACTCACAATGATCTCATATCTGTGGTCACTCTCATGGCCTGCCTTTTCAAAGCCCCTTGCAAAACACTGTAAAAATACATTAAAAAAAAAACATTTGTACTACATGTATGCATTATGTTATAAAGTTTTAGGCAGACAATGATCATTGTCACAGTGATAAGTTCATGTGCCTGCATCACATAAAGTATTGACCCGCTTGGTCACTCAAGGAACGTGAGAAGGCACAAGACTGTAATGTCTCCAAGAATTTCAGGAACAGCAGGTCACCTCTTAGATGTGTCAACTTGGTTCCAAATATAATTTCATCAGGTTGGTAGAACACAGGATATAGCTGAGGGATTTTCTTATACACAACCAGTCAGAAGCTCTGCCTCTGAGGAACCTGGTGTCTGATAGACATTAAAACAAAAGAAAGGTGAAAAAAGTACTGGTTGTGAATAAGAAAATTCCAATATTCTGTGTCAACTTGGGTTCTTTAATAAACGACACCTGGGGGTCCCTATACACTGTCCATCATCAGGGCCTGAAGATCGATGTTTTTTACTCCAGGTGCGTTTTTGGTTACCATAACTCCACAGGACATCTAACACTAGTAACAGTAACACTTGTCAACATTTGTATGACTGTATGTATTATCAGGCTCACCTGTAGACACAGCAGTATCGGAGGTTTGCACTGGGCACACTTGATGAAGGGTTCTATCAGGTAGGCTGAGCACCCAGGACATGGCGACCTATCCAGGGGGGCTGGAACACAACAGTACAACAGGATTGTGAGCTTGCAATCTAGCTTTTAACCTCTGTCAATGAGCTTTACCTCCAGGTATGTGTGTTTGTTTGTGTGTTTGTTTGTGTGTCCGTAGGTATTTGAATGCAGTAGAGTGGCTAGCCTGGAATCCATCCGTGAACACTGTGTATCCGCTCCGTTCCTCCGCTCCTAAGGCTGGTGCAGAGGAACGGAGCGGATACTGTAGCGTTCACAGATGGATTCCAGGCTATAATAGAGTGGCAGGAAGGGAGGGGGACATTTTGTAACTGCAGATTGACAGGTCCACCGACATACATATACAAATTTGCATTGCAATTTGAAAGCAAAGATGGTGACTGGCCGGGTCACCACTGCCGATTACACTAGTTATTTCTTGTTCCCTGGGCCATGTAAATGTTATCTTATGCCAAAATACAACAACCTGGGATGTTAACTCATCAAACTTTCATAGCCCAGTGTATTCCGGTGGATTTCACCCTCCGTTATGTGTATTCCAGTGAATTCCGGTAAATAGGCTGACCCAATACAGCATACACACTGTAACAGTGAGGTTCAAGCGCCACCAACTGACCAGTCTAACTCGTCCAAGACCATATAGCCCTGTGGTTATGAGTGTGTTGGGTTTGCGAGCTGACAGACTGGGTTCGGCGAATCCCGGTACTCTCAACTGCCGAATAAACGTACCGGTACGTTTATTTTTTTGGGCCGGAACGTCCACCCGGTACGTTCTTATTTTGCACGGTACGTTTATTAATTTTTGGAAAATCAGTATTTTTTTTCGAATACGCGTGAAAAAAATCGAAAAATCTTCGACGTGAAGACGTTTACAAACGCGTATTGTAGCGGGAAACTTGTCATTTTCGGGCCTGTTTTCGACGCCGGTCGGCCGCTATTTATACACAGCTGTTACTTTCAAATCGGCAACATGGAGAAAAATAACTCACGCAAATTTTCCCTTTGAATGAAGCATCAGTGCTCCAACAAGTTAAACATCGAGAGAACAACATTTTTTCGTTCTACTGACCTTGTATTCAATCCATTTTTACGAGTTTGGGGCACATTTTTTCGGCCTTGAAAAAGAAAATCTGTAGCGCTCGGCACGCAAGGCGGCCATCTTTTTTCAAGATATCTGAAGAACTGTAGTTTGATCATATTTCGCTAGGTGGCCAAGGTAGAATTTTGTTTCTGGGTGCAAGATTAAACATTGATTCATTGAATATCGCGATGTTACTTCATTTTGTACAATATTAGAAATTGTTGGCAGCGTTTTTGGTAAGCTGTAAAATGTGAATTTTAATTTTGATTTTAATTTAATTTTAATTCAAATTTTTAGTTATTTTTTTCAGACATAATCACATTTTTATTTGTTCAGCTGTGTTGATATGTGATTTTGTTTGGGAAGTGGTGAAATATGATTGGGTAGGTACTAGCTTAGGTTTAGTTTTAATATATTAATATCAGTAACACCTTTGGAATACTTGCTCCAAGTTCCTGGGTAGAAAATGCATGTACAGTTTGTAGCATGACATTTTTCACTTGTTGAACTGTGGAAGCACCGTTGGCCCCCGGTTAGGGGTCATAGCAGGGAACCTGTGCCCAATTTTATTTCAAAATTTAAGGATGCTGAATTTTTCAATATAACGTGAAGACAAAGCGGATAAGTGCAGAATTAAGTAACGTTACATCTTGAACATTTTTCCTGCCTGATGACTTTGTAATTTTAGAGAGGATGTAGAGCTGAAGTTGCAGGAAATTTAAATGACTTCCATTTGTGTCTGGGAAAGACAAAATGCAAGGGAAGGGGAAGCTGCATCAAGTGCTTTGCACCCTTCGCACCCTGCTCTAAATTTCTGGGGAGATCCTTGAAAAAAAAAATTTCAGTGTATTCGTGCAAATTCCTGCAAATTATGTCGATAGGACAATATCTTTCTGGTGGTACGCCTAGATTTTTACTGGTGCACCCAAATGTTTTGGGTTGGGAGCACAGTGCTGAGCACTAAGTCAAAAAGTTAGTCTGGAGCCCTGAATATGTATATTTCTAACAAGGCAGTTGCATATTTTTTTACTTTGTATTGATGACCGTGTTCGAATATTTCCAAACTATAACTTGAGTGTTTTCTTAGCAATGCTTGCTAGTGGTGTATGTCAAGTCAACGTGCAATGTGGCTGTGATGTTGACAGTACATTTGATGAGTACAGTCTTGTTAGTACATTTCTAACTACATTGTACCTGTACTAATAGGCAGCTGCCTTTTTTGTAACAATGATTATATGTATTTCACAACTGAACAACATGTGTACATTTGTACCAGAAATGCTCTCTTTGTTGTCTATTTAAATTCATAATTGCAAATAACAGTTAAAGATTTGCGCATATATGAGTAAGGGCGCATTTTAGTATAATACACACAGGTTACCCGGTCAATTTTGGTAATTTTCCGGGGGGTACGTTTATTCCGGGGGGTATGTTTATTAGATTTTGAAGATTTGTCCGGGGGGTACATTTATTCCGGGGGGTATGTTTATTCGGCAGTTGAGAGTAGGTAGGAGACTGTATTACTCGCCCCTGGCCTGGTGACGGTGTTTCAACACCAACACCCCCCTCCCACACATAAGTACAGGGTACACACCGCCCCCTTGGACAGAGTATAGTCACACATAGTACTGAAAGTGTAAATCACAATATTTTTGCAGTACTCTGTATTTGCGGTTTTCACAGTCACTCCGAATTCGGTAACGTTACTGCGAACTTTATACTGTATCAAACCGTGAACAAATTTCGGCCCCCACGAACGTTTAGTTCTGCAAAATAAAATATGCCCATTTTTCTCAGACCGCGAACTTTTGCTACCGTGAACATAAAGTGATTTACAGTATAAGTAGTGTTACTTAAGTTAAATGACTAGTATAACTTACACTCACACATGTTGAATTTTGGTACAAAATCTAACTTATGTTAACGGCAACATCATGATAGCAAACCTAAATTCGTTCACACCTGCTTCAATCTGCATCATTCAATTTTCTGTTTCCCGCGGCAAGCAGCAACAACCAGTTTCAAGCACGCATTGTCAGAAAATTATGATTGTAAAGTAGTGGGCAGGTCAACGTGGGTCAACCTTGTCGTCACTTCCGGGTACATGAGATTGGGTCCCTTTCAGCTCATCAGCGACACCTGCCTCTTTCGTAGAGAACTACAGCACAAGAAGCGGAAGAAGGTTGGAAAATACAGGCTGGGAAAATATTTGCTGACCGTCCCCTGCTTAGGCGAAAAAGTGAATTGTGTTTCCAGCATAGATATCTCATCGTTCTTTACCAAAAACAACAGACATGATGTAAACATTGTTGTTGTTGTTGTTGTTGTTGTTGTTGTTGATGTTGACGAGCCGACCTCTGGCCGGCTGCCGCCCCACAAGTCTGTTCGACAGACGCTCCAAGATGGCGGGTCGCGGCCATGTGGATGTGAGCGAGAGAAGACTCCGGCCGATATACGGTAAATTCTGCTAACGTTGAGCCTCGCCAGGCCTCCAAAAACACTCGAGTCATTCTGACACCATATAGACCCTGCCGTGGAGCTGTAGCTTGCTTTGTTGTACCCCAATTGAGTTCCAAATGGCATTTCAAAGATGACATGTAGATCTCATGATCAGATGAATACATTTTTGTGCGATTTGCCGGAGACAAAATTTATTATTCCTGTCAAATTTGTATTTGTCTAGGTGAATACTATACGCCAGCTCGCATGATTCCATCAGGACCGCCTACATACCGTTTTATTTACAAAGCCAATGATGAATATGCCATATACATATAAGTCGCGACTTGGTTGCGATCGTTTGTAAGGAGGCTAGGTCCACGAAAACCTCCTTGTTAGAGGGAAATGGACCTCCTTGTTATAATCAAGCGATTAACCATGTTTTGCTACTATCTGACTAGAAGATGATAGCTGAGTTTAAAGTTTGTTCTACTACCTTCGCCAAGAAGGTTATGTTTTTGGTAGCGTTTTGTTGTTGTTGTTGTCCTTGTTTTACGTCTAATATATCGCTAGACGTGGTCTCTTGGTGCAGGTTTACGCTTGGTTCAGAGTCAATTGTTCCTCGAGGTATTTAACACTTGGTGGCTTGTGCGTTGCGTGATGACGGAAGTGTTTCTAGGAGAGCACGCTGAAACGGTGCGTACTCTCGATGTACCGGGAGAAGGCTAGGTACATCTGCTTGTTTGCTCCTTCAGGAAGGCCTTCCCTCATTCCGGCTAGGGTGGTGATGTCTGTGTCTCTGTTTTCTTCTGCTGTGTTGTAGGACTCGTAGATGCTTTCTGCTTCTAGCAGCATGTGGTGCCTTTCACTCTCATAGCGAGGGCAGTGGTACAGGTAGTGGTTGGTAGTCTCCAGCGCGTCGCAGTTTGGGCAGTATGGTGAGATCTCTGAGTTTTTCCAGTTTTGATACGCCTTGAGTCTGGTGTGACCGCTCACCAGCTGGTTGATGATGACCTGTGTGCTTCTTCTTCCGTGTGTTCTGCCTTTCTTCTTCATGTCAGTGCCAATTTTCTGCATGTGTTCACTTTTCATGTTCAGCTTTGTTCTTCTGTTCCATCTCTCATGTGCTTGTGTTTCGATGTGTTTCATGGCTTGTTGCTTTGTCCAGGATGTATTGCCTTGTTTGTTTGTTGCCTCGTTGGCTGCTAGTTTGGCCTCCTTGTCAGCAATTTCATTACCTTGGATACCCATGTGCCCTGGGCACCAGTTGATTTGAATGTTCAGACCCTGGGTTTTGAGCTCTTGAAGCTTGTTTCTGATAGTGTGAACCAGGGTGTTGTAAGCCTCCACTTGCTGAACTCCGATGACATTCTCTATTGCCGCCTTGCAATCGCATAGTATGAGTACATTGGTGTTTGGGGGGTGTCTCCTGGTGATGGTTTCTATGGCTAAGTGGAGTCCCTCAAGTTCGCCCTCATAATTGTTGGACTTGGCAGCGATGGCTTTCCGTACGGCAATGGGCTCTGTGTCTCCCCATCTTTCGTAGATTACAGCAGCACATCCCGTGGGGCCTGGGTTCCCCAAGGCCGATCCATCTGTGAAAATCACAGTGGTTGGTGTTTTGCTACTTGTGATTTCTTGCAGGGTGTTCAGGATTTTGACTTTTGCTTTGTCCTTTCCTTCTGTGGTGTTGGTTTCTGCCACAAATGAGCCTGTGATGCTACCAATGGCGAAGGGTGGAAGCCTCGCGTCGTAGTACGGTTCCTTGTCTACCATGTGTTCTACAATGTCGCCTTTCATTTCGTTGAATCTGGTTTCTAACATGTGGATTGGAGAGCCTGTCTGGGTGTGTGTCTTCCTGGTACTCATGTGTGTCAGGGGTTTTTCTAAACCAGGGAATAAGGGAGCTGCTCCCTCATGTAACCAGCCAGCTCCCTCATGTCAATTTTCAGATTGAACATTCTAGCATTACAAACTGTGTTACTCTTGCATCGCTCCCTTGCCAAGCTAGTGATCTGCTCCCTCATGCAAAATTTTTCTAGAAAACCCCCTGTGTGTGATAGTATCGAAGATGGCGTTTGTATGTATATATTTGCCATAAAAAAAGCTATGGGTAGGTCTTGATGAGACCTCGAAATAATTAGATTTTGGGCTCCCTAGTGGCTTGTAATGGTACTGCAATGGAACTTTTTTTTATGTCTAGTGACTTATACATGCTAGGGTGACGAATCTTGGATATATAGTAGTAGACGGCTCTTGTGCTCAAGAAGAAGTGAGCGAGAGACATAAGTTTGGGCCCCCTAGCAGCATGTTCTGGAACTGCAGGCCCGGGTCATTTGTTTAAAAATCTTTGAGGGAGGGTAACTCAAGAAGCGATGGATCATTGTGAATTACACATGGGCTTCTTCTTGTATCACACGGGCTTCTACTTGTATCAAACATAGAATTTGAATTCAATGTACTTCATGTACTCTGCTGTTGAAAATTTGAATACATGTTCCTTGTTCGAAGGTAATCTCCAAGTAGCTCAGTGGCAAACTACCGGTAACCAGCATGACAGTATCCAGTACTGATCTAACAGTTTCTGATGTTTCTGTTGTTCACCAGACGCCCTAGACGCCAGTAATAACAAGAAGGCGATACAGGAAGCAGACAAAGTACTGAGGAAGCAGAAGGACCTGATCTGTGCCAAGGTTGGTTTCACATGCCTTTTTAGTTCTCGGTAATTACAAGCTGTATTGTCTGTCGGTTGCCACAGTCCTACCAACAGAGAGGATGAGGTATATTGCTAGTATTACTTAACATCGCCCAACACATCCTAAAAGCTTACAACATTCAATCACATTACTGGTAGCTACTGATATCATTAAAATAGTCTGTATGTGTATGATACCAAACATGAATCACAGATTGTACGTACATGTACCAGCAGAGTTTCCAATCGGGATCTCTACCGGCAGAGACTCCAATCGGAGTTTCTATTGATTGAGACTCTGATTAGGTATCTCTAACAGTAGAATCACCAATTCTACCAGATTGCAGTGTCTACCCTGATATACAGTACAGATCTCAATTAACTTCCCTTCCCTTGTGTTTTACCTGCAGTTTTATCTTGTTTATTTCTCCTTCAAAAGTCGTGTTAATCGCATTTAAATCGCAATTGAAAGTCATGAAAAAGCCGTGTAAGATACGTGTACTAATTAGCTGCAACTGCGCATGTGGCTATCTATAAAGCATAACCACACGTGATTACACAAACATCTGCACATGTTTTACATGAGAAATGAACGCAGATTAAACGAGCACGGCTTTTGCACGGCTTTTGCAAGCGTTTTAATCGCGAAATGCACGGCTTTTAATCAAGTTTTGCACAACTTTTGATTGCAATTTGCACGCATGCAGATGGGAAGTTATTCGAGGTCTGTACTGTATTACATGACCATGATCATTCAGGGCTCAAAATCCTTTTTTCTGCATACTTGTATGGATCATTCTTAAAACTGTTCAGAAACCACTGCAACTATTTCTTTTATACTTTGTAGGTGGTAACAGTCAATACAGAAAAAAAGCAACAACATATGTACACCTGCCTACATGTATCAATAAACCCAGTACATGGACTAGTGCAGGTTAGGTGCATTATATAAATAAGTAGACATCAGAAATACCTGCACAGCTCCAATTTTACCTGCACTAAGGTGCATATGCACCCTGTATTTTGAGCCCTGTCATTGCTTCTCCCCCAGGCCCTGAAAGCCATTGCACTACTGAGGAGCAGCCGGAGACAGGAGGCTCTACTGTTGGCAGCTGAAGTGGCATCTCAGGAGCCTGTAGAAGAAGCAACTCTGCAGGCTCTCACCATCTGTTATAGAGAGATGGAAAGAGGTAGAAGCCATGCATAAGTTATAGAAGAACGTAGCATAACATTGGGTGGGTGTCACTGGAAGACTCTGAAGAGAAATGCCCAGACTATGCATGATGTACAAAACAGTAATAAACTGGTGGATGTACCAACTACTGATGCTAAGCTCAGAAAGAACAAGAAATAGTCATGCCTTCAAGTATCAGAGTTATCAACCAAGGATTAAGGTGTTCAAAAACTCATTTTTCTTAGTCAAATTGCCTTCAAGTATTTGTTCAGAGTTATCAACCAAGGATTGAGGTGTTCAAAAACTCATTTTTCTTAGTCATGTCTTCAAGTATCTGTTCATCTGTTCAGAGTTATCAACCAAGGATTGAGGTGTTCAAAAACTCATTTTTCTTAGAATTATCGTAGAGTGGAACTCGCTGCCACCAAGTACAGTAGGGGCATCGTCACTAAATAATTTTAAATAATGTTTAGATGTTTAGATTTAGATCTTCAAAGGCTAGGTGTAACAGGTCATTCAGTGTAATATAGCCAGCTGCCACGGCGCCGTGTGCCTGCCAAGGGGCGGTTATACCGGCTATACAGATACAGATACAGAATTTTCTATCTTAACGTCCCTGCATCTGTGAAAATGAATATGTTATTTCTTTCTGTAGGTGGGAGTTTTTTATGAATTTTTTATTTCAAACATTGCAGCCAGAGAGGCTGAATTGTGTTGGGACATTACAATTCAGATTGAGACATATTTACAAGTAAAACACGAAATTAAGGTAAACAGAATGGCGAAAAGCCTTATGTTGTTACATTTTACAACACAAAACCTTATAATAGTAACTTTTCCATTTATAGTATACTAGGCAGCCTTAAAATCTTTTTTTGCAGTGTAGTTTTGTTTTGATACTGTACACATGATTTTCAAGTGCAATTTTACGGGGTTACCCTTGCATTGTAGATTAACTCAAGGTGTTAAAACTTGCACTTACCACAGAAATGTATTTCCAGGAGATCTTGTTGCCAGGATCTATGAAAACGCTGTGAAGAAAGTGCCACAGAGCGAGGAGTTCCTCTCCCACCTGTTCATGGCCTATGTCAGGTTAGGGGAATATAAGAAACAACAACAGGTAAGGACATACCTGGGAAAGTGTTACTGTATGATGCAAATTTGATCTAAGGTGCTGTGTTTGTGAAAAAAGTGAATGTTATGTCAAACCAGTTTAACTCAAGTGAACTCAATGAATAGTTGAGCTAATCTTCCACTGGTTGTGACAGAGAATTCGAAGACAGTACTGTATTTACAGGTTCATTGTACCGAGGAAATTCCCCTACCTTAGCTCTTCTCAACAAGCACAATGAACGGTGGACCATGGCTTAATGTCCTGTCCTAAGGGCTGCAACCCTCTCCAGTAGTGAGCTACAACAGTCTCTTGGTCCAGAGGCAGGGTCACTAAACACTAGACTTCGTATGCCACGGGACCCAGCATATACATACCTTAGAGCTGTGAACTCTCTATATGAAGCTATCATACATTCAGAACCTTCCCCCGACCACCAACCAACCAAGGTTGGCTGACATTTGGGAGCAGTCTGACCAGATTTAGGCCACGCCTACCTTTCTATTCTAATCAAATCAGATTTGAGTGAAATTTAGGTCAAATTTGACCCCTGAACACTGATGACCTACTCCCAAATACCAGCCAACCACCAGCCAACCATGGCCGAACCTCCCGTCCACACCGACATGTTTGAATCATTTTGAAACATTTGGCTGGCGCAGCTAAACAGTAGCCGACCTCTACGAACACCAGCCAACCACAGCCAACCTTGCTCCCGACCTACTCCTAACCATGGTTGGGGGAGTTCAGCAGTGTTCAGGAGGTCATATTCGGCTATATGTGACAGGGGCTTAAGCTACATGATCATGTATAGCAAACATTTAACGTTAAAACTGTCCTGTATTCCAGACTGGAATGGCTCTGTACAAGGTTGCTCCCAAGAACCCGTACTACTTCTGGTCGGTGATGAGTATCGTGATGCAGGCCCTGACCAGTGAGGACGAGAAGCTGTCCCAGAAGATGTTCCTCCCCCTGGCAGAACGCATGGTGGAGAAAATGGCCAAGGACACCAAAATAGAGGCTGAGGCTGGTGAGATGATTTAAATGTTGTTCTTCACCTGGGGAATCGAAATCCTTCTTTTCTGCATAATTTCTGCACTGGTGCAGGTAACATTGAAAATTATCTGCACTACACAAATTTTATTTGAACCACTTAGAACCACCTACAGTGTCAGCCCTGGTGCTCAGTCCATTAATGTACAATATTCTTATCATCCTCAATATTTCCTTCTTTGTTTCAGAGGTGCGCCTGTACCTGATGATCTTAGAGAAGCAGAAGAAATATCAAGAAGCCCTGGAAGTTGTTGTAGGACCACTTGGCAGTAAGTACATGTAGGGTACAGCATACAGTGCTTAGCGTACTTTATTTCTCTTATCTACAATACAATGTTCTAAGTTGTTAGCATTACTTGTGATTTGGGGATACTTTTGGAAACTAGTATCCCACCTACTGTCCGAGGGACGTCCCTCGGATAGGACGTTAAATGGAGGTCCCGTGTATGGGGAGAGCCACACCCCACGCACGTTAAAGAACCCACTGCACTTATCGAAAAGAGTAGGGGTCCTTCCCGGTGTGAGTGGTTCAAACCTACAGTCCTATGGCCGCACTTGGGGTGACGTATTGAGGTCACCTGAGTTAGCGCCGAATGGCAGCCGCTCCAGACCCTTGCGATTAAGCCCCACCACCATTGTAAGCTCCTCACAATTCAGCCCTTGGCTGCCAAGAGAGAGTAAGCCGGCCCACCCCTACTACTACTGTCCCTACTGCAACTATGGATAATACAATGTAGGATACCAACTTTTTGTTAGAAAGATATGGAATAGTCAATTTTGCATGGGATGTTGTTGGAGGAGTCCATTCTTGCATAGGGTGCGTTTGGAAGGGACCATTCTTATCAAGAGGTCAAAATGACTATTTTGGACTCTGGTGATCATGGAATAATCCATTTTTTGTCAGATTGGGGAAAGTACCACTTTGGACAGGGTCATGATTTCAAAATATTTCATTTTTGGGTGGAAGTTTCTGGAATAGTCCACTTTGTATAGGGGTGCCTCTGGAGTCCACTTTGTATAGGGGTGCTTTTGGAAGAGTCCATTCTTAAATAGAGGGAATGATTTTTTAAATTGGGGTCAAATTGGGAAGGCTCCATTTCAGACTGGGATGATTTGGTATAGTTCACTTTGGGTAGATTCATTTTGGAATGTTCCACTTTTGCATGGGATGAGTTTGGAACAGTCCATTTTTTGCATGAGGAGGGAGTGGAGTGAAATATGCTGTATTTGCTCATGAGCAAATGTCAGCCTTTCTAGGTACTAGTAATGTGTCTTTCTAATCTACTATTCTAATTACACTGAAACTGTTCTGTTGACTTCTTTGCAGGCAAGTTGATATCAGAAATAGAACTGCAGTCCTTGAAGCAAGCTGAGCTGTATGTACAATTAGAGGACTGGCCCAAGGCCAATGCCAAGTATAGGAAACTGTTGTTAACCAAGTAAGTAAAGAAGATATGATTTTCAATAGCATCACTTCCGGTGCCTGGGCTCATGAAAAAGTCCTTTTAGAAGCAAACAAAACTGTCAAAAGCAAAGATTAATAACTTGCAAATATTATATTATTTTATTTGATTCTCAAAAGAACGTTCTGAACCGGCTGCCATGTTTACTGTGACATCATTGCCATTGGCAACATTTAATTGAATTGACTGGCTGCAGAAATCAAGAACTGGAAACTTAAGATGGTTATTTGCAAGATTCAATTTTCCGTAACGTCAGAAGGGTGTATTTGTTGTCCGAATGTCTTTGTTCATTGAATGATACCTGTTTTCAGAAACTGTTGTATAGTATTTCAGTGTTATTGGTGTCATCTCATCTTAAACCAATTTGTAAACGATCTAGCAATGTACATGTACACAATAGTGATAATTTAGATTTACATGCTTAGTTTTGTCTCCCCCTTGTTTACTATGAACACTACAGGTAAAGATATTTTGCCTTTAGACTCTGTTGTAATACTTAAACTACCGCATTTAGCCCATTGGGCAAGAACATCCAATAAAGATCATTCAGTAATACAAAAATGTATGATACCGTGAAGAAACTGATTTACGTGAACATTGAGACGAGTTTTGTTTGACTGATTTGGAATCTGTTGTATGTTTCCAGCCCTGATAACTGGTTGTGGTACGTTCACTTCTTCAACTCCCTGTTCCACCTGGTGGACTCTGGATGGACACCATCAGAAGCTGATGAAGGGTAAATACACACTGCTCAGTACTTACTGACTTTCAGGACTGGAAATCCCACCTGCATATGCAGGTTAGTGCAGGTAAAATTGGAGCTGTGCAGGTATTTCTGATGTCTACCTGTACCTAACCTGCACTGGTCCATGTACTGGGTGTATGCAGGTTAGTACAGGTAAAATTGGAGCTGTGCAGGTATTTCTGATGTCTACCTGCACCTAACCTGCACTGGTCCATGTACAGGGCATATGCATGTTAGTGCAGGTAAAATTGGAGCTGTGCAGGTGTTTCTGATGTCTACCTGCACCTAACCTGCACTGGTCCATGTACTGGGCATATGCATGTTAGTGCAGGTAAAATTGGAGCTGTGTAGGTGTTTCTGATGTCTACATGTACCTGCACCTAACCTGCACTGGTCCATGTACTGGGCATATGCAGGTTAGTGCAGGTAAAATTGGAGCTGTGCAGGTGTTTCTGATGTCTACCTGCACCTAACCTGCACTGGTCCATGTACTGGGTATATGCAGGTTAGTGCAGGTAAAATTGGAGCTGTGCAGGTGTTTCTGATGTCTACATGTGTACCTACACCAGTGCATGTACTATGCTTACACACAAATGTAGGTGTATGTGTCGATGAAGGTTAGACATCCAGGTAATAAAATACGCCAAAAAGCAATTACTCAAGCAACTGGGTATGATTTAGGTGTATGTGGATTTGTATAAACTGTAATTGACTGTCATAATTTACATTGTACATTGTATGAAGTGTAAAGAAATAATGGTAATGGTTTCTGCACAGTTTTTTGTATGAACCATACTTCCTAAACTCTGAGTGGTGCAGGTAAAATTTGTCTGGTGCAGGTAATTTTCAATGTTACCTGCACCAATGCAGGAAAAAAAAGGAAGTCTGTCTGATATTGACATTTACTGCCATTTCTGAGGACACTTTCATCATCATTTCCTACTTGAAGCATTTGAAATATCACAAAAACAAGCTAGGTGAGGAGTCCCTTTATATTTTTGGTACCACCAATAAATAGCTAGAATCAGCCTACTATAAGGGAAACAAGCAACTGTTTTCTGTCAGCGACATCGCATTTTTGCCTCACAGATATCAGTACACTATGAAATAGGGTTGATTCAACTTACTACATTTAAAAATTGACTTTGAAAATCCAGTTTTACTGCCCTGAAATCATTTTGGGTGCCTTTAACATAATACATTTTGTAAACATGTCTTTTTTGAGGAATAAGAGAGAATTTGTACTTTCTTCCAGTTCATCTGATGACGTGGTAACCGGCACTGTAGATATGGCAATAGCTTTTGTAGAGGAGAGAGTAGAAGATGAACTGAAGAATGGGAAGAGACTACAAAGAGGACCATTTCTCGCCAGAATGGAACTCTTGAAAAGACTCAATGAGAGAGGAAACCAAGAGGCAGCAGACAAAATAGGTACATATATGCTTGCATGTAGCACCAGAGGTTCATGATTGCAGGGCTCGAAATACTTTTTTCAGCCAGGTGGCGCATGTTGCCACCTGAGTCAAAAGCCAGGTGGCGCCATCAGTATTCAAGTGGCAACACTTCCAAGTTATCATTTTCTTCAAATCTGCTACTTATATCTATTACGTTTTCTTCTAGTTATTAAATAACTACTTAAGTTTTATGTTATAAAATAAAGTAATGTAAAGAACACAAAAGCTGTACACGCATTTTCTACCTGGAACTTGGAGCAAGTATTCCAAAGGTGTTACTGATATTAATATATTAAAAACTAAACCTAAGCTAGTACCTACCCAATCATATTTCACCAATTCCCAAACAAAATCACATATTAACCCAGCTAAACAAATAAAAATGTGATTATGTAAAAAAAAGAACTAAAAATCAGAATTAAAGTTTAAATCAAAATTGAAATAAAAATTAAAATAAAAATTCAAATTTTTAGCTCAACAAAAATGCTGCCAACAATTTCTAATCTTGTACAAAAAACAAGTAACATCGTGATATTCAATGAATCAATGTTTAATCTTGCACCCAGAATTCTACCTTGGCCACCTAGCGAAATTTGAATACACTGCAGTGTGGGCTAAGTTCTCATGGAATATCGCGAGATATCGGGAGATTTTGAAATACAAGATGGCCGACTTTGTTTACTTGCGTGCCGAGCGCTACATATTTCCTTGTTCAAGGCCGCAAAAATGTGCCCCAAACTCGTAAAAATGGATTGAATACAAGTACACGCGATCCAGGCGCAACATCACAGGGCTGCCGCCGTGGGAATGCCACGCCTCTACATGGCGGCACACTTATGCGGGTGGTGTTACGTGCGCCATGTTCTTCGTTTGCGCAAGGATAATGTTACATGTAGCAGCTGGGGAAGAGCGGTGTCGCAGCAGTGACGTCCCTACCGTAAATTATAGGTGGCGCGCTGCGCCACCTGAGTTTAGGAATAAGTCACGCCAAGCAAAATCAGGTGGCGCCGCGCCAGTGCGCCACCGGGTATTTCGAGCTCTGTGATTGTATTTTGTAGCTGTCGGTATGTGTTCATTTTGGGGGGTGAACAAGTTCAATGTGACAGTTCCATGTACATGTAGTACATGTAGTTCTTCAGATGTGTTTAAAAGTTTGATTAACATTTTATGCGTTGTTCTTGTCAAATTGATTCCATTGGAACAGTAAATAGTAGAAATTTAAATCAGAATCTCAGGACTTGATGCATGTACATTGTATGTGTCTCGAAGTTAGTACAGTGTATAAGATGTGCCTTGAAACTTATACATATTTTCCAGGGCTAGCAGCTGATCTTCTCAAGGACTACTTTAGCAAGTTTGGGGACAAACCCTGCTGTTTTATGGACATGAGGCCTTATGTGACCATGTTGCAACCAGACAACCATGCAAAGGTACACTGTTGAGGATTATGTACAATCTACAAAACAAACCTTCATTTGGGAGGCAGACTTTTCAGTAACTTTAAATGCTTTGGATAATCCATATGTCATTGATTATTGAAGAAAAAAAGCGTAATGGTATAGCAGGGATAGTGCTTTTAATCGTGACAACTTTTTTCAGTTTATTATAAAGCAAGTTCAAACTGTAATGTCCAACTTACACAACAAATTGGACTTACTCAAATTTTGGACTGTACCAATACCAATTCTTTGTCAAGGAATGAGAGATCCACCGCTTCTGTGACGTCACGTTATGCAGATGACATGTGTGACTCGGTGAACAGTAGATCATAGTTTGCAGAAAGTCTGTGGCGCCCCCCGTCTTTGTTAAGGGATGGTTGTAATGCCCTGATGTAGATGGCCTCTTTAATACCTTGTGCAAAAAAAGTCTGTTTCCATGTCCAAGATTTTCACTTTGTCCAATGAGACCGAATGTCCAGGCGATTCCATACATGTATGTATAATATATGTGTTGTGAAACTTCCAAAGTTGTTGTGCTAGGGCATTTGTGTTCTAGGAACCTTACTCTCCAAGCAGAGGTTTGGGTTTTGGGCTTATTTTTGGCGTGTTTTTAGGCTTGGGTTGAGTGGAAACAAAATTTCAGTGAAAAAAGAAAGCCTGATAAAAAAGCCTAAAAACACGCCAAAAATAAGCCCAAAACCCAAACCTCTGCTTGGAGAGTATAGGAACCTAGCCTTTCGGGTAAGTCCAATCCAATATCTTATGTTGGAACTTACAATTTAAACTTGCTTCATGATAATGACTTCTACCGACACAGATGAACTAAATATCAAGATGATGTTTTTCCAGTTTGTTGAAGAGTTGCAGACGTACATGGAGATACCAGAGAAGGCAGGCGACCTGAGCCTGCCGTCTGATGTGAGGTCCATGCAGAGGCACATCTGCTGTGTGGGGCTGGCCAGGTCTCTGGGACTCCAGGAACAGCTCACAGAAGGGGACAGAGAGCAGCTGGTTCAGGACCTCATGAGAAGACATCAGCATGGCTTACAGTTTGGTGGGTTGGCAAAGTGATTCTGTTAAGATCTGCTAGAATTACAGAAGATTATTGTACATGATTGTTAACACATACACAGGGCTGGAAATCCCACCTGCATATGCAGGTTAGTGCAGGTAAAATTGGAGCTGTGCAGGTATTTCTGACGTCAACCTGCACCGGTCCATGACTGGATTTATATACAAATGTATAGGTGTCTGTGGATTTTTATTTGCTGCATTGACAATTATCATCTATGAAGTATAAATGAAATAATGGCCTTGGTTTCTGAACAGTTTTTACTTCCGAAATCCTGAGAAGTGCAGGTAAAACTTGTCTGGTGCAGGTAATTTTTCAATGAGCAATTTTGATTGTGTGCAAAAAAATCCACTAGTCTTGAAAAGTATTTACACTGTAAGTCTTACTGGTAAGACCACACTGACTTATGGATGACATCCTCTGAAGACCCCAAACTAATGCGTGCGGGCAAATGAAAAAAAATTCCTGCCAAAAAAAATGCTGCTAAGAATATTAAGCTACAGGAATACAAAACTGGCATTGTGAATTTGCAGTTAGTACATAGCAACTTTTACGACAAGCCCGCATGTGCTGGCCTCTTGCGGCATTTATGATTTGGCACATGTACTGAGTTCTAGAGTTCCGTATCCTCAGTAGCCTGGGTGCTATCTACCGTAGTTACCGCCGGCTCCCTATTGTCACTAGCTACCATGGACTACAGAGGATGGCACCCAGGCCTCGAAGGTGATTTTTTTTTAGAAGAGGCAAAAATCAATGCGTGTGTATAAAATTAAATCAGTGTGGCCTAATGGTCACTTGGGAACAGAAGAGCAGGTTGGACAGGACAGTGTCACAGTGACTGTGATCTTAGACTCCTGCTGTCTTTTCAGGTAAAGACTTGCTCCCCACAGATGTCCAGCCGAGTGACAGCTACCTGTTGATGGCAGTACATATCAAGTATGCAGTTTATCTCAAGACAAGTACGTATGGCCAGCTTTGTTCATAGATGCGTACACACTATGTAGTATTCAGGGGTCGAAATAGATTTTGGGGCCAACTTGCACTGGTGCAGATGAAAAAAAAAATACTTGGACCAGAAGAAAAATAGTTGCACCCCCCAAAAATCAAACGAACACAACCAAAAGTTAATTCATGGATTCTGGTTTTGTTCCCTTTCCAGTTCTTTATTGGGTATTTCTACAGGTAGTAACAGCGGATAAAGCAAACTTGCACCGCGGTGCATACCGGCAAAAAATTAGTTGCACGACACCAAATTTACTTGCACCAAGTTGCACACAGAGGGGTATTTCGACCACTGAGTATGAATTTCAAACTGTTGGTTATTTTCAAACTGGAAAATGATTGGCTAAAACATATTCAGTGTGAGTGTTTTGCCGTTTCACACACACATACAATGTAAGGCTTAGGAGAAAAAATGTTGTGTTTCCTGTTTCAGTCCTGCAAAAATTAGGGTCAGTAGGTAGGGATTATCTTTTTTTTTCCTTTTTTCTTTTTTTGACTTTGGCGATCTCTAGTGATCCAACTTATACAATACAGTATTTTAACAAAGTAAAAATTGCATGAGGACACTTATATTTTCAATGTCAATGTTGGAAAACTGATTGTACAACGTTTCATCACTCAGGTGTCTGATCATGGAGTTAGAAAAGGTTGATCAGCTCGAAAAATTCATGTCCCTTGCAGGGGTCTACCCAAAAAAAAGGCTAGGGTCAGCAGTTTTTTGTAGGGTCGGTCGGGAAACAGGAAACACAACTGTTTTCTTTTTAGATTAAACTCTTTTAGGGTACCTATACTATACATGAACAAGGCTTTATGACTAATGCTGTGTACCGGTTCGCTGGACTCAGTTCCAGACTTGTAAAAACGTTTAGCTTCAAGTCTAAAAAAACCTGAATTGCGGGAACCAGTTCCGGACTTGGTTGGAGAAAAAAACCATGTCACATACCCCTTTTCGTTCCGAACCACATAAAACCTTTCATAGATCGCAAAATCTGTGCTGCAAAATGAAGAAAACATAGCCATCGGGCATTGTCAAGTGTCTGCTTCCATGTTATGTGACTAGCTACAGTTTCGCCCAGACAACATTGCAAGGTTGCCAACATGCAATTTTGTATGTACCTTGGGTTTAGGTCCGGACTTACAAGTCTGGAACTGAACCTAAACCTCTGGACTTGAATCCGGACCTGAACCTAAACGTGGGTTTAGCTACACAGCACTATTTATGACCATATTTTCTTCTGTTTTCCAGAGAAGCTAAGTCTCCTGTTTGAAATGATAGTGATGCTTGAGAAGGGAGTGGCGTGTAGCCCATCTAATGCACAATACAAACTCATCCTCATCAAGCTCTACATTTTACTGGGTAGGTCGTACCAACTTCTTGTACAGAATTCTGTGTTTCGTACAGTGTCTACTAATTTGTTCTTACTGTTTCAGGTTACATGACTTATAATATAACACAAGGCAGAATGAGAATGTTTTTGTATTGGTGTTTTTTTTTTGTGGGTTATTATCAAGTTGTTTCAGCCATCAGTTTATGAGATAAAAGTGCTATCTTGAAAGTATTACTTATTACATTGTATTTGTAATGTAAACATGCAATAGTATCTGTATCTGTATAGCCGGTATAACTGCCCATTGGCTGGCTACGTTACACCGAACAACCTGTTACACCTACAATGTAACCTTTGAACGTCTAACTCTAGACATTGTTTAAAACTATCTAGTGACGATGCCCCTACTGTACTTGGTGGCAGCGAGTTCCACTCTACAAATAGTTCCATGAGTTTTAAAACACTTCAATCCTTGGTTGATAGCTCTGGTACTTGAAGGCATGACTATTTCTTGTTTTTTTCTGAGCTGGTATTACTAGATACTTGGTAGTTGGTACATCCACCAGTTTATTAGTCATTTTGTACATCATGCATAGTCTGGACATATTTCGTCTGTCATTCAGTGTACCAATATAGTACCAAGGTCTGATCTAATTATTTACCCACGTTGCAAGAGGAATAAAAGAAACCATATTAGCACCAAGCAGAGATGATAAATTATCACTTACATCTATTTTATGTAGTCACTGTGGTAAAGTTTAGCTTTAATCCAACACAAGGAAGAAACTCACCATAAATTTTCGGTCGATCTCGTCAACCTTCGTCAGATGAATGATCCACTCGCTGACGTCGCTCCGGAAGTCGGAAGTGTGATCACGTCAGGAGTGAATCGTAAGAGGCGGGAAGACGGAATCTCCCACCGTCACGGTTCAAAGAGGGTTGATGGGCCCTAATGTAGACTGCCTCCTTCACTCCCCTCACAAAGTAATCCTGCTCCGTATCCAGAATGTGAACTTTGTCCAGGGTTACTGTATGTCCCAGTTAAAGTTAAACTTTACCACTATGGAATCTACCAACACAGATGAGCTTTCATTCTAATCTATTTGATGTGTTCTGTGCAGGTGCATTTCAGCCCTGTAAGAAGCTATATGACAACATGGAGATCAAACACATCCAGCAGGACACCCTGGGGTACTTCTATGCCTGCTATGCTGTGGCACTAGGACACCTGACTCCAGCCTGCTCCATACTTAGTGCCATGCTCAAGTTTTTCTCAGCTAACCACAAAGATGTAAGTCTACACTCTTTGATTGAGGCCATATCAGGGAAAAAAAGGAATTTGGTACAAAATTAACTGGTTTAGATATAAAGCTACATTATGTAACATTAAGATGATACAAAAAGACAATTTTCTGGTCATTTCTTTACAAAGTAAGTTGAATCAACCCTACTCCATTGCAAATAAGTGCCATTCAGGAAGTGAAGGTGTCAATATATTACACCCTCCAAGTGTGTTTAAAAGTTGGAAACACAGCTGTTAGCCATGTTCTGGTAGTTTGTGGTGGTGCCACAAACTGATCGTGAGTGTGCCTCGTGTGGGCTGTTTTAGCTCCTGTCACTCTGCAGCTGCATGGCAGTTACAGTGTATTTTTCATACCAGAAGGTAACCCATCTTCAGTCATTCTTCAGTCATATACATGTACATCTATTAGTACTACAGATTCTAGACTTCATATAGCCATCAACACCTACTGCCTTTCTTACAGACCACTGAGTACATTATTGCTGCCTACAAGTATGGATCTTTCCACAAGGTTGGTGATTGATTAAAAATATTATATTGAAATCTTTAAAGTCCATAATAGTCAAAAGACATGTACAAAATGTATATCCTGGATGATGAATTAGAAGTTGTATATCAAATCATTTTTACAGTATTTTCCCCACACTGTTGGGAGTTTTGAAGTTTGATCAGGATTTTATTTATTTATTTTTTTATTTCCAACATTAATCTTATAAACACGTGGGTAGTCCCATCAGTCTTAGACTGGTTTCCATGGGTTATAATACAGGGCTATCCCCAAGAAATGAAGCAACCGTGCTCCCGCAAATCCTAGCACCTCTCCCAAAATGTTCAAATTTAGGCTTTCTCTTTAGTATTTTGATGAAAATTGGCTGATTTTTTCTTAAACCGATTAGGGAGCACCTCTCCCCTAAGAATTTCTGGGGAGACCCCTGTAATACTTTATTAGACAAGTAACTGTTGATCTTTGACAGCTTACCCCTGAATTATGACTGACTCCATTATTTTGTACATATTTGACATTGACAAGTTACGAGTGGCTTATAATGGAGCCCTAATAAGCTGCTGCTTGGTGTGAGCAGACAGTTCAGCACTAGTTTACTTTTCGCAAATAACAGGCTTGACACATTTGACGCTAAGCTTCATAAACTGTCCCACTCGTTCGTTTCCCGGTTGCTTTCTTCCGAGAACTCCATTCTCTTGCCCACTCCGACTGTTTTTATCTTAGCCCATTTTGGAGGCATTACGTTAATCTTGTCTTTTAAGTTAGTTATTTAGATAGGAATATTTTAGCTACTCAGTCCTTTTTTGTTGTACCTTATATTCCTGTATGTTTGTCATATGGGCCAAGAGCCTGAAATAAAGTTTGAATGAATATTAAATAAATTAAGGAAAAGAAAGAAATGCTTTGGTTTTTATGTTCATCTGTTCTGTGCATAAGTTTGCCATAATTGGGTAAAAAGTGTTTTTTGTCTGCCTGTGCTCCAGATCCCTGAGATCATCTCCTTCAGAGAGAGGCTGAACCTGTCCCACAACTACTCAGCACTGGCTGTAGAGCGCATGCTTCTGGACTTCATCATGGAGACAACAAAGTGAATATCGTTGTGATAATACCAGTGCTGATTTCTAGGGGAAAAGAACTAACATGTTACAGTATTGAAACTATGTTTAATATCTTGAGCAAGAATATTGTTATTCTAGTACTACCATCTTTACAACATGTGAATGCAGTTTTCACATACCTGGACAAGCACGTCGGCAGAACGTATTGCGCCTGCGCGAAACCCATAATGTATTGTGCATATACATGTAGCACTTAGGCAGAACGTCTCATATAAGGTCGAATTCGCGTATATGGGTGACATCCTGTCTGTAGTTTTCAAATGTTGTGTAGAGAAAGATGTGGTCTGCAACAGGCAAAATTCTGATGCAACGTTGACCAAACATCCAGCGAAAATCCAGGTTTTGCGCAGGCGCAGTACGTTCTGTCGACGTGCTACCTGGACATGTTGTGAAATGTGTTTCAAATGTGTTTATGGATGTGTAAAGTAATTTGATAAGACTTGCTATGATGGTTGATAAGAAGAAGGGTAGAAAACTTGATATTAATTGGTGTGTATTCATTTTAGTCCAGAACAGATGAGGGAACTGCTGGACTATATGGAGATATCCCCAGAGAAAGGTAGGCTGTTTATTTTTATTTTTTTTTTAGGCTGTTTATGTTCCTTGGACATCTGAAAGCAGTTACTGTAGATTGGCTATGATATGCTTGTTCTCGATTATGACGCTTTGATGAGAAGCTCATCACACACAGCTGAATATGGCCTCCCGAACACTGCTGAACTCCCCCCAACCATGGTTAGGAGTAGGTTAGGAGCAAGGTCAGCTGTGGTTGGCTGGTGTTCTGCGAGGTGGGCTACTGTATGGCGGCGCCAGTCGATTGTTTCAAAATGTTTAAAACATTCCGGTGTGGATGGGAGGTTCGGCCATGGTTGGTTGGTGGTTGGCTGGTGTTCGGGAGTAGGTCAGCAGTGGTAGGCCGTAGGGGCATGGTTGGCAGTCATATTTGACTCAAATTTAACTCAAATTTAATTTGATTCGTATTGAAAGGTAGACGTGGCCTAAATCAGATCAGGCTGGGAATGGGAAAAGGTGAATTATACATGTACATGTAGTTGCCTAGTGATTATATGATATTTTTTTTTCTACTAACTCAAACTGACTTATCGTATTGCTCCCCTGCAGATGAGATCAAATGGGACCTTCTAAAGGACAACCGAGATCTTACAGTTCTGTCATCATGGGAACCAAAAGAAAGGTACTTTGATGACAACATTCCCCATTATTGTTTTTAAAAAGTCTAAAGACATGTTGTTGTTTTCGGGTGCAATGAAATACAGAAATGACAAAATACAATGTCATATAGAATACAACACGGTGTATTCCGTATTGCCCGAGGTATCGGCCCGACCGCGATCCGACTTGCGGGAAGGCGGAGACCGAGGGCAATGTGGAATACACCGTGTTGTATTTTATTTATATCATACCCACTCTAGAAAACATTGTCTTTCAAGGCGAAATGAGCGAAAATTTGGTGTCCCTAAACAAAAACTGCAACAACATCAATTCCAACGTCCGAATCCTGTATTCGAATTTTCGAAAGTGGCGCACACGGTTGGGGCGAAACGCGTTCAAATCGTTCTATGGAAGCCCGGTTTGTAAGCCCAGTCGTACAGTAAAGTACGACCGGGTCGGGAACACTGTATCGCCGCCCGGATATCATATATAAAGTGAAATACATGCGAAAAGTTGATCTTGGGCCAGTTGTTTTTCATGTCCAGTTTGACATCACAGTCTTTTTTACCCCACGCTTGTAGAGAGCTGACGGAACAACAGATAGAGCTGTCCTTCTGCCAGGACAGGCAGTGGCTCAGGTTACGCAGCCTGATTCTCAGGTCGCTGGCCGCGGTCATCCTGATGTCTCAACCCGCCCCCATGGACGGAGAACATTCCCGGGAGAAACTGGACGCCTCCAAGAACGGAGAGAGTCCGGTGGAACACGGAAGCACGCTGACTAGTCTGATCCTGGAGATTAATGCACATGTCCAAGATGTGGAATGTCAACCTGGCTCAGAAAATCTGGTACGTGTGTATACATGGATGCATGATGGTCAGTTTCTTTAGTATCTTCTTTTATATCATACCCGGGCGGCGATACAGTGCTCCCGACCGTGTTGTATTTTACTGTACGACCGGGCGTATAAACCAGGCTTCCATAGAACGATTTGAACGCGTTTCGCCCCAACCGCGTGCGCCGCTTTCGAAAATTCGAATACAGGATTCGGACGTTGGAATGGATGTTGTTGCAGTTTTTTTGTTTAGGGACACCAAATTTTCGCTCGTTTCGCATTGAAAGACGTGTTTTCTAAGGTGGGTATGATATAAATAGAATGCAACACGGTGTATTCCGCATCTGTCTCGGCCCTCACGCGAGTCGGATCGCGGTCGGGCCGATACCTCAGGCAATACAGAATACACCGTGTTGTATTATATATTTACTAAGTCTTGCAAAAACTCAGAAATGTGTCAAAAATGCCCCCTCTTGATCCACTTAGTACATGTCTCTGTGGCTGCCATCGAGAAGAGATGTTTGCTAAGTTGTACCCCAAATAAATGTAACTTAAGTGCATGCACTTTACAAGATTAAGATATGGAAGGGTCCACAATAGTAGTGTACAATGTACATCTACATGTACATTGTACATGGGGCTTTCAACAGCATGGAACTTGTGTTGTCAGATATTGGAGTTTTCGTTGTACACAACCGTGTCTCAACTTGCTTACATTTCAGTGTCTGTCAGACACCTTCATCAGAGCTTCCGATTGGAGTATTGCTTCTCAACTGCTGTAAGTAGCCGATGTACATGTGTACATGTAGGCGGGGCTTTACTCCAGTACGAAGTTCTGAGGAAGGTGTCTGATAGACATTGAAACCTACTAGGTGAGAGACTTTACTGGCTGTGTATTATGCCTGCGTCACATTGCAGACGAGCTTCGGCAGTATTTCTTGATCGCTGAAATGTCGCCCGATTTTATAGGGACCAAGGATCGCAGGTATTTTTGGCTTGAAAATCGTCCCCATCACATGGAGCGAGGCTCGGGCGATCGCTAATGGGAATATCTATAACGTCATGAGATCAAAAAATTTGGGCGACTAGTTGCTGATGTTAAGAACACGTTTCGTGTGTCAGCAAGCTTCGGCCAACTCCTAAAAATCGCCGGCGATCCCTAAAACGAAACATCGGGCGTACTACTGGCGTAAATGCCATTTAGAGCTCGCCGACTCGTCGGCCGATCGATTTTCGCACAATGTGACGGCCCCTTAAGGAAATCTTCAATATCCTAAGTATGTTCTACCAACCTGATGATGAAACTATTTTGGGAACTTGTTCTTCCAGTCCCTGCTGTGTGGCCCCCCTCCCACCAGAATGAAGGTGTACCTGGATGGACAGCACCATGTTCTCCTCACCAGTATCTTCCAAGTAGCCGTGGATGTGCACTCTCTAGAAACCAATGACCTCAGTGAGTTCAACAGTCAAGTACACCTAGAGGCCCACCTGGACTTCTGGACTTCTAATTGCAAAATTGAATAGCAGCTAGAAGTCTGTGTAAACATGTATTTTGTTGACAACACAGTGTAGTTCTCAAAAAAATCTATGTTCTTCAGTAATTGTATTAATAGAATGTATTATAAAGTAGAGTGGATTCATTCCTCAAGCTAACCAACATCTATCACACTGCAGTTGTCCCTCAGTAAGACATCTGGAGCCGCATAGTTCCCGTTTAAAACTTTTATTCAGCCTGTCACACTGTCAGAGCACTACCAACAGCATGTAACTGACCAGGGCAATATGCACTGTAAAGGTATAAAAGTGAGGACCTGGTGTAAAAGTTCTAAAGGGGAAACTATGCAGCTCCAGGTGTCTTACTGAGGGACGACTGTGGTGTGAAAGATGTCGGTTAGCTTGAGGAAAAATCTACTTTATACTGTATATAGAATGTATTTTTATACTATCCTAAGGGTAAATCAAACAGTTGATTTTCAGTAGACAGTTTTCAGTACACAACAACATCACATTTTTGCTCCAGGAATGTTGATATACACTGGGATAGTGTAACTGATATTTAGACTTGTGACTAGAATATTGACTTTGAAAATCTGGTTTTCAAGCCCTGATACTGCATTGGGCACCTTGTAACACCCAGGCAAATACTAGTCATTAAGCATACTGCTGCCTTTCTAGCTGTGTGAAGAAAACAGTGTAGTTGTGAGATTCTTTATCATTCTTTTTGCATTATCACCAACATTACAACAATAATTTTGTTAGTTGGGTAATATAATCCATGTTCATGTACTCCTTGTGTTTCTCCTTAACAGATCAGTCCCAGGAGCTCCAGGAGAAGATAGCAAAGAACTTTGACTGTATACTCAAGACATTTGAGTGTAAGTGTCTCAGTCTACATCAATATTGAATAGACAACCTTAAGTATGTGTTAACTTTTAGCCACACTTTATAGTCAAGGTTGTTGGTTTTAAAGTTGCATTTGACATGGGAAGACCTTGAGGAGGACAATTTTGACAAGTTTTGTTTCTGCAGATGTTCTGGACTCCATGGACACCAGTATTGCCAGTCCTGGCAGCCCCCCTCAGGTACACCCTCAGGTGTTAGAGGGGCTGGTGCTGCTAGTGGAGGTCAGTACCAATATCTTAGTAACTAACAGACTTTTTTATTGTCTATTTTGGTCGTAGAAGGAAATAAAAGCAAGCCCTGGCAGTTAAATGTTATTTTGTAATATTAGGCCACACTGATTTAATTTTATGGATGACATCCTCTGGGGACCACAAAACTAATGCGAGAGGGCGAAAAAAAAAATCCAGCAAAAAAAAAAATGCTGCTTAACCACAGGAATACAAAGCCGGTATTGCGAATTGAAGCACAGGACACAGTGACTGCATCAAACAAACAAGTTTTTATTTGCAGGAGGTACATGTAGATGTAGATAGTCTCATCCTCCTTCACAGCTTCCTCCTTCGTTTTACGATAAGCCGCCCTTTTGCGGCATTTATGAGTCGGCAGTCTGTACTGAGTTCCAGCCGAGTTCCGGAGTTCCGTGAAGCCTCGAAAGACATGATTTTTTTTTTCTTTTAGAACAGGCGAAAATCAATGCGCGCGCGGATGTCATCCATAAAATTAAGTCGGTGTGGCCTTATGTACCTCACCAGATTTAAAAATGATGAATTTAAGAATGATGATGATGATGTAAAGACGAACAAGGAAGGCCACCTGTTATGACCTTTTTGAACAAATGGCAAAGGTCGTTTTCTCTTACTAACAGTTCTAAGAATCGCAAAGGATGATGGTAATGGACGAGACCATTTGGAGTTGGGGGTCCTTCCATATACAATTACACAATTCCCATCCTTTCACCTTTCATGTTGTAGGTCAATTTAGTGGTGTTGAATCCATCACAAACTATGTTATCATGCATTTTGATAAAGTAGGAAATGCATGTATATCAAAGTTCCGTCTTTCAAATTAGCTGTATTAACAACAGGCCTGTCTTGTTGTGCCATATTAGGGTATTTAGTAAACTAAACTGTCTCTTGACTTGAATTTGCAGACACTGTGCTTGATGACACTTGTGACAGCTCAATGTCATGTGATGCTCAAGCCTATGAAAGCTACACTGACAAAAAAGAAAAGGAAGAAGAAAAATCCCACAATAGTTGTGGTGAGTATGACAATTTTTTGTAGACTCTGTAATGTCTGGGTTTCATGTACAGTATCTGAATGTAAATATACATTGTTGTTCCCATGGTCTTATCGTTATACCCTTAACTCATATCTACAAAAAAAATGTATGTATCTGTGACAGGTTTGTTTTTCTTGTTTGGGTTGACTCTGAAGGTGTAAACTATTTTTGCCTTCGTCAAGAAGGGTATGTTTTCGTGGGCGTGCGTGTGTGTGTGCGTCTGTCAACAGTATAACTCGAGAAGGCTTAAATGGATTGTCTTCATATTTGGTAGGTGGGTAGGTCTTGATGACACCTAGAAGTGATAGGAATATGGGCCCCCTGGCGGCTCGTTATGGTACTGCAGCAGAACTTCCGGTTTTGATATATGGTGATCTGGACAAGCTACATGTAGGGTCATGATTTTTGGATGGTAGATAGCTCTTGTGCTCGGGAAGAAGTGACGTAAGTTTGGGCCCCCTAGCGGCTTGCTTTGGAACTGCAGGAGCATTTGTATGAAAATGTTTAAAGTAGGATAACTCAATAACCGGTCGACGGATCATCCTGATATTTGGTGTGTAGGTACCTTAAGTGATGCTTGACATAATTAGATGACAATTATGCAAATTATGATCTAATTTGCATAATAAATGAAGCAATTCTATAATTCAGTTACCTTCCATGATACTCTACCTTCATTGTGACACATGGGCTACAGGCTGTCCCAGAGGGAGAAAGTCCCAGAGGGGATAGTCCATGTAGCTGCAGGCGGTGTTGCCTTACAGCCTGCACAGCTGTTTTTTCCCTTGCCTAATGCACGATTGCAGACTGCATCGGCAGGGGTAGTTTTCACCATCCAACTTCCATATTTAGGGGGACTAATATATCACTTCTACCTTCTTAAGTTATATAACGATAACATCCTTTGACGAAGGCATGAGATCGTTGACCTCTAGTTAGCTCTATTTTGTAATTTGGTTCTACTGCTGCTGTTGTTATCACTTGATCTGCATCAAATCTGGTATATACATTGTACAAAATGTACATATAACACCAAAGAAAATTTATAAAGTTGTATCAAATGTATGTATTTTGGTACTTTCATAGTTTCAAAGAAGATAACAGTTACATTGTATGGCCACTTAATGATATCATATTTTGGTAAAGTCACATGATCAAGGTGATTGGTCACTTGAATTCTGAGGAAGACAGCAAAATTTAATATGCTCATTTTTTTTCTTTTTTTCTTGAGGAACAAAGTTTTAACTCTGTATGTTAAGTACCAACACAAATGGACTTTCATGCTAATATTGAGAATTTTTTTTGCACTGTGATCAGTGGTGAGTCTTAAGCATGTGTATTGCCTTTCAGCCACAGGTGTTTGATGACTACAAGACGTTTGTAGACAGTCTGGTCCAGTTTGGAGAGAAGCTACATAAATGCCTGACAGAAGTGAACACGGTCATCACAGCAGTAGATGTCAGTGCTTTGGAAATCAACCCAGCTCTGGAACATGCAGAGGTGATCATTATTAAGTGTGATATCAAGGGTATGCCTAAATACCTCAACCGCCCTCAACCCCCCACTTCCTGGGCTTATATGCAGTGTACATGTGCTAAGAACCCTTGTTTACACTCTGTATACTGTTACATTACATTGTCTATACGATTATAAATAAAAATCACATAGTAACGTCTAAGTATTTGCGAGTTTTTTCAAGTTATAACTTTTTATATCATAAGTGGAGTTACCGTCTTTATGGAGTGATACACTCCGCTAAATATCCGTCCTAAAGTATTGAGCGCTAAAATCCACCACCAGAAACATGATGTTTAAAGAGGTTTCCCTCTATATCTGCTGAGTTTCCGGGCTGCACAATTTTTTTTTACTTTCCTTATTTTGACTTGCGGCACGATGCGTTCTGTGGCGGCTGACGTAAACAAACAAGATGGCGGACCCTGTTCCTCGAGCGCACGGCGCACCGTAAAAAAACTGGTAAAACGTCAGAGTTACGGTGATTTTCCTATTTATAATTGCATAGGCAATGTATCCAGAGCGTTAAAAATGGTTCTTAGCACATGTTCACTGCATATTAGCCCAGGAAGTGGGGGGTTGAGGGAGGTTGAGGGAGGTTGAGGGCGGTTGAGGTATTTAGGCATACCGTGATATCGACGCTATCTGGCACTTTGTCTTGCAAGTTGTTTTTAAAACAATATCTCAAGCGAACAAGAGACTCTTTACTTGGACCAAATTATTCCCTTGGAAGTGAAGGACTGACCAAATGATAGAGTGGGCCACTGTATGAACATGGACCAGGGCTCGAAATACTTTTTTCTGCATACCACTCAGACTTTAAGGAGTATGGATCATACTAAAATTAAAACTGTTGAGAAACTGCCATTTTTTTTTCATAACAGTAACAGTGTTATACAGCAAAATAAAAATCCACAAATCATACACCTACATTGTACATTAAATGTAATAAATGGATACATGGATGCATGCATACATAGACCGGTGCAGGTAGACATCAGAAATACCTGCACAGCCCCAATTTTACCTTACTAAGGTGCATATATGCACCCAGTATTTCGAGCCCTGAATGGATGTTGTAGAGGAAAACAGTTGTTTCCAGACTGTGTTTCATGAGAGCATGGCAAATTGATTGTTACATCACAGCGTGCGAAATACTAGGTTGCACAGTTGGGCTATGCAACCATATTTTGCTTGGTGCAACCTATTTCTACACCCAGGTAGCTCAGTGCACTACCTAAATTTTGTGGTAAGGATGCCCCTTTCTTCCAATGGGAACTGTTTATTGAGAAGTTCCCATGGAAGAGCTCATCACTTCAGGTAAAGAACTCAGAAATGTATAAAATTGTAAATTGCATTCTAACAAAGCTAATCATAAATTAAATATAGAAGAGTTTAAATTCGGGGCAACCTGGAATTTTGATGGGCAACCTAGCTTTCATCCTAGGTTGCCACTGGGCAACCTGGCTCAAAAAAAGTATTTCGTACACTGCATCAGTGCATTTATCTTGCCTTTATACTAGAAATGATGCCTACATATTACCAAATTTTAACATACATCTCTTTTCTTTGTAACAGAAAGAGGCAATCAGCGTAGAGACTGTGTGGAGCAAAGTGAAAGAGAGCTACCAGATATCAGCTGGAGAGATGTCAGAGGTCCTGAAACAAAAACTGCAGTTTCTCAGGACTATTAGATTGTGATAGTGCTAATTATAGGTTTTTTTTATGTAGTACAGATTGAAGGAACAACCAAATGAAATTTCTAGATTAACTTAAGCTTCAACAAGCATATATCTCCTTAATCTTATCTTGTAAGTTCATCTGTGTTGGTAGAAGTCATTGTGAAGCAAGTTTGAACTCTAATTTCCAACACAAGAAATTGAATTTACTCAAATTTGACTGCATAACTCCAGTCTTTGTGAAGGTCTCATTGGACAAAGTTAAAATCTTGGACACAGAGTTATTTGCACGAAGTATTAAAGAGGCCATCTACATCAGGGCATTACAACCATCCCTCAACAAAGACGGGGGGCGCCACAGACTTTCTGCAACCTACAATCCACTGCTCACTGAGTCACGTGTGTCATCTGCATAACGTGACGTCACGGAAGCGGTGGATCTCTCATTCCTTGACAAAGACTAGAGTTGTACGGTCTAAAACTTGGGTAAGTCCAATTTCTTGTGTTGGAAACTACAGTTTAAACTTGCACTGTTAACTCTTAAATCTGTTTTGTAGACTGACAAATATGCCTCTTCAGCAACATATGGTGAATTAAGGGACTTGTTAAATAAAATGATCTAATGTAATTTAAGACTATTTTATATATTACATTTACCAGCAGGTGTTCTGACTACAGTTGCAAGGAATAGAAGCCCAGGCATTACTGTTCCCTGACATAAACAGTTTTCAATTATTCAGTACTTAATATCCTCCTTCTTGGTCATTATATTTCACTTCCATAGGCAGAGAGATACAGCCTCCTGTCATTTCCATCAAAGTGATTCAATTCATCCATTTTGCAGCAAAATGACCTGAAGTTTGGCATTGAGGTGGACAAATACCCCGATTTTTTTTTCATACACCACTTTAAAATGATATGTTTTTCAGTTACATGTACTTGACTGTGTAAATTTTTTTTGTTGCTTCTGAGCCCTAATATTAAATCAGATGACCTGAAATTTGGTATGGGGGTGCATAGGAGATATATAATGCACACAGCACTTCACTAAACATTTTCAGCAAACACCACTTTTTGCAATTTTCAGTCTAAAACTGTATATTTTGGCTCCTGTGCCCTAATATTACAACCAAATGACCCAAATTGAGGGTGCTTGGACATCTAAGCACGGGACTCTTTTGGCAGAAGCATTTTTAGTATGGTCCATTATTGCTTAGGAGGTGAAACCAGGACAAGTCTAGTTTGGATAGTCCATTTTGGGGGCAGAGATAAAGTCCATTCTTGTATGGAGGTCAAATTGGAGAAATTCCATCTCATGAGCCGATTTTGTAAAAGTCTGTTCTTGTGTGGGAATAGTTTTGGAAGAATCCATTTTGCATGGAGGTGTCTTCAGAAGAGTCCATTTTTGTGTGGGGTCAGATTGGATTGGGGAAGTTTACTTTTGGACCGGGATGATTTTGGAACAGTCTACTTTTGCCTGGGGGATGAGAAATATATTGCATTTGTTCAATTTCATGCATCTATACATTGTACGTTTTGCTGAAATTTCATTTGGAAACCAAACTTTGTGACTGACCAAAAAGGGATCTGGACTAATTGTATTACACAATCTCTTGCTGTGGGCTGATTTGGCCTCCTCCCCAAGAGCTTGTGGCCATACACTTCTAACTTGGGAAAACCATTCCCAGAACTACCAATAGGAGCTCATGGTTCTCAATCACATTAAAATTAGTCCAATCGTAGCTCAGGATTCTCTGTCACTATGGAAACCAGTTCTCACAGCCTCCAATTAACACTATGGTAACAGACAGTTCTCAGTCTGACAATAATGGACTTTTGCTATAGTCCCGCCTACCTCGGTCAAAACATAAAAATGCAAATATTCAATTTCATGCATCTATACATTGTACGTTTTGCTGAAATTTCATTTGGAAACCAAACTTTGTGACTGACCAAAAAGGGATCTGGACTAATTGTATTACACAATCTCTTGCTGTGGGCTGATTTGGCCTCCTCCCCAAGAGCTTGTGGCCATACACTTCTAACTTGGGAAAACCATTCCCAGAACTACCAATAGGAGCTCATGGTTCTCAATCACATTAAAATTAGTCCAATCGTAGCTCAGGATTCTCTGTCACTATGGAAACCAGTTCTCACAGCCTCCAATTAACACTATGGTAACAGACAGTTCTCAGTCTGACAATAATGGACTTTTGCTATAGTCCCGCCTAGCTACCTCGGTCAAAACATAAAAATGCAAATATTTGACTGACATGCTCTCTCATTGGTTGAACCAGTAATTGTCATGTCATCATTGGTTGAACTGACAATTGTGATGGACAGTCAGGAAAGGTCTGTTAGTCCTTGTTAATGTTAGCACATAATTATGCATAAATCAACAGGATTAAGTTATTCTCACTTCTGACTTATAGGAGTGTTGGTCATCGAGCTTCTAGGGGCCTGACCAATGAAAGGGATGTGAGAAATGTGCATTTGAGCATGTATCCACTACTTTTTAAGATCATACCGTATATTACTGAGAATCTTTTTTGCACTATTTATAAAAACTAATAAATTTAAGTATTTGTATTATATGGTTTGGCTGTCAAGTGATATTTTCTGTACATACAAAATTCCACTTCTGTAGAATGGAGCGCTCTTTAATATTAGTATCTTCCAACAGAGACTTTTACATTAAGTTACACCCAGTTATCTGTTGTCACATTAAATAGGTAGCCTAAAACCCTGGAAGGGTTATACTATGCAGGTTGATAAATGGATCAGTGTGTTAAGTACATAATTTTCTTTGCCACATATTTTCAACATGATGTTCAAGGGATAAAGCAAATGGCACATATGGTATATCAACACCAGCAATTGTCTGTGAGTGAACCTGAGGTAAAGCTGTGGACTTCCTTTGGTCAAAGCAACTTATGTCAAACACCTGAAATTACACATTTTGCAATACCAGAAGTGTTTGCTTTCTGTGAGTTGATTTGTGACTTGATTAGCTTAGAAGATGTACATCATTGACATAAAAACCTTTAATTACTACAATTTATATCATACCCGGGCGGTGTAACAGTGCTCCCGGCCGTGTTGTATTCTCCCGTACGACCGGATGTATAAAACGGGCATCCATAGAACATTCGAACGCGCTTCGCTTGCGCCGCTACAAAAATTAGAACGATTCGAACACGTTTCGCCCCAACCGTGTGCGCCGCTTTCGAGCATTCGAATACAGGATTCGGACGTTTGAATTGATTTTGCTGCAGTTTTTGGTTCAGGGACACCAAATTTTCGCTCATTTCGCCTTGAAAGACGTGTTTTCTAAGGTGGGTATGATATAAATAGCATACAACACGGTGTATTCCGCATCGCCCTCGGTCTCGGCCCTCCCGCGAGTCGGATCGCCCTCCGGCCTTCGGCCGTCGGGCGATCCAACTCGCGGTCGGGCCGATACCTCGGGCAATACGGAATACACCGTGTTGTATGCTCTATTTATATCATACCCGGGCGGCGATACAGTGCTACCGGCCGTGTTGTATCCACCCGTACAACACGGGTGTATAAACAGGGCTTCCATAGAACGATTCGAACGCGTTTCGCCCCAACCGTGTGCGCCGCTTTCGAAAATTCGAATACAGGATTCGGACGTTGGAACGGATGTTGTTGCAGTTTTTTGTTTAGGGACACCAAATTTTTGCTCATTTCGCCTTGAAAGACGTGTTTTCTAAGGTGGGTATAATATAAATAGCATACAACACGGTGCATTCCGCATCGGGCGATCCGACTCGCGGGAGGGCCGATACCTCGGGCAATACGGAATACACCGTGTTGTATGCTCTATACATAATATGGACGAAAGAATTATTCTAGACACTAAGACAGGAAGATCTCAAAGATCCCTTGAGTATATTTTGTACAATCCTCAGAAATACATGTGAATACAACTAAAAATATATATGATATATGTATATTGACCTTACTACGATGACTAGTCATACCACTCAGTATCCTGTTTAATTTCGGAGTTCTAGTTTATATACTGTATTCGGCGTGACAAGCCTCCTTAGCAGGCCTTACAGCAGGACTTTTGGGGGCTTTTATAATGCGCCTTCATTTTTCTCAGGGCACCGGGTGAATGAGGATTGAAATGACTTTGTTTACTGACTGTAAATTTACATTCTCCAAGTTTTATAATCTTCTCACCCGTCTTCGTCACAAAAAAAGAAATATAAATCTAACCTCTACCAGGCTCCCCAGGTTGCTGAAAAAAAAGAAGAACTTGACCAGACTGAATAGTATACCCAGGTTGCACATTGTACTCTTCAGGCCTGCTAAGTTCATTATGGCCAAGTTGTAATATTTTTCCAGCGACTTGGGGAGCCTTGTAGAGGCTAATCTAACTCTACAACAGTAAAAATTGACTGTGCTAAGAAAGTTAGTGGTTTATCAATTCAAAGAAAAGCAATCTGAAAATTCCAAACCTTCAGGAAGTATATAATCCAAATATGGTAATATTAACAACGACTGCTGACAATTTCAAATCATGCAGTGGGAACATAAGTCACGCTTTGACCCTCATTGGATTGAATCATAAAATCTTTGACAGTGGTCACAAAACCCAAAATTAGGCAGCTCCCACTAAAATATCAGCCAGAAGGTCTTGATATCCTCTATCTGAAGAATTTGCCATACATTGTACCCGTTACAATTGTTATGCAATAAAGTTTGATTTCATTGATATCTTTGTGGCTATATTGATAACTAATGTATAAAGATTCTGCTCTTTACTTCTTTAACATCACTTTACTTCTCTAACATTACATTTACTGAAGTCTAAGTGTAACAAGACTGGCAATGAAAAGTACATTGCCATGGCGACGGAAGTTGTTGGTAGGGTTTGTGTTCAATGTATGGCACCGTCAGCACAAATATCCTCGTCAGTAGACTTCATTTAAGTGAAATCGAGGCAGCACTAACATCGGGCATAACAGTGGAATTTTGCAAAGGGAACTCGACCAGCTGGGGGCTCACATCGGTAACGTTAATCACATCAGGACATAGTATACTTTATAATAACGATATACCTGTTCAGATGCAATGAAGCTGATGACTAACGTTATAGATGTTTATTCGTATACTGGTGCAGATGATATACAGTATATAATATTTTATGATAAGGAAAGTGTACAAGTACCTTGTTGTCTAGTCAGATATAGTACAGCGCAGTTCAGTATATCACTCCTATCATCCCCTAAGTGTATAGTGAACAAGCCCTGGGGCTCGCAGAAAACATTTCATATCTCCCAAGGGTTTCCAGGAATTTTACTAAGTAGGTCAATGTGGGCATAGATGTAGGCCAGCAAAATTCCAGGGCTGTGAGACATTCCTCTGGACATTCCATACCTGTGGATAAAATTCCTGTACAATTCCTAGAATTCTTGCAAATCACACACAATACTGTACCATTCGGCTCGCCCATGAGGCGTCGCCAAAAATGACATCAATAGAAAATACAGAAGCTGTACATGTGTAGGGTGCAACCCTAAAGGCACATGACTAAGGTAGCTACAGGTTTTAAACTTTCAAACAGTTTAAATTTGCACAAAATTTGTTCAGATCACCAAATTTACATGGAACATCAATAGAAAATACAGAAGCTGTACATGTGTAGGGTGCAACCCTAAAGGCACATGACTAAGGTAGCTATATAGGTTTTAAACTTTCAAACAGTTTGGACAGAATTTGTTCAGTTCACCAAATTTACATGGAACATGACAACATGCACCCGTGCGGCAAGGAAAAAGATTCTCACCTGTTGCCGGGTGATGACGTCACGGCCCGCCTGGCAACTCCGGAAGGGACGAAGGCCGGTTTTGGCGAGTTGGAAACTCCATCGCCAAAACTTTTGTGCTTGGGCGATGTAACTAGGCGAGAGGTTTGTGAGGGGGGGTATGCCGCCGGGCGATGACGTCATCAGCGGCCGTAAAGTCATAAAACTAGAAGAAAACGTCACTCTCCATTGAAATGTATTACGGTTGACGTTTTTGGTATTCACGAAAGACAGGAAATAATGAAGGAGGAACTTTCAGCGTAAGGGTAGACCTCTCGCCCAGGTGCGTCGCCCAAGCGCATCAGGTAGGACCGCTGGCGCCATTTGCACCCGTGCGGCAAGGAAAAAGATTCTCACCTGTTGCCGGGTGATGACGTCACGGCCCGCCTGGCAACTCCGGAAGGGACGAAGGCCGGTTTTGGCGAGTTGGAAACTCCATCGCCAAAACTTTTGTGCTTGGGCGATGTAACTAGGCGAGAGGTTTGTGAGGGGGGGTATGCCGCCGGGCGATGACGTCATCAGCGGCCGTAAAGTCATAAAACTAGAAGAAAACGTCACTCTCCATTGAAATGTATTACGGTTGACGTTTTTGGTATTCACGAAAGACAGGAAATAATGAAGGAGGAACTTTCAGCGTAAGGGTAGACCTCTCGCCCAGGTGCGTCGCCCAAGCGCATCAGGTAGGACCGCTGGCGCCATTTGCACCCGTGCGGCAAGGAAAAAGATTCTCACCTGTTGCCGGGTGATGACGTCACGGCCCGCCTGGCAACTCCGGAAGGGACGAAGGCCGGTTTTGGCGAGTTGGAAACTCCATCGCCAAAACTTTTGTGCTTGGGCGATGTAACTAGGCGAGAGGTTTGTGAGGGGGGGTATGCCGCCGGGCGATGACGTCATCAGCGGCCGTAAAGTCATAAAACTAGAAGAAAACGTCACTCTCCATTGAAATGTATTACGGTTGACGTTTTTGGTATTCACGAAAGACAGGAAATAATGAAGGAGGAACTTTCAGCGTAAGGGTAGACCTCTCGCCCAGGTGCGTCGCCCAAGCGCATCAGGTAGGACCGCTGGCGCCATTTGCACCCGTGCGGCAAGGAAAAAGATTCTCACCTGTTGCCGGGTGATGACGTCACGGCCCGCCTGGCAACTCCGGAAGGGACGAAGGCCGGTTTTGGCGAGTTGGAAACTCCATCGCCAAAACTTTTGTGCTTGGGCGATGTAACTAGGCGAGAGGTTTGTGAGGGGGGGTATGCCGCCGGGCGATGACGTCATCAGCGGCCGTAAAGTCATAAAACTAGAAGAAAACGTCACTCTCCATTGAAATGTATTACGGGTGACGTTTTTGGTATTCACGAAAGACAGGAAATAATGAAGGAGGAACTTTCAGCGTAAGGGTAGACCTCTCGCCCAGGTGCGTCGCCCAAGCGCATCAGGTAGGACCGCTGGCGCCATTTGCACCCGTGCGGCAAGGAAAAAGATTCTCACCTGTTGCCGGGTGATGACGTCACGGCCCGCCTGGCAACTCCGGAAGGGACGAAGGCCGGTTTTGGCGAGTTGGAAACTCCATCGCCAAAACTTTTGTGCTTGGGCGATGTAACTAGGCGAGAGGTTTGTGAGGGGGGGTATGCCGCCGGGCGATGACGTCATCAGCGGCCGTAAAGTCATAAAACTAGAAGAAAACGTCACTCTCCATTGAAATGTATTATGGTTGACGTTTTTGGTATTCACGAAAGACAGGAAATAATGAAGGAGGAACTTTCAGCGTAAGGGTAGACCTCTCGCCCAGGTGCGTCGCCCAAGCGCATCAGGTAGGACCGCTGGCGCCATTTGCACCCGTGCGGCAAGGAAAAAGATTCTCACCTGTTGCCGGGTGATGACGTCACGGCCCGCCTGGCAACTCCGGAAGGGACGAAGGCCGGTTTTGGCGAGTTGGAAACTCCATCGCCAAAACTTTTGTGCTTGGGCGATGTAACTAGGCGAGAGGTTTGTGAGGGGGGGTATGCCGCCGGGCGATGACGTCATCAGCGGCCGTAAAGTCATAAAACTAGAAGAAAACGTCACTCTCCATTGAAATGTATTACGGTTGACGTTTTTGGTATTCACGAAAGACAGGAAATAATGAAGGAGGAACTTTCAGCGTAAGGGTAGACCTCTCGCCCAGGTGCGTCGCCCAAGCGCATCAGGTAGGACCGCTGGCGCCATTTGCACCCGTGCGGCAAGGAAAAAGATTCTCACCTGTTGCCGGGTGATGACGTCACGGCCCGCCTGGCAACTCCGGAAGGGACGAAGGCCGGTTTTGGCGAGTTGGAAACTCCATCGCCAAAACTTTTGTGCTTGGGCGATGTAACTAGGCGAGAGGTTTGTGAGGGGGGGTATGCCGCCGGGCGATGACGTCATCAGCGGCCGTAAAGTCATAAAACTAGAAGAAAACGTCACTCTCCATTGAAATGTATTACGGTTGACGTTTTTGGTATTCACGAAAGACAGGAAATAATGAAGGAGGAACTTTCAGCGTAAGGGTAGACCTCTCGCCCAGGTGCGTCGCCCAAGCGCATCAGGTAGGACCGCTGGCGCCATTTGCACCCGTGCGGCAAGGAAAAAGATTCTCACCTGTTGCCGGGTGATGACGTCACGGCCCGCCTGGCAACTCCGGAAGGGACGAAGGCCGGTTTTGGCGAGTTGGAAACTCCATCGCCAAAACTTTTGTGCTTGGGCGATGTAACTAGGCGAGAGGTTTGTGAGGGGGGGTATGCCGCCCGGCGATGACGTCATCAGCGGCCGTAAAGTCATAAAACTAGAAGAAAACGTCACTCTCCATTGAAATGTATTACGGTTGACGTTTTTGGTATTCACGAAAGACAGGAAATAATGAAGGAGGAACTTTCAGCGTAAGGGTAGACCTCTCGCCCAGGTGCGTCGCCCAAGCGCATCAGGTAGGACCGCTGGCGCCATTTGCACCCGTGCGGCAAGGAAAAAGATTCCCTGTTGCCGGGTGATGACGTCACGGCCCGCCTGGCAACTCCGGAAGGGACGAAGGCCGGTTTTGGCGAGTTGGAAACTCCATCGCCAAAACTTTTGTGCTTGGGCGATGTAACTAGGCGAGAGGTTTGTGAGGGGGGGTATGCCGCCGGGCGATGACGTCATCAGCGGCCGTAAAGTCATAAAACTAGAAGAAAACGTCACTCTCCATTGAAATGTATTACGGTTGACGTTTTTGGTATTCACGAAAGACAGGAAATAATGAAGGAGGAACTTTCAGCGTAAGGGTAGACCTCTCGCCCAGGTGCGTCGCCCAAGCGCATCAGGTAGGACCGCTGGCGCCATTTGCACCCGTGCGGCAAGGAAAAAGATTCTCACCTGTTGCCGGGTGATGACGTCACGGCCCGCCTGGCAACTCCGGAAGGGACGAAGGCCGGTTTTGGCGAGTTGGAAACTCCATCGCCAAAACTTTTGTGCTTGGGCGATGTAACTAGGCGAGAGGTTTGTGAGGGGGGGTATGCCGCCGGGCGATGACGTCATCAGCGGCCGTAAAGTCATAAAACTAGAAGAAAACGTCACTCTCCATTGAAATGTATTACGGTTGACGTTTTTGGTATTCACGAAAGACAGGAAATAATGAAGGAGGAACTTTCAGCGTAAGGGTAGACCTCTCGCCCAGGTGCGTCGCCCAAGCGCATCAGGTAGGACCGCTGGCGCCATTTGCACCCGTGCGGCAAGGAAAAAGATTCTCACCTGTTGCCGGGTGATGACGTCACGGCCCGCCTGGCAACTCCGGAAGGGACGAAGGCCGGTTTTGGCGAGTTGGAAACTCCATCGCCAAAACTTTTGTGCTTGGGCGATGTAACTAGGCGAGAGGTTTGTGAGGGGGGCTATGCCGCCGGGCGATGACGTCATCAGCGGCCGTAAAGTCATAAAACTAGAAGAAAACGTCACTCTCCATTGAAATGTATTACGGTTGACGTTTTTGGTATTCACGAAAGACAGGAAATAAGGAAGGAGGAACTTTCAGCGTAAGGGTAGACCTCTCGCCCAGGTGCGTCGCCCAAGCGCATCAGGTAGGACCGCTGGCGCCATTTGCACCCGTGCGGCAAGGAAAAAGATTCTCACCTGTTGCCGGGTGATGACGTCACGGCCCGCCTGGCAACTCCGGAAGGGACGAAGGCCGGTTTTGGCGAGTTGGAAACTCCATCGCCAAAACTTTTGTGCTTGGGCGATGTAACTAGGCGAGAGGTTTGTGAGGGGGGGTATGCCGCCGGGCGATGACGTCATCAGCGGCCGTAAAGTCATAAAACTAGAAGAAAACGTCACTCTCCATTGAAATGTATTACGGTTGACGTTTTTGGTATTCACGAAAGACAGGAAATAATGAAGGAGGAACTTTCAGCGTAAGGGTAGACCTCTCGCCCAGGTGCGTCGCCCAAGCGCATCAGGTAGGACCGCTGGCGCCATTTGCACCCGTGCGGCAAGGAAAAAGATTCTCACCTGTTGCCGGGTGATGACGTCACGGCCCGCCTGGCAACTCCGGAAGGGACGAAGGCCGGTTTTGGCGAGTTGGAAACTCCATCGCCAAAACTTTTGTGCTTGGGCGATGTAACTAGGCGAGAGGTTTGTGAGGGGGGGTATGCCGCCGGGCGATGACGTCATCAGCGGCCGTAAAGTCATAAAACTAGAAGAAAACGTCACTCTCCATTGAAATGTATTACGGTTGACGTTTTTGGTATTCACGAAAGACAGGAAATAATGAAGGAGGAACTTTCAGCGTAAGGGTAGACCTCTCGCCCAGGTGCGTCGCCCAAGCGCATCAGGTAGGACCGCTGGCGCCATTTGCACCCGTGCGGCAAGGAAAAAGATTCTCACCTGTTGCCGGGTGATGACGTCACGGCCCGCCTGGCAACTCCGGAAGGGACGAAGGCCGGTTTTGGCGAGTTGGAAACTCCATCGCCAAAACTTTTGTGCTTGGGCGATGTAACTAGGCGAGAGGTTTGTGAGGGGGGGTATGCCGCCGGGCGATGACGTCATCAGCGGCCGTAAAGTCATAAAACTAGAAGAAAACGTCACTCTCCATTGAAATGTATTACGGTTGACGTTTTTGGTATTCACGAAAGACAGGAAATAATGAAGGAGGAACTTTCAGCGTAAGGGTAGACCTCTCGCCCAGGTGCGTCGCCCAAGCGCATCAGGTAGGACCGCTGGCGCCATTTGCACCCGTGCGGCAAGGAAAAAGATTCTCACCTGTTGCCGGGTGATGACGTCACGGCCCGCCTGGCAACTCCGGAAGGGACGAAGGCCGGTTTTGGCGAGTTGGAAACTCCATCGCCAAAACTTTTGTGCTTGGGCGATGTAACTAGGCGAGAGGTTTGTGAGGGGGGCTATGCCGCCGGGCGATGACGTCATCAGCGGCCGTAAAGTCATAAAACTAGAAGAAAACGTCACTCTCCATTGAAATGTATTACGGTTGACGTTTTTGGTATTCACGAAAGACAGGAAATAAGGAAGGAGGAACTTTCAGCGTAAGGGTAGACCTCTCGCCCAGGTGCGTCGCCCAAGCGCATCAGGTAGGACCGCTGGCGCCATTTGCACCCGTGCGGCAAGGAAAAAGATTCTCACCTGTTGCCGGGTGATGACGTCACGGCCCGCCTGGCAACTCCGGAAGGGACGAAGGCCGGTTTTGGCGAGTTGGAAACTCCATCGCCAAAACTTTTGTGCTTGGGCGATGTAACTAGGCGAGAGGTTTGTGAGGGGGGGTATGCCGCCGGGCGATGACGTCATCAGCGGCCGTAAAGTCATAAAACTAGAAGAAAACGTCACTCTCCATTGAAATGTATTACGGTTGACGTTTTTGGTATTCACGAAAGACAGGAAATAATGAAGGAGGAACTTTCAGCGTAAGGGTAGACCTCTCGCCCAGGTGCGTCGCCCAAGCGCATCAGGTAGGACCGCTGGCGCCATTTGCACCCGTGCGGCAAGGAAAAAGATTCTCACCTGTTGCCGGGTGATGACGTCACGGCCCGCCTGGCAACTCCGGAAGGGACGAAGGCCGGTTTTGGCGAGTTGGAAACTCCATCGCCAAAACTTTTGTGCTTGGGCGATGTAACTAGGCGAGAGGTTTGTGAGGGGGGGTATGCCGCCGGGCGATGACGTCATCAGCGGCCGTAAAGTCATAAAACTAGAAGAAAACGTCACTCTCCATTGAAATGTATTACGGTTGACGTTTTTGGTATTCACGAAAGACAGGAAATAATGAAGGAGGAACTTTCAGCGTAAGGGTAGACCTCTCGCCCAGGTGCGTCGCCCAAGCGCATCAGGTAGGACCGCTGGCGCCATTTGCACCCGTGCGGCAAGGAAAAAGATTCTCACCTGTTGCCGGGTGATGACGTCACGGCCCGCCTGGCAACTCCGGAAGGGACGAAGGCCGGTTTTGGCGAGTTGGAAACTCCATCGCCAAAACTTTTGTGCTTGGGCGATGTAACTAGGCGAGAGGTTTGTGAGGGGGGGTATGCCGCCGGGCGATGACGTCATCAGCGGCCGTAAAGTCATAAAACTAGAAGAAAACGTCACTCTCCATTGAAATGTATTACGGTTGACGTTTTTGGTATTCACGAAAGACAGGAAATAATGAAGGAGGAACTTTCAGCGTAAGGGTAGACCTCTCGCCCAGGTGCGTCGCCCAAGCGCATCAGGTAGGACCGCTGGCGCCATTTGCACCCGTGCGGCAAGGAAAAAGATTCTCACCTGTTGCCGGGTGATGACGTCACGGCCCGCCTGGCAACTCCGGAAGGGACGAAGGCCGGTTTTGGCGAGTTGGAAACTCCATCGCCAAAACTTTTGTGCTTGGGCGATGTAACTAGGCGAGAGGTTTGTGAGGGGGGGTATGCCGCCGGGCGATGACGTCATCAGCGGCCGTAAAGTCATAAAACTAGAAGAAAACGTCACTCTCCATTGAAATGTATTACGGGTGACTTTTTTGGTATACACGAAAGACAGGAAATAAGGAAGGAGGAACTTTCAGCGTAAGGGTAGACCTCTCGCCCAGGTGCGTCGCCCAAGCGCATCAGGTAGGACCGCTGGCGCCATTTGCACCCGTGCGGCAAGGAAAAAGATTCTCACCTGTTGCCGGGTGATGACGTCACGGCCCGCCTGGCAACTCCGGAAGGGACGAAGGCCGGTTTTGGCGAGTTGGAAACTCCATCGCCAAAACTTTTGTGCTTGGGCGATGTAACTAGGCGAGAGGTTTGTGAGGGGGGGTATGCCGCCGGGCGATGACGTCATCAGCGGCCGTAAAGTCATAAAACTAGAAGAAAACGTCACTCTCCATTGAAATGTATTACGGTTGACGTTTTTGGTATTCACGAAAGACAGGAAATAATGAAGGAGGAACTTTCAGCGTAAGGGTAGACCTCTCGCCCAGGTGCGTCGCCCAAGCGCATCAGGTAGGACCGCTGGCGCCATTTGCACCCGTGCGGCAAGGAAAAAGATTCTCACCTGTTGCCGGGTGATGACGTCACGGCCCGCCTGGCAACTCCGGAAGGGACGAAGGCCGGTTTTGGCGAGTTGGAAACTCCATCGCCAAAACTTTTGTGCTTGGGCGATGTAACTAGGCGAGAGGTTTGTGAGGGGGGGTATGCCGCCGGGCGATGACGTCATCAGCGGCCGTAAAGTCATAAAACTAGAAGAAAACGTCACTCTCCATTGAAATGTATTACGGGTGACTTTTTTGGTATACACGAAAGACAGGAAATAAGGAAGGAGGAACTTTCAGCGTAAGGGTAGACCTCTCGCCCAGGTGCGTCGCCCAAGCGCATCAGGTAGGACCGCTGGCGCCATTTGCACCCGTGCGGCAAGGAAAAAGATTCTCACCTGTTGCCGGGTGATGACGTCACGGCCCGCCTGGCAACTCCGGAAGGGACGAAGGCCGGTTTTGGCGAGTTGGAAACTCCATCGCCAAAACTTTTGTGCTTGGGCGATGTAACTAGGCGAGAGGTTTGTGACGGGGGGTATGCCGCCGGGCGATGACGTCATCAGCGGCCGTAAAGTCATACCCAGGCACCGGCAGGCCCCGCCCGGGACGTAGCGGCGTCAACCCGAACGGAGAGCACTAGAGCGACGACACAAGTCAGAGTCTTTGCAGACTCTCTGTGGAACGATGTAGACCCGAACAAACTCTACAAGCACAAAAGCACAAACATTGTAAAATCTACAACTCTACCGAGGGCCATAGAAAAAATCAACACTTCCCCAGACACCACCACAGAGTTAGTCATCATCCATGTTGGATCGAACGATATGGACAACACAAAATCCCGCCCAGATAGCGTGGACATATGCGTGGAGCAGACGCGTAAACTGATCGACTCTGCAAAATCATCCTATCCAAACGCGAAGATCGCGATATCCCAGGTCCTACCGAGAGGGGTGAACATGGAGTCAAGGCTGAACAGAAATATCGCGTCGTACAACGCCACCATTGAGAAGTCGTGTCAGGAAGACAATAAGCTGACATACATCCGCCACAGGCTCCTCTCCGAGGACAGGGCACTGTACAAACCTGACGGCATACACATCAGTCCTGACACAGGGGTTCGTCTGATGGTCGCTGATGTGAAGCGGACATTGCGTCACCAAGAAGAAGCGGCCACGGCAAGCAGACAGCGCTGGAACCCTGGACAGCACACAGGGAGGGGGACGCCGATGTCAAACGGAGCCCCGCGGAAACCTGCGTTCTCTGCAACCCGACCACCTCCTCAGTGGACCGGCTGGACCAGACAGACAGGACCAGCGTGGGCCGAGACGCAGGACAAACGGCACACGGTCGAGAAACTCATCTACATGCTAACTGACTTCCTAAAACATTGAACTTGAACTGCATACTGAAATGGACAAAATGTGAACAACAAGGAACTACTCAGGTGACAAACTTCTATTCTCCTAACGTTATAGTTGACAATATTAGTATTCCTTTGTTAATAACAATAGCTGTTGGCGCTAATAACCTACACTATTAATTATGCGTATGCTTTCATATCGTGGCTCCTATGCTACTACAATAATCTTAATGTTATATTGATTCACTCTACTTACATATGTAACCATGCTCGTGCTGTTGCTATACCTTCAGTAGCGCTAGCGCTCACGCATTTATTTTAAAATGTCAGTCGAAAAAGTGGCCTTAAAGTTTTGTTCTTGGAACATCCAAGGCGGCCTTAGGCGCAAAAGCCAAGAAGAAGATTTTGTTTCTCACCTACTTAATTATGATTTTATTTGCTTACAAGAAACCTGGCTCATGCCAAGGGATAGTTTTAGAATAGATTCTTTTAGCTTTATTAGAAGTGATAGGAGTGTAAAGAAGTCGTCCAGAAGAAATTCTGGAGGCGTAGTCATTATGTTTCGAAACAAATTTTCAAAAGGTATTACAAAACTCTCAACAAGGCACCAAGATTTTCTCTGGTGCAAACTAGATAGAACATTCTTTGGTCTGGAACGAGATTTGTATGTCGGGTGTATCTATTTCTCCCCCGAAAACTCAACTTCTACCGATACGAAAAACAACCCTATTTTTGACATTCTGCAAGAAGATATTTCTAAATTTTCAAGTCAAGGAGACATATTACTTTTGGGTGATTTAAATGCCAGAACAGCATCTATACAAGAAACCTTCATCCAGGATGACTGTCTCAGCCACGATTTCGTAGATATAAGAGAAGATATACAGCCCCGATCTAGCTGCGACAAAAACATGAACAGATATGGCCATCAACTCTTAGATCTTTGTTCGGCAGCTAACCTCGTGATCCTAAATGGACGCGTACCGGGTGACCTCTCAGGAAAACTTACGTGTCATAAATATAATGGTTCAAGTCTGGTAGACTATTTCATTGTTAATTCAGATTTCCTCCCCAAAGTTCAATACCTAAAAGTAAATGATCTGTCCGAGTTTTCTGATCATTGCTCATTATCATGTTCGATATCCACAAGTTACTCTCCATACATAAAACAAACAAATACCCCGACAAACCCACTACCAACAAAATATATATGGGACGAGGATTCCAGTGCAAAATTTATCGAAGCCCTACAAGCGCCGTCGACATTAACTGATTTACAAAAATTTATGAATACGTCTTTCTCCAACGTGGACAATGCTGTAAAGGAATTTACAAATATCATTACTCATGTGGCCGATAAATCTCTTCGAAAGATTATCTATAGGAATAATAAGAAAAAGACAAAGAAAAATAATCCATGGTACACATCATCTTGTGCTTCATTGAAACGTAAAGTTAACCAACTAGCTAGCCAATTCTCTAAATGTCCATGGAGGTTAGATATTCGCCAAGCATATTTCTGCAATCTCAAATTATATAAGAAAAAAGCGAAAACAGAAAAAAGACTTTTTAAAGAGAAGCAATGGCACAATCTGAGCAAACTTAGTAAAGTAAACCCGCAACAATTTTGGAGAGAAATGAAACAGCAAAAATTGAATGGAAATGATAAACAAAAAGATGATGATAACATAACTCACGAAGATTGGAGAACTCACTTTAAAAATCTAAACAACCTAACAGAAGACGACAAGGCTGATGACGACTTTCATCAACATGTCATTCAAGAAAGACCGGATCTTCACAATATAATGAACAATAGCTCTATCAAAGACAATCACAATAAGGAACACACAGACAACATCATTAACTGTCTTGAAAACCTCACAGGTAATCCGTTAGATTTTGAAATCACACAGGAGGAAATCCTAGATGGATTACGCAACCTGAAAAACAACAAAGCGTGTGGTATTGATTCAGTTCTCAACGAAATGCTGAAATATGGAAACACGAAACTTATTCTACCACTACAAAAACTTTTCAATATCACTCTTCAGTCTGAAAATTTCCCTCATGAATGGAGCAAAAGCATGTTAGTTCCAATATTTAAAAGTGGCGATACGGCGAACCCATCAAACTACAGAGGCATTGCCATTTCCAGCTGCATAGGGAAATTATTCACATTTATACTTAACAAACGATTACAGCGGTTCCTTGAAGACGAAAATATATTATCTCCTTACCAGTCCGGTTTCCGGAAAAACTTCCGGACAAGTGACAACATATTTGTCCTGAAAACACTAATCGACAAACAGACATCTCTACCAGGAGGCAAATTATATGCCTGTTTTGTGGATTTTCAGAAGGCCTTCGACTCGGTTTGGAGAAATGGCTTATTATATAAAATTTTATCCTCTGGCATAGGCGGAAAGTTCTTTAATATGATAAAATCTATGTACTCAAATGTAAAATTCTGTGTGAAAACTTCCAAAGGTCTCTCAAATTACTTTAAATCAACCCGTGGAGTACGTCAAGGCTGCAACTTGAGTCCGCTTCTCTTTAATCTTTTTATAAATGACATTCCAGCTTCACTGTCTTCACCATCATGTGACCCCGTTTTTCTAAAAGATATCCCCTTAAATAGTCTGCTATGGGCAGATGACTTAGTGGTCATTTCGAAATCTGAATCAGGTCTAAAAGAGTGTCTTAAAAGACTAGATAATTTCTGCTCCCTATGGAAGCTGTCCATCAATAGGAAAAAAACTAAAGTGATGATTTTCTCAAAAAATGGACGAGCAAGCAAAAGTCAGAGTTCCCCTTTCAAAGTACAGGGACAGACCATAAACGTTACAGACTCTTACACATATTTAGGTATAGACATCACCCCATCAGGATCTTTCAACCGTGCCACTAAACAAATCAGACTAAAAGCTCTCCGTGCATCATTCAAACTTAAATCTCTATTGGCTTCCAACTACAACCCATCTATTTCTCTCTCCTTAGATCTGTTCAACAGTCTAGTTAAGCCTATTTTACTTTACTGTAGCGAAATAATAGGAACTAATGTTCGATGTAGGGATTTAATTCTAAATGGGATTCAGGAATGTTCTAATGAAAACATCAGGGAAACTGTATGTAACATACTGTCTCCGATACTTGGAACAAGTGTACATAATATTATCCTCAAAGTTGCACGTACTGGGAAGAAGTCCAATATTTTAACAAATCGTCCTGTTCTAGTACGATTCAAGAAGTACAACGATAAGTTACAAGTTTTACACAATTCAAAAAGTTTAGCTAATCGAAATATCTTACTAGAGCAACCTACCACATGTTATGAGATACCTGATTTGGAATATGTTCTTCTTAACTATTGCAAAATGTTACTCTGTGTCCCAAGAGGTTCTGTAAATGCCGCCGTTAGAGGCGAGCTGGGAATGTTTCCATTATATATAGATACTCAAACACAACTTGTTAAGTACTGGCTTAGACTACATAACCTGCCTGATGATAGAATTGTCAAGAAAGCGTATGACACTGCAGTAGAACAAGAACTAGACTGGATTGTTCATGTTCAAGATATTTTGTCCAGACATGGTTTCCGTAATATTTGGTTGAACCCTGCTGTTGATGTTAAACACTTTAGTAACATGTTCAAAGAACGCTTGAAGGACACTTTCCTCTCTGGTTGGCGACAAGAAATAAGGAGTTGTAGTAAACTGAAAACTTATTCTCAAATAAAAACTGACTTTACATTGGAAAATTACCTTTCCTCAATCCGTAATAAAGCCTTTATAGTTAACATAACCAAATTAAGAATCAGTTCACACTGCTTACAAATAGAAAAAGGACGTCATCAAAATATACCAGCCAACCAGAGACGATGTCCCTCATGTCCAGAAAGTATTGAAGATGAATACCATTTTCTTATGACTTGTCCAGCCTATACTGTAGATAGACAAAAATTAATGAGTATGATCACATGTAAATCTAGTAAATCCTTGCCAAAGACAAACAGAGCTATTTTCCACCTACTTATGTCATGCCCCGCTCCCATATCTACGTATCTAGGCCAATATGTATGTAACGCCTTAGAAAAGAGAGAAAAATTATGATAGATGGGAACGTTAAACGTCATCATGTAAATACGCCACCTACCTAAGTTAATACTCAAGTAGTTAATAGTTCCTAGGAGTAGAGTAGTATTATTGTAATGATCACATTGTCATTGTTGCCAAACATTGTACCCTGTGCAACTGTCGAGCAATAAAATTCATTCATTCATTCATTCATTAAAACTAGAAGAAAACGTCACTCTCCATTGAAATGTATTACGGTTGGCGTTTTTGGTATTCACGAAAGACAGGAAATAATGAAGGAGGAACTTTCAGCGTAAGGGTAGACCTCTCGCCCAGGTGCGTCGCCCAAGCGCATCAGGTAGGACCGCTGGCGCCATTTGCACCCGTGCGGCAAGGAAAAAGATTCTCACCTGTTGCCGGGTGATGACGTCACGGCCCGCCTGGCAACTCCGGAAGGGACGAAGGCCGGTTTTGGCGAGTTGGAAACTCCATCGCCAAAACTTTTGTGCTTGGGCGATGTAACTAGGCGAGAGGTTTGTGAGGGGGGGTATGCCGCCGGGCGATGACGTCATCAGCGGCCGTAAAGTCATAAAACTAGAAGAAAACGTCACTCTCCATTGAAATGTATTACGGTTGACGTTTTTGGTATTCACGAAAGACAGGAAATAATGAAGGAGGAACTTTCAGCGTAAGGGTAGACCTCTCGCCCAGGTGCGTCGCCCAAGCGCATCAGGTAGGACCGCTGGCGCCATTTGCACCCGTGCGGCAAGGAAAAAGATTCTCACCTGTTGCCGGGTGATGACGTCACGGCCCGCCTGGCAACTCCGGAAGGGACGAAGGCCGGTTTTGGCGAGTTGGAAACTCCATCGCCAAAACTTTTGTGCTTGGGCGATGTAACTAGGCGAGAGGTTTGTGAGGGGGGGTATGCCGCCGGGCGATGACGTCATCAGCGGCCGTAAAGTCATAAAACTAGAAGAAAACGTCACTCTCCATTGAAATGTATTACGGTTGACGTTTTTGGTATTCACGAAAGACAGGAAATAATGAAGGAGGAACTTTCAGCGTAAGGGTAGACCTCTCGCCCAGGTGCGTCGCCCAAGCGCATCAGGTAGGACCGCTGGCGCCATTTGCACCCGTGCGGCAAGGAAAAAGATTCTCACCTGTTGCCGGGTGATGACGTCACGGCCCGCCTGGCAACTCCGGAAGGGACGAAGGCCGGTTTTGGCGAGTTGGAAACTCCATCGCCAAAACTTTTGTGCTTGGGCGATGTAACTAGGCGAGAGGTTTGTGAGGGGGGGTATGCCGCCGGGCGATGACGTCATCAGCGGCCGTAAAGTCATAAAACTAGAAGAAAACGTCACTCTCCATTGAAATGTATTACGGTTGACGTTTTTGGTATTCACGAAAGACAGGAAATAATGAAGGAGGAACTTTCAGCGTAAGGGTAGACCTCTCGCCCAGGTGCGTCGCCCAAGCGCATCAGGTAGGACCGCTGGCGCCATTTGCACCCGTGCGGCAAGGAAAAAGATTCTCACCTGTTGCCGGGTGATGACGTCACGGCCCGCCTGGCAACTCCGGAAGGGACGAAGGCCGGTTTTGGCGAGTTGGAAACTCCATCGCCAAAACTTTTGTGCTTGGGCGATGTAACTACGCGAGAGGTTTGTGAGGGGGGGTATGCCGCCGGGCGATGACGTCATCAGCGGCCGTAAAGTCATAAAACTAGAAGAAAACGTCACTCTCCATTGAAATGTATTACGGTTGACGTTTTTGGTATTCACGAAAGACAGGAAATAATGAAGGAGGAACTTTCAGCGTAAGGGTAGACCTCTCGCCCAGGTGCGTCGCCCAAGCGCATCAGGTAGGACCGCTGGCGCCATTTGCACCCGTGCGGCAAGGAAAAAGATTCTCACCTGTTGCCGGGTGATGACGTCACGGCCCGCCTGGCAACTCCGGAAGGGACGAAGGCCGGTTTTGGCGAGTTGGAAACTCCATCGCCAAAACTTTTGTGCTTGGGCGATGTAACTAGGCGAGAGGTTTGTGAGGGGGGGTATGCCGCCGGGCGATGACGTCATCAGCGGCCGTAAAGTCATAAAACTAGAAGAAAACGTCACTCTCCATTGAAATGTATTACGGTTGACGTTTTTGGTATTCACGAAAGACAGGAAATAATGAAGGAGGAACTTTCAGCGTAAGGGTAGACCTCTCGCCCAGGTGCGTCGCCCAAGCGCATCAGGTAGGACCGCTGGCGCCATTTGCACCCGTGCGGCAAGGAAAAAGATTCTCACCTGTTGCCGGGTGATGACGTCACGGCCCGCCTGGCAACTCCGGAAGGGACGAAGGCCGGTTTTGGCGAGTTGGAAACTCCATCGCCAAAACTTTTGTGCTTGGGCGATGTAACTAGGCGAGAGGTTTGTGAGGGGGGGTATGCCGCCGGGCGATGACGTCATCAGCGGCCGTAAAGTCATAAAACTAGAAGAAAACGTCACTGTCTATTGAAATGTATTACGGGTGACTTTTTTACTTACTTACTTAGACTTAGGGGCTCCCGTGTCGTCCGACACATGAGGCAATCAGAGCGGTCCAGCAAGTTCGGTCAGCCGCCAGTCTGTCTACATCCTTCCAGCTCAGATTTATTGTTTGCAGGTCTCTCTCAATTGTTTGTCTGTAGTTCATTCTGGGGCGCCCCCTGCGTCTTTTTCCCTGTGGGTCCCAGTTTAAGACTTGCTTTGCTAGTCTAGCTGGTGGAAGTCGTGTAGCATGGCCTAGCCAGCTCAGGCGCCGCTTACGGATTATTGTAGACACTGGTTGTTGGTTGGCTCTGGCTCTTACATCTATGTTGGATATGAAGTCGTCCCATCTGATGCCTAGGATCTTTCTCACGCATTTGCTGTCAAAAGCATCCAGTTTCTTTTCTTGACTGGTTTTCATATGCCAGGTTTCACAACCATACAGGAGTGTAGAGAGAACATTGCTGTTGTAGAACCTCATCTTAGTCTTCATGGAGAGCTTCTTACTCCTCCAGATCTTACCAAGTTGGTTGAAGGCAGATGAGGCCTTTCCAAGTCTACAGTCCAGCTCTTTGTCCATCTCCCCTTGGTTGTTGATGGAGCTCCCAAGATAGGTGAAGTTCTCCACCACTTCCACTTCATTGTTGTCAATGGTCACACTTGTAGGAGGAGGGTATGTCCCTATCAGCATATTCTTGGTTTTTTTGACACTGATGCTGAGCCCAATGCTGCCTGCAGACGAGCCTATGCTGTTCACCAGGGGTTGGAGATCTCGGGTGTTATCCGCGAGTGCAGCAATGTCGTCTGCAAAGTCAAGGTCGGCAAGCTTTGTCTCTTGAACCCACTGTATCCCCTTCCCTTCTGTTGCTTCCCCAAGTACCCAGTCGATAGCCATGGCAAAAAGGATTGGTGACAGGACACATCCTTGGCGGACGCCACTTACAACTTCGAACCATCCGCTGTATCCTTCACCCGTCCGTACACAGCACTTTGAGTTACTGTATATCTGCTTAACTGCATGGATGAGTTTACTTGGTAGTCCATAACTGTACATGATATTCCACAAAGAAGGCCTATGGATGCTATCGAAGGCCTTTGAGAAATCAATGAAGCTGATAGCTAGAGTGGTTTGGAGTTCAGCACACTTTTCAATGATCCGTCGCAAGGTGAAGATCTGCTCAGCACAGGACCTCTTTGGGCGGAACCCAGCTTGCTGTTCCCGGAGGACTCTGTCTACTGCATTTCTCATGCGGTTCAGGAGGCATGTGGCATACACTTTCCCTGGTATAGAAAGAAGTGTCACTCCCCTCCAGTTATCACAATCAGTCAGGTGACTTTTTTGCTATTCACGAAAGACAGGAAATAATGAAGGAGGAACTTTCAGCGTAAGGGTAGACCTCTCGCCCAGGTGCGTCGCCCAAGCGCATCAGGTAGGACCGCTGGCGCCATTTGCACCCGTGCGGCACGGAAAAAGTTTTTTTGTTCTAGAATACTTCAGACATTGAATAGACAGTAAACTTTTGAAACTCTATGGAATAATGACTTACAAATTTGACAATGGGTAAAATCCTGCTTAGTGCACAAAAAGAATTTAACAATTTCTATAGTATGGTCTCATATACATTATTTAGACAATGCTTAAACGGTTTTTAGAGGAGTTGGTAAATATAAATAGATGAGGAGGCAACATCTTAAGGAAGAGAGTCTTAATTGTTTCCATCGGATAAGTACTAGTATTTTTGTCTAATACCAACTTTGTGATCTCTCTTTTACGATCAGTATCAATGATAAATGGACCAACCTGCATGTTCTATAAATTGATGCCTGCGAGCAGAATTTTGAATAAAATATTTGAAAAATGCTGTGCGTTGTATATCATTGTGTTACATCGTTTACAGTTCCTTTTCGAAAAATACAACAATAAACTCTTTAATTTATTGCTATCTTTATGGTAAGGTCACAATCCCCAGCCTTAAGCCTTTCTGGGAACAAAAAGTATTATCTAAATATGTCATTCATAAAATTATTATTTTAAGGCGGTGTGGCTCGACAAAAAAATCAACCAGTTCCAGTTTTCAGATAATGCGCAATTCTGTATTGTACATGGTTTTAAGTTTTCGACAAATTTGACTGTAACGCTTTTTCAATTTTTTAATTGAGTCACATTATATATATTACATTATTTTCAGTTTTTTTATCAAGTTTGCCATCACGTATATGTCACATTTATACACCCGTTACCGGTAGTAGTTTAGGTATAAAGTAGTTCCCTAAGTGTCTATATAAGCTTTTAAGCTTTGAGTCAGATAACACCACAATTGCATTATCATCTACGATAAACAGAGGTTTTGAATGATATAAAATTAATACATGAACGTTGAGACCACAGAGATGAAATGCTTGCGGAAAATTATAAAGACCACATACAGAGACCACATCTCTCATGATGGAGTACGGAACCGGGTCAAACAAAACATGAGCCCACACGAAGACCCCCTAACTACGAATACTAATTAAAAGTGGAATGACCACGTTTCATCAGGACTGGCCAAACAAGAAAGCTTTTTAAAAAAGCTGCCCATAGGCCAAAATGGGAATAGGTGGTTGGGTGGCATGGGTGCGCACTATTAATGACTTGCTCACCTTGCTCGAATTGTAGCAATGCTAAAAAGAGTGAATTTAGATGCACTTTTTTTTGCTTATAACATTAGCTTGGTATTGCGTAACGTGCGGTTAGACATTGTGCAACTTCTTGCAACCCATCCACCATCCACCATGGTGATTCCGGGCACAAAGCCAGAGGCCTTGCGGCCTATGGCAAAAACATCATGCAAAGAAACAGTACAGGGAGGATGTAAGAGGGTTATGCGACGGAAAAGATGGGAGGATAACATCAGAGATCGGACCAGCATGACAATAAGTTAAACGTTAAGAAGAACAGAAAACAAAGAAGGTTGAAGAAAACTGGTTGTCAGATCTTCTGCGGTCCCCCAAAGGTCAAACAATTAGACTATGGGATAGATGAGATGATACGAGCGATCACCACGACGTCACGGCCAGCGAGTGGAAGGGACAAGCGGGTGACAGTTGGTTAATTTGCATATGCTTTCAAAAAATTTGCATGTACATGATTCAACGAAAACAGCGACCGCGCTTTCGGTCAAGCTGTACTTTTTTTAAAGCATCAATTTCATGCAATTTCAGGGCGACAAAACAATACAAAAATATCCTGAAATCTGTTTGATATTGACATTTACTGCCATTTCTTAGCATATTTTCGGCATCATTTCATAGTTGAAGCATTTGAAATACTAGTAGCCCAAAAACAAGCTACGTGAGGCGTCTCTTTATTTTCTTGTACGGCTAATAAATGGCTAGAACCTACGATACAAAACAAGCAACCGTTTTCCGTCAGCGACGTCGCATTCTTGCCTCAAAGATATCAGTATGCTATCGGATTGGGTTGATTCAACGTAATACATGGCAAAAAAAGAACAGAAAATTGATTTGAAAAGCCAGTTTTGCCGCCAAGAAATTGCATTGGATGCCTTTCATATATCGTCAATAAACAAACAAGTGGAGAACTGTTACGTTTGCTTACCCGCAGAAGCGAAGTGCTGAAACATCAACAACTGGAGGAACAGGAGACGGCAGGCCATCCTCCCTGCTGCCATCGGTGCCATGTCTGTCTTCTTCTCACCCATGCTTGTGGAATCTACATATACAGCTCAGGTAGAGTTGGTGCGCCTTTATACACACCTGGTTGTGCCAGCCAGGTAAAGGTAGATTTTCTCAGACCGCGAACTTTTTCTACCGTGAATATAAAGTGATTTACAGTAAAACGTTCCCCTGAAAGACTTCACAGTTCTTCCGTTCCTGGGCTCCCCCTGAGGTTTGTTCCTGAGTTCGAGCTTATTTAACAACCAGTGGGTTTTTTACGAAAGACCAAAGGTACAAAACCTTAAACAGCAAACGACCTTAAACAGACAAGCTTAAACAGCAAACGACCTTAAACAAGCTTTAACAGACGACGAGCTACTTAAAACAGACGACAAGCTTAAACAGACGACGAGCTTAAACAGACGTCGAGCTTAAACAGGCGACGAGCTAGCTTAAACAGACGACGAGCTGCCTTAAACAGACGACGAGATAGATTAAACAGACAAGGAGCTAGCTTACACAGACGACAAGCTTAAACAGACGACAAGCTTAAACAGACGACGAGCTGCCTTAAACAGACGACGAGCTGCCTTAACAGACGACGAGCTATCTTAAACAGACGACGAGCTGCCTTAAACAGACGACGAGCTAGCTTAAACAGACGACAAGATTAAACAGACGACGAGCTACTTAAACAGACGACAAGCTTAAACAGACGACCAGCTTGCTGAAACAGACGACAAGCTTGCTGAAACAGACAATGAGCTTAAACAGACGATAAACTTCAACAGACGACGAGCTTAAACAGACGACGAGCTTCTTGAAACAGACGACGAGCTATCGTGATTTTCTTACCCCCAGGGCAAGAACAATAAGGAAGTGTGACTTTCCCAGCAGCTTGAATAGTGAATTGACTCCATAACTACATAAACTCATAAACATCCCAGACTGTCTAGCCCCTAGAACACCCTGCCGATATAAATTCGATAACATAAACTACCAGAATTCAGTATGAAGTTGTGAAGTGAACATGGGGGGGAGACAGTTTACGTTGCAAAGTAACAGTATCATATTCTAGGGTTTCTGACTAAATAAGCTTAATATCCGAAAAACACAAGCTATATGGATGGGGTGCTGGAAATTTAGAAAAAAAGAGATAGGAGGAATCGCTTTTCCCAACAAACCTATTAAATCGTTAGGAATATATTTTGGACATAACAAGACAGAGTGCAATGAAAAAAATTGGAATGAAAAAGTGAGCAAAATTGAAAACATGCTACATATATGGAAAAACAGAAAACTTACGTTATATGGTAAAGTGACAGTGTTAAAAACCTTAATTATGTCACAAATTATTTACCGCGCCACCACACTTGTTGTTCCTGAAGAAATTATCCTTAAACTTAATAGTTTATTTTACAATTTTCTATGGTCTGGAAAAAGATTAAACGATCAGTAATGATATCAGACTATATGAATGGTGGGTTAAACATGTTGGATATTAGATCACAAATACATGCTCTGCATGCTGGTTTGATTCGTCGCTTAATGGATAACACTCCTGGCGACTGGAAAGCCCTACCAAGTCTGTACCTTAACAGGTTTGGAGAAAATTTTCTAATTCTAAAAATGCACTTTAGAAACAGATCCAACTGTCCAAACATGCATGGAGAACATACCACTATTCTATCGACATGTTATTTTAGGTTGGCACAAAGCAGGGGGGGGGGGAGATGTGTCAGAACCTGAGACTGTACATGAGGTTAAAAGCCACATAATATGGGGATCAAGATTTATTGTACATCCACAAGGACGGAAAAAAACAGAATCATTATTCTTCAAAAAAATGGATAAGCTCAAACATTATATACATAAGTGATTTGTTAGACGAAAACCTCTGTATAAATGAAAATTGTATACTTAACAAATTACAAGACCATACTAATTGGTTAAGTGAAATGTACATGATGAAAAATGCTATTCCCAAAAGCTGGCTATTGTTGTTAAAACGATCACACGAGTCAAGATTAGATCTAGTAACGGTGCCAAATAGCTTGTAAATATCTTTACAAAATGATAATTTCCGACGAAATTCACAAACCACAGGTGGAAATATTTTGGGCAAATAAATTTCATATGGTCCCAGCAGTCTTTCAAATCTTGTGGAAAGACAGAACGGTCAACCTCACAACAGAAAGAAAACTATCAAATTTTATATTCAAACTTCTTCATAGAATACTCCCAAATAATAAGAATCTTTTTAAGTGGAAATTAATAAATTCCCCTTTGTGTAAGATATGTTTGATAATAGAAGATCACGAACATATGTTCTTCAAATGTAGAAGAATACACAGCTTCTGGGAAAAAGTAAAACGTTTGTTAAGTAATATAATTGGCATTGATACGATAGATTTTAAAACATGTATACTTGGGATTTCGAAAAATTTATATATGTCTAAAATTGCTAACCATACTATAGCCATAGCACTACATGTAATTTTCAAAACTTGGGTATTATACAATTAAGGATGAAAAATACTACAATAGAATAGATTGTTTTAGCATATTTGTCAAAGAATGCCTAGAAAAATTTAAGATTGAAAAAACATTGTCAAATGCTAAATCACATGTACAGCTGCAGAACTGGATAGATTGTCTACATCTGTATTCTGACTGTACCATTTGAATGTGTGAAATAAAGTTTTATCTTAAAAAAAAAGCTTTAGCAGACCTTATCATTTTATCTTAAAAACTTTTTGTTAAAGTTGCGTTGTATACCATTAAGTTTTAAGAGAATAACCTATTTATAACGGTTTTAGCCATTAAAATCATATGAATGACGTTATAATGACGTCATACTACGTCATAACGACATCAAAATTGTTGTATTGATTAATTTTTACTAGTACACCATCTTCTGAAAATTTGGTGGCCATACGATATACCGTTCTCGAGTTCTGAGGGGGGCAATAAGCCCCCTTCCCCAGTCCCACGAACCTCCAAAGCTTTAAAAACTTTAAAAAACGGGTATTTCTTTATTCCTTCTTTTCTTCACCAAAAAATTGGAAAAGGTAAAAATGTATGATTTTTGTACGTGATGTGGACTCAGAGGTTCACACATCGATTCGGCAAAACAATTGAGCTGGTAGCATACTGATAATTTCTAAAAATTAGCAAAAAACTGTTTTGGGGTCCGTGCGGACCCCAGGTGGACAGATTAATCAGTCCGGGAAGGTGTACTGTTGAGGGTTAAACAGACGACGAGCTGCCTTAACAGACGACGAGCTATCTTAAACAGACGACGAGCTGCCTAAAACAGACGACGAGCTATCTTAAACAGACGACGAGCTGCCTAAAACAGACGACGAGCTAGCTTAAACAGACGACAAGATTAAACAGACGACGAGCTACTTAAACAGACGACAAGCTTAAACAGACGACCAGCTTGCTGAAACAGACGACAAGCTTGCTGAAACAGACAATGAGCTTAAACAGACGATAAACTTCAACAGACGACGAGCTTAAACAGACGACGAGCTTCTTGAAACAGACGACGAGCTATCGTGATTTTCTTACCCACAGGGCAAGAACAATAAGGAAGTGTGACTTTCCCAGCAGCTTGAATAGTGAATTGACTCCATAACTACATAAACTCATAAACATCCCAGACTGTCTAGCCCCTTGAACACCCTGCCGATATAAATTCGATAACATAAACTACCAGAATTCAGTATGAAGTTGTGAAGTGAACATGGGGGGGAGACAGTTTACGTTGCAAAGTAACAGTATCATATTCTAGGGTTTCTGACTAAATAAGCTTAGAAGGCCACAAATGCAGGTCCACAGCATATCTTTAATAACACTGATCAATTTAGTTGCTGATATACAATACATAGTAGAGGTAAGCAGTAAACATTCGATTGATTTTACTTGGTACATCTTTTTTGGTGAGTTGTGCAACTATCAGCAATAAGCTTCGTCATTTCCACTATTTACATATAACATGGGTTTAAGCGTTGGTAGCACGTCATCGATATAGTTGCAGACACTGCATCATTTGTTACATTACAATTGATTCTTGAAAAAAAGGTGATATGAATGGCAAAATAAAGGATTAGCTATGTGCATATAGGTCTTACAAATCTACATATAACATGAAAAGCGACAACCATAGGGACCGCTGAAGTACCCGCCAAAGATACATTTGCTTGATGCTTAAGACCCTTGTGTTTTTTCACTTATGCACCAGATAACAGTCAAAAAGGCTTTTAAAATCATATGCACCGAAAGCTGGAGGCGTTCTTGGCCATGAAGACAAATACAAACACAGAATTTTTTTTATGAAAAGAAAAAAGTTAATATGGTTACACGGTCAGATCAACCGTATAATATATACGGTATACATTGTAAGGGCTCAAGTACCCGCCAAACAGACCCACAGTGCATGCATATGCATATTCATTCTACATACCAGAGGCACCAGTCCAATGGAGGCCGACCTATAGTGCAAGTTATGATTTTAATCAGTAACGCCAACCAAAATGAGGGTCACTAAATCAAACGTTTTACCTGCCACCTCATAAACGTTGTGTAAATAATTATTTTGTGTAGTTGCAGATGTTATCCTTGGCTTGAAGCCTGAGGCAAACAATAGATTAGATAGAGAAAAAAAGAAAAAGGGTTATGGGATAAACCATGAGCTGTGACATGTCAGAGCCTCGGTATAACAAGTAGGGATCTTTTTGCCAGTAAAGTAAGCAGCAGGTTTTGTTCATAAACGTTCGTGTTGTCGATCCTGATGCCGTCTTCTCTGAGATTTTAACGCCAGTAGAAATATTAAAAACATCTGTACAAGTTCGACGAAGGAGCCATATGATATACGTCCGACTGATGTCACGATGTTAAGGTGTTGAATAATGAAGACATTTTTACAGTGTCCTTGTATACAGCGTTGACGCCATAGTACATACTAGTCGTTCACAACACAGGTCAGCCTGCCTACCTACCCTACCTATGTGCACAGGCCAGGTACTGGCCAAGGAGCATGAGGCCCACAATGCAGTATGAATATATGGATATAGAGTACCCCACCATTTCTGCTAGTTTGTAGTGTAATAAGCTGCATTTTGAGTTCGGAACTGATATACTTGTATTTAACCTCCTTGATTTTACCGTCGCAGACCAGAAACAAATGTATGGATTCTTTTTGCTCATAATGCATTATGAATGTATATACAGTGCACCGCGCCAGTTCAATTGCTGAATGGAATGTCCAGGTTGCGTTGTGAGTTCCCAACTGGTAGGTTTTCACCATCGCCGCCCAAGTGCTGTCTTCTGTAGAAGTGTGGTGGTGTCTTGAAGTTGAAGGTGTAACTGTCCTTCACCGAAATTTCCGACGAGCATTCCGGAATTCCAGGTCCGACTAGATCAGTGATCCGGAAACTCACTACACGGCACGCATTCAGTTCAGTTCAGAATCATTGTTTGATAACTCCGAGTGGGTTTGACGGTGGCTAAGTTGAGAACTTGACATCACCACAACAGCTGCTGTATTCAAATCCCCCCCCCCTGATCATTGGAGGTATTTTGAATCTTTTCCTACAATATTTTGAGGCCTGACGGTCACAGCTCATTGGTTATCTATTACAAAAGTGTATACTTTAGAGTTTGAAGACCGTTTCATCACAAAATTCTCAACGCTTATGACATCATTCCCGCTATTCCTCCATTGGACAGGCTGCCGCTGCCATGTACCAGTCTACTACTTCTATACATATGTATATCTGATTAGGTCTTGCTACGCACAGTGGAATTCAATTTCGCTATAGCCTGTATGTATAGGTTGCAGCCGTATTAAATAGTGCTACCCCAGTACCACCAAACATTTGACGCCACGCTAGTCAATAAAACCATTTTTGTCATATTCAGCTTTACAGAGAACTCCCTCTAGTTCCTATTATGTCAGCCCAGCCTTCATAGTTGCCTTTGTTGGCAGTTAGAAACTGGGAACAATCAAGGATATACAATAACAATGCACATAATAAGCCATGAAAGGCAACTCAAAGTACCATTTTCCTCCAAGCATGAAAGTTCATTTCGTGTTGGTACAAATCATTATTGAAAAAAAGACTAAACTTTATATTCAACACTCGAATGAATTAGGACTTTTCGGCTGACTCCGTCTCTGACGTCACGTTCCAAGAGTAGACGGGTCCATTCCGTGAACAAGGTTGACGGAGTCAGCCGAAAATTTGGGTAAGTCCCAATTCATTCGAGTGTTGGGTATAAAGTTTAGTCTTTATTTCATAAATCCAATATCAATAAACATCAAAATTTATAGATGTAGGAACATGAAATAAGTCTCAGCATGCTAGTTTTATGTGGTTAGTTTACACTAATAATGTTCCAGAATCAATATACTTACAAAAGTTTACGACATACAAAACCATTACAATACAAGCGGCTCAAATGATCATCACTTATAATCTGAATACCCCTTTTCTTATGATTGCGTGCCATTTGTTTTTGATCCCAATGATAATCTTACAATTTTGAATTTGTTTACTAATAGGATATTTACCCCTAGGCTACCATGTTCGATGTTAGCATAATAACGCGGAATCCCTCTTTTCGCTGGGTACCAAATAAGGCCAGGGAGCCAGGTGGCGGCATCATAACTCAAACCCAGGCTAGCTAGGGATATTAAAAGTTCTAGTCTTTGATTGTTTGATGTTGCTTTTTTCTCAGTAATTTGTGTGAGCGCAGTGTTTATACTCGTAAATAGCCCTCTTGTTTTGATGTTGATGAAAGTATCTTTTATATACCTTGGAAATTCCCTACATGGTGCTCTAATGATATGCTTGTGTTCAAGATTGCCCCGTAACATAACATGATATGGTTTCCCTGATTTAGTCACAATCATGTATGATTACGAATAAAATTGCAAATGTTTTCTGAATCTCCAAAGCTTAAAAGATAAATAAAACAGATTCTGCAAAGTTTTCTGGAATTTTTCTGGAACATTGTTCCAGCCCTAATAGGCTCAAATAATCATGTACAGGACTCGAAATACTTTTTTCTGCATACCTGCACTGGTGTAGGTAACATGGAAAATTACCTGCACCAGACAAATTTTACCTGCACCACTCAGAATTTAGGAAGCATGGATCATACTAGAAAAACTGTTCACTCCTGGAACCACTGCCATTTATTTCTTTTACATTTCTGATGATAGTCGTTAACAGTAAATGAAAATCCGCATACATCTACGTGTATATAACCCAGTACATGGACCAGTGCAGGTTAGGTGCAGGTAGACATCAGAAATACCTGCACAGCTCCAATTTTACCTGCACTAACCAAAATATGCAGGCAATATTTCGAGCCTGCGCTGTGACTTGTCACCATCATAAGATCTGACTGCAAGGGGGTATCAATGAAACACGTACGAGTGATGCAAACATAACGATTAGTCCGAAGATCGTTAGTCAGTCAGTCTCAGAGAGAGAGGGAGGATGAGAAAGAGAGAGAAGAGAGAGAGTGAGTGAAAGAAAGAGAGAAGAGAGTGAGTGAAAGAGATCTGAGAGAGAGAAAGAGAGAAAGGGAGAGAGAGAGAGAGAGAGAAAGAGAGAGAGAGAGAGAGAGAGAGAGAGAGAGAGAGAGAGAGAGAGATTAGACTCCCTGGGTTGCTGATAGGAAGTCTAATAAAGACCATAACAACAAAACGATGTTGTCTATCATATTTTGACACGGTGAAATTGCAGTCCCCTGGTCCGAGGACACCCTAGGTTGATTGGTTGCAACAATTGGTCTGTATTTAATTGCAGAGACCCACGTATTCTGATAAAGACCATGACTTTCTTATCCTGGTCCAGGCCACATCATGTGACATTCACATTATTTGTTCATATACCAGGGCATAACCTATGTCAGTAGTTGACAGTAGGTGAACAGTGTCTTCTGAATCTGACAGTAAAGGGTGAAATTTGTCTAATTTTACAGTAACAGCCAGTAGCATGTCAGTACTGTCAAGACAGTTACCGCAAGTAAGAGATCAGTTAGAATAATTTTTAGGAAACACCAGTACTTGTCAGCTTGCATTACAGTCGGGACAATTAAGCTGCTGTACTGAAGTGTTACTGAAATGGACTGTCAGCAACTGACAGTCACAAATCAGTACTGGTGGTTTGCTATGCGGCAACCCACCATTGTATAACGTTACCAAATCTCATGGTGTAATACCAAAGAATTTACGATATGGCGAGGGATGAAAATACATTTTCTCCAATAAAGACACGACAAAGGTTTGCATGCCAGCCAAGCATAAATGTGTGTTAGAATTTCAAATGAGAAAAAAAAGCTAGGATTTATCCGATTACAGGATTGTGTAAAACTGTTATTTTTGCACCCTGAAATGGTGAAGTAAATGTAGAGGTCATTAAGTGATTGGTTGTGGATACCGGGTGAAGCGTTCTTTCCTATATGTGATCCCCTAGGATCTCCCATGGCCAGCAGGTGTTAGGTAGTGTAACAGTGGGGAGGGACGCACGCAGTGGTGTGTTACGTGTTCCCTCCCCTAGGATCTCCCATGGCCAGTAGGTGTTAGGTTACAGTGTGGCGGTGGGGAGGGACGCACGCCGTGGTGTGTTACGTGTTCCCTCCCCTAGGATCTCCCATGGCCAGTAGGTGTTAGGTAGTGTGACGGTGGCGAGGGACGCACGCCGTGGTGTGTTACGTGTTCCCTCCCCTGGAATCTCCCATGGCCAGTAGGTGTTAGGTAGTGTGAGGGGGAGGGGCGCACGCCGTGGTGTGTTACGTGTTCCCTCCCCTGGGATCTCCCATGGCCAGTAGGTGTTAGGCAGTGTGACGGTGGGGAGGGACGCACGCCGTGGTGTGTTATGTGTTCCCTCCCCTAGGATCTCCCATGGCCAGTAGGTGTTAGGTAGTGTGAGGGGGAGGGGCGCACGCCGTGGTGTGTTACGTGTTCCCTCCCCTGGGATCTCCCATGGCCAGTAGGTGTTAGGTAGTGTGAGGGGGAGGGGCGCACGCCGTGGTGTGTTACGTGTTCCCTCCCCTGGAATCTCACATGGCCAGTAGGTGTTAGGCAGTGTGACGGTGGGGAGGGGCGCACGCCGTGGTGTGTTACGTGTTCCCTCCCCTGGGATCTCCCATGGCCAGTAGGTGTTAGGCAGTGTGACGGTGGGGAGGGGTGCACGCCGTGGTGTGTTAGGCGTTCCCTCCCCTGGGATCTCCCATGGCCAGTAGGTGTTAGGCAGTGTGACGGTGGGGAGGGGCGCACGCCGTGGTGTGTTACGTGTTCCCTCCCCTGGGATCTCCCATGGCCAGTAGGTGTTAGGCAGTGTGACGGTGGGGAGGGGCGCACGCCGTGGTGTGTTACGTGTTCCCTCCCCTGGGATCTCCCATGGCCAGTAGGTGTTAGGCAGTGTGACGGTGGGGAGGGACGCACGCCGTGGTGTGTTACGTGTTCCCTCCCCTGGAATCTCCCATGGCCAGTAGGTGTTAGGCAGTGTGACGGTGGGGAGGGACGCACGCCGTGGTGTGTTACGTGTTCCCTCCCCTGGGATCTCATATGGCCAGTAGGTGTTAGGCAGTGTGACGGTGGGGAGGGACGCACGCCGTGGTGTGTTACGTGTTCCCTCCCCTGGGATCTCATATGGCCAGTAGGTGTTAGGCAGTGTGACGGTGAGGAGGGACGCACGCCGTGGTGTGTTACGTGTTCCCTCCCCTGGGATCTCATATGGCCAGTAGGTGTTAGGCAGTTTGACGGTGGGGAGGGACGCACGCCGTGGTGTGTTACGTGTTACCTCCCCTGTGATCTCCCATGGCCAGTAGGTGTTAGGCAGTGTGACGGTGGGGAGGGACGCACGCCGTGGTGTGTTAGGTGTTCCCTCCCCTGTGATCTTATATGGCCAGTAGGTGTTAGGCAGTGTGACGGTGGGGAGGGACGCACGCCGTGGTGTGTTATGTGTTCCCTCCCCTGGGATCTCCCATGGCCAGTAGGTGTTAGGCAGTGTGACGGTGGGGAGGGACGCACGCCGTGGTGTGTTATATGTTCCCTCCCCTGGGATCTCCCATGGCCAGTAGGTGTTAGGTAGTGTGATGGTGGGGAGGGACGCACGCCGTGGTGTGTTATGTGTTCCCTCCCCTGGGATCTCCCATGGCCAGTAGGTGTTAGGTAGTGTGATGGTGGGGAGGGACGCACGCCGTGGTGTGTTATGTGTTCCCTCCCCTGGGATCTCCCATGGCCAGTAGGTGTTAGGTAGTGTGAGGCAGCCGATATGAGCTACCGTGACGTCTTGCCCTCTTGACAGGATTGCATCTGTGGCGTTGACGTAGTCACTCACACCTTGGTCAGCAGGCTGGGATACCAAAGCTGTCCTCAGCTGTCTACCGGCTCTTATACCTTCGACCTCGGAGGCGTTTCTGTAAAAGGGATTGCGCCGGCCTTTGGCCTGACTAGTCAATCCATATGTGGCCATGGATTGTCCAGACCGACGCCTAGAAGAAGTGGCATTGTCCCGCCTGTTTGTGATGACATGAAGCGAAAACTCTGCATCAGCATAGAAAGGCATGGGTGCGCTCTCATCATCAGGGATCTCACTGTAAGTATGTTGTGGGACAAGCAGAGGGAGCTGTGCTGCAGTTGTGTGACCTGGGATCTCCCAGTATGGACGTGGGAGAGCAGGCAGGGGGCGCTGGGCAGCGGCCATGTGATCTGGGATCTGCCTGTAGGTGGGTTGGATGGACTGTAGAACAGCCGGCAATGACCTACATGATACCGCATTGTCTGGTGCCCCCCCACGAGCACATGCAGGGAGGGAAGCTGAACGTACCACACCGGATATGGCGCCATCTGGGACCTCCGTGTACACGTGTGGGAGACCAGGCAGAGGCCTCTGAGCACAAGTTACGTCATCAGGGATCTCGCTGTAAGTAGGTTCGATGGAATGCAGGACAGCGGGCAATGACCTACAGGAGGCTGTGTCATCCGATGCCACCTTGCCTGAACGTGCAGGGAGGGAAGCAGACCTCAGCAAGCCAGGGAAGGCAATGCCAGGAGGGATTGTCCAAACGTGGGCATCCTCGCTGACCCTATCATCCTCAGCGTTTAACCTTGGTGCGCGCACCTTCCACAGCAGTACTGCAACAGACAACATGACCAGAACAACCACTGCCGAGACAACAACTGAGATGAGAACATGGCCTGGTGCCTGAACCACCTCTAGGTCTGGTTCAAGTGTGGTACTCATCACCTGAAGTGTAGAGTAGACCCTTGGTTCTGAAGATGTGTAGACTTTCTCTGTAGTTTCAGAGTAGTGTGCCAGGGTAGTGGAGTGGTGGTTAGTACTGGTTCTGTAAGAGGTTTCTGTTGTGTGCGTCTGACGCTGTACGGGGGGAATGGTGAAGAACAACTTTGTGTGTTCACCTCTGGTGAGTAGAATGCAGGTGATGTTCCTTGTGTTGTCGTGGGTGGCGTTTGTGTAGGAGGTGTACGTGTCAGACTCTGTGGTGGTGAGTGTGTTCGTGTCTTGTGTCTGGACAAATGACACGGCAACACCCTCAGAGGCTGTACTCTCTGTGGCCATGGAAACCAGTCGGAAGATGGAGTTTCCCACCAGATCTAGGGTCACTGCAATGCCCCCATCGTATTCCCAAACCTGCCTGCACTGCTCAAGCGTGTTGGTGTCCAGTTTGTTTGTACCGAGAGAGCTGTCGGTGGCCAGGACAACTACAGGAGGCTGGATGGGGATCGTGCTCAGAGAACTATCCAAATCACCACACGATTTGCCAGGGTTGACCGTTCTTAAATCAGTGCTACCAGCCACATTGTCCGACAAATCAAACATCCACCCAAACGAGAGTCCATAAGCATTGTGCCTGGCACAGAAATGGAACTTGGGCACCTCAACGACCATTGTTACTGACCTTTTGTGAACACTGGCTAGCCGATGTAGGCTCCACATCATTTCATGTGGCGTTGCATCATGGACAGATGACAGCATACCACTGCTGACATGGAGCCGTGACAGAAAAGACTGTCCCCGGAACACAACTTCATCCAAACATGACAGATCATTGTCACTCAGGTCTAACCAGGTCAGCGGGATGTGTTGGAATGACCACGGGGAAATGCTGCTGATTGCATTTGACCTCAGAATCAGGATCTTCGATATCATCCCACCTTTCTGTCCAAAGAGCCAGGAAGGGTCTACAACCTGTAACAGGTTGTTCTCTAGGTCCAGGACATGTAAGCGAGTGAAGTGCATGAAGCTCCCTGTCTCTATCTGCCTGATTCTGTTGTTGGACAAAATCAGCACCACGAGATTCTCCAAGCCAGTGAACCAGGTTTGTTTGACACTTGTCAACCTGTTAGAATCTAAGGACAGTTTGCCCAGACTGGAAAACCCTGCGAAGGTGTCGTTCTTCACATCAGTGATCTTTGCATCTATCAGAGCCAAAGTGAGGACCTTGGACTGCCCAAGCGGTGCCAGTTTCTCGGCCGACAGGACATGGAATGGATATCCTCTTATTGCCATTTTATTGGCTGTAAAGAGAAAGGGGAAAGGACTTGCAGAGGCAACGTCACCATTGAGGCCCTCACACATGACGCATACACCACCATGTATGCCAGTCTCAGGAAATCCCGGCTTGTCTGTAAAAGGCACACACACTCGCCACAGAGCTGTCTTACACTGAGGAAAACGTGGGACACCTGAGGCTGTACAGACAGCTGCCAAGAGAACCAAGAACATGGCTGCGTTTTCCTTTGCACCCCCTCTCACATGCATTACGTCTACCCGTATCTGAATCTTTCATCCAAAAATATTTGCCACTTACTTGCAGTTTTATCCACAGATCTGTAAGCATAATGGAGTCAAGCTGTCGTCAGGGACATCTTTCCTCCGTTTTAAGGATAGTTTACGGGACGTACAGTAGTAAGCGTCGCACCTCGAACTGCGGTGGAGTCTGTACGTACACTGTATTTACCAGACTAATGACTCCTGAGTGTCATTTCGTGATTGATGTATTAGCGGTTGTTATATTGTTCAAGGGTTGGGGGATCCAGCTGGCTTCCTGCTGCTCAGACTAATAGAGCATATAGCTTATGACTATTGACATGCTAACATCTCCGGAGATGGAAAGATGCCAACTGACATGCTAAGAGTCACTGAACTGTGTGCCTTGCTGAAGTAAAACCATTATTATGGTGTTTGTTGCTTTATTACCTTTGCCTAGGTAGGTTATGTTTTTGGTAGCGTTTGTATGTGGCTGAGCATAAGCTGTGGATGGTTTGTCATGAAATTTGGCAGTGTTTTTTTATTGTATATTGACCTATTCTCTTGAATAAGTGGTGTAGGTATGGGCCCACTAGCAGTTTTTTAGAACTGCAGGGCCCAAGTTCGTTTAAGGCTATAGTTTCAAAAAGAGTTGACGGCTTGTAACGGTAAATGATGGGATTTTATTCCTGGGCGTTTGAAAGTAAACGTACACCATTAAAGACATACATAAATCATGTAAATAAGTGCCTCATTTACATAATAGATTAGAAAATACTACAAGAATCCTAAATTTGGGACAATTTGCATTTTTTGGGCGAAGAAGATCGTCAACTGAGATGGCAGCTTGGGTCATTAGCTGTTAACTGGGTCAGCAGCTGTTAACTCGGTCAGCAGCTGTTAACTGAGTCAGCAGCTATTAACTGGCTTAGCAGCTATTTACCCAGGGTCAGCAGCTGTTTACCCAGGGTCAGCAGCTGTTTACCCAGGGTCAGCAGCTGTTTACCCAGGGTCAGCAGCTGTTTACCCAGGGTCAGCAGCTGTTTACCCAGGGTCAGCAGCTGTTTACCCAGGGTCAGCAGCTGTTTACCAAGGGTCAGCAGCTGTTTACTGGGCTAGTAGCTGTTTACTAGGCCCGCAGCTGTTTACTGGGCCTGCAGCTGTTTACTGGGCCTGCAGCTGCTGGAGTATTGCCTTGCAGAACTGTGGCAGATCTCCTGGCACTCGGGACGTGATCTGGAAACAGATTAAAATCAATAATAGCCTTCAAAACAAGAAACTTAAACTTAAACAAGAACTCGGAAGCCTCATATCTCCACAAGATTTACTAGTAGTAGTAAATTTTGTTGTATGTTGTATTGACCACAGCACATTCTCAAACAGTTAAAGAAAAAAAGTGATTATCTTCTGCTCAAGTCCTAGTGTTTTCGGATGCCAGTAATGAGTTCATGAGGGCAGAAAATGAGAGGACGGCCTGTCGCCCTGGGCATCGCAATAGGGTTGAAAATACCCCCACTGTGATATGTACTCCCCACTGTGGCTTTTCCTGGCAGCTTGAATAGTGAATTGACCCCCATAACTACATAAACTCATAAACATCCCAGACTGTCTAGAAGGCAGGGACTGATTAGCATAATACTGGTCGATCAATTTTGAAAAGATTCAAATGTTTTTCTACTGGTTTTTACAGTAACATAACTAAACCACGCAGAATGAGCCAGATAATTGTAACAAAGTCTGATAATCAAGAAAATACTATCAACAACTTTCAGTTACTGGAAAACCAACCTTGTGTTCAAATTTCAACTTTCTAAACAGCCCTATCAAAAGTGTCTAAATTATCTGTATTTGAAACTTGAAAATATTTTCCTCATATATATATATAGCTGAATTAGTTTTGATAGTAAGTGTGTCCAGAAATATGTCTTGTAATTGTGGCGTCCATTTGGCAGTATAAGAAAACAGTATAAGTCATGTAGACTGGAGCTCTGTTAGAACTGTACAAGTAACTGCAAGCCAATGTCTGACCCTACCGGGTAGAGCTGCAAGCCAGTGTTGACTTTACATTCTGGGTTAGATGAGACTACAGTATTTCCTTACAAATGAATCATATTCAATTCCTTATCTGTTGTCTGTTCATTTTAAAGTGTCTTGAAGAGTAACTTGCTTTTTTGCCTTGGGTACTGTTGACTTATTAGCCAGGCCTCTGCCCATGTTACCACTACGGTAGTCAGAGGTAGACTGAGGTCTGGTAGTTTACGTTAGCCGAATTTATGGGTGATTTTATAGTACAATCTTCCTCTTTAAAGTACTCACCAAATTGCCATCCACAACCACAGCATTGTCCTCGTACAATCCTCTGGAATACAGATGTCTCACGTTAAAAACACTCAATATTTACTGAATAGCAAAGTTAGTGCTTTACATTACAACTTCTTCAACAAGAGCCATTACGTTTCGATGACCATCTGTCATCTTCATCAGGGCTGATATGGCTGGTTTACTGTGCACTGGAGCTAGGAAAACCAGTCATAATGGCCCTCATGAAGGTGCCAGACGGTCATCAAAATGTCGGATATTGTTAAACAAGTGGTTGTGAATAAAGAATTTGCTATTCAATCATTCACCAACCTGATGAAATTATTCAGAGATTTTCATGTGTATTAATGTATACGAGGGGAAATGTCAGTTATGAGTGAGAAATGCTGTTAAGTGATGATTGAGTGTACATTTTTCATTGCTATTGCAAGCTTGTAAGCTACACGTGTATCGGAGACAATGACTGCACAGAATGAAAACAAAATGACCCCTGACCCAGCGTTAATGACGTCGTCCTTGATGGCGTGAAAACAGGTGAGTTTCTTGTCTTTGATGATCCGTGCCGAACAGAACATCCAGGCACCGTGGCAGATTGCTGCAACAGGTTTACCTGCAGAAACAGACTAGCTGGACTCACAAAAACTTATGAGGACCTGCATGGGGGATACTTACAATGCTTAATGGTAAATTTAGGAGGGTTGACCTGCATATGGGGGATACTTACAACGCTTAATGGTAAATTTAGGAGGGTTAATTGACCTGCATATGGGGGATACTTACAACGCTTAATGGTAAATTTAGGAGGGTTGACCTGCATATGGGGGATACTTACATTAGTTACAACGCTTAATGGTAAATTTAGGAGGGTTGACAACGCTTAATGGTAAATTCAGGCAGGCCAGCAATGCTTGACGGTAACTTAAGTTGTTTTTGTATAAGGCTTTGGAAGTGACCCCTTTGGAATGTGTTTTAATTTGTATTCATGGGGCAAAACTAGTCTGTGGACCTTGGGCGCTCCGTAATGATTTTGGGAAATCTGGCATGGTGTTTGATGATGCGATTCGAAGAGTTTTTTAATAACATTTAACGATAAATTCAGGACAACAAATAACATGCTATATGGAAGTAAAGCAACCAAACGCTTTACGTAGAATTTCCCAACAATAACGTTGAATTAAAGGCAGTCTTCTACGATTACTTATTAACGGTGAATAAAATGACTCGCTACGCCTCACAGATAAAGGCATGCAGACCCTCACTTATATATTATTATGTTTACCAAAGGAAAACATTGTTTTTGCTACGTTTCTTCCTCTTCCTTCTCTTCTCCAAACAGTGACCTCTGACCTGGTCAATGACCTGAACCAGACTGTTACCATGGTAACTGGTGTTCGGTTACATTACATGTATGTTGCAATTTTATAGCAGGAGGGATTTAGACTCCTGTCTGACTACATATTCATGAATGTGTTTGAGCAAGGAGGTTAACCTCCTTGGTTTGAGTAAGAATTAACAGAGCAGACCATATGCGAAGGTAAACATTATGCATTTGCTTTGCAAATGTTACCTTCCTAGTTATGAACTGTTATACATACAGACTACATACTACTAGGTGGTCGCAAAATTAATGACTGGTTTGGAATACTGAATGTGACAGTGAGCAGTATAACTTAACACTCTATTACTGTCTTTCATAGGCAGTGTGGGAACATTTGCATAACACACCTTCCATGACTGCACCTACCAGCGTTAAACATGTCTCTCACAAGGTTCACAAACCGTGGGTCCCTCCTCCAGTAGTCTGGAGCCCAGCCACCAGGGATGACCAAGGCAGCAAGGTCCTACATCACAAACAAGAGTTTGGAGACCTGATACATGTGAGATATTTAGAGCTTGCCCAGTTACTGCTGTGAGCCTGTGAAGCTAGTACTAGTAGACAATTTGCAAAAGGACGCCTTATCATGCCCGTAGCCAGGGGGGGTTTGGAAGAACCCCCCCACAGTCAAGCAAAAAGGTCCAAGATTTTTCTTTAATAGGTGGACTGATTTGTATCACCAGTGGGACTGGGATCCTATTTGTCTCTGATTTTCCCTTTGAAATCCTCTCAAAAATGCAGGAAATGCCATTTCAGAAGGTTTCATTTTCCAAATTTTCCGTGGGAGCATGCCCCCTAACCCCCCTAGGAAGCTTGTGCCTTTGGCATTCGCCTCGCGCCTATGGTGCTCGTTGGTCCCTTGGACGGTAGCAAGAACCCCCTACCCCCCCCCCCCCCAAGCAAAATCCTGGCTACGGGCATGCATATGCATGGCTATACCAGATATGAAAATGATCTTGATCAAGTTTTTATCAAAGCTTGCAGAAGAGTTAATCCTCACTGGTTGTGACTGTTTAAAGAAGACATGATCAGAATATGATATTTACAAGTTGATTGTATGGGGAAATTCTTCTAGCTCTTATCGACAATGAATATAATTAGCATGCACATGGTGTGTTTGACATCAGCAGCCACTGGCTTGATCCTGTCAATCACGGTGGTCAATACACTACAGTTAAGTAGTTTAAAGAGTCACACGTGGGAAAAAAAATCATGTGTCTACACCACTTGGGTCAGATGAAGACTGATCAACGAATTCAGGTGAAAATTCCGGTGAGTCAATGAATCCTTTGAGTTGGAGAACAGTTCAATTTTTCACTATGTAATAAATAACTACCTCATGCTTAATACTGTAATACCAAGGTCTTGCTAATACTAATAGGTGTGTGTTAAATCCACTATTAGTAAGTGATTGGCCTGTTTTGGGTTTTCATGAAGGTATTCGAACAATGGAACATTGTATGATGTAATTGAATCGGGTATTACACCACTTCCTGATTTCGTCCATATACCACCCACTTACTCCCATCGGCGATTCTACCAGTAGAGATCCGAATCAGAGTACTGTAACGGAAACAGATTATGATACAGTAGAGCAGACCCACCCCAACAGTCACAGCATCTATACTGGTGTCAGACTTGCAGGGGTAGCCATGTTTGGACGTGTAGCTCTTGTCCTTCTCCGGTCCAATAGCCACCGTCCTGAACCCCTCCTCCCGGAACCTCAGCAGGGGGTACCACACCTGCAGGGGGGGGGGGGGGTGATTTATTACAGGGGGTGTACAGTTTCCATATAGGGAAATTTTATATAACTAATTACATGTGTTTTCAATGAAGTTTGAACTTTGAAAAAAAGATTGATATTAAAGAAAGGCAGTCTTGCCCAAAATATTTAAAAAAAACAGAAATTTGGCTGCAGTACCAAGGAAAGCTGCCAGCGCCAGGTCTAAATGAAATCAACCTTGACCTTCATACACACACGCATGCACTGTGAGCATGACAGACACACACACACACACACACACAGACACACACACACACACACACACAGACACACACACACACACACAGGCACACACAGACACAGACACACACAGACACACAGACACACACACACACAAACACACACACACACACAGACACACACACATACAGACACACACACACACAAACACACAGACACACACATACAGAGACACACACACACAGACACACACACACAGACAAAACAATACCTCCATAATAATTTTCATGGTCACAACATGCATGTACATGTATAGAAATCTGCTACTCAGGATGAATACAAGAGCTAGGTGTATAGCCATACCTCCAAATCTTCATAGTTGAACTCCACGAGCACGCCCACAGTCTTACCTGCCATGACACCCACAGATCACGTCACAGGACTTTCAGTTTCATGCAAATAGATGCAAATGAGGTAAGGGGCGAGGCTATACAGATAACGGTCACTAGAATTACAAATATAGCCAAATAAGAGTCTTGTCGTAAATAGTTACCAAGTCAAAAATTTAATTGACCCAATCGCAAATTTTGACGTGAAATATTAACGTTAACGTAAAAGCGTCCACGTTTAATATTATTGTGAATTGCGTTTTGTCGCCCTGACTCTCGTTCCCTGACCATTGTAACAACAACATGGCGGCTGTTCGTGTGAATGAGTCCTTCTCCGTGTTTTTGTGCCTTTTGTTCTGCGTGTTTCACACCGGGGCGTCGACACAAGATGAGTATAGTGAGGAACTTCTTATCGTGCCATTTAGAAGTGGACAGGTGTACTCGCACTTTGAGTTCACGACTTCGTGGGAAGTAGATTTCGCGGAAAGCGAGGGAGCCCGGTACAAGCTGCACCACTTCCGACTGTTCCCGCGGGCCTTGGGGCAGGTGTTGACAGAGTACCGCGTACAGGAGATGCACCTGACACTCACACAGGTACAACTGGGTGGGGCTGGACAGGTGATAACAAAGAACTGTGTACAGGAGATGCACCTGACACAGAGGTACGGCTGGGTGGGACTGGGACAGGTGATGCACCTGACACAGAGGTACGGCTGGGTGGGACTGGGACAGGTGATGCACCTGACACTCACACAGGTACGGCTGGGTGGGGCTCGGACAGGTGATGCACCTGACACTCACACAGGTACGGCTGGGTGGGGCTCGGACAGGTGATGCACCTGACACTCACACAGGTACGGCTGGGTGGGGCTCGGACAGGTGATAACAAAGAACTGTGTACAGGAGATGCACCTGACACAGAGGTACGGCTGGGTGGGACTGGGACAGGTGATGCACCTGACACAGAGATACGGCTGGGTGGGACTGGGACAGGTGATGCACCTGACACTCACACAGGTACAACTGGCCATGGGTGGGACTGGGACAGGTGTTGACAGAGTACCGCGTACAGGAGATGCACCTGACACTCACATAGGTACGGCTGGGTGAGACTGGGGCAGGTGATGCACCTGACACTCAGGTACAGCTGGGTGGGGCTGGGACAGGTGATAACACTCAGTGTACCGTGTACAGGAGATGCACCTGACTCTCAGGTATGGCTGGATTTGGGTGAGGGACAAGTGATAACCATTCAAGTATACTAGTACTAAAGTAATTCATGCAGACAAAGTTTTGCAGTTGAAGTATGTATTACGTAATTTAACCATCTTGATAACGTGTAATAATGTTGTCTAAGTTCAATTGTATCAACGATACATATTGTTTGCATGCTACTTTATTTGCAGTTTTCTTTGATTCCAAGTGTGCTGACTTGATTGTAAGGCAAAAAGCAGTTTAATTCCTGATTTTTTACGGTACTTTTATGTTCACGGTCACTTTTGTACCGCAAACTTATCATTACCATTAACAAATTCGTCTTTTGCTCTGCTCCCCCTCTCCCTGCCACCGTGAACATATACAATGTAGTTCCATGAACACCTCCATTTTTTCTCTGGCCGTGAAGTTTTGCTACCGTGAACATAAAGTGAATGACAGAATGACCTTAACCCTCCCAGGGCATGTGGCAGCAGGACAAGTGGGGTTATCCGGTTGTGTCGGCGGCGCCGGGTGCGGAGCTGTGGGTGTGGTTCCAGCAGGAGGTGGAGGACGTAGACCAGGCGTGGTTCGGCCTGACCAATGCCCTGTCTGGGCTCTTCTGTGCCTCGCTCAACTTCATTGACTCCACGTCCACGGCCACCCCACATCTGTCCTTCCGACCACAGGGGCTGGCAGGGGGACTCTTCTCAACTAAACCTTCCCACCTACGGTAGGGAGTTTTCATCATCAAGATGTTTCATTACCTTTTCCATACTTTTTTCTGTATACCTGCACTCACGGGTACAGGTAACATTGAAAATTACTTGTAACAGACAAATTGTACCTGCACCACTTAATTAAGGAAGTATGGATCATACTAAAAACTGTTCAGAAACCATTGCCATTATTTCTTTTATACTTCATAGTTGCTAACAGTCAATGTAGCAAATAACAATCCACATACACCTACATGTATAAACCCAGTACATGCATATGGACCAGTGCAGGTTAGGTGCAGGTAGACATCAGAAATACCTGCACAGCTCCAATTTCACCTGCACTGCAGGTTATATTATTGGTCGTGATTGTGTGGGAGCCTATAGCTACATGTATGTGTGTGTCGTCTGTCTGTCCCTGGGGACTCAATAACACAATAATGCGTGGATAGATTGTTATATAGTACGTAGGTCATGCCCGTAGCCAGGGGGGGTTCGGGGGGGTTCGGAAGACAAGCAAAAAGGTCCACTTTTTATCTAAAGATCCAAGATTTTTCTTTAATAAGTGGACTGATTTGTATCACCAGCGGGACTGGAATCCTATTTGTCTCTGATTTTCCCTTTGAAATCCTCTCAAAAACGCAGGAAATGCCATTTCAGGAGGTTCAATTTTCACAATTTTCCGGGGGAGCATGCCCCCGGACCACCCTAGGTAGGGGGCCTACGGCGCTCGTTGGTCCCTTGGGCAGTAGGAAGAACCCCCCCCGACAAAATCCTGGCTACGGGCATGTAGGTGTCGGTAAAAATACTGGTATGACTGCACCAGGTATATGTATACCTGAGGTTTGAAGTACACCTCAGACAGACTGTAGTAATGTCACATCTTTAGAACCTTAACAACATTGATTTGCCTACGGTATAATTTTATTTCCTTTCCCGCATGTGTGTACATGTAGATATGCGACCCTCCCCAGAGAGAATGTGTGTACAGAGAACCTGACTCCATGGAAGAAACTCCTGCCCTGCAGCACCAGGACTGGGCTAGCAGCACTCTTTCATGCAGGTCAGCCTCAGCCAATCAGCATCAGCAGTTTATTCGTTTGGTCAATTGATGTAAAAGGAGGTATGATTGGTGGATGGAATTAGTCTCACCATCATCAAACATGTATCTATGAATTCCAGAACTAAATACAGTGCAACCTATCTATGATAACCCTTCCACTAGTTCCTGGGACATATGACCAGTTGACAGGATTTGTAATGGTTAGGTCAGTGGGAAAGTATTATTAAAGAATTAATAAAACCTATTCTTAGTCAAAGAAGTCAAATTTCCTTCCTGCACCTATATATAGTGCATAGGGCGGCACCCATCTCCATTTCTGTAGCCCTTGGGCCACACACTTGTGCAATCACTGCAGCAGGGGGTTAGTCCACTGGTAGTGGTGTGTGTTTAACTACCATACTCTTTCCCAAATGTTGAGTGCTTAAAGCAGAGAAAGCAGAATGTACCATTTTTTAAAGTCTTGGCATGATTTCGATACCTCGTATAACTTGGCAGGGTATCGAACTCGCAACCTACCGGGCAAACCTATGAGGGACCACCGAAAATTGGCCACAATATGCAGAGGTAGTCACTAGACTAGATAAGTTGAAAAGTTCTGTGTTTTTCTGACTGACTTGCTGAAATGATGTTTTTACTGTTCAGGCCAGCTGTATAACACACAGTACAGTTCCCTGGGTGTGCACCTGCGCCCAGTGTGCCGGAACAACAGCTGTGCAGATGCCAGCCTGGAGCTGCGGCAGGTGCTGTCCACCGTGGCCGACCCCCCCCGCCATGATGAACGGGAAGCAGGACTGGTCCATGAAGCGATATTTCTCGCGGTCTCTGTCCGGCCCCTGTCCCATGGCAGTCACCAGTCGTGTGTATGTAGATGTGACTGTCAATCAAACCAGCAGGTTTACTCTCAAACCAGAACCAACTCAACTCAAGGTAAGAAAGCACGTCGGCAGTAGTGCGCCTGCGCAAAACCTGGATTTTCGCTGGATTTTTGGTCAATGTTGCATCAGAATTTTGCCTGTTGCAGACCATATCTTTTTCTTCACAACATTTGAAAACTACAGACGGGATGTCACCCTTATATACGCGAATTCAATCCTGAAATATGCAAATACGACCTTAAATGAGACATTCTGCCAAGGTTCTATGCACAATCCATTACAGTTTTGTGCAGGCACAGTACATTCTGCTGACGTGGTTTTTACTCAGGACCATTTCTAATACCTAGCACGTTGGCAGAACGTACTGTGCCTGCGCGAAACCCGTAATATATTGTGCATAGCACTTTGGCAGAACGTCTCATATAAGGTCGTATTTGCGTATTTCAGGATGGCATTCCATCTATAGTTGTTGTGTCCGAAAAGATATCGTCTGCAACAGGCAAAATTCTGATGCAACATCCAACAAAAACGTGATTTGAAATCTCTGATTTCTTGTTACTAATGTTAGCACTAACAGAAATATGAATGTTTTTAAAATGTTTTTAAATTGATTTTTCAAAGAAAAAGAACAGAGAGTGAACCATCCAATGATGAAACAATAAGCCATACAGTAATGGTAATATCAATAGAAGGGTAAAATATGATAATAATGACAATCAATAATAAATATTCAGAAAGCTATAGACTCGTTACAAATGTTAGAAATAATGTTCCTTAACCCTACAGATGACCAATTTCCAAGGTTACAACAGGAAGTTGGCTGTGTATGATCTCAGGACCTTCCCCTTCCACAAGGAACACAGCCTGAATGTCGAGATGAAGTGGAAGAAAGAGGTGTCGTATAGCCAAGCCTCCCCTCCACGCCTGTATGTGCATCGCTTTGTCACAGGGTAGGGGCACTTTTTCAACTAAATAGATTTGTAAAGATGTAATGGAATGATCTTGACAGAATGTAGTTACCACTGTTTCAAGTTGCTAATGAAAAACAATTGTCTGTTTCACACACATGTATGCCCTTAAAGGCATCTAATGCAATTTCAGGGCTGTAAAACAAAAAATGTTCTAGATGAGGAAATCTGTCTGATATTGACATTTACTGCCATTTCTTAGCACATTTTCATCATTATTTCATACTTGAAGTGTTTGAAATAACAAAACAAGCTACATGAGGAGTTTTATTGTTTGGTACCACCAATGAATACATGTAGCTAGAACCAGCCTACGATACGAAACAAACAACCATTTTCCTTCAGTGACACAGCTTCACAGATATCAGTGTGCTATGGGACAGGGTTGATGTAACTTGCTACATTAAAAGTATGACCAGAAAATTGACTTTGAGAATCTAACTGCCTGAAATTGCATTGGATGCCTTTAAAAACAACAGTTGTTGAAAGTCCAGGTTCTTTTTGTGGGTTCTGCCTACAAAGTTCAAGTATCTAAGAATAGTGGCTACTCTGTAAATGAAAGATCCCACCTCAGTCTAGCACATGGTGTATCTAGAGAAATATCATGAGTTGGTTATGATATTTTTGTGCTATGTCATCAAATGTCAACCTTGCCAGTCCCTTTACTATCATCTTCAAATGCATGCATGGTTATCAAGGACTTCTCCAGAATGTCTTAAACACCAGAATCATCAGATGTGTATGCCTCAGGTCAGAATATCCTGATGCTGCATTATTAGTAGATTTCTTTAAGTTCACCATTTTTTTTACAAAGCAGTAGAATATTACTTATTGGATTATTATGTTTATTGAAGGAAAACATATTGTTTTTGCTACGTTTCTTCTTCCTCCTCTTCTCCAAACAGTGACCTCTGACCTGGTCAATGACCTGAACCAGACTGTTACCATGGTAACTGGTGTTGGGTTAGGGACTGTACGATATTTAGCGGGGGGGAGGGCCGGTCGTCGAGGGGTAGGGTTAAAAAAATTTTCCTAGGCCCTCCCCCCCGGCTCAAATTTTTTTCCTAGGCCCTCCCCCCCGGCGTGAATCATCTAAAGGAAATTTCGTACGGGAAGGGGGCAGATTTTTCCCCCATAGCGAGCGCCGAAGGCGAAGGCGAGAGCCGTCGCACGGCACGAATCAAGCACGAGCGCTGAAGGCGCGAGCCGTCGCGCCGCACAAAACAGGCACGAACCTAGGGGGGTTGGGGGGCATGCTCCCCCCGGAAAATTTTGAAATCTTTACCCTCTGAAACGCTATTTCCTGCATTTTAAGGGGTACATTTTGCTGGTACACCGAGCTAAGTGGGGGGTTGTGGGAGATGTGGACGAATCCACTAGAATTATAGGGATGCGTACTATTTTAACGTAACATTCTGCCGATTCCACAGGCCTGCGAATCGCTATGGTACGTGTGAGATAGACGTAAATCACGTTTTTCAAATTATCAAAACGTCAGAAAATTTGATAAATCTTGGAAATTTTTTTTTTCCTAGGCCCTCCCCCCAGGTAAAATATTTTTTCCTAGGCCCTCCCCCCGGCTCAAAATTTTTTACCTAGGCCCTCCCCCCTCAGACGACTGGCCCTCCCCCCCCGCTAAATATCGTACACTCCCTTACACCATGTTGCAATTTTATAGCAGGAGGGATTTAGACTCCTGTCTGACCACATATATGAATGTGTTTGAGCAAGGGGGTTAACCTCCTTGGTTTGAGTAAGAATTAACAGAGCAGACCATATGCGAAGGTAAACATTATGCATTTGCTTTGCAAATGTTACCTTTCTAGTGTTGATGTTGGGTTGTTATGATTGTCGTATTTGTGCCCTATTTCCATCAGGTATGGTCAGGACCATGGTGGCATCATGAGTCTCCTGTACAACCGACATCCGTACCTGGAGCAGCAGGTTATCTACATGGAGCTGATACCATGGTTCACCCGCATGTACCTCCATACACTGAAGGTAACAACACACTAATGGTACCATGGTTCACCCGCATGTACCTCCATACACTGGAGGTAACAACATTTACACACTAATGGTACCATGGTTTACCCGCATGTACCTCCATACACTGAAGGTAACAACATTTACACACTAATGGTACCATGGTTCACCCGCATGTACCTCCATACACTGAAGGTAACAACATTTACACACTAATGGTACCATGGTTTACCCGCATGTACCTCCATACACTGAAGGTAACAACATTTACACACTAATGGTACCATGGTTCACCCACATGTACCTCCACACACTGAAGGTACATGTAACAACATTTACACACTAATGGTACCATGCGCCAAAAAAGTTACTCAAGCAACTGGATATGATTTTGGAAACGGTCAGACGTTTCAGGTAGCATCCACTACCTTTCGTCAGTGACACTAAAGGACTGCAGGAGAATTGCTGGTTTATAAGCACAAACCATTGATTGATATGCAAATAAGTAAAGACAATTTTTTGTGAAAGGCCAAAAGGAAACAAAAGTCGAGACAATTTTTTGTGAAAGGCCAAAAGGAAACACAAGTTAGACAAGTCAAGACAAGGATAATGCAAATTAGTGAAGAAGCTCCTTTTGTTTCAGAACAGGAGCTTAAGTGTTGTCTGTCCTTGGGGCTGGGAGCGCCAAATCCCAAGTTCCCGAGAGGTCTACCTGTAGCCCCCCCTCCCTGTTGAGGGTGGGGTTGTACATCCTTTCATATATAGCTTCTCTAACTCCTCGCTCCCACCAGCGGGTTTCGCGGTCTAAGATATCCGTGGACTCGAGTTTGAAAGAGTGCCCCTGGTTGTGTTGTAGGTGGTGGAAAATGGCTGAAGAGTAGCCGTTAGCGCTAGGTCTGCAATGTTCCTTGTATCTTACTTTCAGTGGTCGACTGGTCTCTCCAATGTAGGTGTTATTACAATTAGGCTCTTCACATTTGAGTCTGTAGATTACATCAGCCTTGGCACCTTTGTGAGGTCGGTCCTTGGGGTGTACCAGTTTTTGTCTGAGGGTTGAGTGAGGTTTGAAATTTGTGGCAATGTTGAAGTTTTGGAAGATCCGTCGGAGTTTTTCGGATACCCCTTGGACATACGGAATGGTAATGTTGACCTTGTTTTTGTTGGTCAGTGGTTTGCACTTTTGTGTTTTCTTAGACTGATTCGAAGGTTTGAGAGCTTTCAAACTCTCGGGAACTTGGGATTTGGCGCTCCCAGCCCCAAGGACAGACAACACTTAAGCTCCTGTTCTGAAACAAAAGGAGCTTCTTCACTAATTTGCATTATCCTTGTCTTGACTTGTCTAACTTGTGTTTCCTTTTGGCCTTTCACAAAAAAATTGTTTCGACTTTTGGTTCCTTTTGGCCTTTCACAAAAAATTGTCTTTACTTATTTGCATATCAATCAATGGTTTGTGCTTATAAACCAGCAATTCTCCTGCAGTCCTTTAGTGTCACTGACGAAAGGTAGTGGATGCTACCTGAAACGTCTGACCGTTTCCAAAATCATATCCAGTTGCTTGAGTAACTTTTTTGGCGTATCTTATCACCTGGATGTCTAACCTTCACCGACGTAATGGTACCATGGTTCACCCGCATGTACCTCCATACACTGAAGGTAACAACATTTACACACTAATGGTACCATGGTTCACCCACATGTACCTCCACACACTGAAGGTACATGTAACAACATTTACACACTGATGGTACCATGGTTCACCCGATGTTCACTGACAGACATTTCAGGTGGCATCCACTACAATAGGTGAACCCAAATTTTTGAGAGTCCAATGGGAAACAAAAGTTTGACTAAGTGAAAACAAGGTTGATGTAAATTAGGCAAATGGCTCCTGTTGTTTCAGAACAGGGGCTTAACAGAACAGACTGTACAACTCTTTCCTACACTGCTCAGTATGTGCTATAGTCAAATGAAGGCTTAGTGTATTTGTGTGTTTATGTCCCAGTTGTGTATTCATGAATCATATGTACATTGTACATATTGCACTTGCCCTGTGTTCAGTACTATGTACTTCTGCTATGTTGATTGCTATGAATAAAATTGAAAATTGAATTGAAATCAAGCATTTACACAGACAGTCCTTGGAGCTGGGAGTACTAGGCTCAAGTGCCAGAGAGTTCTACCCAGTTGCTTGAGTAACTGTTTTTTTTTGCGTATGGTATTACGTGGATGTCTAACCTTCACCAGCGTAGACTACCTGTGGATTTCAAACAATTTAGTACAAGTAAACTTGAACCTGAACTGTTTAGGTGGAGACGACAGAAGGGAACCAGATCCAACCACTACTGACCCGTTACAAGCCCGGTTCTGACCGCCAAAGCCCGTACCTCCTGGAGCTGGTCCTGACGCTCCCGCCTGACTCCACGACACGCGTCAGCTTCAGCTTTGAGCGAGCGTTCCTGAAGTGGACAGAGTACCCGCCTGATGCCAACCATGGCTTCTACATCAGCTCGGCAGTACTCACTACAATACTCAGGTAAGCACGTTGGCAGAACGTACTGCGCCTGCGCAAAACCATGATTTTTCACGTTTTTCGTTGGATGTTTGGTCAACGTTGCATCAAAATTTTGCCTGTTGCAGACGATATCTTTCCCTATACAACATCTGAAAACTACAGACAGGCTGTCAACCTTATATATGCTCTAATACAACCTTATATGAGTCGTTCTCCCAAAGTGCTATGCGCAATACATTACGGGTTTCGCGCAGGTGCAGTAGGTTCTGCCGACGTGCTTCTCAGGTACAACCTTAAGCTTACTTTTGAGTGAATATTCATGTGCATGTATCTTGCAAGGAAAATTTGCCCTTGTGCCTAATACAGTTACTATACTGTAGAGTTTATTTATTTACAGTGATAAGGCCACACCAATTTAGTCAATTTGTTCTTGGATTTGGTCGCTTCTTTTTTTGGGGGGATTTGCAAAAAAAAAAAAATTCTGTTTCTGAATCAAGTCCAAAATGCGCATATTTTGGCCCCAACAGTTGAAGAAAGTCCTTGTCTTCCTAGTTATTACAGTTTCTTATATCTATCAATGCAGTGGTTTGATTAAAACTTTGTAAAAATTAATTGGCTCCTATTGTAGCGTTTGGGGCTATCATAGGATGCCTAGGCCTTTTTTTGCCGTCGCTTCGTATTTTTTCTAAGAAAATCCAAGAACCAACAAATCACATTGGTGTGGCCTGAAAATGATAACATTTTCCTATTGCTGAAGCTAGTGACATTTTACATGAAAATTGCTGTTCTCTCCAGACAAGCAGACAACTTCACCGTGCCGCCTGACCAGGGCAGTGGTCTGCAGGCTGGGCTGTTCCAGCAGTCCACCTCCACCGAGTTCCCCCTCCGGCTGCACACAGAGACACTGCTCATCAGCCTCCCCACCCCCGACTTCAGCATGCCTTACAACGTCATCTGTCTCACCTGTACTGTCATCGCCATCGCGTTTGGTTCCTTGCACAACCTCACTACACGCAGGTACGCAGCTTGTCTGGATGTTTGTTGTTGCAGGGTTAGAAATCCCCACTCTCGCCGCACAAGTCATGGTTTCTGTGTGAGACTTACTGGAGATGCCAGGTCGCATGGCTTCTGAAATAAACTGTGTCCTGCCTGGCCATTATGTGAGCGATACCTTTATAGCTACTACAGGTGGCCTGGCTTACGGCTTGCCTTTTAAAAGAAACAGCCGGTGTTGACAGCAACCTGAAATATTGATGGCCAACCTGGGCAACCTAGCATTTTGCTTAGGTTGCCTATAGTGGCATGGGCAACCCGAGAAAAAAAAGTATTTCTAACACTTTGTTGTGAGAGTGAGTAGTGTTATGCAATTTATATTTGCAATGGTACAAATTTCACAAACACAATATCCAGTTACAGATCTATACATATTTTAGGCTATTATTGTGGACAGCAAGTGTCAGGGCAAGTCACTTTGTGACCTTCGCCAAGAAGGCTCTAATCATGTTGTCAGTGGCGTTAGTACATGTAGAATTTTGGATACTAGTCAATAGCTCATGCTCGGGAATAAGTGATGTATGGGCCCTCTATATGCTTGTTCTGTAACTGCAGGAGTGTTTGTTTAAAAATCTTTGAAGGATAACTGGTTGACAGCTCATTATGATTTTTGGTATGTATGGAGCTTTTTAAAAGTGATACTTGCCCTAATGGATGACGTTGCACAGCTGACTAGTAGTAGGCAGCCATGTAGACCAACTGCCAACCACAAATGACCAGGCTCACGACTGACTCCCAAGTTGGTGTGGGTCTATTGTTGTTGTTAATACTTGGAATTTTTTTTTTCATTTCCCAGGTTCCAGTATACAGATTTGAAGAAAGCTAACCCGGGTATGCGTGCTCGACTGGCTCGGCTCTTTGGCCGCGGGAAACAAACTACTCCTGAAGACGAAAATCAAGAGCTTCGGGAGGAGAGTGAGGACCCCGGGGAGGAGAGTGAGGACCCTGGGGAGGAGAGTGAGGACCCTGGGGAGGAGAGTGAGAACCCTCGGGACGAGAATGAGGACCCTGGGGAGGAGAGTGGAACCTCTGATGAGGACAATGAGGACATTACAGACCAGAGAAAAATTATTAACACAGACAGTCCGAGCAGAGAGGAAATCTTAAAAAGTGGAAAAAAGGATAGATGATTAGTCTTACTGGCTAAGTTTGTTGGATAGACCAAGGAAGCTCCTTGGATAGACCTAAAGGTCTTTTGCAAGTATGACTGAATGCAGACATATTTTGATATCCACTGACTTTAGACATGATTGCTTGTCAAGGTGGCAGTGTGTTAGGTCACCAGAATACAAGTTGGTCTTTGATGGTACATGTAGCCTCCTACGCAGACTTCTAGCGGGGCAGGGGCGGTTTCCTTCTACGAGTGGCTAAAGGTTCCGGGTCGGAGTTTAAAATCTGACCAGGGTTCAAAATAGTGCGGCAGTAAATCGCCGGATCTGGGTGGTTGTCACGCTAAGTTTGGCTCCCCCTTGCTCGGTGATCGTTATAGATAATCAAATAGTTATCGTATTTACCGAAAAACCCGTGGTTTGTAGTATTTTCGGGCGTGGTAAAGTTGGACGGCTAGCTAAGCGTTTTTTGGTATTAGTCCGCGAGCAAGGGTAATGCGGTTTTGTCGCCTGATGACCCAATTGGCTGCGTTCTATTTGCATTTTCAAAGGATTTGAGCCACCGGATGTTTTGAAAACTTATCACAACAACCTATACTTTTTTTTCCCTTTTTCAGAAACAGGAAGTAGTGAGGGTAAAAAAACGGTATTTTTCAGGTCCAAAATATACATTTCACAACAGTTTCTACCCGAAATGAACGGTCAGTAGACGATACCCAAAAACCTATTGGAAGCCAACTGGAAACCTCTGTTCACTGGTATAATAAGATTTTCCGGCCTACTTTTCTTGGCGGAATTGTAGCCCTTCGGCCTAGGGGTGTCTGCCGGACACAAAAATCGTAAAAGAAACTCCGGTCCGAGACATAGAGTAGCGGTTTCTTTCCGGGGCAAGAGCCTTGTTCGTTGGAGAGCTGTACCCACGGAGAGAGCTGTATCATCCACTCTAGCCACTTGTAGAAGCAAACTGAGGCTGCCCCACTAGAAGTCTGTGCAGGAGACTATGGTACATACAATGTACTATGCAGCGTGCAAAATACTAGGTTGCCCAGTTGCACCGTGCAACCATATTTTGCCTGGTGCAACCTATTTCTACACCCAGATAGCCCAGTGCACAACCTAAATTTTGTGGTAAGGATGCCCCTTTCTTCCATTGGGAACTGTTTATTGAGAAGTTCCCATGGAAGAGCTCATCACTTTAGGTAAGGAGAAACAACTCTGTGTCAGAAATGTGTAAATTCACATTGCATTCTAACAAAGTTAATCATAATGTAGAAGAGTTTAAATTCGGGGCAACATGGAATTTTGATGGCAACCTAGCTTTAATCCTAGGTTGCCACTGGGCAACCTGGCTCAAAAAAGTATTTCGTACACTGCTATGTACGTTTCCAGTGATCCAAGTATTGTAGACAGATCTATTAATCTATGCTGCCTTCAGTCTGGAATCTCGTGCAATATTAGGGCTCGAATGTACAAGTTGGTGCACATAAATTTGGTGCTGTGCACTTAATTTTTTACCGGTCTGCACCAGTGCAAGTAAGCTTTTTTGTGCAATGTTTTTTTTCTCATGTGCACCTTTACCAAATAATGTAATTCGAGCCCTACACGTACTTTGGTGTGCCTGAGGAGTTGTTTGCTTGATAAATTTGGTGTGTTTTATGGTCCACTACATGTGTATATGTTTAGTGCCTACACGGCTGAGTTTTCATGTTAATGGTGTACTTTTTGCATGATTTTTCACTTATCCATGTAAAGTTAGTGTTCCTATACATGACCTGCTATGGCCAAAATAGTTGACCAGTAAGTTAATGATAACTTAGTATGTACATGTGCTAATTAGTAAAGCAAGAAAAAAAATGTCAAATATTCCAAACATTCTTGCCGTTATGGTATGTTTACGCAAAGTGTCGTAATGTAGAAAATTGTTGCATGGTCCAGCAAATGCTGCAACTATTCTGACACAACTTGTTTAACTAGTGGGTCCAATGAAAGGACATGTTTGAATACACATCCTTTGAAATAATTTCATTTTTGATGGGGCCTTCAGATCCACATAAGCAATGGAGAGGAAAGGTTATATTATAAGAAAGTCTGTCATAAATCATATTTTGTACAAGTAGTTAACTGCAGGTACACAGCTGCTGCATAGTTTGGGTTAAAAATGATTAAATATACAATCCTAAGAAACCCAGAATCTTACATTAATAACCACCTCAAAGTTAAATTGTACACAGCATAATAATAACAATATTACATAACTTTACTTGCTAGAGATATAGATAGATGCTTTTTGGAAGTGTTTTTTGTATGATTACTGCGTGTAGCATTATTTATTACTTGTTATGGTGCTTTCTTTCTACACATTCCAATGGTACATTTGTTTTCCTAGATAAGAATAAAACATACAGTTTGTTGTCCTGGACATTTCTTAGTCTTTCTTCTTAAGTACAATGTATCTGTATCTGTATAGCCGGTATAACCGCCCTTTGGCATAACACCAGCTAAAACAAACATGGTCCATGTCAAAATTGCTTGAAATACCCATTTATGATCTGCAATTTGCAGAAAAGCTTGTAGAAAAAGATGAAAATGAACTGTAATTGATGGCAATATTGCAAGTACAAGAAAAACGTATCTCATGCCTTGTGAATTACTTTACGCTGGGCGGTTATTGTATTCATTATTTCTGTTCTGTTGTGGTAATGTACAAACAAAACATCATTCAGAAGGATACAAAATGGGAAACTGTACAACAGTCAAAATTGCTGCTAAAACAAGCTTTAGGTATGAAAGGTTTTGATTATTTATAGTAGTAGGATTGTTCAGCCAAAAACTAATGCTATGTTTATCAGGGTACAAGCACTCCAGGCAAGAAGCAGGTATATATCTTACTAGTATAATTCCTCAAAGACTAAATTGCTATGCTTGAATCCAGTTTGTTTTGAAGTTTAAGCCTGAACACAGCTGCAGCATGAATATTGTAGCCATATATATATGTACTACAATATGATAGATTTCTTAAAAATCTCGGAGGGCCCTTCCAACAATCCCAGAATTCACTGCCTATTTCAAGAGGGAACTTCCACTGATTGGGCTGACAACAGATTGGTACTGATAATATAGTGATATAATTAGGTGTTTAGATTATGGTATAATTATCATTGTTGCCTATTGGTTCATGATGGAAGAGCCTTTAGTTAGGTTTTCTTGTATACATGTATATCTTATTAGGACAGTACAACTTGGTCCTAGATTGAGGAATTTTGTCCCCTGCACGACAGTTTTATCCCAGGTTTAGGACTTGTGTCCCCTGTGTGACAGTTTATGTGAAGCCTTCATTCTGGGCTGGCGGTGTGAGCTCCTGCTGGAAGAGTCCGAGGAGCTGGAGACGTTGGACGTGTCCTTGTGAGCTGTGTGTGAGTGGGACTGGACAGCACTTTCAGTATCCCCCCCGGCAGAACGGGACCTGATGGCACTGTTGGCCATGGACTTCAGGACTTGGAGGATCGTCATGGGGGCCACATTCAGCCGTAGCAGGTCCAGCACAACCCTGGAGAGGGGAAAGTGCAGTTGTGACATCACATCATACACACCACAGGCAGAATGAGCTGGAATATAGATTATACATTTGTACCATCGCTTTGGAATTCTTTGTACAGTTAAACTTGTCTAAGATGACCACCCAGGGGACCGAGGAAAAGTGGTCTTCTTAGACAAGTGGTCTTCTTCTAAACCAGGGAATAAGGGCGCTGCTCCCTCATGTACCCAGCCAGCACCCTCATATCAAGTATCAGATTGAACCCTCGACCCAGAGTGGCTACATACTAGTACACAAAATGATTTTTCCAGTGAAAATATATATATACATCTAAAAAAACATCATAACAATTCATTCTAGCATTACAAACTGTGTTACTCTTGTAAAAATTTGCATCGCGCCCTTGCCAAGCTAGTGGTTTGCTCCCTCATGCAAATTTTTTCTACAAAAAACCCTGATGGTGACAAAACCGCAGCTAAATTTCCCCATTGATCGAAAGTACTAGTAACCCAGCTGACACCATTTTACATTGGACCTGCTCCCGACCTACTCCCAACCATACATGTGTAGTTGGGGGTAGCCGTGGTGACTCAGGAAGCCTATTTTATATAATACGCTCATGCTGTATACAGGCTTGTAGCCACGGCTAAGCACGTCGGCAGAACGTACTGCGCCTGCGCAAAACCCTGATTTTTCACGTTTTTCATTGGATGTTTGGTCAACGTTGCATCAAAATTTTGCCTGTTGCAGACGATATCTTTTTCTATACAACATCTGAAAACTAGAGACAGGCTGTCAACCTTATATGCTCTAGTACAACCTTATATGAGACATTCTGCCAAAGTGCTATGCACAATCATCATCATCGGTCGGCTGCGGAGCAGTCGATCACAAGTGCGTTCCACGACCGCCGGTCAGCAGCCATAGCGGCAATGTTGTCAGGGCTCAGGTCACCTTCCGTGTCCCCCAGCATGTTCTGGATGTAAGTCAGGTAGCTCGTCCTTTGGCGACCGGGACGCCTTCTGCCATGGGGTGGGACGTAGAGGGCGTAAGACCTGAGTGGCTCCTCCACTGGCATTCTCAGGGCATGTCCAATAAAGCGCAGTTGCCGCTGCCTCACTCTGATGATCAGAGGTTGTGTGTTTGTGGCTTTGTATATTTCACAGTTGCTTACATGGTCTATACGTTTGATGTTCAACATGATCCTGAGGCAAGATGTAGCAAATGAGTTTATCTTGTCCTCCATGTCACGCGATAGCACCCAGGTCTCGCAACCATACAAGAGCACCGACACACAAGTGACATTGAAGAGCTTGATCTTTGTGGCTATGGGGAACGTTGGGTTTCTCCAGATCTTTTGAAGTTTCCAGAAAGCGGTCCAAGCGAGCGCCTTCCGCCTGGCCAGGTCGTTCTTACTGGATGCCATCATTGAACCTAGATATCTAAAGTCGGTTACATGTTTGATGGGTTGACCATACACTTCCAGTGGCGGCTGTGGATTGCAGTTGATGGTCATGTATTCGGTCTTAGGAACGCTTATGACAAGACCTAGTTGTTGTCCCGCAGTAGCAGTTCTATTTAGTTGTGACTGTGCCTTAGGTATGGATGCCTCAAGCAAAGCGATGTCGTCAGCGAAGTTTAAATCGTTTAAGATTTTGGCTGGGTGCCGTCTTGACTGACGAGGGTGTGTAACTACGCCAGAGCAGGTGTCCTCAATGGATTTCTTCATCAGATAGTCCACAAGTATGATGAACAAGAAGGGGGCAAGGACATCCCCTTGTAGCACCCCTGTGGTGACTTGGAACGGGTTGGTAATGTTGCCATCCACCATAACAGCACTTTTTGAGTTGTTGTAAAGTACGCTAATGGCGTTGACGATAGTGACCGGAACACCATAGTGGCGAAGAACAGCAAACATAACATTCCTGTTGATGGAATCAAAAGCCTTTTTGAAGTCAATGAAAGTAACTATAAGTGACAGTTGGTGGGTTTGGAAGGCTATGCACAATACATTACGGATTTCGCGCAGGTGCAGTACGTTCTGCCGACGTGCTCCACAGCTATAGGTTGAAGGGAGGTTGGCAGTGTTCGGGAGGCCATATTTAGCTATGTTGGTATACAATGTGAAGTCCCCCTAGTAATGACATGGCCTGTTGTCTTACTTGAAGACATGAGGGTCCATGGTGATGCCTGCCAGGTTACACAGCTCAAACAGATCAGCCTCCTCTCCTGACAGAACATTCTTACTCAGCACCGTGAAGTTGTACGTCTGAGACTTGGCCAGCTGTGGAGATGTCATTCTGCAAGTGGAGTTTACCTGAAATGAGAAAAAAATGGAAGTTGGACAGGTTAGTACTAGCATAGGGCGGAGTACAGGTCTTGGTGCATGTAACTGGCACCAGAATTCAATTATAAAAGTTTCTCTGTGATGTTATTCTGTGTGTGCTCTCTTCTGTGATTCTAATCTAACTTAGTGTGTGTGTATATATGTGTGTGTATGTATGTACATGTACATGTAGATACACACACACACATACACACACACATATATATATATATACATGGATACTAATTCTTGGCTTCATGGATTACATGGATACCGATATATCATAGTTTTGATAGGAAATGGACATTAACAGATACATAATTTATCAGTGAAAGTCCAATCAAGAATCCTAACCAAAGCAAATTTATGTAATACATATCCCGACACAATCCTAGCTACATGTAGCAGGACCAGGCAGTACTGAACATTATGCTCCTAGCTGATTTCCAGCTTCCCCCTGCTTTATGTTACAGAGACAGATACTGAAGAACTAGTACATGTTACTAAGTACATGTAGAAAGTACTAGAAACTACAACACGCAGGCTCAAGTCACCAAGGGACAATTTTTTTTCGGCAAAACCTAGTGAGACAACACTGGAACCTAGCACCTGCAAACTAACAACAGTCGGGACCACTGAAGCGGCAAACTGTACAGCATTTTCACTCACCTGAAGTGGTGATGTGATGAAGATACCAGTTAGCGAATATAGACTTCAACAAAGGGCCAAAACTGTACACCGTTACGCAATATTAATAGAATACACGGAAGAGACCGCTATTTTTTTTCGGATCGGACCGCCATTTTGGGCAAAGAATGATGGGATGCGTTCGCGAGATCAATTTTGCTAAACCAATCCGCCAGGAATTAGTGCCGCAAATTAAGTATTATTTCATCTCCGTTCGAAGGGCCAAGGGTAAAAATTACCCAAAAAATATTTTGTACGTCTCTTATGATTTTACAAAAAGCTATTATGATAGTCAGGTTTTCTTTTGAGAAGCCCGACCTGGAGCCTCCCCTATTCGGAAGGTCACAGCTAGGTGAGTGCTGCGGCTCGAGGTAAGGAGACATCTTTGCTCAGGTTCCGGCCAAGTTTTCTCCAAAATTCCCAAGTTTCGTGGCAAGATTGGGAAGCACAAGGACAAAACTAAAGGCGTCGCAATGCCGGACTCCAAGCAGTCCGCGCCCAGCAAGGGCAAGGCGGCGCCGGATGAGTTCAAGGGCTGGCTGTTCAAGTGGACTAACTATCTGAAAGGTTACCAACGCCGGTGGTTCGTGCTATCCAATGGCCTCTTATCGTACTATAGGTGAGCCCCCCTCCCCACTATATGTTGCGTTTTTAGCTCATACTAGAAGTCCTGCGTTCTTGATTATATTCTGAATATGTAGAATGATGCTGTTTTCTTCCCAAAGCAGTATGCATGACTAAGCAGTAACATACAGAATACTGATTTGTGTGTGTGAGCTGCGAAGTTTGGTAGTCCATGCCAGTCAGTGTCTGATGACGTCTGCTAAAGTTCTCATATATTCCGCTCAGGAATATTTCCTCAAATCACGTCACAAGAAAAAACTCAAACTACTGTAAAATTGGGATGAGAAAGATTCATAAATAATTCTCTAGAGAAGAAGACAGTGCCCTGTAAGTGTTCATATTCATGAAAGTCAGCAGTGGTCGTTGCAAATTATCATTATCATATTTAATATATTTTTACGAAATGTTAGTAGTTTTTACGACATAGAATGTCTGTCTAATATCTGTGAGTCATCTGTTGATTTGACTTATGCCAGGTCAGAATGTCCACGTATACAACAGGATGACATAAGTGCTTGAGCCTTGACTAGTTATAGTAGTTACCCAGGCCAGGCCATCTGGGGGTGAAAGGTCATTCTAACCAGTTCTAAGGTACATGTAGTAGAACACGGTATATAGACTATACAAATGTATTAATTTACATGGCTAAGGAACCCAAAGTGAGAAGGTTCGTCGCTTCAAAATTTACAGTAGGATGCACAATTACATGAATTATGCGAATCAGGATGTAATTTTCATAATTAATGAGGAAACTCTATCAATCTGCTGCGTTCCATGAACCATGATTCTGACATGTAATTGAGAACAAGAGGAAACTTGACAGATATAAATTATGCAAATGAAGACCTAATTTGCATAATCAAAGAGGAAATAAAATAATTCCATAGTGGTTAACTGTGGGAAGTACATACTTGCTGCATTTGAAAGTGAAAGTGAAGGTGAACATCATCAAACGTAACTTGAGGAAATGCTAGAATGGTTAAGGAACCCAAAGTGAGAAGGTTTGACGCTGCAAAATTTATAGTAGGGTGTGGAAGCAAGCTACAAAAATTGAATATTTTTGGGTTCAGAGTACAATCTACAAAATATTATACTATATTTTATAGGTATGTGAAAATCAACTCAAGTTTGTCGGCTCGTTTCCTAGTAAAGACCTCTTTTACAGTGTACGAAATACTTTTTTGAGCCAGGTTGCCCAGTGGCAACCAAGGATGAAAGCTAGGTTGCCCATCAAAATTCCAGGTTGCCCCGAATTTAAACTCTTCTACATTATCATGATTAACTTTGTTAGTATGCAATGTGCATTTATACATTTCTAACACAGAGTTGTTTTCCCTTACCTGAAGTGATGAGTTCCATGGGAACTTCTCAATAAACAGTTCCCAATGGAAGAAAGGGGCATCCTTACCACAAAATTTAGGTAGTGCACTGAGCTGGGTGTAAAGATAGGTTGCACCAAGCAAAATATGGTTGCACAGTGCATCTGGCCAACCTAGTATTTCACACGCTGTTTTAAAAGTTTTATATGGCGCTATGCGGGGGTCGTGTAAACTACAGCCATCACACAGTACTATGCAGTAACAATATCCAGGTGCCAATCTACTCTTACCGAACAAACATCATAATTCAAATTATATGGTCGCTAACCTGGCGTATTCCTCTACCATTCAGCACAGTTTTTCCCCCGATGCCGTGCATAGAAGAATCTCTGTGGCTTTCTCAAGTATTGTGCCACATAGAGCTGTGTACCTAAGGCCATAGCAAGTAAATTTTATGGATGACATCCTCCGGAGACTCCAAAATTAATGCGAGAGGGCGAAAAAAAAAACAAGGCAGGCCCAAAAAAACAAAATTCCTACATTTTCAGATTTTGAGATCGTAAACCTCGTTGAACAAGAATTTAGGCGGTAAAACATGATATCATACCCAACAGGTCTTCTGTCGCTGTATTCAACAGTATTACCTGTCCTTGCAGATGTGTCTTTATTAAATAGAACAAAAAAAAGAGCTTGCTGTACCATCTTCAAGGTACATTGTAGATACTACACTGGGTATTCATTTGTAAGGGAACACCCTGGACTGTCAACACTTGCCATCAAACACGAGGAATTGCGCCTCAAGTTTGCTGGATCCCTGGTGGTCTCTGAGTTTAGAGACTGGCTACCAGGCAGAACACAGGGCTCAATCACTGACAGAGTGACTCATAAACCGAACTGTCTGGAAGCCATACTCTACCTATATTGTGCCAACACCTATTTGTCTCTGAAACAACTTTGAAAAAATAAAATTTTCAATTATTGTACAAATGGTTTTGATTCTGTGGCAACATCACATATTAAATACATTGTATCAAAGTAAAAATAAAAGAATAAATCAGAGCCTTGTCTTGCAGATGGACGTTCATGACATATTTGCCCTTTTTTGGCATGTTGACCACCGTCGCAGGTCAACAAAATTTCTTGGTTTTTTTTCTGAAATCAGGCGAAAATCAATGCGCGCGAGGATGTCATCCATAAAATTTACTTGCTGTGGCCTAAACAAATTTTAGGTACAGGTACAGGTACACAGGTTTAGGTACAGGTCCGGACCTGAACCTGTACCTGAACAATTCAACAAATTAACATGTTCTTCTGAACTCCTTCCATAATGACAGAATCATTAATAAAGTTGACAGTTAAGAGTGAGTTTTTGTTTATGGAGAATTCTTATGCAAAACATGGGCTAAACTAAGATATTTTACTTTTAATCCCCAAAGTGACATCTAGAGGGAGCATAACTAATATGCAACAGATCTTTCAGGGTAGATAACAAGTCAGTCCGTAACACAAACACACTGTCCTGACTTTGGGGCCCATGGGGGACCAGGTATTTACGCATTTTAGGTCATAAATAAGCATATAATTAGTGTGAAATTATTTCGGTATATACCAATACTTAGATTCGTCCATAGATTCTGTGTTCTGTGATCGTAACAGGTTTTCTGCACATCAAAAATTAAAGCTCCTGCAATATGTGAGGAAATATGCAACTTACAAAATTCTTAGGAAGAAAAATTTGACCCTATGATATGATTTTCCATCTGTTACCTGAAACTTTTGTCCGAAAAACTCCCTTGGGAATAGGTTAATTTGCGTATCTTCAATGAAACCTGAACATTTGAAAGTCACTTGAATTTGTCAAAAATACATGGAAAATTTATCAGCATTACTTTTATATAATAAGGTTTCGTATTGTAAAATGGCTTTTCTCCATTCCAATAAGCTAGATTATTACCTCTGCCAAAGTTATGTTTTCGTGTGTGTGTTTCTGTGAACAGTTAATCTCGAGATGTTGTGGATGGTCATGATGATATTTGATACGTGGATAGGTCTTCATAGAATTTTGGGCCCCCAGTGGCTTGTTATGGTACTGCAGCAAAACGTCCGGTTTTCATATGACATGTTCAGGACATGCTGTGGTCAAAATTTTGGCAATGGGATGACCGTCGCCTCATGCCATTCCTTGGGGACGCGTCCTTCGTTCAACGATGTGTTAAAGATTGTGGTGAGTGGTTGGCTTAGCTCGAATGCAAACTCTTTGATGAGCCGCCCGGTGATGTTATCGGGGCCGGCTGCTTTCCCAATGCGTATGTTCCGAAGTTTGTGGTACATCTCCCACACGTTCACCTGGGGCGGTTGAGGTGCTGGGAGAAAGGCTGGTAGCTAAGCTTCCAAATGTAGTATGCAATCCCTGCCATTTACCACTATGGAATTATGTTATTTCCTAACTGTTTATGCAAATTAGGTTTTTCATTTGCATAATTCATATCTGTCAATGTTCCTCTCGTTCTCAACTACATATGTCACAAGTTTGAATAGTCCTATCATAGAACACAGCAGATTGATAGAATGTACTTATTAATTATGCAAATTAGATCCCAATTTGCATAAGTGTCATCTAATTATGTCAAGCACCACTTAATACATATCAAAAATCATGACAATCCGTCAACCTGTTCTTGAGCTATCCTCAAGATTTTTCCAACAAACGCCACTGCAGGTTCTAATAACAAGCTGCTAGGGGGCCAAGCATACATATGTATGTCACTTCTTCCTGAGCACACTATGTACAGTTATTTCACAGCACTTTAATAGTCTTAACGATGTGAACAAGGTGATTACCTCAGGAGGTGTCTTTAACTCTCTGGCTTTTCTTGAAGAAAAAGTTGGCATTTTTTAGAGCAAGGTGTGAAAAAATTATGAATAAAAATAACAGACAGGTTGGCCACGCCCATGGTGTCCGGTGCTAAATTAAAAGTAAATAAACAAAGTACCATAGTTCATTTAACTTGCTAACTTGTAGTTTCTCAATGTCAAAAGCCTTCTATAAGTATTCTAACTTAGAATATTATGGCAGAAAACAAGAAGCTGGTCGCTATAATGTGACGCATTTTGCCAATCGAATATAATTCCTTTGTGAATTTGAGACACGACACCACATGCACGAGAGATGACCAAAGACAGAGAATGCTGAGCAGGTTAAAGAAAGCCAACCCTTACTCTCAACTCTCAAATAAACGTACCGGTACGTTTATTTTTTTTCACCTCAAAATCCGCCCGGTACGTCCTTATTTTAGACGGTACGTTTATTTTATTTTTCAGAATCGGGAAAAGTTCCGGGCAAATTTTCGGTCCTGAACGTAAAATGAAAATGACTGAAGAATTCTCAGGTCCCGAATAAACGTAGCGGTAACGTTATGACTTACTTATGTTTATTTTTTTCCCCGAACATCCACCCGGTACGGTCTTATATTGGACGGTAACATTACGTTTAATAGTGTTTCAAAATCAGGGCATAGTTTAATAACAGCGTTGCAAATACATGGTCTCACGGCACACAATTTTTTTCTGTGAGCAAGTTGTTCGGAAAGCCAGGTTGCCGGGCGTAAATTAGTTTCTTTGGATATAGAAGACGCCGACACTCAAAGTAAAAGCGGTCCCTTTGCACATGTCATTCATGCATGTAAACTTCACTGACACCAAACGTGCGGCAGATTTACTGAAGCATCGTACCTGTCCCTTTGCGAGGGACAGATTACCTCTTTTTTTAAATGTAAGTTGTATTTAGGAACACGTATCATGTCGGAAATATGAGCTAGTAGTGGTTTTTAACGTTACTATTAGAAATTCGGGCGAGCTCGGAACATGTGCTCGCATATACATGTTTCTCAAAACGATCTTTTTCCAGTGAAAATATGAAAACAATACCACATAACAGTGTCTTTTAGCATAGTAAATTGTATTACTCACAAAAAGTCCAAAATCCTACCACAAACATGACAATTTAAGCTGGAAATATTCCGTTCTGAATGAAGTAAACAGCTACAAGTACAAACGTTCTTCCATGGTTCTTCCCACGACCTGGAAGAGCTCACTTCAAGGAAGGGGAAACAATTCTTTTTATTACTATAAATAAACCCTTTGACAAAAATTTACATATGCATGTTGCATTCTAAGAAAGTTAAATATTATGTAAAAAGCTATAGACATGAGTAAAATTTCAATCTAGTTATATTAATTATCACATCGAAATGTTTTGAAAAAATGTTTCCCCCTACAAAAGAATTCTGTCCAAAAATTGTAGCCACGCCTCCCTCATTTCCATACTATAGCTGGCAGACTTTCTAAGTGAAACCTGAGAACCTTGAGTTTGTGGCAGCTTGTGGATGTTGTGTTGCAATATTACTATTCGTCTGAGCTGTGTGTAAGGGTGACTTGTAACTGTTACACTATTAAATAAAGGGTGGAGTTGTAGATTGTGTTGTATGTAAGTTACCTATTGAATCTTTAAAGGTATAAAAATATCTACATTTGTATCAATGGTTAATTTTTTCCCTATAGCTTTTACATGTTACTGGAAATTTTTATACTGATTAACATGTGGAGCATATATTTAGCATATTGTAAATTTCTGTTCAACTTCAACCACTAAATGTAATCTTCCTGATTTCTGACATTATAGTGACTATCAAAAATCAAGAACTCTTATTTCACATTATTATTTATTATACAACTCAATGACCTTTGAAAATGCATTTTAAAATGAACATGGTTGTCAATTTGGTAACATTTATTCCGGGGAGTATGTTTATTAGATTTTGAAGACACCACATTTTAGTAGCATAGACGATGCTTACGTGTCAATTTTGAAATTTTCCGGGGGGTACTTTTATTCCAGGGGGTACTTTTATTAGATTTTGAGGATTTTCCAGGGGGTACTTTTATTCCAGGGGGTACTTCTATTCGAGAGTTGAGAGTACTAGTACTTAAAGTCGCCGTCCCCGCCAAGGCTGCCAACTCCAGGGGACACTGCTTATCCGCTTGACACAGCTGCCGCAAACAAGGAGGTTGAGAAATTTAAGTCACGCAGCAGGAGAGCTGTAAGAGAGAGCATGGCAGAAACAACCACTATAGTCCAGAAGTCAGGGCCAAGATGGCAAAACTGTCACAGTGTGCATCGAGATTGGGACACAGAAAGGGTGGAGAAGATGACACAAGAACTCGAGGAGGGATGTTTAGAAAGAACTTGTCTGCCAGGTCTCGACTCACGGACAACATCGCCAACTTGCCACACAAGAATGTTGGCGGACCTTTATAGCTTGTCGACACAGGTGTGAGAATTTACAAATACAAGTTTATCTTTGATTGAATAGCTATAGGCCGGTAAAAATCAAATTGTCCGATGGGTGATCCTTCAATACAAATGTGGTAACGGAGTTTTTCAGTCGTACTCGACCTTTTGTCTTGATTCGAATCTGGGCACTGAATTCGTGTTGCAGGGCACATAACTGCAGCGAGCTAGCGCTGCTTCGGTGGTTTATACCGATGCTTAGCTATAGGCCACAGCAAGTTATTTTTATGGATGACATCAGCGCGCGCATGCATTTCCGCCTGATTTCGGAAAGAAAATTTGTTGCCCTCTGACGGTGGTCAATGTGCCGAAAATGGGCAAATATGTCATAAATGTCTATTAGATCAGAAACCATCAGGGATCCAGCAAATTAGCGGCACAATTGTTCGCATTTGATGACACTGACACTGACAGGTGTTCCATCGTATATGAATACCCAGTGTAGTAGCTGCCCATGGTGGTACAACAAGCTCTTTTCTACAATTGCTACAACATCTACAAGGACAAGAATACTGTTGAACTGAGGAATAAAAGACCTGTTGGTTGTGATATCATGTTTTGTCGCCTAATTCTTGTTTCACAATTTCACAAAATTTGAAAATAAAGGATTCAATCTTGTTTTTTGGCCTGCCTTGTTTTTTTTCCTATCACATTAAATTTGGAGTCTGCGGAGGATGTCATCCATAAAATTTACTTGCTGTGGCCTTACATAAACATATATTGTCTTGAAAAATAAGTTTTTAATGAGATCATATAGAAGTATGCAAAAGGTGCCGACATTGAACAATAGCTGGAAAACAAAGGCGGTGAAATCTGAGGCCAGTTTCAAACATCAATGTTACCACACAATTAAAAATGGCACGGTAGACCGGTCGCCCGGTGGGCCAGGGATCTAGCCATGAGCAGTCCCAACTGGTGACAGTCGCAGTCACATTGACTAGGTGGTCACCCTGGGCAGGTCTCTTTATGCTTGCATCAATAGGGCAAATCTTAGAACTGTGTACGTCTTCAAAAGACAAAGATGAAAGTCAATTTGAAAAAGAACAAAGACCTAGCAGCTTCCCTTTGTACTGCAGCAGAACTTTCAGTTTTCGTATCTTCTGTCCTGGACATGCTATGGTCTTGATTTCCATGATTTTAACCCTTGTCCTGCTGGCTTTCCTGACCAGAACTTACCCCCTGTGCTGGGGTTCCAGAACCCTTCTGAACTGAAGGGTATAGTTTCAATATTCTCCTTTTTTAGTTACTTTTCTTTAAAATAACCTTACCTCATTATATATCATTGTAAAGCTAACAATGTCTACGTTTGAAAACTGTAAGTTTCATGTACAATGATATTACTTATAGGGATTAATGGGGGCAATAAAACAATCAAAGATGCTTTTTGATGAAGAAAATGTATTACACTTCAGGTTCCCTCACATAAAGTGTGTGCTTTTTAAATACAAAGTATCCTAAGATTGCCTACAACATCACCACAAACCATAGCCGGATAGAGATCACACAGGTATGGCTACAGGTGAGTTTATTAATGACAACTGTCCCTAGTGCTGAACTAACTTTTCAGCAGAATCTCTGTTCTTGTGCTGCAGAGTATATTACATTTCTGAGACCATTTACTGAATAGAAGGTAATGTTGTTATACATCAAAATAAAGCTGACAACCTCTGCTACTGTCTTCAGCCAAAAACAAGTTGTTAGCACCTACTCTAATGGCTATAAGGCAATAAAAAGCAATAAAATCTACAGTTTTCCACAATTTCTCCTCTCTATACTCTTTAGCACCAGTTAGACTATCTGTATCAAAAGCACAAAGTTCCTGAGCAGTCTTCACAACACGAGAATGACAGAGTTAAGTTCAAAAGTCACACAGGTATGGCTACAGGTAAGTTTATGACTAGGCAATGTCCTTAGTGCTGAACTAACTTTTCAGCAGAATCTCTGTTCTTGTACAGCAGAGTATATTACATTTCTGAGACCATTTACTGAATAGAAGGTAATGTTGTTGTACATCAAAATAAAGCTGACAACCTTTGCTACTGTCTATAGTCAAAAACAAGTTGTTAGCACCTACTCTGATGGCTATAAGGCAATAAAAGCAATAAAAACAAACAAACAAACAAAATTTACAGTTTTCCACAATTTCTCCTCTCTATACTCTTTGGCACCAGTAAGAATGTCTGTATCAAAAGCAAAAAGTTCCTGAACAGTCTGCACAACATGAGAATGCCAGAGTCAAGTTCACCTCTGGGGTTTGAGCGGCCCTGAGCAGGACCCGCACCGCCAGCTCCACGTGTTGAGGGACCCGCGCCACCACGTCCGCCTCTTCCCCGCCCACGACCTCCGCGTCCACGACGTCCACGGCCTCGCGTCCGACCACGGCCATTGTCACTGGCAGCTCCGCGATCTCCTTCTCCTGCTACAACACCACTTTGGGGTCCGCCCCCTTGAGCTGCGTCTCCTTCCGTATCACGAATTTCTTGCTCGTCAACTTCGCTGTCACTTTCGCTGGATTCTTCACTCAAGACGGGGTTTCAGGATCAGAATCCGCCGTGAAAAGGTCCTCAAGTACCTCCGACACGTTTAATCGCCGCAAAGATCGGCGCATTTTGTGGTTAAAGAACGAATTTAGCGCCGGAAACACGAAATAAAACTAAACAAAGGAATCTGCAGACGACATGTCGGCCATTTTGAATAATTAGCACCGCAAAGGATTGTGGGATGACGTAATGATTGATTACGTAATAGGACGATGACCTATGACCCTTCTGAGTTGGAAGCAGCAACACACTTCCGGTATTCTCGCGTAACGCGCTCCTACTACGCAGGCATTCTGCACATACCCAGAAACCGACTATAGTCGGGGCCCGCATACAGATTATGTTGGCTGGAACCGACTATAGTCGGGTCCCGCAGGACTAGGGTTAAGCATGCAGGTAGCTTGGAAAGACTACAATCAAATGCAATTTATTTAAAGTAGGACTTAATTTGCATAATAAATGATAAAACTCTATAGAATACTATACTTCTAACATTTCCGGTGATAAGACTTCAATAAATGTATCATATGTAACTCAGGAAGGCAGAACATTAACAGATGCCAATTATGCAAATAAGGGCCAAACAAATTATTAATGAGAAAATGCCATATGTAGTTCCTTAGTGGTTGGTTTATGATGGGAATTTCATACTTGTGACATTATAGTCCAAGTTAGTTAAAATAAGGTTATCCTTACCATGCATAGATTATGTAAATATGGACGTTATTTGCATTATGAATGTTGAAATGTTAAAATGGAATTCTGCCAAAGGATGGGACTTTCACAGTATACGAGACCATCAATTAAAATAGATTATGCTAATTTCAACCTTTTTTCCTGTTTCTTTGTCAAGAAATTTACTAAAACTCTAAATATATATATATCACACTGTCAGGTAGGAGATCTTATATTTATAATTTCTTGTCTGTAGGTGTTAAAACCCAACTCATTTTCATTCTACATATTTACATGGCTGATGAATATTGGCCACACCCAGAAACCATTGATTACCTTCCAGCCCTCTGCCTTTTGTTGGCAAATGATTTGACACTCTATAGGGAAGGAATATTATTTCCAGGCTCCCCAAGGCCTGTCCATGTGCAATCCAATTAGCAGAGGCCCCACTATAGCACTGCAGTGCACCCTTGAAGGGTTGGCAGTTTTGGCACACTGCCCAAGTGTAGGTGCAGTCTGGTGCCATCAGCAGCTTGACTGCCATTGTTCCACACAATGTACGGATGGCACAACAGCTGGGTCTGTCTGATGACATTGGCAGACAAGGATATCCCGTACATGGATATTGAGTGTAGTTATTCTACAGGACGCAGTCGGTTCTTGGAAGGTTTCATAAATATTATAGCTTGTGGATAACTGGAGCTTTCTAAATTCGATAAATTCGTCAAGTCTCGAGAGGACTGGAAGCAGAATCTTCATTTTGTGAAGGATGGTATTTGTAATATTACTAATAATTATACTGATGGACTAGGAGGTCCAAGGTCCTTATTTACATGTACAGACTACAGTATATGGAGAAAATTTGTATCTCTAGATCTGGAGCATGATTTATACTTCATTAGAACGTGCTGAAGTCTAGAGTTCCCGCTGATGAAAGTTGCGGAGTACCTCCTGTCGTCTGGCTGTGGCTAATCCACTTTTGTCCTTATTGCGACTGTCCATTTGGACCTTATTTTAACATCTGATGTAGACCATGGCCAAGTACTCGATCATGATCTGTCAGTGTGTTCTGGGGAGAAGTGAGGTTGGTACGTACAGTAGTGTTGTGAGTGGAGCCATGGGACCAGGAGAATGAACCATGCCTTCTTGTGAGAAGATTCTGGAGTATATCTGCTGTCCTGGCTTCTACAGGTAGGAGTGTTGACTGACATGTTCTGTGGTAGACACCTCTGACTACTGCCATGGTATATTAGCTAATAATAAGTACAACATTTGTAGTCTAGTGGTTATGCCTGCGTCACATTGTCGACGAGCTTTGGCCGTATTTGTTGATCGCCGAAAGGTCGCCCGATTTTAGATCGACTGAGGATCGCGCATATTTTTGGCTTGAAAGTCATCCCCGTCACATGGAGCGAGGCTTGGGCGATCGCTTGGGAATACATCTACATGTATGACCTCAAAAATCGGGTGACTAGTCGCAGATGTTAAGAACAGATTTCACGTGTCAGCGAGCTTCGGCCGACTCCTAAAAATCGCCGGTGATCCCTAAAATTTGCGCGATGCTCGACGAAACATTAGGCGTACTACTGCTGTAAATGTCGTTTAGAGCTCGCCGACTCGTCGGCCAATCAATTTTCGCACAATGTGACGGCCCCTTTAGCAACCCTGCCTCAGGACTATAAGGTTGGGAGTTCAAATCCTGGCTGTTGTCACTCACCTGACATGCACGTTACTGTAATGGGTCGCAGTCCTTAGGACAGGACATGAAGTTGTGGTCCACTGTTCATTGCGCTTGTCGAAAAGAGCTAGGGGAATTTCCCTTACAGGTATAACTATAATGAACCTGTAAATAAGTTGTACATAGCGTCTGTCTTCTCTGTCACGACCAGTGGGAGATTAGCTCTTCAGTGAGCTAAAACTGGATCAAGATGACTTGCCTTTATTGAGGGATAGGTGAGGGGAAGTCTCAAAAACCTTAACTAAAAGCCTTGTGGATCAAACTTTACAGCCTGGTCTTACATGTATACAGGGCTTGAAATACCACCTGCATATGCAGGTTAGTGCAGGTAATAAAATTGGGGCTGTGCTGGTATTTCTGATGTCTACCTGTACCTAACCTGCACTGGGCCATGTATATGGTTTATATATACATATATATGTCACAGGGCAGACTGGAATCCAGGACAATCTAAGATTGTCCTAGGACAAACTGGAATTCTAGTCTGCCCTAGGGCAGACTGGAATTCTAGTCTCTCCTAGGACAAACTAAGATTGTCCTAGGAGAGACTAGAATTCCAGTCTGCCCTAGGGCAGACTAGAATTCCAGTTTGTCCTAGGACAATCTTAGATTGTCCTGGATTCCAGTCTGCCCAGTCTTACACTGTATGTGTAAAGTCTGAATAAAATAATGGTTTGTAAGAATATTGTTGTTTGAACTATTGTTGTTCCATTACTTTAACACCTTATTATAGAAGTAGATTTGCCTCTGTCCTTAGGACAGTTCCATTACTTTAACACCTTATTATAGAAGTAGATTTGCCTCTGTCCTTAGGACAGATTGCGGTCACAAAATTAGATGACTTAGAATTTCAAGTTGTCCTTGGACAAATCCTGATTCCAATCTGTCCCATGACAATCTATGATGGTCAAAACCCATAGGGTCAATGACCTAGACCAGACGGCTGCCACCATGGTTAAAATGTGTATTGACAGAAGGGCGATCTTATATCTAAAATATGAAGTAATTCACATTGAATAGTAATGATAAATGTACTCCGCCTACTAGGTTTTACCTATGCTTCTGAAATGATTCAGTCTATTTATCAATACATTATTGCTTGTAGCGTGATAGAATTCCCATTTGCCCTAGGGCAGACTGGAATTCTAGTCTCTCCTAGGACAATTCCAGATTCCCCTAGGACAGACTGGAATTCAAATATAATTCCTAGTAGAATTCCAGTCTGCCCTAGGGCAGACTAGAATTCCAGTCTGTCCTAGGACAATCTAAGATTGACCTAGGAGAGACTAGAATTCCAGTCTGCCCTAGGACAGACTAGAATTCCAGTTTGTCCTAGGACAATCTTAGATTGTCCTGGATTCCAGTCTGCCCTGTGACATATACATGTACATGTAGTCCTAGGTGTATGTGGATTTTCATAGAAATAATAATTGGCCATGGCTTCTGAACAGTTTTTAGTATGATCCGTAACTTCTAGATTCTGAGTGGTGCGAGTAAAATTTGTCTGGTGCAGGTATGCAGAAAAATACCTGTATTTTGAGCCCTGCTATATCACTAGTACTGTATTGATATTCAATTTACTTATATTAAACATTTTCTTCAGGACACAAGCAGAGATGGCTCACACCTGCCGCGGGACCATCAACCTTGCGGGCGCGTACATCGACGTGGAAGACTCGTGCAACTTCGTCATCTCCAACGGCGGCACCCAGTGTTACCACCTGAAGGCCAGCTCGGAGGTGGAGCGCCAGCGCTGGGTCACGGCACTGGAACTGGCCAAGGCCAAAGCCATCCGCCTCATGGAGTCTGGTGCATCTGGTAAGGAACTCTTCTTCTTCACTATTAAAGCGATATTATGTAAGATTTTTTAGCCAAAACTGTAATTATAAATAATTTAAATTTTCTCAGACTAGATTGTCATTTTCAATAACTTTCAACATATAAGCTTCGCTTTTTCGCTTTTCCAGCGACTCAGCGCAGCGCGAGAATAAGTTGCACCAGGCCCGCTGTATTTTTAGGAGGCTCCTAAAAAGAATGTAAACAAACATTGACAACAGACATGGCCGCGATCCGCGGTAGCCCCGAGGAGTTGGCAGTTTTCTAACACGTTTTTGCGGCGCAACAACGTTAATCTTTTACTTCCCAAATGTCATTATGAACCCAGGTAGGCTTATAGTGCAAGAACCAAGAACCCTGGTGACCAAACTGGAAATGGACAAAATCATGCATATGAAAATTATTTTACATACATGTACTATATTTTTCCATGTAGATGCACTGCATTCTTTCTTTTCCCTACGTTTTTTCCACTGAAATTATGTTTCTCTGGGATGTTTGGAAATCAATGATGCTTTACCATACAGTTACTGCATGCAGGTGCATGTGTCTTGCAGTTTGTATTGTTTTCCCTAGAGGTCGCTAATAACCCTTCCTGCAAATGTAGCTCATGCAATGCTAGCAGGACAGCTTGGTCACCTCAGCTGCCCTTTCCAATATGGAAATGCCATCCATAGATCTAGATATCCTTCAGAAAAGGTCATTCAGATTATAACCATGACATGGATGTTGTTAATATGGATGGATGACTTCGTTCTATTGTGGGCTGGATGGAATTTCTTTTGGACAAAACAGATTCACTCTCAATTAACAATTAACCTTGACATGCTAGAGATTTGGAGTTAAAAGCTAGAAATTTTGTATTTATTCATTCATTTTGACTGAAGATATAGCCAAGGCTGCCTAACTGACACAGGGCTATTATTAAGGGCAAACCTTGAGGATAATATGAGACAGGGGTTCACCAGGCCTCTGTCCAGGTGACTTGTAGTGAAACACCAACTCCAGACAGTATATTTGGACCACCGCACAGCGGGGCATGCCCCCACTCTTTTTCAAAAAGTGTGGTTGGTTCTTTATCATGCGTAGGGTGTGGCTTTCCCCACTTTCACCTGAGTGAAGTGAGGAAAGTTATGTGAAGTGCCTTTTCCAAGGGCACAACGTCGGGGCAGAAATATTTTTAAGTCTGTTGCATATTGTTGGGGTAGACACCAATTGTACCAAAGTTTTTCTGTGGACTACTAATGACATAATGCTTTTTGTAGAATGTAATGTTTCCAGGTAAGACAGCTGTTAGACATTCTCCAGAAATATATCACACCAGGTTATGCATATCATTTATGAGAGTGTATTGTCCAGTGACTACAAAAGTACTGGTTAATAAGAAAGGAAACATTGAAACTGGAACACCCTGAAGCAGGTAGCTATAGGCTGTTTCTACCAGACCAGCGGCCAGAGGCTGTCTGTAGGCCTGATCGGCGTAAACTTCCCAAAATTATCCTCACTTACTCACTAGACCTACCCACATAACAAATATTATCACAATCAATCCACTACAAATATGCAGAAACATACATGCACACACACACACACACACACACACACACTCACACACACACACACACACACACGCACGCACACACACACACAGACCAAAAACAATACCTCCATTTTTCGTGGAGGTAACAAAGACCAGGTGTGAAAATGTGGAACAGTGGCCATAAAACCCTGTTGTCTAGCATAGTGGGCCAGGTAGTTCTTTTTTTTCCCACTGCGGTGATAAACATTGACTTCGTAGACGAAAAGCAGAATCATAGTATGAAGCATAAAGGGAATGATAGAACTACAAAAACTAACCATAGCTTGCTTCCCCATCTTCTTTAAATAGATGTGGATATAATTTAAAAAATAAAATAACCAAATATGAATGCAAATTGCCCAATTTTGATGCCAATGTAAAAAAAAATATGGCAGTCACGTGCTGGCAAATCACACAGTCGTTTTAGGCAACCTGCTGTGGCTAAGCTGAGCTGGTCGCTGTCATGTTGGTCAGGTCATGATCTCGTCAGGTCGTGCTCAAACTTCAAAGGCATCCTATGCAATTTCAGGACGGCAAAACTGGATTTTGCAAAGTCAATTCTCTGGTCATTCTTTTAATGTTGTGGGTTAAATCAATCCTATCCCTACAACATACTGATATCTGAGGCAAAGTGATGTCGCTGACGGAAAACGGTTTCTTGTTTTGTATTGTAGGCTGGTTCTAGCTATTTATAATATTATGGGCGGTACCCAAAAAAATAAAGAGACGCTCACGTTGCTTGTTTTGGGAATGCTTAAAGTATGAAATGATGATGAAAATGGTAGTCAATGTCAATATCAGACAGATTTCCTCATCCGGAATATTTTGCCACCCCGAAATGCCTTTAATGTTGTGTATAAGGAAATTTTAAGGGGTGAAAAAAAAGGAGTCACCTTGGGCAGGTGGTTCCCTTGTTGCCTCATCAGGTTTGGCTAGATGATCATGTAGCCTACCTGCATTTCTAGTGGTACGGCCCATTATGTCAGCTGATATCTGCAGGCAATTATTTAGACAATAGCTGTAGTGGTGCAGACTAAAGGTCACTCTACAACATGCTCTCCCACTGCCTCTCATGACTCATATTTGTCGACTTCTGGAAATGTCACATTGCTTCCTCTGCCCCAGGCACTTTGTACTGTCCACTATGTAAAAATGTCCAGGACAAGAACTTTTTAGAAACAGCACCAGGATACAACCTTGTAAAAGTTGATCTACACGTCTGTACTGACGTTTGGGAGGAAAGTCCAGTATGGCTTCCTTTACGGGATATTTTGATTGTATGTACCGGAGATAGCGATTGCTTCATACCACTATGGCTATGGCGAAAACTGTGCTGCTGTTCATGCTCAAAGGGCCGAAAAACTGCCGGCGTCGACGGAAACCCTGGCGGTTGATTGGTGAGTACAGTACTGTAGCAGAGAGTCCTGTGGACGTATAAACATGTACCAGCCAGAAAGGTGTTTTATGTGTGGGCATAGAACTGTCGTAACTGGTTGGACAAGGTGTAGTAGCTACAAAGGTATACTGTACATTGGTTATTCTGTACATGTCTAGCTCCTGAGTGCCTAACATACAACTTGTACCTGAACTGAAGAAACAACTGCTCAGTGACATTATGCTTATTGATTAATGTTCCTGAGGGATATGATGGATGTTTTGTATTGTTCTACATGTATGCTATCATTTATAAGACCTTAACAATTCAATAATGTGATAGTATATCGTCATTGGTGTCAGACATACGCTTGTTCTGTCACTCTTTGTTTTCTTCTTAGTTAAGCCATGTCTATTTCGTATACTGCCTGTGGTAAATGCTATATGCAGAAGTTAGCCGCAGACTTGCCATGCCAGCTACATGTATGTTCCGACTGTGTGATACTGGCTTAAGAATGGTGGTGTGCTGTACAGGTTATATTTGTTTGCACTTTTTCCCATTGGTTTTTCAAGAATAGGTTGTACTAATAGTAATAACCTCCATAGAAGACAGGCTCAGGTCTCTGGTACAGCCAAGTTTCATCCTGACCTACATGCACTATCAATGTTAACACATGGTTCACATCACCTTCCCCACAAAATGACTAGTACTCCTCTATGGAGGAGCTCTGCACACAGATTAACAGTGTTTTGCAGCTATGCACTATGGATGCAAACACATGGGTCACATCACTTTCCAAAAATCTCTATGGAGTTACTCTACAGACAGAAACAGTAATATGACATTTCCATGCACTATGTCTACAATCTGTCAAGATCCACCACTTTTTTCTAAGTCCTTTGAGTGGTCATCTTAGACATCTTTGGCTGTAAAGATGAATAAGATCAAGTTAGTTATAATACATAGGGTGAAAAGGCAAAACTGTATAATATTAATGATTGTATTGTAATTTTTTTAGACTTATTCCTTTGTAGCATCTGTGTTCTCCTGCTAATCTATACCAGACCAGTAACAGTTAAACATTTGGCCTGTTTGGCTTTTCCTTTTTGCTCCATATACTGGTACATGTATTGTGTAGTATGTGTAGAAACCTTGTTTGTTCAAAAGGGCAGGAGCCCGCTAGGCCGTTGACCACGGAATACTTCTGCTCTGGTCTCCTGGCAACCCTGGGGAATGTTTGACCTCCACTGGCTCATGTTAAAGAGTTTCAATAAAAATAATCATTAACTATGCACATGTTGATATACAATACATGTGTAGGAGGACTACAGCTAGGAAAGATGTGTTCTATATCAGAGCTCGAAATACCCAGGTGCAATGTGCAAATTGCACACGATTTTCAAGATTTGCACGTAAAAATATTTTGAATGTGCAATTTTGCACCTAGTAAATACCGGTATATCATGTTTGCACTGCGTATCTCCGAAGTTTCATGCTGTGTCGGCAGTGCGCTGAGCGCACGGCAGCCATATTGTTTTCCTAACTGAACATCCTGGGAACGAGCTGTTCTCGTCCCCGGGTGACGCGAAGGCATTACGTAGCTGATTTACCAAATATGGCAAGACGCGCGAAACTTGTTGGGCGATGCGTCACGAAGTCCTTCGGCGGGGTGCTTTCGGCTTTTTCGCCCGAATTTGCAGGGATTTCGGTAAAATTCGGTGAAAGATATAGTTTTCGGATTTCCCAGCATTCAGTGCTATATAGAAAACTGCAAATATATTTTGTTTGACGTAGCATGATCACAGTATGAAGAAGGGAGCTATTTTGAAGTTTTTCTCGAGGCCACAGGCTGTGGCTGGTGCAGCCAGCAGTGGGGAGGCTGGATCGGATGTGCGCGAGAGGGAAGATGCACATCGAATACTAGTAATTTCTCCCAGGACCCCGATGTTGACGCCACGACTGCCGCGCCCCCAGAGCAGGAGGGGGAGGGGAGCGCCATGCAGGCGAAAAAGCAAAAAAAATTAACCGTACTTTATTTTTTTCTTAGCAGTATTTTTTTCTGTATATCATGCACGATAATCGAGGTAAACAAATATGCAAAATAAATATAATTTATTGCTCTCAGACTGTTGTTAAATTTTCTTTTTGTGCCGTATAAAATGTGGAAGTGCCAACTGTAGTGTTTGTGACAGGTGGCGATTGGGCGGGGCGGTGGATTCTCTAGCGGCTTCCTTAAAGCTAATGCCAAGAAATTTTCATGAATCGGAGGACTCAGACCAAGCAGCTTCAGACTGACAATTGTAGGCAAATGAATACACGTACATTGTTCATGTTTGGTCTCTTATTTTTAATATATAAACTCCCAAATATGCTGTGGCAAGCTAAGAAGGTTAACACACATTAAAACAGTTGCAAACCTACTGATGCAAGACTGAATATAATCTTGCACATAATTTTTTCAAATTGCACCTAAAATTTTTGCCAACGTGCAATTCTGCACGTACCCGAAAAAAAGTATTTCGAGCACTGTATATACTTAGAGTAATGTCTTAGCAGTATTTATTTATTTATCGAGATTTGCCACACAATGTGGAAGGATTGACATAACACTTAAAAAACGCAAAATTTTAAATTCATTATTTTCCAGTAGTCTACACATTAAAAAGTTGATATATTTCAATTTTTACATTAGTTCGCCAAATAATTACCCTGTGCACGCGTTTGAACTTCGCGCTCTCCTAGCTATAGCTCACCCGCCGTGATGGCAATGATTAATGCTTTGCTCTGACGTCTTCGTTCCGAAGCTGCTTATTTGCATATCACAGTCCAATGATCTCCCAGTGGCACGCCAATATGCAAATAAGCGGGTTCGGAACAGAGACGTCAGGGCAAAGCATAAGTCATTGCCATCGCAGCGGGCGAGCTAGGAGAGCGCGAAGTTCAAACGCGTGCACAGGGTAATTATTTGGCGGACTAATGTAGAAATTGAAATACATTTTGTATATCAACTTTTTAATGTGTAAACTACTGGAAAATGATGAATTTGAAATTTTGTATTGCATTCCTTTAACAGGTGACTATCACCTTTTCAACATGTCAAACCTGAGATCAGACTGTATTAGAGGTTTGAACCACTCATACTGGGAAGGGCTCCTTCTTCTGACCGGGACTTTACTAATAATTTAAAAGTTTAGACAAGCCATAAGTGCAGGCCCCCCTTGCCCCGAGTTCTCACTTGGATAAACTTTTTCAGAGTCACATTCATCATATGATAAATGCATTTTTGTAATGAAGTCTAATTTGCAAATAAATTTAGTGCCATTCAGGTAGTGGAGGTGCCAAAATATGATGCCATACGAGTGTGTTTACAAACTATAGAGAGATTTACATTTTTTTTAAATTCTGGTATTTTGTGGTGGCACCACAAATTGAATGTGCCTCATGTGGGGTGTTTTAGGGCCAACCATAAATGTCGTCAATAATGTCAGATAATTACACAAATATGTTGAAAAGTGGAAATAAATTAGAATCACATGAATTTTTTCAATTTAAATATAATTTCAATTTTTGGTGCAAAAATGTTACATAAGCCCCTTTAAATGCTTCAGTGGATATATATAGAATACAACACGGTGTATTCCGTACCACCCTAGAAAACACGTCTTTCAATACGAAATGAGCGAAAATATGGTGTCCCTAAACAAAAAACTGCAACAACATCAATTCCAACGTCCAAATCCTGTATTCGAATTTTCAAAAGCGGCACACACGGTTGGGGCGAAACGCGGTCGAATCGTTCTATGGAAGCCCGGTCGTAAGCCCGGTCGTACCATAAAGTATGACCGGGTCGGGAACACTATTGAACGTTATCGCCGCCCGGGTATGATAAATGGAAATACATCATGTTTTCCTGGGCAATGTCACCAATGGCAGTGCAGGATTTCAGGCAAGCAGTATACAGTGACAAGTATCACTCATTGAGCACGTCGGCAGAACGTACTGCGCCTGCGCAAAATCTGGATTTTCGCTGGATTTTTGGTCAACGTTGCATCAGAATTTTGCCTGTTGCAGACCATATCTTTTTCTACACAACATTTGAAAACTACAGACGGGATGTCACCCTTGTATACGTGAATTCGACCTTACATGTATATAAGACGTTCTACCGAAGTGCTATGCACAATACATTACGGGTTTCGCGCAGGCGCAGTACGTTCTGCCGACGTGCTCACTCATTGAGTCATGTATAATTTATAGGGAGGTTAGTGGGTCCTTTCCAAGGACGTCGTCAAGAGCGGCAGGCTATATGAGGAAGGCCAGATTAGTAACAGTGAGGGGGAGGGGGGCACGGCAGGGTTGGCATGGTTAGCATACTTCTGGGGCAAGCAGAGATCACATGTTCCCTATTTAAACTCTGTGGAGGCTATGTTAGGAATTTGAGGAGCTCTGATGGTGATGTGGAGTGTCTGAAAACCCTTTAGTGAGCCTTGCGATCGGTTGGTGATAATTGGTCTTACAGCTTAGGTGGCCTGACTGACAAATAAACAATATCAACTTTCTTTGGTTGTCTATTGGTGGTAATATTGTAATTAAGATAAGACATGACAATTGGCATGTTTGTTATTTATCAAATGTTCTTTTGTACTTGCAATTAGCCCTTTGGCAGTTTGCAATAAACAAATATCATTATTTTTATACATATGATTTATGGAGAAAGATTGTGAATGTAAGTACATATCACAGTCCAATGACAAGGAAGACATTTTGGGTAGAATTTTGTACTGTATATAGAGATACACATGAAGTAATAAATGATTCTGTAAAAGTTGTGATTGCAGGCCAGGCTTCTGGCCAGTCCCCATACATAGCCTCGGAGAGACATACAGAGGGCATGTACACGATGTAGCATGCAAAGAAGGTGACCTGTCTTTTGTGGTAAAGCATGCTCAAGGGCGCGGGGTTTGCAAAGGATTGGGCTTGTTTGGACTCAGAAAGGGACAAAAATTACTGTGAAAATAAAGTAGGACAGATGTACAATATGACTGGAACAGACTGGAAAACTGCACAGCTTCAGTAGAGGTTGGACTGATGCCTGACATCCAAAAGAAGAAGTGACCCCCCTGGGCTCTGTAGAAGGTCTGGTACGGAAGATCCTGGGCTGCAAAGTGGTACGAGGACTCCGGGATGTGGACGGTACGAGCATGTCGCTGTCACGGCGGAAGCGGGGTGAAACGGCGGATCATGGCGTGCACGGCGTTCCTGACCTGCTGGTGCGGCGAGCGTTATCAGGACGACAAGTCGGAGAGGAGTGGGCGGTCCCAGGCCACGTGTGGATCATCATGTGCCTGTAGGTCTGCTGACTACTGCTGCTGCAGGTCTACAGGCTCCCATAGGGGACCCTTTTCTTCTTATATGAATATTCATGGCACTGTAGCTCTAATTTCTGATTTGATTAAAGCAGTGTTGCGCTTATTATAACCAATTATTACCTTCACCAAGAAGGAAATTTTTTATAGCATTTGTAGTGGTGTAACGTTTTGTGGTTTAGTGGCATAACTCTATAAGCTGTGGATGAATTGATATGAAATTTGGAATGCAGTTAGGTTTTAGCATATCAAAGAAATGATGAGATTTGGGGCCCCTTGGTGACTTAATCATGTATAGCTATTTTATTTTATATTATATTTTATATCTTACCCGGGCGGAGAAACAGTGCTCCCGGCCGTGTTGTATTCTCCTGTACGACTGGGTGTATAAAACGGGCTTCTATAGAACGATTCGAACGCGTTTCGCCCCAACCGTGTGTGCCGCTTTCGAAAATTCGAATACAGGATTCGAACGTTGAAATGGATGTTGAGCAGTTTTGTTTGTTTAGGGACACCAAATTTTCGCTCATTTCGCCTTGAAAGACGTGTTTTCTAAGGTGGGTATGATATAAATAGCATACAACACAGTGTATTCCACATCACCCTCGGTCTCGGCCCTCCCGCGAGTCGGATCGCGGTCGGGCCGATACCTCGGGCAATACGGAATACACCGTGTTGTATGCTCTATATAGACAACTCTTGTGCTTGGGAAGAAGTGACATAAGTTTGGGTGCTCTAGCAGTTTTGTTTGGAATTGCAGAAGCATTTCAGGGACTGCTGAAAAATACTACAAATTACTACATTGTACTTAAGTAAATGTCATCAGATATAGTCATCATTTGCATAGTAAGGCCACACCATTCCAATTTAATCAATTGGGTTTCAGATTCATATAATTGATGTCAAGAAACCATATGGCAAGTATATATAGTCCCCTCATTTATCACGTACAATATTATAGCATTTTCTCATTAATTACACAAATGATATAACTGATATCTAATGAGATACTTATGTCACATGTTTGAAAGTCCTATAATGGAAATTTGTAGCTAATTTATAGAACATTCCTATTATGCAAATTAGCATAATTATCATCTTGTTATGTCAGCTATCTTACATACTTACATACCAAAATTATGACAGTCCGTCCCTTCTTGAGTTATATTATAACTATCCAAAATCTCAAGAGAAACAGGTTCCTGCAGTTCAAAAAAAGCTGCTAGGGATGTTCAAGCCTATACTACTTCTTCACGGCGCAAAGAGCTATCTGCCACCCAAAAACGATGACCCTACCATGTCCAGAACACGAGATGTGAGAACCAGAAGTTCTGCTGCAGTACTATAGAAAGTCACCAGGACTGGTCCACAATCAAACTTGTTCTTCTTTTTGGCGACATCTACCCACATGCCAAATATCATACGAATCCATCCACAACTTCTTGAGTTATGCTGGTCACAGACAGACTCATAATAATCATATTATACCCATGTATCACACATAATTTACATAACCTTCTTGGCAAAGGTAATGTTGGGAATATTCATAATTTGTGACATTAATACAAGCAGGGCTCGAAATACTTTTTTCTGCATACCTGCACTGGTACATGGTGCATGTAACATTGAAAATTACCTGTACCAGACAAATTTTACCTGCACCACTCAGAAGTTAGGAAGTATTGATCATACTAAAACTGTTCAGAAACCACTGCCATCGTTTTAGGCTTCATAGGTGATGACAGTCAATACAGCTAATGAAAATCCATATACATTTGTACACCTAGGCCCACATCTGTGTATAAGGTCATCAGTACATGGACCAATGCAGGTTAGGTGCAGGTAGGCATCAGAAATACCTGTACAGCCTCAATTTTACCTGCACTTAAAGGTGAATATGCACCCAGTATTTCGAGCCCTGACATTATGTAGAAGTGAACATTTAAAGTCATATATTATGCAAATTAGGTGATTTCTGTAGTCATAGAAGTTATGGTGTTGTTGAACTTGAATTTTAGATTTGAAAGTTTCCCCAGGGATCCCTGTCCAGTACTGTCCTTTCTCCTCATTGTTTTATACATGTAGATGATGAACACATGTTGTGTACATGTAGAACTTGGTCTTGATTATGATGCATTTTTGAGTCCAGTGGTTAGCGACCCTGTCTCTGGACCAAGAGGTTGTGGGTTTGAATCCTGGTTGTTGTCGCTCACCCGACATGCACGCTTCTGGAAAGGCTGGCAGTCCTTAGGACGGGACGTTAAGTCGTGGTCCACTGTTCATCTTGCTTGTCGAATAGAGTTATGGAAATTTCCTCGGTACAATGAACCTGTAAATACTATACATATATATCATCTGTCTTCTCTGTCACAGTGGAAGAGTAGCTCTTCAGAGAGCTAAGCTTTCTTTATTTGTTTATTTCTTTATTTGCTCTTAAGTAAGCTAAGGCTGAGTTGTGTCAGTGTCAGAAATTGATTGGCTGCTTTACGAGCCTCTATCTTACAAAATTATTTGTAAACCAGTGATACGATTTCTTCTGAGAGTAGCCATGAATTGAAAACATTAATACCCGCAAGGCTCTGATTATTTTAGCCGCGGACAGGTTTTCTGAAAATTGATTATACAGTATATTGTACAATTCATGTACATGTAGTATTTTTGGATGGGGTAATTTCATTAGTTCAGCGATTCGTCCGTAGCTACAGTGATTCTGTATTGTGGTCTGATGACCTACATGTAGATGACTGTGTTTTCCTTGTGTTTTGTTTGCTACCAGGCTTTTCTAGCATGTCAGTCATTCCCATGGGAAATTGCATATTTACTAAACAGTGTCCTTCAAAAACAAGGTCAAAAATGACAATTTTCCAGTTAGAGATTTACTTCTCAATATTATGTACTCCAATATTATTAGGAATAATCGAATGTCACTTTTTCTGTAAAATATTAGTTATATTAGAAGGGCCCAATTTGAGTTTGTAATTCATTTATTTTGAAAAAGTAAGGCATATTTCCAACAAACTACTGACACCCATGCTACTACTACTAGTGGAATAGCTGCATACTTTTCAATATTATGTACTCCAATATTATCAAGAATAATCGAATGTCACTTTTTCTATAAAATATTAGCGATATTAGAAGGGCCCAATTTGAGTTTGTAATTCATTTACTTTGAAAAAGTAAGGCATGTTTTCAACAAACTACTGACACCCATGCTACTACTACTAGTGGAATATCCTATGCTGCATATTTTTCAGTGCCAATTTTTCACAGAAGATGGGCGGAAAGGGACAAAAGCCCTTTCCTGTACATGTGAAGTAGAGCAAATGTGCCATGTAATTCTGGGAAAAATGCGAAACTGAACATGCCTTCATGCTCAACATTTCTTCTATGGACAAATTGTGCCTCTGCTGTGCTGACAAATTGCAGCAAATTTTGTAACGATGCCGGTGGGGAAAACAAAAGCATTTTAATGAAGAATTAAAGGAAGGAAATGATATAGAAATCCTTGATTTATGCAAAATTACCCAGGGAAAAGAGAAAAAACACCTTAGTCCAGTAATTTGAATTTATGCATTTCAATATGTGTTGAATATCGGTGGCGAATAGGTTCATACTATATTTGAAGTTTGCCCCAAATCAGAGGATGAGTACATCACTTGAGTAGCAATGTGCAAATTTTGATGAAGAAAATACAGTCTTTGTTTGCAAATATTGCCTCTTTCTAGTGCTGTTAATTGATTATGTAGTGGGATTTTATTCATTTTTTTTTATTCAAGTTTTTTCTTCAGATCTCATCTTTAAGTAAAGTAATGTATGGAATGAAGTTTGTTGATTTTTTCTTGTTTTTAATTGTGGTTGGGATGAGAATCCATTAAAATCTAACCCACATAATATTGTAGGTCCATTAGCTTTTATCTTAATTTATGTATTAAAGATGAGATGGCTTCTTCTTTCAGTCAATTAAATAGTCTTGTTACAGAACTTAACTAGTTTGTAACTAGTGTAACTGTTTTTACAAAATGTATTTTTAGTAATCAATCAAATCAATTGAAACTGCATCTCAAAAATTCTCTGTTTATTTGTTTTGGACACAAGCTGAGATGTTTACAAATTTGTGGTGTTCACAAAGGCCAGGGTTATTTCTTTATATGTCCGGTTCAGTTGCTTAGCAGCCCCGCCCACTGGCTGACCGGTCCCCCATCCATAATCATGGTTAGCACAGCTGTCAGCCTGACCCCTACTGAGCATGTGTGATGACCTCTGACCTGATTTATTATTCGGGATCATTTTCTATGGCTGGTGGCAGACATCTGGATTTGGATTTTGATTTGTCACACAGGATGCCTCTGTAGGTATGTGCAATTGAGATAATTGGTTACAGAAGGAAGTGTAGGAGAGGAGACACCAGTTGTAGCCTGTTTCTTCCCCAGAGGAAACTACATGTACGTGGACGAAGGCTCGTACTGGACTATAACCTCATTGGTTAATCTGTCACAGGATGGTTTTCTATGTGGTACCCTGACCTGCAGGGGTGATGGACAGGCTGGATTAATGAGGAAATGTAGGGGTTTGCATGCGGTGAGGAGACAAAAGCTTGTCCCTCCCACCCTTCCACATCCATCCGGCCATGTCAGCTGATGGCATACAGGCCCACCGGCAGGACGAGGGTCTGTTTGGGGGTTTTAGCAACACCTTTCATACTGTAACATCCACCAGAGCATCTCATTCAACCCCCTTTTGAGATCGTTTATTTACAGTAATAGATTGCCAAGTGTGTGCTTAATTTACTCTGTGACTAAAGCCAGTATTGTGATACATTTGTAAATGATTCATGTTTGAAAAGAATCGACATCATAGTTCGTCAGACCCTTAATTTAAACTCCTGGAAATTGGGATTTCAATTTGTACATGCAGGTAAGAGATATTGAATATATGATTGTGAATTGCTAGCCAAAGCTTTGTACATTGTTACTAATAGATTGAAGTTGATGCAGAAAGGCTGCAGATCTAGGGTAAGTTCTAGTGTCTGCAGAAGTACACATTGCTAGCTGTATAAATTCACTGTATAGAGTCACACACATGAAGGATTTTAGATGTAAATTGTATTGCTATGCACCCATATCCACAAGTTGAGGAACATCCTCTTATAAATTGTCCACTGTCCATCCTGTTCCATCATTTTCCAAAATTCAAATACAGAAAGAACCATAAAATTTTGTATTCACTATATGTAGCTACATTGTACATGATTGTATATTATAAGTGGCTTTCTACAATGTACTTTGGTCTGTTTGCGATCCTATTTGATTTACCAGGGTTCCTTCTTTGTTAACTTACTAGTAAGATAAGACCGTCATTGGGTGGAGAATATGATCACCTGATATAACTCATGCAAATGACGATCTTATTTGCATAATCAATCAGAAACATTTTACAATTCATCAGTCGTAAAGGTTAGCAATTCATTTGGCGAAGGTTTTTTTTGTTACATGTACAGTATATACTGTTTTCTGATTGCATTTGAATTCTCAGTTGGGTTCTTGTTTGCTTTTGGAACTTGACATGACTTGACAGTACATGTTTTAGGACTTTATACCTTCAAAGCTGACAACATTGATAACGCCTGTTAGCAGAGTCCCCTGGGGTTTAGATAGCTATATATGGTACTTCCATGTCAGGGATATGATAAAAGGTATCTTACTTTGTAGGTTTGGATGGGTTAGGATTAAGGCTCGTTTTTTCACTTTCTCCTTACCTTCAGTCACTTAGAAGAATGGTATGTTTTTGGTAGAGTTTAGATGTATGTACATGTACATGTACATGCATGTATGGATAGATATAACTTGAGCTCTGGTTTAGGGCGAAAAAGTGTGTCATGTAGGTCCAATGTCTTTCTGTTGCACTAAATAATATAAATAGGCAGTTCTTTGCAACGGCATCAAACTGTAACCAGCATACACAATGTCTTAGAGCATGTGTTCTACGGTGACTTGTTGTTGTCTTGATCTTTGACCTTGTTGTTGTCTTGACCTTTGACCTTAAGGTTGTGACCTAATCCTCCTGAATGCACTTTGACCTGACCCAAGAAGACAGGGATCCCTGGACACTTCTTATGTCATTGCTTAGACAGGAGTTCTAGAGCTTGTTCATGTGTCTTCAAATTTCTGCTGTCTTTTCTTACCTTCTGTGTCCGTACGATGTCCCCATCACTGACCGCTGGACATCACGATCAGATGAAGAAGAATACTGCCTGGCCAATATAGAAGAACTGCCCACAGCTAAAAAGGATTTAAGGGACTGTCCACTGCAGAAGGAGGGGGTGGTGTGTCGCCATCGTGCCCTCTCAGCTCCATACCCAGGTCCAATACAATGTTCTCATATTGCATTTCTACAGTGTACAAATATGTATGTCTCCCAAGTGAAAATTATTCGTAGAAAATCCAGCTAAACTGTTAAGATATAATAAATGATTTGTATAAACCTGTATGGCGTATTCAAATCAATTTTTCAAACCTTGAAACTGTACATGTGTTGATAGGTATTGCTGACATACTACATATCATATGTTGTACACTCAAACTCTTGATTTTGTTGGTACACCTAAATTTTTAGGTCGAGTGCTCTGGTGCACCATTCCCCATTAAATTAATATCAAGCCTTGGTTACCCCACACTACATCATAAAAATCAAGTTTTGGTAGAATCAACCAGCATTGTTAACAGTGGTAGAATAGAGATGAGGCATTAAAGAGTACCCATTCTTGCTAACACTGAGCATTAGACAACTACAATGTACTAATGCTAGTGTGCAGTGTGAGTCTGTTTGTTTTGTGTATGTTGATTTTTGTTTACTGTACTGTTTATTATCAGCTTTGAAATGACAAATAAAGAGGTGAAATGGTTTCTGCAGTGGTGCAGGTATACATATAAAAAGGATTTTGAGCCATGTGATATGCTTATCAAATGGCAGATAACACTGTTTTACTCAATTGTTTTTTCCCACCTTCACAGCAAGGAAGAGAAGAGAGTATGACAATCCACAACATATGATACATGATTGTAGTTATTCTGGTACATTTTGTCTTCCTGAACACCACTGGAAAACATAGTTTAAGCCAGATCAAGGGTGTAAAAATTGTAAAAATTCATTCACATGTCTCGTGCCAAATGTTTGTGTGGTTTGAAATGTAGAAGTGACCCATCTGTTGGTTGGGTTGCAGATTTTTTAAGTAAGATACAAGATAACCTGTTCTACAACAGTAATACTGTACATATAAAATATGATTGAAAATGTAAAAAACTTGAAGTGAAACTTGACATGTCCAGCACGTCATCAGAAGGTACTGCGTCTGTGTGTATATGTATCATGCATAGCACTTCAGGAGAATGAATTCATTCGCGTATTTAAGGATAGCATTCCGTCTCAAATGATGTGTCAGAAAAGATATCGTCTGCAACAGGCAAAATTCTGAGGCAACTTTGACCAAACATCCAACGAAAACTGTGAATAATCCGGGTTTCGCATGGGTGCAGTACATTCTGCCGACATGCTGATATGTCCTTACTAAATTGTGCAGAATATTTCCTGCCACTGCATACAAATCTGTGATACTTGATGTGGTGAAGTCTGACTGATTTCTGCTGTGTTCCTCCCAGATGATGATGAGGACGGACAGTCGCACACATCTCCCGACAAAAACGAGATCCAGAACACGCTGCGTATCCTGTCTGCAAAGCTGGAGGACCTCAACACCTGCAACGACTTGATAGGTACGTACGAAAGTGTCCTGAGTTCAACTTCCAGTTAAAGTGCAACGTGTGTTGAACACTTGGTTGTCCCTGGTTGCCTCTGATACTGGTTTCTTTAACACATTTATATTTATTGAGTGTGAATCAAGTTTGATTGTCAACTTTTAACTTCCTAGTGTTTTTTATTTTATCGTTGTAAAAGCTACCAATTCAGACTTTGTGTCTGCAAGAAGGTATATGAATAAAGTTTCAAAGTTTACTAATGTGATGGGTTTTATTACTTCCTGAGGAGGTACAGCTCTGAAGGAATGTCCCAGAAAGTGTTTTACAGCTGACTGGTGGCTGGGTTTTTTATTTTTTATTTTTTTTATTTATTCAGAAATTGTAACATGACAATACATAGTGTGCACTAGGCAGCAAGTATGCTGATAGCGTGCACACCTAACACATGATACTCATTTACACCTGAGTCAAGTGAGGAAAGTCGTGTAAAGTGCCTTTCCCAAGGGCACAAGGTCGGTGGCATGTCAGGACTCGAACCCGGGACCTCTTGGTTCCGAGTCGAGTACTCTGTCGTTGCGCCACACGACCCCGAGGCTGGTTTGTTCTGCGTCGCACTGTTTTGTTGGAAATGTTGTTGAAGCAGGGAATACCTTCAGTCTTCCTCAGGCACTGGGAGTCAAAGGTATCCAGCACACTCAAGATTTGCAACAATCTGTATGTTTCTTGTCCTCCACAGCGAAACACGGCGCAGCGTTGCAGCGGTCGCTGAGCGAGCTTGAGATGCTGGATAAGGAAAACAGCACGGACGTCCAGAGCAAAGTCAAAGCAGTCAACGAGAGAGCAACACTCTTCAGGATAACGTCCAATGCGATGATCAATGTGAGTCCATGTCTGTCTCACAATACTTGCTACCAACCCAGTGATCAGCATACAGTACAGATTTCAAATAACTTCCCATCTGCACGCATGCAAATCATTATCAAAATGCGATGAAAAGCCGTGCATTCCTCGATTTAAAATGCACGCAAAAGTCGTGCACTTCTTGTTTGATCCACATCCATTCATTTCTCTTTTAAAACTCATGTACATGTTTGTGTAATTGCGTGTGGTTATGCATTATAGATAGCCACTCGCAATTAGTGTAGCGGTTTACACGTCTTTTGCATGAGTTTTAACCGAGTGGTACACGGCTTTTACACGACATTCAATCACGATTTAAACGCGATTTACACGACTTTTGGATGAGAAATAAGCGTGATAAATCTGCGAATAAAATGTATGGGAAGGGATTCCGAAGTTAATCGAGATCTAGATCTGTACTGTACTTTAGTTTCCTTCTCCTCACATCTTGTTAAAGATGTCAAAGTGCCTACAACACCATATCATCCGCAACAAAAATAGTGTAACTCAATGAACATAAATATTTACACCATGCCACACATACACCCTTTTGATGGTATTGAACATGGAACCAAAATAAACTGATACTTCCAGCTCAGGCCAGCTCGAACCCTGCCGTCAGGTAATTCAATTAAATGTTAGTTATCCTAATGGCAATGTCACAGTGAACATGGCAGCCAGTTCAGAAATATTATTTTGAGAAGCAAAGTGCTTAATTATCGTGATTACATATAGCAAAACAGCAAATACTTTAACGTCTTGCAATTGTATGTAATCACGATTATTAAGCACTGTTTGCTTCTCAAACTTTTAAGTTTCTGCACACGTGCCTCTCAATATGGTGATCTTGGCTGCCTTGTAGAAGTTTGATTGAAGTTTGTTTTGATTATACACAATCATGTATAAGAACAGCATTGTTCACACAAAACATCTTAATATGTTCTGGATTGGTCAAACAATTCTTCATATTGTAGTCAGCATCTATGTCTCCTTTATCATGCAAAATTGTTCTAGATCCCTTATACAGTATTCAATCTGTCCCCTCCAGGCCTGTGCTGATTACCTAGACCTGGCCCAGACACAGGGCCGCAAGTGGCAGAAAACTTTACAGTACGAGCGTGAGCAGAGGTTACGACTAGAGGAAACTGTGGAAACACTGGCACGTCAACATAACAGTCTGGAGCAGCAAGTCCGAGCTCAGGCCTCTCAGGGCAGTCTCAAGACTGCACCCAACGATAAAGGTGGGAAACGGAATGGTTTACTTTCCACATTGTCATAAACATCCAAACTGACATCCAAACTGAGAAAAAGGAACATGTGGGATAGTCATGAAACAAAACTTGTTACCTTGCAGCAAGGGACTCAAATGTGTTTAGAGTACACTGAGTGTGTGTGTGTCTACCTACCTACCCACCTAGTCCCTCAACCTGTCCTGGTCATTTCAGACGCACCACTATAGAAAGATCACCTAGAAAATAATATTTAAAGTTCGTGTGCTTGCATTTATCTTGCAAAATACAGCACTATTGACGATTTCTTCAACCGCGCCGCTGAGATTATATTTTCAACGCTCATATCAGCGTATGACTTTGTTCTACAGCCCATTATCTAGGCACAGGCTTAATTTTTGATAGGCACACCCATGCAACGGTCATTGCAAGTCAAGTCGTACATGTACGTCCGTTTTTCTTCTCAGATATGCGACCCATTTTAGTTGCAGTCTGAAGCAGGGTCTTCTTTTTCCACGATTGTTTCTATCATTCCCAGTATGCATAATGCAGCATTGTCACACATCTCCGGTGGTGCTATTTCTGTCTGAGGAACTGGAAGAGTTGAAAAAGCAGTATGGGTAAGGGAGTGAAGCCTGCCATCTCTGATTGCCATGTGACACAAGTCTAACCATGTACCGCTCAACAGCTGCTGCAGATGGGAAGCCTGAATCCGCGGCCGGGAGCGATGACGAGGATGGGGAATTCTTCGACGCGATTGACGAGACTCCCGACAGCGAGTTTAGGACAATCACAATTCCGGACTCCCACCTTACACACAGGTAGGTACAGGGGGGGTGTGGTTCACATTACGGCTGCGTACCTAAACGTAACATCAGGACTGGTACAGGTACAGGTACCGGTACAGAGGTTTAGGTACAGGTCCGGACCTGTACCTGTGCCTGAACAATTTGGCAAATTAACATGTTCTACTGAAATTCTTCAATAATGAGAGAAACATTAATAAAGTATAGGCAAACTTCTCCTTTTTGATTCCTACATGTCTGTCGGTAACGAAAATATGCAAAAATATTGTTGCGAAATGAGAGAGACGGAAACTAACTTTATTTTAATGCTGGATGATCATTTTCCTGGCAGGCCTCCTTGTGTGTAGTGATCATCAGTAGTAATAAGTATGGATTTTTGTTCCGGTCCAAAAAACCGGTCCACCGATGTTTCAGTTTTTCCGGACCGGACCGATACTATTTTTCTGGTCCGTACCGGTTTCAGGTGCACCCCTAGTTCACATCAATCATGTTTGACTGACATGTGTTATCACATGGGATTGAGAGAAAGCAGTGCCTGATTTACCTGACTGGTGGTGGAAGGATCAGAAATAACAGTGTAGGGCTGCGTACCTAAACGTAACATCAGGTACAGGTACCAGTACAGGTCCGGACCTGTACCTGTACCTGAACAATTCAACAAAATGATGTTCTTCTGAACTTCTTCTGAATCAATAACAATAGAAACAGTAAATAAACTTGACAGAATCTTTATTGAAATAAAGCAAAACAGAACTAGGCAGCCTTATATATATCTTAAGCTTCCTTCAAACAAACAAAACAGAACCATGTGGATTGTTTCTTGTTGTCCTACAACACTCTAGCTGTTCCTGAAAGATCTGCTGTATAATTTAGTTACAATGTATGTTACTTTAGATGTTACTTTGGTCACCCCTGTGTCGCATGAGGCCACTTACAATGTATAAGGTAATGTAACTTTATATCATACCATCGGCCATTGGGCGATCCGACTTACCATTAGGCTGGGACCTTGGGTAAGATACAATAAGATAAAGCTTTATTAGCATTGACATAGCTTTATTAGCATTAACAGACTCACAAAAAAATCTGAATTGTCGCTAATTTACAAATACAATATCAAATTTTACGGAGGATTAAAAACCTAAGAGAAACATTCAGTTACATTGACATCATTTACAAATTTGCAATTTTGAAATTACAGCAATCAGATTAAACATTTGTAGATATACATAATAATACATATTTTGTGATACGGAATACCCCATGTTGCATTCTATATGTATTTAATGGGCACTAATAGTTTTACTCAGGCTAGGTTCACTGCTGAAGGCTTCTTCTACTGCTTTTTGCACCTTTTGTCTGCTCACTACAACTGTTGTTGTTTTTTCATCACCATGGTTACTGCAGCAAATTTGAAAATGAGATTTTTGATTACAGGCATGTATATGAAAACTCTTGTTGTATTGTGTTCGTCATTCGTACGTCAAAGCAACTGGTTTTCCGGATTTACTAGTCCAAAATCTCACTGGACAAGCCTGCCCAGCACCAGACATATTGTAAGCTCACAGTTCTTGCCCAGGTTCACATTTGCTGCATGTTACCCAGCCACGATCTTTGTTTCCCTTTTGGCTCTCTGCACACATGTGTGGATAGGGTTCTCATGCGCAGGTAGGTGGGAAGCACGGATCATTTTTGCATGGAATAAATCCATGGTAGAATGTAGAGTAGTCATTAACGTACTGTGCATGATAGTTTATAGCTTACTTAGACAGCCTATTTCAATGGTATGTTCAGTTAGCAACATGCAAAGTTTGGTTTAAAACACTTTTCCTAAATTCTGTCTTACACGTGCACTTTTGCTGAATTCTATCTTACATGATTGTAATAGCTATTATCCTACTACCAGACGAGTACAGTTTCTATATAACAAAATACCACTAGATGGTTTGCATGTATGTTGTTGAATGGTTCTTTCGTTAAGGGACAGATGTATTAGGCCATACTGTCTATATTTGTTGTTTCTATACTCCCAAGAACCAACTAATAAATTGGTGTGGCCTCATACATGTGCTGGTAAATGTAAATGTAGAAGAACAGAAAACACGGAGCTTTGGTTTAAACCTGCTTGTTGTGGTTCCCCAGATTCCCCGGGACAAACCCCTCAATGCTCGGCCTCACAGGAACACGCTTGTGAGTCCTTCATGTCACATCCTGTTCTTAAAACCTACATGTAGTCAGCAGGGAGAGGGGGAGGGGGGTACAGGTAGCTTACCACTGTAACATGGCAGTCATGGCGACCCTTAGAGACAGTGAAGTTCTTTCAACTCAGGAGACAAAAGATACGCAGTCAAACCTGCCCACTTGGGACCGATATAACCTGTCTATTTGGACAGGTGGTCAACAAGGGTGATACAATTCATTTCAAATAATGTACTGAACATGTATTTAGAAGATTTCAAAATCTCAAACTTCTGTAAGTTTTAATATTGAGCATTGTGTGGGAGTACAACATGTAACAACAATACAAAGAACTTATACCTCTGAAAGATATCTTGTATGTTTCAAACGAATTGTTGCAAATAAGGTTTTAACTAACTTAACATGTCCATTGATCACTTCCTGTTACCTTATGATGAAGGTGACGAACATATGGAAAATATCTAACAGACCAAAAACCTCCTGATGAATTAGTTTAATTGCAGACAGGGTTGATGAATCAAGTAATTAACCACCTTTGAGCTCTATTCACTGTCACTCCTGTCTGTGATTACACCATTCTCTGACCCTCACTTCCTGTCACTGTACTGGATTCAAATAACTATGGGCACACAAACAGGCCCCAAAACAAGACATTCATACACAGAGTGTGACAGAGGTAACTGGACTTATCAACAAATTATCATCACAATTCATCCATACCTTCTTGGGTTATGCTGGTTAAAGTTGGGTTGGAAACACAAACATAGTCAGACAAACTAGTAGTCCCAAATTACACATAATAAGTTTGAAAGTCATGTCCTTTGGCAGAAGCTACATGTAGTTGAACATTTCCTCATTACCTTTACCTAGAAGGTTATGTTTTTGGTAGTGTTTGTTTGTAACAGTGTTAAACTTTATAATATTTGTGTGGTTCAGTGGCAACTCCAGAAGCTGTGGATGGATTGATATTAAATTTGGTATGCAGTTAGGATTAATTAGATCTTCAGCCCCCTGGCAGATTTTGTAGGTACTGCAGAAGTTCTTTTTTCTATCTTGTGTTCTGGACCAGCTAATGTATGATCATGATTTCACAGTGTTAGATAGCTCTGTAAGAAGTGATGGGTGTTTGGGCCCTCTAGGTAGATACTGCTGCTGGAACTGCAGAGGTGTTTTAGTTGCAGTCTTTAAAGCAGGATACGTTAAGAATGGATGTTGTAAGATAGCATGACCTGAAACAGTGTTATTTGTTAGTTTCTTGGTTTGTTTCAGCCTTTGTGTTGAAACGGAAGCATGTGCAGTTAAAATGCAACTGTTGCATAAGTTAGAGATTTTTCTGTGATTCTGTGGAGTTTCCTGGGTACCTTAGATGATATGGATGGGTTTTTCCATTCCAGACGGACCCCCAGTGGAGTCAGTGCAGCCAGTATGGCCAGCGAGGCGAGTGAAGGTGCTGGAAAAGACTTCGTCTACATCAGCAGTTCTGACGAGGAGACAGCTGACAAGCCTGAGGAATTTGGGGTCAAGGCCAAGAAGAAATTAGAACGGACAGCCTCCCAACACTCTGTAGATAGTGTAGGTTTCATGTCTCCTGTTTATGACACACGCCGTAGTCATATTTCAATCCCTATATGACAGAGAGAAATACCAGTAGATTGTTTATCTTCATATTTCTTCTTCTGCCATTTTGGTCAAATGGATTTACATGTAGCTCTTTCATGTTTGTCAAACCCAAATGACCTAAATTCTGTCATGGTGGTATATTGAAAACATTTGCATAGCTTGCATTATTTTAAAAATGTTGCCTTTCTAATATATTGTACCTCATAGTATTATTTGGCTGAAGCTATATATACCAGTCTATTATAATCAGTGATGAATCAGAATGATAGCTACTGGTAATGAATTTTTATGTTCTTTTACAGTTGAACCTGTTTGTAGTAGCAACTCAAATAACTTGATGAGAAACTGTATTCATATTGAAGAGTAAAAAGTTGCTAGGCCTGATATCACGTCGGTGCTTCGGGCACGTCGTCTTCGGCGGTATGGGCACGTTAAGCGTGCCAGTGGCTGCATCAACACCATCACAGACCTACAGTTACCAGGCAACAGAGGTCGTGGTAGACCAAAGAAGACATGGATGGAGTGCATCCAAAATGACATTAGAATGTGCGGACTGTCCAACATTGACCCACAGGACAGGGTCGCATGGAGACGTGGAGTCCAGTCTAGCCGACTGCTGCCCACCCCTGAGTCAGGGAAGCCGACAGCAGAATAATCAAAGCCCGGATATTCCTATATTTCCTGTTGTAATGTAGATCATTGCTGATTATCTCCCCAGACTTCCTCTAGTGGCGGCCCCAGGACCCCACAGACCCCCAGCAAAGTTCCCAAGGAGCCACGTAGGAGAAGAAGAACGAGAATCCCCGAGAAACCCAACATCAGCCTGAACCTGTGGAGCATCATGAAGAACTGCATCGGCAAGGAGCTTTCCAAGATCCCCATGCCGGTCAGTACCCTATTGTCATTCATTCTTTATTTCAGGTTAAAAAAGAAACCCAAAGAACATGTAGTACATCATTAAAATAATACAAAACTCTAGAGATACAGCAAACAAACCTAGATGCACAGTAAATTGTAAGTCCTTCGGAAGAAAGAGTTCCTGTAAAAGGCGTCAGATCTAAGGAAGCGATTGATGATTACGTTATGGGAGGAAAGTAATCGTTTTATTTTTTATTTTATTTTATTGAAATTGCGACAGCAATACAAGGCATTCCCTGGCAGCCCAGCTGATATTGGGTGCCTTAGCATAACTAGACATAACACAAACAAGCAGTCATAGGCGACAATTCTCCGTGAAGTTTTATATTTTGCAGATTGGGAACAGTAAGGCAAAGTGAAAGTCTTGCACTGTTCAAAGTTTACCCAGGAACAGATATTACCTTATACAAAAAGAGCCCGGTGACCTGACTTAACAACAATGGACCAGACCCCCCTGATCAGTTATCACACCACCATTGCGAATGCAAATGCATGGTAAATGCAACATTCGTGCACGCACGCACAAATGTCAACTGCGCAACTGGCCGTGAGCCAAAAGCCACGCCAGCAATTTCACCACTTACCGCTCATGTCAACTGCTTCGCAAAAGCAACATGATCACAACAGCAGCGGTTAGCACAGTTGATGCACGGAAAACACTTGTTGTGGACTCAGCAATATCAATTAGATATTTATACCATATATAATTATATATATACCACCTTGTTACTAAACCAACATAAGTGCATAGTAATATCTCTCTGTTTTATGAAATGTCCGACCCCACCACCAGCACACACCATAAACAGACCCCCCTTTGACGTTGTTCCAGACACAGGTTACCAAAATGACGGGGAAAGCTAACGGACGTCTCGGCTTCCTACGGTAACTTAAACATTTCCACCGAACAACAAAGACCTCATCATCACATACACAACCATTGTACGACCGGTGTTGGAATACAGTGCGCCAGTCTGACATTCGGGGCACAACGGATAGCGTTTCAGACAATACTATGAGGGCGCTCTACTATACGCTATAAACATTACAGTGTATGAGCACCACCTAACAAGTATATTGCACTACATATTATTTGTTTGATAGGGTATCTTAGTAGGTGCAAACCATAAGTCACAATACCAACAGATACTCACAAACGAATATACACAACAACCACCTAATATCTGCTTACAGAACCTCGCCTACCACACAACTACTTAACCTACAGCCTATTCCACAGGATTATAAAAAGAGTGGTGTTTCTGAAATATGCGTTTACCTCAATATAAAAACCGCTACTGTAAAACGAAAGACACATGCATCATTACGGACATAACGGCACACCACATGCCCAATTACATAGAAATACAACGTACAGAACCATGACTTTTAGGTGCGAACACATTTCAAAACCGCTCTCATACTTAAACAACAGGCCACGGACATCTGGTCCTCATTAACGAGCCACCCTAACGTCTGCCTGAAGGTTTCTTCCCCCCCCCCCTGCTATTCAGAACAACGGGTTTTTGGGGCCAGGTCCATAATAAAGCCTCTTAAATCTAGGGGGGGCTTCTGGAATATTACATTGACCACAAAAACAGTTCCGGTAAAAATTAGAATACGTGCATCATCACAGGCATGCCAGCAGACGACACACAAAATTGCATGCCGATTAAACAAAGTCTTAGTGAACCGTGGGTTTTAGCTCCGAACACGAAAAACCGGCTGACCACAATACTCCTGCAGGAGGTATACCTCCTTCACGGAGTAATAAATAACAGCAACATTCATAATATAATAGAGTCAAACCAAAAAGAATCAAATTTGCCGAAAACTAAAATAGTGGTTGAAAGTTTTAGAAAGTCAGTCTGGAGCCCTGTAATATGATTTCAATTGAAAGCAGTGAAGACTACCATCTCTGATCACCTTGTTGTGGTTGTTTGGAACAAATATTGACATGTTGCATCTTCTTCTTCCCCAGGTGAACTTTAATGAACCCATATCCATGCTTCAAAGGCTGACAGAGGATTTTGAGTATGCAGATATTCTGAACAAGGCTGCTCAGTTGGAGTCGTCCACAGAGCAGTTAGCATACGTGGCAGCCTTCACAGCATCAGCATATTCTACAACAACCCAGCGCACAGGCAAGCCCTTCAACCCACTGCTGGGGGAGACGTATGAACTAGATCTAACCGAGGAGTTTGGGTGGAGAGCAATCACAGAACAGGTATGGGATAGATACACTCATCTCACAGGTCAGGGCAATGTACATACATGTATGGGACATGTAATAGACTTTATTGCACGACAGTTGTACATGGTACAATGTATGGCAAAGACTATTGAACATAGTTCAGAAATAAAGAAAAGGAAATTAATATCTTAATTACTAAATAACAAGGGCTAATACAGTATTCATGTGAAAAGGGTAACATGTAAATTGAGTTTAACAACTGCAGTCAACTAGTTTAAAGCCCCTGTTACACATAACTGAACATGGCCTCCCAAACACTGCTGAACTCCCCCCAACCATGGTTAGGAGTAGGCTGGGAGCAAGGATAGCTGTGGTTGGCTGGTGTTCGGCGAGGTCGGCTACTGTTGGACTACACCAGCCGAATGTTTCAAAATGTTTACATCATTTGGGTGTGGACAGGAGGTTTGGCCATGGTTGGTTGGTGTTCGGGAATAGGTCAACAGTGGTTAGGGCATGGTTGGTAGTCAATTTTGACTCAAATTTAACTCAAAGTTGATTCAATTTGTATCAAAAGGTATTAGCCTCTCCTAAATCTGGTCAGACTACTCCTGAACTTCAGCCAAGTTCGGGGGAAGGTTCTGAATGTGTGATAGGGGCTTTATGTGGTAATTTCCATGACTGTGTACATGTACATGTGTTTCTCCATGTAACCCCCAGGTGAGCCACCACCCACCTGCTGCAGCTGCGTATGTGGACAGCAAGCATGGCTGGGAGTCCTGGCAGGAGTTCACCATGACGTCCAAGTTTCGTGGGAAGTACCTCAACATCATTCCACAGGTCAGTATCCAGCCTTAACATGTTTATAACACTCATTATATACAACAGTACTGGTATTATTCAGTTAACAATAATTGTATATTTCTGCCTGTTGAAGTTGAAGTCGGCTTTTGCTCCGCAACGCTCGAGCGAAACTTGGTGGGTCTAAGTGACTATCTGTCAGGAGTATTTTACACATTTGAGTTTATACTCATAACTTGGACCTAAGAAATTCCATCACAATTATCATTTCAACCAATGATAATATTTGCATTTTTATGTTTTGACCGAGGTAGGCGGGACTATATACATGTAGGAGACGTCCATTGATTTGAGCCTTTGGCTCTCACTATTAATAGCTTCTAGCTTCTAGAAGTTTCCTTGTCAGGACGTTTCCCTGTGACAGTGTTAGATCTGACATGTGTGTTCCATGTGTGTTACAGGGCATAGCTCACCTGAAGTTCACAGCTACAGGTAACCACTACACCTGGAGGAAGGTGACGTCCATTGTGCATAATATCATTGTCGGCAAGCTGTGGATTGACCAGGTAGTGCCTTGTTCAATTACCAATCTTGATTAATAATGATACACACACACACACACACACACACACACACACACACACACATACATACACTTACCTAAGCAGCTGTAGTGGACCACTCCTGCATGTACAATCATGGCATGTGGTATCATTGTAATGAGTAGAAAATATGCTTTCCATTGACATACAATACAATGCAATAAACAAAGTAACAATGGAGATATGATCAGCCAAAATCAAGCTTCCAAACTTTTTGTATTGAGTCTAGTATTTAGTAAGTGAAATTTTCTTAAATGGGAGGTCTCCAAAATTTTTGGTTCAATTTTGGAAAAATACATTATATATACAGCGATTCCAAGAACTAATTATTGATTTAATTGGTGCAGCCTATGTTGGATATTTTGTGATTTTTTGTTGTTTCCTCTCAGAGTGGAGAGATGGACATTGTTAACCACAAGACGGGGGACAAGTGTCATCTTGTCTACACACCTTACAGCTACTTCTCCAGGGAAACTCCCAGGAAGGTATGGACAAGACATGCTGGTACTGATGAGTACAAAAAACAAACAATAATTGTACTAAAAGTAAAATAGATACAGGATTAAGCTAACAAGCAGCAGAAGATATGGCTAGGGACTGTGCTACTTTTGGAGAGAAGCAAGGTACCTGCTTCTGGTCTGACCACTTTGGTAGGCAGGTTCAATTTACATGTACGTACATCATCATATAAAAAAACTATAATTGTACATAGATAGAAATTTCATATTTGTGACATATGCAAGTTATGTTACAGTAGAAATTACTAGTATTTTAAATCATATATCGTGCAAATTAGGTGATTTCGTAGTTACTAATAATATTGCTAGGCAAAAGTGTGAGATCGTTGAACTCTTGGTTTTGGTGTGTCTTTCTGTTTGTTTGCCAGCAATAACTATGGAAGGATGTGATTATAAGACAAAGGTCAAGATGGCAAGACAAAGTCAATTTTGGGGCTTCTAGTTCTAGCAGCTGTCCTTGGCACTGCAGTGGAACTTCCTGTTTTGTATCTTCTGTTTTGGCCTTGATTTTGTGGGGGCAGACAGCTTTTGGCATTGTCTAGAGGTGGTGTACGTTTTGGCTCCCTAGCGGCTTGCTCTGGAATGGCATGTCTCTAACTGTTCCCCTGACTGAATTGTACACGTCGTGATGTTTCAGGTGACAGGTGTGGTGACAGACAAGGATGGACAGGCTCACTACGTCCTGTCAGGCACCTGGGACAAGAAGATAGAGTACGCCAAGATAGTCAAGGACCAGACTGGAGGCAACGGGCGGGGCAAGTCTGTGTACCAAACAACAGCACCCAAGGTTATCTGGATCAGAAGTAACCCTCCGTAAGTAATACACTGTACTATCCATGCATATGTCTTGTGACAATGTCAGCAGCCCAGGTCCATAAAACCCAGATTCCCTATCTGTTTATAGTGCTTTTGTACCTTTTGTACCTCTATTCTATATACATTTGTATTATATATAATATATATAATTGTTTTTGAGGTGTGTGTACTTGGTTGTCAGTGTTTCCACATACATTGGCTAGCAAATTCAAGAATCTATGGATAGATTGCGTTGGAAAATGGTATGTGGGTAGGACTTGGGAAGGTCAAGGTCAAAGTTGAGCCCCCTAGCAACTCACCTGGTACTGCAGCAGGACTTCCTGTTCCTTAATATCCTGTCTTGGACAGGCTGTGTTCTGGTATTATTCTGTGAAAGTGTAAGGTTTTTTTTTTCTATGGAAGTTCAAGATCATGGGGAATTCCTTGCTTTGAGTACCATTGGTGGGGAAAAAATAGCACCTCAAAGCAGAAAAGGTGGAGAATATGATTATTAAATCATTGCTGATCAACAGTAGATGATAAATAGTACAGTGTAAGTTGTAATATTTAGACCTTTAAGGACAATAGCATTAGAATGTGGCATTTCAGTATTTAATACTCCTTGTTTTATATCCCTTAGACCATGATATGGTCACATGTGCATTTAGCCCATTTGGGCATGAATATGCAATAAAGATTCATTCATTCATTAAAATTAGGTGAGCAACTGACAACCTGGACAAAAAAGTTTGTCCAACATAATTGCATACATAACATACAGTTGTGTTTGATCCATAATGTGCGAGTTTTGTGCTGTAACCCTGCCATGTGTGTTGATGTGCAGCCCCTGGAACACAACCATGTACAACTTCACAGAGATGGCCATGTTCCTGAACGAACTAGAGGACGATGTGGCTCCCACAGACAGTAGGAACAGGTCAGTCAAACACTGCAGCTTTCTGCAGTCAAGTGTGCTTGTTAAATGTTTCCATTTAGTATTCCATTTATGTCGGACCGACACACTTTTCAATGCAAAATGTGCCTGAAATTGAGAAAATTTGGTGTCCCTAAACAAAAAATTGTAACAGCATCAATTTGAAACTGGAAAGCGGCACACGCGTAACACATTCTAATTATTCTATTTGGAACTTTTGGAAGCCCGTGTGATAACTGTTAGAACCCTGTGTGATATGGGTAGTTATCTACCTGTATTTCATGGGCTGAAACACCCATATGAAAATGAAATATTGTGGCCCAGGTATGACATAAAAGTCTGACCTTCATGATAGTAGCTTCTGTCACAAGCGTTTGTCAGTCTGAGGAAAACCATATTAAGAGTGCAAAATAATGTTGTACAAATGTACCTTATGAGGACTGACAAACATGTAGCCTCTTCAGAGAGACCCAGTCTTGAGTGTAAGATTGTGATAAATCCTACGTGTCCGTTGTATCTCAGGCCTGACCAGAGGGCCATGGAGAATGGGCACTGGAACGAGGCCAACACCCTGAAGGTTCAGCTCGAGGAGAAACAACGAACAAAGAGGAAACAACGAGAGGCAGAGGCAGCACAGGCAGCGTCAGAAGGTGGGCCTCAGGTTTTTCATGGCATCAAGATGTGTAGAGCAGTTATCAACAGAGCTGTGTGCTAATGATGCTACAGTTGGTGCATTTATCGTTATGGATTTCTTCAGTCAGAGTTCATAAAGAATCTCTATCTCAAATAGCACCTAGTGGTAACAGTCTGTATTAAACCAAGGAATATACATGTAGTCTAAGGCCAACAGTGAAAACATTTCTGCTGCATGTACATGTATCAACTAACCACCATTGAAGGAGCTGCATATTAAGATTGAGATGAAATGTTGTTTGCAGTAGGTATCAAACACTAAAAATAGCACTGATACAACATATGAATCAATCTTCTTCCATTTCATATCATAGTGACTGCATAAAGTTGTTCTTTTTCTTATACCTTGTTTTTTTCTTATACCACTGTGACAACATTTTAGTTGCATGGCATACATTTTTCAGCAGAAAAGCTATTATGTCGCATAGCATACTTAGATTAAGATCATATAAGCCCCAGATTTCATGTTTGCGCATCTTAAAGTTTCAATTGAAGAATTGTGTTGTTCACATTCCCCTGATTTCTCACCGTGTATGTTTGATTTCCGTTGCAGGCAAGCCCTACGAGGGTCACAAGCCAGTGTGGTTTGAGAAGAAACTGGATCCCCAGACCAAAAACTTCATTCACATGTACAAAGGCAATTACTGGGACTGCAAGGCAACGGGGGAATTCTCACACTGTCCCGACATCTACCTGTAGTCCACATTCATGTACACATGGAAATGACGGGTCTATCTAAAGCCCCTGTCACACATTCACAAATTTGGCCTCCCAAAAACGCAAAATCGGCTGGTGTTCTGCAAATTCAGCTACTATTTAGTATTTGGCTGCGCCAGCCAAATGTTTCAAACATTCGGGGGTTGGTTGGGAGGTTCAACCATGGTTGGCTGATATTCGGCACAACGCCAGCCAACCAGTCGGAAGTAAGTCAGCAGTGTTCGGGGCGTGTACGGGGGGTTAAATTTGACTCAAATTTATCTCAGATCCATTTCGACTCCTATAGAAAGGTAAGGGTGGCCTAAATCTGGTCAGACTGCTCCCGAACGCCGGCTGAATCTGGTCAGCTGGTGTTAGGGAACAGATTCCAGGGAAGGTCGTGAATGTGTGATAGTGGCTTAACTAGAGTCCATAAGACCCAATGTGCAGTATGGAACAAAACTGTCATAAATGTGAAAAGCAGTTAGCTTGTCAGTTATGGTGGTGGTAACTTGGTACACAGTCCACTCGCTGAGTGTACCTATGCAGCAAAGGGTTGAAAAGAAGAGATATGTTGCCTGTAGTACATGATATGGGTGTTGTCTAGAGAAGTGGAATGTGTATCCTGGTCAGCAGAATAGTATGTTGAAATAATGTTTTTATCTTTACAGGCAATGTTTATTGAGAGAGAATATACATCTAGTAAGATAAATGATAGTTAAGTCAAGTTGGAATAGGTAGAATATACATTGTATCTACTATGTGGATGAAAAAAATCCTTACAACAAAACTTTATCAGGTGTAGGTAGCAAACCAAGTGCTGGCTTGTAGTTTCAAGCTACTTTTCATACACTAACAAGCCCAAGGATATCAGACAGAACTGCTGTGGTGATAGAAGGGCTTGATGTGTGAATACAGGTTTATTTAAATCGGATTGAGCCTGTCAATATAGATTCTGACAACAGCAGCTGGACCAATCAACAGCAGTCTTTTTGAGTCAGACCATCATGGCTCTACCAATAGGACGAGCTGTGTCAGATGATTGACAGTTCTGTAGTTGTGTAATAAACTATCATCTGACAACTGAGAACCAATAAGAAATAGCCTGACTTGGCTAGGAATTCTAGTTGGCAAATGTGAGGGTTGTAAAGTTACTCATTGAAAAAATGTTTTGTAAAAAAAATATTGAAATGCAGCAAGAATTTCAATGTTCTATTTCCCTGGTTGAAGAAAAGTGCAGTTGAAGCCATACAGCATGTAAGATTTGCCTTGCTCAATGTCAGGATAGCTTTTTTTTCTTACATGCATTATCATTAAAGAGAGCAGAGCTCTCTGTGTTACTAGGGTACATGTAATGCTTGTTCCTTCTGGTATCCTCATGTAGGTGGATACTGTATTTGTAGCATTCAGATGTCTGTATAGAGATGGTATGATGAATGAAAGAGGCTCAGTCTGTTAGTTTTACCGCAGTCATAATGTAATAACCTACCCACAGAGATGGCATAAGAATAGGTCTTGCTGCATGTATACACAGATTACAAATTTGTTCCAACATAAAACAATGAAATCAATACATGTGTGCAGGAAGAGTACATCTGCATGGTGGCTACTTCCCCCAACTGTGCAATTGAGGACAAGGTAGATTGAAACATGTAGTTCTCCAGTACTGAGTAGGATGCTGGAATATTACAGTTCATATTATGTGCATGTTTGATCTTGTTTCCTTTCACTTATTCTTGATGCTGTTACATGTAGTGCCTAAACCATGAGAAGATTTGTATATTATGTACTAAGAAATCATGTACAATCTGACGATGGTGTACAGATATGTAGTTGGTTCTGCGATGCCTTGTGTCTCACTGAAGGGGGGTCATGAAGGGTTTGTGGAAATGGATGTCAATTTTATGTAATTCCGTTCCGTTGATCAGTGACACATACTTTGTAGTTCAGGTGAAATTGTGCAGTTGACCACTGTCCTGTAAGGTGGTATAGGCAATTATTTTCCTGTTTGTGTACTGGTCTGCATGAAGAAAATGATAGCAGTCTTCCAATGATAGAGTTGTTACCAAAGTTAGGAAGGATAGAGCAGGCATGTTACAATGTTCCAGTTGATGTTGCCAGTCTCATTCTGTGTTGACTCGTACATGTAGGTAGATCGTACCTACAGATGTTCAACATATGTATATAGACACTAATGTACATGGATGAGCTAGACTACAGAGGGTGTTTAAGGGGTTTATGGAAAACATTGTTTGATGTTAACTTGAATGTCAAAAATGTGAGACAAGCTGCAGCGATAGACATTGCCATTGTCCTATCAAATCTTATGTAAAGTAAAACCCTAGCTAGGGGACGGGGGATGGGCTTGAGCAACCCACCAACTCGCTAGCATACATGTATGTGATATCTCTACTGAAAGACCCTGCCTACACACATTTTGTTAGCTCTAGGATGTTCAGACAGCTGGTTTCCTCTGGATGGAGGTCGCAAACCATTTCTCTCCCTACCCCCCCCCCATGACCACTATGTACAGAACTAAAGTGAGAGGATCAGTGTACCCCCTTGCAGTGTTACTTCAGCCATGTTGGTTGTTATTTCTTCTGGCAGTAAATTTTAATGTGATGGTCACTGGCTGCCCCCCTCCCCCACTGTTCAATACAGAAAGCCCTTCATCCATAAAAGTAATGAATGTAATGATTCTTCCTCACTAATGTAGGTGATGATGTTGATAATTCAACAGATGTTACCATGCCATGCTCATATTGGTGCTGACAAAATGCATGCGTTCACTGTTTTCACACTTCCCATAATGCACCACCTGGGACCCAGTCTTACAACAGTTACAGTGCGATTTCTCATTGCGCAAAACCACAAAACATGATCTGTTGTCACAACAAATTGATACATTATTCGGGTAGACTAGCTGCCCAGGAAAACATGGCAACGTACATTCTTCTAATATTCTATGAAAGGAATGTGAATTAAAACATTTGAATCAGTTGACATAAAGCTTGTTCTCCTGTCTTTTGTGGTGCTTTCCTGCTCTGCAAGCTTCACTTAATCTTAATAATTGTTTTTACTTCTTCCTCCATGCAGATGCACTTGAAAGGGATAAAAAAACAAATTTCACCATCATAGTCATGACTACAAAAAATACAATGTACTGTACTGTATAGTGAGCAGTGAGAATTTTCTTGGTCAATACTACTATACAAGTCTGCTCTAAAAGTAGCAAAAGAGCTAGTGTAAAATTATTGGATGTCTATTCCTTGTTCATGCTCTCTTAACTCAGATATACTGTCTGAGCAAAGAAGCTCGAAAAGCAGATACAACACCAGTGTACATGTACTTCAACTCATTATATGAGTCTATATTACATTACTAACAGTACATTAGCCTGGGTGCCATCCGTTTTGTAACGGGGCTCCTTGCACTTGCTACCCTGAAAAAACAGTTTTCAGGCTACTGGTACATAAAATTTTTTAATGTGTAATTCTATTAGGTTTTCTACTGTATGTGATGGAAGCTGCTTTATTAGTTCAGATTCTGTCATCAGCAAATGTAAATATACTGATTGGGCATCTGAATCAATGCAGGCAAGTACTGTACCTTGTGTAGTATGATGCCTTTCTTGACTTCTACAGAATTAAATCTTCAGCAACAACTTGAGCTGTCAAGACCAGATCTTTCCTCACTTCTGTCCTCAAAGCCTGTCTTGTCTACTATATCTGCCAAACAACTCAGCATCTCCAGGGAAGGAAAGTTTGGGGTGCTGAAAAAAAAATTGTAAAATTGCACAGCCACAAGACGACAGGGTCCCAGACAGTGCATTGTGGGAAGTGTGAAAACAGTGAATGTTGTGAGGTCCACTGCATGCTGCTTTTAGCACATGTAGCAGTATTTTGAGCAGTCTTAATTGCTGTTTGTAAATCTTAAGTGTTGAGCCCTTCTCCCCTGATTAGTGCTTTCTCTGGCATACAATCCACCCTATTTTGTAAAATGGCGTCTCCCATTGCTTTCTTCTGGAACACAGTATTTACAAACATGGGGGTGAGGGTGGCTCCAGAGGGGCTCTGCATGGGTGTTGAGGTGTGGACACGTCTAATCTGTGCAATATGGATTTAGAGAATGGAGAATGTACAGAGGTCATTCCCTTGTTATGTACAAGTAGTAGAGATGCTTGGGGAAAACATTAAAGAATTTAAATTGTACATTTTGTGTGTTTTTTGAAGGCAAAAACTTGGTAGATTGATTACCTTTGCCAAGAAGGTTATGTTTTCAGTGATGTGTGTGTTTGTGTCTGTATGGATCTTTTTGATTGGTTGGTAGGTTGCAGCAAAACAAAGACATGATTCCACTTTTGGACCCCTGACAGCTTTCTAAAGTACTGCAGCGAAACTTCCAGTTTCTATATGGCGTGTTCTGGGCACAATTCTTTAACATCGTTTCGCAAAGGTATGAGGTCGTGGAACTCTAGTTAAATATTGTAAAAGGTTTGAAATCATTTTTTTATTATTTAATATTTCCTAATGTTTCCAAGTCAGTAACGTATATTTCAAAAGAGGAGGCCCTGAGGCAGCATCAAAAGTATCTCAGATGGTTTGGTCATTAATTACTACATCCTTTCCTATAACAGTCTAAAAACAATCTAATAATATTACACATTTTCAGCTTTACGCCACACCAATTTAATTTCTTGCTTCTCGGATTCGCCTCTTCATTTTTTTCTGATTTGCAAAAAAATAATAATAATAATAATTCTGGTTTTGAATCAACTAAAAAATGCTCATATTTTGCCTCCAACAGTTGAAGAAAGTCATTTTCTTCCTAATGGTTACAGTCGTTACATCTACCAATGCAGTGGTTTGATTAAAAGTTCAAAATTCATTGTTTAAATTTTGACCCAGTCTTATGTGTTGACTTCATGAAACCTATTCTAGCATTTGGGGCTATAATAGGATGCCCAGGCCTGTTTTTTTTTTTCGCCCTCACTCACTCACTCACTATCACACTAACCCTGTCACTTCATATTTTTTCTGAAAATATCCGAGAAGCAACAAATAAAATTGGTGTGGCCTTACATGTATTTGTATCCTTTGTAACAGTTCCATGTTGTTCAAAAAACAATACATTTGTACATACCGGTAAGTTGTTTAGTTAAGCCATTTATTAATCCAGTAATTTTACAAAAATGTTAAAACTTTGCAGGTTGAGGTGACAATGAAAGTTACATAGAACAATATTCATTTGCAAACTTGAGCCTGAGGGCTAACTGCAAGGGAATGCACACTTATACAATTGAGAGCACGTCGGCAGAACGTACTGCGCCTGTGCAAAACCCTGATTTTTCACGTTTTTCGTTGGATGTTTGCTCAACGTTGCATCAAAATTTTGCCTGTTGCAGACGATATCTTTTCCTATACAACATCTGAAAACTACAGACAGGCTGTCAACCTTATATGCGCTAATACAACCTTATATGAGACGTTCTGCCAAAGTGATATGCACAATACATTATGGTTTCGCACAGGTGCAGTACGTTCTGCCAACGTGCTACAATTGAGTATGTACAGTCTGAGGTAAAAAATGTCTAGTCTATACATCTACAATATATCTGATGTTTCTACGCTCGTTACTAAGGGGTTTGACTTCTTTTCTGGAGGCAGTAGCGAATGAATAGTCCCACATTTTTAACAATAACTAGGTTTTGTGATTTTAGTAGAAATGTTTTTTTGAGGTTTTCTAGATGGTGAAAGCTCAGGGAGATTGATAACTGTTTGAACATGCCTGTTTCTTTCAGCCTCATAATTTGAGCATTTACAGATGAAATGTATTTCAATTTAAACTGTCTCTGCTCAACAAGAAGCACATTTTATAATGTCCCTTTTCTATCTCCAGTGCGTCTGTATAGCCTGTATAACCGCCCTTCAGCGTAACACACCAGCTTTGCAGGCAGGCAGCGCGGTGGCAGCTGGCTACATTACACCGAACGACCTGTTACACCTAACCTTTGAATGTCTAACTCTAGACATTGTTTAAAACTATCTAGTGACGATACCTCTACTGTACTTGGTGGCAGCAAGTTCCACTCTACGATAGTTCTAGGAAAAAATGAGTTTTTGAACACCTCAAGCCTTGGTTGATAGCTCTGGTACTTGAAGGCATGACTTATTTTCTTGTTCTTTTCTGAGCTGGTAGTTGGTACGTCCACCAGTTTATTGGGTTTCGTGGGTGGTTTTCAAAATCTAAATACACTATACTAGGTAACAAAATATATGCTATATAAATATATATACTATAAATTAAAGTACTTTGTCTCAAGAGAACCATACCATGAGAACAGCCAAAGAAATGCACACTTGTACCATGTACCACTGCATGGTGAACCTCACTGACTCAAACTGCCTTTTTTCACAAATTTTTTAAAGAAGAATTCAGATCCACAAATTCAAATGCATTCTGACAACATAACTTGCGCTTAGTAGGCATTCTTCCATTTGTGCTTCCGTGCAAACGTTTTTAAAAACACATTGAACATGTACCTGTTGCATGTTTGAACATGTTGACAGAAATAATGTACATGACGTGTATATCCCCTGATACAAGCAGTCTTTGTGGATCTGAAACCTCTGAATTCATCTATTGAAATGTGAAATAAATTGCATCTATTGAAATGTGAAATAAATTGCATGTAGGGGGTCTCAAGTTTGGAAGATTTACAACATGCCTACATGTACAGTTTTTTAAATCTTGCACTGGAAATGTTCTTTACTTTGCCCTGAAGAATTGCAAAATGATACAGACTACCCAAGGAAACACAAATTAGCATGTCCACAAGTCCAGTTAAGATGCACATGTTTGCAGGTCTTTTTTTGAGTATCAAAATCTCCTTGGCTTAAGTGTGGGTGCCATCCGTTTTGAAACGGCATTACTTCCACTCACTGACCCCCCGAAAAAAATGGGTCAGCGAGTGCAAGGAGCCCCGTTACAAAACAGATGGCACCCAGGCTACTCCTTAGCAAGAAAACTGTGAACTTATTAATAACTGCTGACTGAATAATACTTAAGCATTACATGTACCTCTGGCAGAAGTGGGGACATCACAACAGGCAAGATTTTGTCCATGTCAATTTTTACTGTCAACAAGAGGCCCTAGCAGAGACTTGTACAATCATTGTAAACTGATAATTACTATGTAAAGCCCCTGTCACACATTCAAAACCTTCCCCCAATCACCAACCAGGTTGGCTGACGTTCGGGAGCAGTCTGAACAGATTTAGGTCAAACCTACCTTTCAATACGAATCAAATGAAATTTGAGTCAAATTTAATCCCCCAACTCGCCCCGAACACTGCTGACCTACTCCCGAACACCAGCCAACCATGGCCGAACCTCCCATCCACACTCAAATGTGTTAAACATTTTGAAACATTTGGTTGGCGCAGCCGAACAGTAGCCTACTAGTATCTCGTCAAACACCAGCCAACCACAGCTGACCTTGCTCCCAACCTACTCCTAACCATGGTTTGGTGGAGTTCGCCAGCGTTTGGGAGGCCATAGTTGGCTATGTATGACGGGCTTAATGCAATATCATTTCACATGACACCTTCCCTCAATGACAAGTACTACAGCTCCATATCATCATCTACAGAGTCAAACATGCTGACAGCAGGCTGGGGCACATGATCCATGACTTCTGTGTCAATCATCTCTCTGTCACCATGGTTACGAATGACAGGAGAAGAGTTGTCCTGAGTGAGTAGCGAGGGTTCTGATTGGACGGCTGACGGGGTGATCTGTTGCTTTGGTGGACTGGAACAGTTGATGACACTTTGTACAAAATCCCCTGGTGGCTTCCATAGCACGACGTCCATGCATGGCCGGTTTCTGAGCAAAGAATAAAAAAAATATGGAACATGGCGATCAGGTAAAGGTCTCATTCTAAGTCTAACACCTACATGTACCATACAATATACAAAGTAGACTAGAAACTAAAAATCACTCCTGCAAGTCTGTATAAGTCTACCATTCATCCTTGCCTGGAGCACTGCTAGCATCTCTGGACTGGTGCCGAAAGATTGCCTACACCTTTTAGACCGCATTCAAAGGAGAATCTGTGTGGCCATTGGCTATCCTCTGGCCACAAACCTGGACTACCTTTCTCACAGACGAAACGTTGCCTCCCTGTCCCTTTTCTACCGACACTTTCATGGGCGTTGTTCAGAAGAACTCTAACTACTCGTCCCACCACTGAGAACCTTTAAGCGTGATGCTAGATTTTCCTCCAGTTCACATCATTACAACATTCAACTTCCTGTTTCAAAATCCTTCTACAGCAACAGTTTCTTTCCCCGGACTGCAAAATTATGGAACTCCCTCCCAAACACATGCCTCCCTCTCGAATACAATCCACAAGCTTTCAAAACAAACATCCACCGCCATCATCTGGCATAGTCACATAACTGTCGTACCTACCTAACTCAGTGCCTAGAAGTGGTCAATTTGGCTTTGTTAAATACCGTTTTAAAAAATAGTACATGTACTATCATACTGGCAGACTGGAAATTTCCTTGGCACATCAATTTCTTGGCAGTTAAGAATAAGTCTACAGCATGTTTGCTAGTCCAATATGTTGGACCATTTAATTTGACTGGGACCAATATCGATAGTTTTCTAAGTTTGCTGCAATCACATGTACAGTTTCTTTGTACAAACAGAGCTACATGTAGAAGTCCTCACAGTACAGACAAAAGCAATAGTCTAGCTTACAGCCGTTCAAACAGGCCGTCTGGCAACAGCCTCTCTCCTGCAACCTGCTGCATCCCCTGCTGCAGTTCCGGGCTGATCTGGATGGTGGAGCCAACTGCAATAGGAAGAAAACTGTGAAACTGCTCTCACTGTTTCAATAATTCTTCCTCAGGAGGAGGGACCAGTAATACATGTACTCCAGTTAACTCAATTGTATCCTGACAGCATGGCTACAGTAACAGCAGCAATACTTTGATTGTTTGAACTCAAAGAATATTTCTCTCAAATAAGGATACGGTACATACAGTGTTCTAGCCAGTGTCCGTCTTTCTGTCATTTGGCAGAATTTTGCCGCTCACGACATACAAAAATGTTATGAAATAGAGTCTAAGCTTTAACTTCCAACATTAACTACAAAGAATTGGGACTTACCCAAAATACAAAAATTTTGCCTAATCCGTCATCTTTGACGGACAAAATCGGCATTTAAAGATATAGAAAGAGATGTCATTAAACTAAGCTAAGTCTACCAGCAAAATTTGCCCCTCAAAATGCAGAAAATAGCATTTCTAAGAGGGTCAAGACTTCAAAATTTTCCTCAATTTGATGTTACGTTATAACTTATACAAAGTTGAGATGACGGAAAAAATTTCAGGCTGGCTAGAACACTGTGTCTACACAGGGTATGCATTGGTATCCTTATATACATGTTACATGTATATAAGGATACCAATGCATACCCTGTGTAGAAAAGACTGTTGTGGATATCTCACATTAACATTACATCAGAAAATAGCAGATTCTGCCTAATTCTTTAGTCCACAGGCAGGTGAATTGTTCTCCAATACAAGCTCAGTGTCCCTACCAATTATCACTATCTAGGCCACACCAATTTGATTTGTTGGTTCTTGGATTTTTTTCAGAAAAATATAAAGCAACAGAGCAAAAAAAACAGGCCTAGGCATCCTATGATAGCCCCAAATGCTATGACAGGAGCCATGAAGTCAACATACCAGAATTTTGAACTTTTAATCAGACCAGTACAGTACAGTACAGTATATTAGTAGTGATAGATGGAAAAACTGTAACTACAAGGAAGACAAGGTTCAGGACTTTCTTCGATTGTTGGGGCCAAAATATGAGCATTTTGGAGTTGATTCAGAACCTGAATATTTCTTTTTTTTTTGGGACAAAACAGAAAAAAAATGAAGTGGGCAAACCCTGAAGTGGCCTTATGGAGGATTTTCAACTGGAAGGGGAGGTCTGATAGAGTCTAACTTATCTACCTACTGCTTCTATCATTTTGTCAATCCAGTATAGACTGCTACTTTGCTGTTGTAATTATTTATTAGGTATCCATGAATAGTTTCATCAGGTTGGTAAGATCCTGTACGTTTGGGACCGCATTGTAGATAACGGTCCCTGTTCCCTACTGTTAACTGTTGTTTTCTTTACTTGACAACAATTATGTAATTATATATTACACTCCTGTACATTTGGAACCACATTGCAACCATACTCTTTGCATTTGGGAATGCATCTATAGCAGTAACACCTAAGCTGTACAATGTGAACCAGTCAGAATTGCCCTGAGGAAGGTGACAGATGGCATAAAACACTTGGAAAAAGAGTCTCTTTATTAGACTTTATTAGACTTCAGTGCAAGCACGTCTAGCCCTCGGAAGACGGGGAACAACAGACGATAAACCGGACAGTGAGTGAGTGAGTGAATTATTCAGATAACTGTTAATTTTCCCTCACCGTCACTATCTGACGAGCTGGTCCACTCATCACTGCTGTCATCACTCAGATCCTCAATAATGACACGGTTCTTATCCTGGGATGGAGATCGGGGGGAGGAGCCTGGAAATCTCGTTGCCATGCCGACATAGTTGTGGTCATTACTGATGGACAGCTTGTTTAGATGAGCAGCCATTTTCTCCTCACTAAGGAACATCTTAGAGGAAGGTCTAATATGAGAGAAACAGGATATCAGGGAACTTGATGGTTCAGTGGGAACTGTTTTCAGATCATTCAATCATTTTAACAAAGCAAGAATTTTAAGCCCCTGTCACACATATCCGAATATGGTCTCCCGAACACTGCTGAACTCCCCCCAACCATGTTTAGGAGTAGGTTGGCAGCAAGGTCAGCTGTGGTTGGCTGCTGTTCGGTGAAGTCTGCTACTGTTCGGCTGCGCCAGCTGAATGTTTCAAAATGTTTAACGGATGTGGACGGGAGGTTCGGCCATGGTTGGCTGGTGGTTGGCTGGTGTTTGGGAGTAGGTCAGCAGTGGTCGGGGCGTGGTTGGCAGTCATATTTGATTTGATTCATATCGAAAGGTAGGTGTGGCCTAAATCTGGTCAGACTGCTCCCGAACTTCAGCCAACCTTGGTCGGCTGGTGTTAGGGGGAAGGTTCTGAATGTGTGACAGAGGCTTTTGATTCAACACTGTATGCAAATAAAGTATGAAGCTTGAAATAAGGTTCTGAATGTGTGACAGAGGCTTTTGATTCAACACTGTATGCAAATAAAGTATGAAGCTTGAAATAAACCCACTGTGTATATATATATATATATACATATTATATAGCATTCAAGTTCAACTGAGGAATGGACAGGACTGTACTAATACAGTAAAATATATAGGGCGCGAAGTACCACCATCGTCCATCCACACATTTTTGACTGAGTTAACAAATACACCTGCAAACATGCATGCCAGAAACAGCATCAATAACACATGTGTGACCTTCTTGGTGAAGGTAAAAATAAATAGCTCACCCCTCATCCTCTGAACTTGGTCTCTTCCTCCTCCTGTGTCGGGAGGACACCCCACTTCCTGCACTGGGAACTCTGGGAAACCAAGCAGACACCAGGTCATAGTACAAAAGTTGTCAATATTTCATCACCAGCAAACAGGGGCAATTTGAATATTTACTGATGCAGAAATATGATAGTAATGATATGTAATCTGCTTTTTGCAGGAAAAAAAATCGAAGATTGCCCCTTTTTTGCAGGTTAAGGGGCTCCTTGCACCCCTTTTTTTTCAGGGCAGTGAGTGCAAGGAGCTCCCATACAAAACATGGCACCCAGGAACAGAAAGAAAGCATTTGACTAACAGAAAACAGAGTTGTGGACCCACCTAGGCCTCCTGTCAGCAGTTGGACCCCAAGACTGTTTGTGATGAAGTGTTCCAAATGTTCCTGAGTACGGTCCGCCTCTCGCTGCAGCTCCCCTGAACACTGCGGTGTGGGGTAACCTTCTACACTCTTGGCTATCGATATTCCAGCCGCTTTTCCCATTGGGAGGAATTCTAGATTGTGGTGGATTCCAGCTAGCCTGTTGTCCCCACGGAGAACTGTTCCCATGTGACTTCAGCTCTCCAGATATTCTCATCAAAGGTTCTTGTGGACCAGAAGTTGTCATTGTATTCCAAGCGGCCGGCTGGCAAGAAGAGCGTTCAACAAGATACTGAGGTCTGTATTGCACACTACCCTGCACGCCCCCTGCCTCTGGAAATCTGAACTGCATGCCTTGTTGAGGTCCCCTGAACACGTTCTGAGCACCCCCCAGCCCTGTTTCCTGTTGGTTCTGTCCAAACAGCATCTGTCCTGCCCCAACCTGTACAGCTGAAGGCTGGGGGTCGGCCAGAATCCTGCAACAAGACACATGGTCAAGTTGGAATATTGGAACGTCTTTGAAACTTAAAGGAGGGCCTGCATGCCCTTTTTCGTAAGGCGTAATCAGGGCTTTTTAGTCTCCGTAATCTGTAGGCAGACGCCCCAAAAATCAACGTAATTCGTAATACATGTACATAGTACATTTGCCGCAAATCGTAAAGGCGTAATCAGCTCTGAGAAATTAACGTAATTCGTAATCGGCGACGAAATTTTTGCGTAATTCGTAATCACTACCCCCCCATGCAGGCCCTCTTAAAGCAACAGTTCAGACATCTATTGCTAATAAAAATCTAAACCGGCACTGCCACTGTTACAAGATTAACTGCTAATTGAAAGTCCTCTTTCAACATTGACTGCTATTTGAAAAAAATTGCACTATTGACAGGATGATCTTGTCAATAGGAACAGGCACTTAGGCCCGGTTTACACGAGGCACTTTGACGTTTGACAACGTCGTAGGACAGACACCTAGGACAGTCTTAGTTTTACACACAGTGACTGTTACCCCCCCCCCCCCCACGGCACGCAGCACGCCGCAACACGTCATACTGTCGTGAACCCTGGTGACCCGCTGTGACCTTTGACAGCGCGTGCTTCCAAAATGGTGGGAGCAAAGAAACAACAACAAGGAGCTTCCGGAGAAGGATAATTTTCTGCCCCATAAACCATGGAGGTAAAAACCGAGCCTTTAGTGGATGTTCCTGTGAATAAGACATTTTCTTGCACTATTGACAGGAATTGCTGGGAACCAATATCAGAAGCCCAATAATGGGCAACCAATCAGAGCACACCTTTACAGCATCTGATTATAACTGTGTCGTTATATCTAACACATGTATGCACACTTCTATAAATTAGTCTCAAGTTAACTACTGTAGTTATTTGTTTTGTCAAGGAGATTATGTATAATCTCCTTGGTTTTGTTTAATTCTCACGAGATTAATTGATTTAACTATCACTTGACACGTCTTGCGAGATAATAACAAATTATACTTATATCTAACTTAAAGCTAAAGTTAATTAGTTAACATTAATTCACACGAGCCAAGGAAAATTATTTCTATCGCTGAATGCTCAAGGTGAATGATTGATACGAACTTGGAGTTGGGTTCTGTTGTCATCATCAGGTCCTGGGGTGGGAGGGGGGCGGACGACAACACCATATCACGGGAACACAGTCTCTGCGCCCACACCGAGAACACCGCTGCTTGTCTGTCGTACCCTGGAGATGTGCTGTTACAGAAAAAGACTGGCACGATGTAAATTGGTGGACGGCAGCCGGACAACACGCCTGCAGATCACTCCACTCTTCTCTAGATCGTTCTACGCGAGATACCAGGGTTTCTGGAAAAAGCGGTCCGGTCCGGGCGGCGGAAAGGTCCCGTTAGGGGATGGTAAAACCGGCCCGACCTTTTCTGCGTGTAGTCGTCCGAAGTTGTCAGCACCCTGTCAGAAAGTGGTAGAATTGCAAGCAGTCTAGTACCCCAATGATGTGTCCCTTATTCTCAACGGTGGGAGGATGTCCATCGGGGTTATACGACTTTTCAAAAATGGGGGTGAGCAGGTCCTGATAGACTTCTGTTTTTGGTTGCGTTTGTCTGTTCTTACCTATAACTCATGATCACGTGGTTAGTTATTGAGGTCCCAAAGAAAGAAACGTGGTGATTTGGGCATATTAGTAGCAATTTCAGGTAATGTAGTAAGATAATTCCACCCCCCCGTGCTGTAAGCGGAGTGGTATCGTCTATGATCACAGCTGGCTGATTGAGGGGTTAGCCTGTATTGTGCATCATTGTGATATCAGCCGTAGCGTTAGCTGGTAACATTGCTGTTAATGTGGTGTCTGAAATTGTCACCAATCATTGTGAACATTATGCATTATATACTTCCCGGAGGTTTGGAATCTCAGATTTCTTGTTATTTTTTTTTTTTTAATTCTAACGACATGAAGTTGAAATTCGACGCTTATTAGGGAGATAATGGTATCTCTTGCATTGGCTTCTTTTGTTTCTGCCTGTTGCTTACGTCCCGGACATCCTCTCTGGCAGTAGCTCGCTTCGAGCATTAGAGTCAGCGTCAGCTTTTTCTCAACTGTTCTGGGGGTGTCGATGCCTTATGTGGCTGCTCAAGCCTAGTCTGGAGTGGAAGAGTCGGGTCACTTTGTGCAGGGCAGAGTGGGTGGTGGTCGAGGATGGATCTGGAGGAGCCTACGTGAGTATCTGATGTCGGTCTCTTTGCCTTTCAATGGACGAAACCAACTAAACTTTCTATGTCTGACAGCAAAAGACATATAAAATGGAACTTCTGCATACCACGAGGTCTCGTATTGTGTTTGTGACAAGACAACTTCCCTTTCCTGAACTAGTACTGTGAACATGTGCATCTGTGCTTCCCCTTTTTGGACGTAAACACTACACACAAGTGCCCATTCTCTAGATATTTATTGAAAACTTTTTTCTGATTAAGGATACTGAATCCAGCATGCAGAGGCAAAGCGCATAATATCATACTGTCATGAAAAATAACATTGTTGTTATTGTTTGTTTTTCGTGAAGAAAAGGTTTCCCACATATACTGTAGCTAACTAGAAATAGAGAGTCCAGTTCTTGTATATATTACACACATTATGTACATAAACTTATTTCTTCGTCTGTCTTTCTCAAGATTTTGCGTCCTTTATTTTTCCTTTTATTTATTCTTCTCTCCTTCTTTTCCTCCCTTACTTTATTCATTCATTCATTCAGTCTGTCTGCCTGACTCAGTCATCAGTCATCATTCCTACTTTCCTCCAGACGCTGTTCCAGTTGTTTAGCGTCGGGCCTGTCCTCCGGGTCTCCGGCCCAACACTGACACATCAGCCTGTACAGGGCGACGGGACAGTTCTCCGGCTGCTCCAGTCTCCTGCCGCGTTCATCCCGAGTGTCGGCCAGGATGCGTATCAACTGTCCGCAATCCGGACGGTAGACCCGGGGGTAGCGGGGCTCCTGCCCGAACGTGGCGATCTCCCACAGCAGCACGCCGAACGACCACACATCGCTGCGGCTGGTGAAGACTCCGTCCCGGAGAGACTCCAGCGCCATCCACTTCAGCGGTAACAGCTCGTCCTGCCCGTGGTGCGTGGTGTGGATGTAGACCGTGTTGGCGTACACGTCCCTGGCCAGCCCGAAGTCGGCCAGTTTGGCCACGCCGTCCTCCGCGATGAGAACGTTTCGCGCGGCCACGTCCCGGTGGACGATCTTGAGAGTTTCCAGCTCGCGGAGAGCGCGGGAAACGTGCAGGGCGAACTGCAGCAGGTCGGGCAGACGGGTGTCGGGGTCCTGGCGGGAACCTCGTAAGAAGTGAAGAAGGTCTCCCCGCGGGGCGTACTCCAGCAGGATCCGCCTGGGCCGAGACTGGGTGACGATGCCGTGCAGCTGGACGATGTTTGGGTGCACACGCTGGTTACCTCCCCCCTCTCTGTGCTCGGACTGATTATGCAGAGAAATCAGAATGTCGACCTCACGATAAAAGTCCCGGTGACAACGCTCACTCCCGTCGCCACTCTCTTGAGCCAGGCAGATCGACTTCGCCGCGACCAAGACGGGTTCTTTTCCAGGTGTGTGCAGCTGCGCTAGCAACACGTGACCAAAGGAGCCCTGTCCAATCATCTTCATCACCTTCAGATGTTCTTCGCGCCGTTCCCATGGCAACCGATGGTTTGATGCCACCTCCTCCTCGTCTTCTGTGAGCAGTTCTTCTAGCAAGATGCCGTCTTCCTCCTGCCGCTGTGGAACATGGCACATCGCCTTCTTTCGTAGAAGGATCTTTGTTGATGCTACGACCAAAAAGAGTGCCGGTATTACCAGTATACCTAGTAACTGTAGATGTTTGCCTTCCGATCCAGGCAGAAACCGGCTGCAGTCCGGTCCGTCCCACGGTGGCAGACAGACGCACGTCCCGTCGATGTTGTCACAGGCACTCCTACCCTGGCACACGCACACGGACAGACAGTCCAAACCGTAGTGGCCATGGGGGCACGGACGATCGCAGTGGTTCCCCCTCCAGCCTGGCCGGCACACGCAGCCCCTCCGCCGGTCACACCGGCCCCCGTTCCTACAGTCACACGTGTGGTTACAAAACGTTCCGTGCAGGTTAGGAGGACAACTCGTCACGTTTAGAATCAGTTCTTTCTCTACGACGCCGTCCCCCGCCCCAGCGGTTTCTGCTACACATGTGTAGACGCCATTATAGTCATCCCGGAAAGCGTTCATCGTAAACTCTATGGCAGTGGTTTGGTTTGATAAAACCTTGGAGGTGTCAGTGTGGAATGGTCTGTACATAAGCGCCACAGACGACACGTTCAGGTGAACTGCAGCACACGTCAGTGTTACATTACTGCCGATGTAAATGTGTTGCCTAGGAACCGTTACTAAGGCTACCGCTGGGGTGGGGATGTCACAGGCCACTCCTATCCACCCCGGGGGACACAGGCAGGCGCCGTTGAAACCATGGCAACGGGCGCCGTTCTTACACACACAGTCCTGGTCGCACCATGGACCAAACTTTCCTCTTGCACAGCCGAGTTTGTCTATTGTAACCTGTATGGAATACGTCGTCGTTTGTTCTGTTATTTGGAAATGGATAGGGGTTGACTTACATTTGATCGTAGCTGCCGACACTGTTTGATAAGAGTCGACTTGAAAGACCCAGAAATACCCAAAACGCACGTCATTTAGCCATTCGGATTTAATGAGGTGATTTTCTTGGAACTCGACATTAGGATTTGTACGGCTCACAAGCTGTACCTGAAAAGCCATACCGTTTGACTGGAAGAACAGTTAAATGTGCTTCCTGAGGCAGCACCAATTTTCGCCCAGCCAACATCAGACAAACTCTTCAATCCAGCGACCACCGTGATGCCACAGGCGTCGTTATCTATTCGCAAAAGAACTGTCTTTCTCATCTCAGGGGTTGGGAATTGTAGATCGGAAGTGTGAATCCAGCCTGTTTCGAATTTAGAAATGAAGTTGGAAAGGTTAAACAGTCGTTGCGGCCCCCCTTCTCTTTCTGGTGTCTCACATGTTGTATTGTAGAACGGTGGGTAGCCTTCTGCATCGATGATATCGATTTTCACGGAGTAGGTTTCGTTGGACAGCTGACACGGTTGATCATATATGTCAGGACACTTGAACAACACGACAAGGTCATACCTTGGACGAACCCGGAAGTCGAGGGGGTTAGCGACACGAAGGACTCCCAGTGATCCCTCAGGATGGACCGAAAACCTTCCGTACGGGTCTCCGTCAACGATATCAAAGCTAACTGACCTGTTGTTGTCTTTGTTTAGAAGAGCTGGTGTGATGTTGGCCACAACAGTACCGACATGGATGTTCTCTGGTATACACAGGTTGAACTTCCGTGTTGAAGAATTGTAGCCACTACTTCCCCAGGCACTTGGCAGTCCTGACAGGCCTAGGATCAGCCCGGTTAACGCCAGCCACCAGTTGATATGGATATTCATATTGTTGTACGTTCACTCGTTGTACGTCGCTGACGGGTTGAAGTATTGGAGCGCTTGTGTTACGCAAACTCTGCCGTCCGCGGCTTTACTGGCCCCACGGTTGGATACAGGGCAGGCGGCCAATCGTAAAGCGATTTAATCAGGCTATTGCTTACCTGGTTGGGTCTGTATTCTGACGTTACTTGCACTAGCAACTTCCCGTTCCGTAAATCGTTTTTGAATTCATGTGTGAGGAATAAAGGAAGGAAGAAAGGCTTTCTACGGATGGCTTACTCGGCATTTGAAAACAAACAGACCGCATTTGTCCCTGAAGTTCCTTCTGATACAAGCTTCCCTAACTATACACTGAGAAACGCGCCCAGTTGAAAGAAAAGGGAAGTTCAGATTTAGAATCACGGACCTGATCCTGAATTTAGCAAGGGGGGAGTTGTGTAGTCACAAACACAAGAAGGGGGAAGTTGCGTGGCACAAACACATCGAAAGGCAGCTATTGCATATTGTCGTATGTTATCGTGCACTGAACCTGCAAGGCAAACATGTTGCTTCGGTGTGATCTATTTCAGAAAACGAACATCAAACGTGACAGGCTTACTAGTACTCGTGTCCATGTGCGAGGGACAACCCTGTAACTCACGATCCCTTGCTGCATTGGTTTGTAGTTTGGCATGCCGTCTGCTAGTAAGCGCGAGATGATGCACGTTGTTTTTCTTATAGCGTAGCTATACTAATACTAATGAGGTTTTAGGGCTGTAAAGGAGGTGCACCTGCAAAAAGTCTACTATGTGCAAGGAAAGTCAGAACTGTAATGCACACTGAATGCAACCCTTACAAGTGATCGCTTAAAATGTTAGACAGTTGAGTGGCTTGTGCCCCAATATTGCGGAGATCAGAACCCCGAACTACAGTCAGCTGTACCTTGACTTACGTAATTACCGAGGTTTGAGTGAAGTTTCTGGTCGACTTGAAGAGATATTCGGACCATGATATGGGCACGTCGGAATCTAAGCCGGGTTGGGTGGACAGATTGGGATGCGCATGCGTGCTGACCCCCTTGAAGAAGTTGACTCGGAGGAAGGGGGGATTCTAATCTATATATATAGACTCAAAGCTTTTCATATATGTACTCCTGTCGTGTGAGGGGGGGGGGGTAATTCTGAGGGGGGGTACCTACGGGCAGGGTCATCTCAATGGAAAAAAAACGAAGAATGTTCGGCCGAACTTCGGGACATAGTCTGGGCAAGACGGAACAATTTACAATTGAAGGTAAGTCAATTTTCGTCTTTTACTTATCAAAGATGATTTTAAACCCCTTGTTTGCCTTGAAGTTTCCCTTTAAAACAATAGCTCCTTTTTCACGTGCGTCAATATGCCCCACGTCACTGGAGATGCTATTTTCACGAAATTTTCGCCTTTTTAGGACTTTCAGTGTCTCCATGATCGACTAGAACCAATTACATGTATTGTACCTGCCTGACATACATTCTAAAAGAAGCCAAAGAAATGCCAGCCCAATTATTCCATATTTACAGAAAAAAAAGAAAAATACTCTTGTCTTAAATCAAAACCCGCACATTACAGAAAAGTGGCATCTTTCGTCTTCCACTGTCTCATAAAAAGTCAAACACAAGTTACAATTTAGAGCCAGTTTTTAGACTGTTAGTCACATGTTATAACGGTATTGTGCTTCGTTGTTTCTTCGTCCTTTTCCTATTATTAACCCTCGGAGAAGAATTTGAAATAAAGGTATTATCATTATTTGCTACGTAGTTCTCTAAATAATAGTTATAGTTATCTCCCAACATGACAGCTATAAAGTCAAATTCCTGTTGAAGTACGCCTGTTCAAATTCCCTATATAATTGTCCACTGTTATACAAAAGATCACTCAATCACAGAGGGAGCAAATTGAAACGGACAATGTTAAAATGGTAATACCGGTGCAAAATCATAGCTGTCATTTAAAGCTCCTGTGGCTGTTATCAAAAAGATATAAATCCTTTGTTTTCTTTTCTTCGACGACAGTGACAGTGTTCGATTTCGAATGGAATTATGGGGCGTCTGGCTGATTCCATTAGAATTGTAGGGAAGACATATGCGGTATAGTATGTATTTTCGTTCGCAACGCGACAGATTTTCCGAGAGTTCGCATATTTTCAAAAGTATCATAACCTACCATGGTATGTCGGATTCTTAAAATTTTCCATGGCTCTCCCCCAAACCCCAATTTTTTTCCATGGCCCTCCCCCTAAGCAAAAAAATTTCTCCATGGCCCTCCCCCCCCCCCCCTGCGCACCAGCCCTCCCCCCGGTAAATATCGTACAGTCCTAACACATGCTTATTACGTTTCTTCTGTATAACCAGGTTAAATAGAGGTTTGTGATTGGTCCATACAGCCTGGCTATAGCATAATAGAATATAGGGCTTGTAATCTTCTGTTCTTCCCTTCTGTAGTTAAAACTGTATGCATAATCATCATCAGAAGTTCACAACACATTTGCAAATCCTGACATAGAACTACATCACATCTTTGAAATGTTGTCTTCGACAGATCTGGAGTCTGAAACATTGAGTAGTCAGTATTCTTTTTTTAAAAATCTCTTCACATTAATTGTATTATTACAAGGTAACACTTGAAATGGCAAAACTACATAACAGTGCAGGGGCTAGTATGTTTTTTTCACCAACTCTTGCACGTAAGCATGCTATTCAGGATCTAAACATAATGTGAGCACTAACATCTAAAGTGACTTTGTATTGGCTCAACGGGCTCATTTGCATGGCATTGCGTCATTCGACAAAGGTACGTTCTACCCTTTGACCCCATCGCACGCAAAAGTTGAATCAGATTTATTTATTTTTTCTCTACCTCACTTAAGCTTTAAAAGCCCTAGGTTCGCTAAAAATCTGAAATACATTTTTTTATTTATTTATTTATCTTGAAAACATATGGGTAGTCTCTTCAGTCCCATGTTCAGTGGAGTTTTATATGCTGCAATTTTAGCGATAGGCAGAATATCCATTGAACTTTCTCCCTTTAATAGAGAGAGAGAGAGAGAGAGAGAGAATGGTTTATTGCCTTCGTCAAGAAGGGTATGTTTTCATGGGCGTGCGTGTGTGCGTGAGTCTGTCAACAGTATAACTCGAGAAGGCTTAAATGGATTGTCTTCATATTTGGTAGGTGGGTAGGTCTTGATGAGGTCTAGAAGTGATAGGAATATGGGCCCCCTGGCGGCTCGTTATGGTACTGCAGCGGTACTTCCGGTTTTGAAATATGGTGATCTGGAGGAGGTAGGGTCATGATTTTTGGATGGTAGATAGGTCTTGTGCTCGGGAAGAAGTGACATAAGTTTGGGCCCCCTAGCGGCTTGCTCTGGAACTGCAGGAGCATTTGTATGAAAATGTTTAAAGTAGGATAACTCAATAACCGGTCGACGGATCATCCTGATATTTGGGGCATAGGTAGGGTAAGTGATGCTTGACATAATTAGATGACCAGTATGCAAATGATGATGTAATTTGCATAATTAATGAAGCAATTATATAATTCAGTTTCCTTCCATGATAGGGCTTCCATGATACTCTACCTTCATTGTGACACATGGGCTACAGGCTGTCCCAGAGGGAGAAAGTCCCAGAGGGGATAGTCCATGTAGCTGCAGGCGGTGTTGCCTTACAGCCTGCACAGATGTTTTTCCCTTGCCCAATGCACGATTGCAGCAGGGGTAATTTTCACAATCCAACTTCAATATTTAGGGGGACTAATATATCACTTCTACCTTCTTAAGTTATATAACGATAACATCTTTTGACGAAGGCATGAGATCGTTGACCTCTAGTTCACTAATAAAAACATTTGCAGCACCAGGGCTGAATTGCGGTTTCTTCACACAAATACATAGTTCAAATCTTATTAGAACTACCGCATCATACATCATACATTACAAATAAGAATTAAAAACAAGTAACACCTTATGGAAATTCACTACCATCACGACTTAAAATTCTGTTATAACATTAATTAACATTAATTGTCATTCAGCAGGCGGACACAGTAAGGTAGTGTACTGTTTAGCATACGCTGTGTCCGGCACTTAAACTGTGTCAGTTTCGTGCTGTTTCTAAGTGTTCTATTGTGGACATCACCCCTTTGTGCTGGCAGCCAAGCACGATATTTCTCACTGCTTGTGAGAGAACTGGAGGACCGGAGGACGCTGACAGATGTACCTCTTCGGCTTCCAGCAATAATCGTCGTCCCACATGGGATAAAAACTTCTGCCGCCTGACCAGTACTGGCCACATAAGGGCGGCCATCGGAGGTTACTTGGCTCGCCTGGATTCCACCCCTATTCCAAAAATAACAGTCTTAGAAGATCCTAGAAATGCCAAAGGGGTAACTATTTTGCGTATAATTATGGAATAGGTATCAATAATTTGAAAGGTGCCAAGCTGAATTGTTGCATGGCACTACCTTAGGCCACAGCAAGTAAATTTTATGGATGACATCCTCGCGCGCATTGATTTTCGCCTGATTTCAGAAAAAAAAACAAAAAATTTTGTTGCCCTGCGACGGTGGTCAACATGCCAAAAAAGGGCAAATATGTCATGAACGTCCATCTGCAAGACACGGCTCTGATTTATTCTTTTATTTTTACTTTGATACAATGTTGTATTTTATTCATTTTATATGTGATGTTGCCACAAAACCATTTGTACAATAATTGAAAATTTTATTTAGTCACTTCTTTTTTCAAAGTTGTTTCAGAGACAAATCGGTGTTGTAACAGTTGGCACAATATAGGTAGAGTATGGCTTCCAGACAGTTCGGTTTATGAGTCACTCTGTCAGTGATTGAGCCCTGTGTTCTGTCTGGTAGCCAGTCTCTAAACTCAGAGACCACCAGGGATCCAGCAAACTTGAGGCACAATTCCTCGTGTTTGATGGCAAGTGTTGACAGTCCAGGGTGTTCCATTACAAATGAATACCCAGTGTAGTATCTACCTTGAAGATGGTACAGCAAGCTCTTTTTTTGTTCTGTTTAATAAAGACACATCTGCAAGGACAGGTAATACTGTTGAATACAGCGACAGAAGACCTGTTGGGTATGATATCATGTTTTTACCGCCTAAATTCTTGTTCAACGAGGTTTACGATCCCAAAATCTGAAAATGTAGGAATCTTGTTTTTTTGGCCTGCCTTGTTTTTTTTTCGCCCTCTCGCATTAATTTTGGAGTCTTCGGAGGATGTCATCCATAAAATTTACTTGCTATGGCCTTAGGTACATTTTTCTGTAATACATACATCTAATTTGGCCATGTTGATTTGATTATATGGATGACATCCTCTGGGAACCCCAAAACTGATGCGAGCGCGCGAATAAAAAAATTAAAAAATTGATTACACGAAGGTTAAACAAATGACTAAACACAGAGTATGGTATGGCGAATAATAGACTCTTTGTTTTCATTTCTGCACATTATTTTCTTCTTTTCCTTTGAAATTGATTACGGTATTCTACGACATACCATTTTCTAGTATTTTTCTTTGCAACTTACGGCATATATTTTCTCATTTTGCAGCTGCTTTGTACGATTTACAGTATGGTCGAAAACTTTTTTAACAGACAAAAATTCATACGCGCGCGGATGTCATGCATATAATCAAATCAACATGGTCTTACTTGCCCCTCTCTCTCCCTCTCTCTCTCTCTCTCTCTCTTTCTCTCTCTAGCTCTCTCTCTCTCTCTTTCTCTCACTGATAAACAAGGCATATCAACATACCTTGTACCCGTTGTTGCCGACCAATGACCCGTCCAACCAATACCAGGTCCCCCTTTTCTCATTCATACCGATCCAGTGTTGCTTGTTGCCTCCCTCCCTTTTGACCAGATCTCTCAGAGCGACGTCCAGTTCTTCAGTTTTCGGCATGGCCAGTGTGGCTCCATCCTTCATGCAGGCCTTCTTGGCGTCCAAATGGGACTTCCCCACAAAAACCAAAGGGAGCTTGATGCAGGTCCCGGCCAGTAGTCTGTAGCCATCTGTGCAGCGGGGAACTATAGGGAGAACAATTGAAAGCAACGTGAATTTAAGGTCTATCATTTCAGGCCTTAATGAATGAACGTTTGTGCTCTTGGCAAGCTAAGTACAGGTCATGGATAAAGCAGAAGTAAAAATTACAGCAGTATCGTTACTCAAACTATACATACTAACGCTAGCTACTATGTACAGGTTCAATTTTTTCTCGCTGAAGGCATACAGTTGTAGATATATGATCAACATGTGGAGCTATTGATACATGGTTTGTCTAGTTTCATACGGAATACAAATATTTCTGTTTTATCTAAATGTCTGAAGCTAGGGAAATTGTCTTGTATACAAGTATAGAGGCTATCTCTCTCATTTCTATATAATGCACATTCAACAACTTAATACTACAGGAAGGAACCTTTTTTTTTCAATCTCTGGTCATTAATGCATTGAGATCATTGAGAGATCGTCATTTTCACCAGACAGCCGGATAAGAGTCCACTCGGCGCCTATCATTCTCTGTCTGAAACAGTTACTAAAAGCTACGCGTACGGTTGATCTCATTGTTTATACATAGAATACAGAAATATAAATCAAATCCGTTGTCGTTGTTAAAGTGAGTAGTATCTTACTAGACGTAGCCACAGGAGGTAATGATATAACTGTTACATCTGGTTCAGTTTCAAATTTAGAAATGCATGTTGAAGGCTTGTGCTGGAAGCTACTCATCTGACATATCAACTTCAGACAATTTTTTTTTCTATTTTTCGACGCATCTTCATTCTGTGGAAAGTATACTTTATACATAATGTATTGTGTGTAATAATATCATTTGTACATGTCTGACCTTTTACGAAGTCGACGATTGCCTTCCCGTGTGTGGGTGGTTTTGCAGATGTCCAAGCTCCCTCGGTCGTTGGAAGTGTAGTCTCATGGACCAACATTTCCCCGTCGTTACGTATGGAAAACTAAACAAAAATACCAAATTAACGTTTCTATTAATTCAAGAACTTAACATGTGTCGATGAAGATTAGACATCCAGGTAATAAGATACGCCAAAAAGAGTTACTCAAGCAACTGGGTATATTTTGGAAACGCGGTCAGACGTTTCAGGTAGCATCAACCTTGCCTTGACTTTGACTAACTTTTATTTCCTATTGGACTACCAAAAATCTTATGTTCACTTTATTTGCATATCAATTGATAGTTCGTGTTTATAAACCTGTGGATCTTGAGATCTCACCAATGTCACTGTCGAAAGGATAGGAACGATTCCAAAATCATATCCAGTTGCTTGAGTAACTGTTTTTGGCGTAACTTAACATGCTTTTGATAACTTAATAACTTGAATAACGGCTGGAGAAGTAATTATGATGATGATGAAGAAAGCGAAACATCATAGAATCATCCTACAGGAGTCTAAAGCTACATTTTGAGAACCGTATTCACAATCTTATCCTAGTTTCATGAACACAGCTGCATGAACACAATGAAAGATTTGCTTTGATATGATTATGTTTGTGTGAAACACAGGTTTATCTCTTCTAAGCTAAGCTTTTATTGTAAAAATAACGTGCAAAAGAATAAATCTAGTGACATTGATGTGAGACTTACGTTGGTAGATGTGCCTGTGGTGTCGGTTGAGATCACTCCTGGCAGTGAAGTTGCCTGCTCTAGCTGTGAGTCTGCCATCTCTGGCAGTTCAGCGGTGTTGTCCGATAGCGTTGTCGTCAGCCATGTCTCTCCAGGTGTCGCCTCTTGCAGTGCAGGAGTCACCTCTGACAGTTCCGGTGCCACCATGTGACTTTCAAGTAGACTTTCGTTTAGAGACTCTTTGATGGCTGGGTCTGCTATCTCAGAGTGTTGTCCATGCAGTGTAGATGTCACCTCCGGCGAAGCGATGTCCATGTTTTGCCCGGCTGAAGTAGAAGGTATGCTTGTCTCAAGAAATAGCTCTGCGGTTTTGGTATCCGTTCCGGTCTTCCATGCCGACGAAGGTGTTGCATTGATGACTTGCTCCAAGGACTATTCGTAATAAATATACTTATATAATGAAGTTGCCAAATTTTATTTGCATATCATAACAGATATCAATAAACAACGCAATATTTGCATATCATAACAGATAAACAAAGCAAACACATAAACAAACGAAATTATATAGCATCTACATACTATGCCTCTCGCTATAAGGCGTCTTGGTAATGTTTACTTCTTTTCTTTCAGAATAAAAGTCTCCCAGAAAAAGTAAAGAATTCTCATTCATTTTACAAGCCGTTACCTATTGCAGTATATAAGAGAGGCATACCGTATTGTTTTTCGTTGTGGCAGTGAAATACATTGTGAAACAAAGTCCCGCTCCGAAAAAAGCTGCTATAAGAACAGCGCTGATGATAACACGGAGCAGGCAGGAGCGGGTACAAGCCGTCTTGCACCTGTTACGGAGCCCACAGGTGCTCGACCCATCCATGCAACCTGCAGCTGTGTGCAGACAAACCTCATCAGTAATGCGTTCATCTACTTGGGGTAAGACTTAACTTCCATCTGTATCTACTCCTGCTAGATTCACATGCAGTCAAGCAACCGTTACTTATGTGACCTATCATTATAAAGGTATTTGAGGCAGTAGGGAAAATGGGTCTAGGGCACGGTATTGGAAGGCAGAGCCCATCCCTTTCCTTCTACTATAATGCCTTTACCTCCCCAACCGAAGTCAGGTACTCATTTTACACCTGGGTGAAGAGAGGACAATCACATAAAGTGCCTTTCCTAAGGACACAACGTCTAGCCAATGCCAGGGATTGAACCCGAGTCCGCTAGCTGGCCACTCGACGTCATCTGTATCATTATATCATGCCCTATATAAACAATGGCACCTTCTCAATATGGGGTTGTGTGATTCTTCTACATTTAGTAAAGGAATCTTCATTGTACTAACGCTGTTCCGCATTTCTGTCATGATATTGGCAAATTGTAAATTTAGTGCATACAATAATACTAAAATAAAGAATCTACCGAAGTCGAAAGCAAGATCTAAAAATGCAATGCTGTGCAAAACCTGTTGGTCTACTTTGTTAATCAGGGCAATGGTACAATATATTTTTTTTTACCTTTTCCTTGATCTTGTCGCAATGCAGCGGGTACATACGTGGCGTTTTCGATCAAACCAGCACGACCTGCACTCTGGCCAGCAGTTTTGGGTGTTGTAGGATCTGCTTGTGTATCTGTGGTTTGTGGACCATGATCCATCTGGCCACCAGTCTGTCGTAGGTTGTTGATGTCGTCAATGTCAGAATTGTGGTAAATGTGGCTGTCTGGATCATCGTTAGTATCAGGCGAGTTGCCTGTGCATTAGATAATAGAAAACTCCAATCTGTAGGATAATCTATCTTTGTTTGTATCGCATAACCAGTAAACCGCCTTTAGGCGTAACACACCAGTTTTGTACATGACAATTCGTTATTGACTCGACAAAAAAGTACAGAGACTTTTGTATGGTCAACTATGACTACGAACAAAACTAAATACATGTATGGATAAAATCATTCTACGTACAGGTTATATGTATGGGGGAAATTACGTACAGAATATATATCAGTGGCAACATAACAGGTTTAACTATTTTCTAACATGCAGTCTCTAAGATTTAAACAGTCATTAATATATTTTCCTACTTGCACACTATATGGATTGTCCCCACTTAAAATGTACTTGAATTTATTTATAGGATCTAATGTACTGAAATTAGTAGAACAAGTGGAAAGAAAGGTAAAAAGCGATAGGCGCTTATCATTATACAGTGTACAATTCATTATAAAATGGCAAAGTACAAGCTGCGTTAGACCGGGACGTAAGGTTTGAACCACTCACACCGGGAAGGACCCCTACTCTTTTCGATAAGTGAGGAGGGATCTTTAACGTGCTCAAGGTGTGGTTCTCCTCAAACATGGGACCCCCAGTTTTACGTCCTTTCCGAGGGGACGTCCCTAACCGAAGCTAGGTACCTCTTCTCTTGATATACACAGGTTATCACCTAAAACATATTCCCACAATAAATGTGTGTTTAGTATGCTTTACCACTTTTTATATTATATACCTATCCGCACAGTCACAGGTTAGGCCATGTTGATTTGATTATATGGATGACATCCGCGCGCGCATCAATTTTCGTTCGTTTCCAAAAAAAAAAAAAGTTTTCGACCATACTGGAAATCGTACAAAGCAGCTGCAAAATGAGCAAATATATGCCGCATAAATAGAAAAAAAATATTGGAAAACTATACTAATATCGTAGAATACTGAAATCAATTCCAAAGGAAGAAGAAAATGTGAAGAAATGAAAATGAAGAGTCTATTATTCGCCATACCATAATCTGTGTGTTTAGCCATTTGTTCAACCTTCATGACCACGTAGATTTCATGATGAAGGCAACTTTTTTTTTTTTCCAAACTTTTTTTTTATTCGCACGCTCGCATCAGTTTTGGGGTACCCAGAGGATGTCATCCATATAATCAAATCAACATGGCCTTAGTTGCATATTCATGTCTATCTGTCTATCTATCTTTTTTCTCTAGAGAGATAGATCGTTCACCGATAGCGAATCCATGTCATAAAGTTTCAGACAAAAAATCTTTTCACAGCCACTACGGAACATTCACAACAACAACAAAAAATTGTAAACATATTCAAAATATTTCTCCTACACCTTCATTATCACCATATCGGGAATACAATATGACAACATTACACCATATGCGTGTGTAATATTGTTGAATGGATACTCTAGACTGTTACTGCAATCACTTGTTCCGTCTTCTGCATGGCGCTATTCTATTCCAAAAACTTTGAACAACTTCAAACAGGGCGAGTGCAAGACCTGGATGATTGCGTACGAGCATTCCTCTACAAAGTAATCTTTGCAATACTCCTTGTAAAATTTATGCATTATACTCAGACAAATCATGTATAGAAGTTACGAAATAACTTCCTGTGATCTTATTTGAAGTGTCAACAAACGTTTAACGAAAGCATATACCACCTTCGCTATTTTTCCAACATTTTCGGGTGACTGAATAGAGGTTTTTAAAAAGGAATCTTTATCTGAAAACTAGTGGCAAACTATTAGGAATTCCTGTGCTAAGACCTATCATTGATGTGTCTTTTGTCTTTGATGAGTTTATACAATACCCCCCCCCCATTTTCAGGCAAAGCTTAGTCGTCCATTTGTTGTATTTGACTGTAACGTTACAGTATATAGATACAGTAATAACGTGTTTGGTATAGGATTTACCTTACTCAAAAATCTAAGATAATATGTTGAATAGCAAGCGTACTGTATAGAATTGGTCAAGAATTTTATATAAGAATTTGTGAACTGATATGAAAGTCGTCTACCATGTGTAGTCTCTACCAGACTAACTGCGCGGGCTATAATAGGGAGATATTTGCCAGGGGAGTCTGGCCGCCTTGAGGTTGACTGGCCGCGCTGTTTAAACTAACCCTCCCGCGGACCGACTCTACTGGCCAGCTATTCCCTTCTTTTGCCGAATTCTACGATCCGTACCCCCGTAGGAAGGCCTGGTGGAGGCTATACCATGTGTACCTTTTTACTAGTCTTTTGTAGGTGGGTGATGTACTTACCGTCACCAGACAGGTACACCTTGCCGTCTGAATCCTTGGCAGCAGGGCTTTTTCCTACGAGTCTTCCATCTGCACCAACAAGAAACCAATGATAGGAATTTTCAGCACACAAGTAAAATTACGCTATCTTTGTGTACTCGTTACGTTTTTGAATGTTTCCGCGATGAACATAATTTACATGCTAGGAAATATGATTTTGAATCACAACAAAACAAATTTTAAACAAGAAATCGGAGATTTCAGACTTCCAAGAATTACGAAATCCTCGGCGGCTTCCTGAATTCCCCCATGTCCACCTCTTATTCCAGAAGCACAATATTAATGTATCTGTATCAGTATCTGTATAGCCGGTATAACCGCCCTTTGGCGTAACACACCAGCTTCGCAGGCACACGGGGCGGCGGCAGCTGTCTACATTACAAAACAAATTTTAAACAAGAAATCGGAGATTTCAGACTTCCAAGAATTACGAAATCCTCGGCGGCTTCCTGAATTCCCCCAATTCCTAACCGAACGACCTGTTACACCTAACCTTTGAAAGTCTAACTCTAAACATTGTTTAAAACTATCTAGTGACGATACCTCTACTGTACTTGGTGGCAGCGATTTCCACTCTACGATAGTTCTAGGAAAACTTGAGTTTTTCAACACGTCAATCCTTGGTTGATAGCTCTGGTACTTGAAGGCATGACTATTTCTTGTTCTTTTCTGGGATGGTACCAGGTACATGCTGATACTAGGTAAATGTTCAACCAGTTTACGACAGTTAAATTGTCCTGTAAGTCAACCTACCACACACAATATAGTGTATGTTATGACGTACCTGTATGGCTTACTTTGGGTGACTTTTCTCTGTGACCAATTTCGGCCTTCCCTTCGTGAGTCACCTGGCGAGACTGATCCTCCGCTTCGCTCATCGCTTGTTTAGTAACCGTACCAAGGCAGGGCTGAGTCCAAAATGGTCAGGCCAACGCTTAAATAATGAAACGCCGTTTACAACACTTTGTAGATAAAGTTAGTAAGAATAATGTCTCTTGGGTTTTGAAATAACAAATGACGGATGACCGACGTACACTGTACTGGTTAAAACAGTTATACCGTTGAGCCGGGCACACAGTACTTTCCGTGACTGACTTGCCTAGACTGATCAGGTACAATCTAAGGCTAAGGCATCCGTTTCCTTGGAAATTTTGTGTTATATGTTTTTTTTTTTATTATGGCAATGTAGATCTATGTCAATCATCTGCCTTGGTTTTAAGGCATGAAATGTACGGGATTTTACGGAATGTCTTTGAGTGAAAACATGAAAGAGACGCCATGAAAAAGACTACAAAAACTTTGGTTATAAAATCAAAAGCCAAACATGGTTTGGTATGATTTCAGTTTTAAGACCAAAGACTACATGTTTAAGCACTTCAGAACAAAACCATTTTCTCTGAGAAGCCGTTTTATTTTGATGATAACTGTGACTTTCATCATTGGTAGTTTGTCTGCGCACAAAAACCGTACCAGTGTGTGAAAAAATGGTTTCGGCGGTTTCGGATATACACATACAGTAAAAAATATTTTCTCACATTGACAAAGTACGTTATGCGTGTTAAAACACTTGTGTTACAGTAACAATCCATCCTTCCTTCCTTCCGAACATTAAAGAACAGCTACAAAAACAGCCTCCGAATGTCTTTCAAAAACAATTGGTAGTGATGATGACTACGCATTCTTTGTTGAAAATTTAATACCAAAAGATACTGAGATATAATATTTGCATGCAGATCAGCTTGACAAAACCGACAATAACAAAAGCTCACTGTAAATTATAATAACATGAAAGGAGTTTTTTCAACGACAGTAAATATCCTGAGAACTTGGTAATCATATGGCCCCATCTAAAGTTGTCTCACAGCATGATTGTCTAGGCATATGCATTTACGTCTCTAAAACGACGTCACTTTGTTTTTCAAACCAAACCAAACCAAACCAAACCAAACCAAACCAAACCAAACCAAAACAGAACATTGATCTTTGGTTGACGTTTAGATATTGCTACATGGTGTTACACACAAGTATTGCTAAGTAACATTATTTGATTTTTGCAAACTCTTCCAAAAGGATCTTCAGAAATCCCTAGATGTTTACTCTCCGATCGCGATTGACTTAATTCATATGGGCCATCACTCGAGATCTTTTAATTGCAATCAGATACAGATTCATGTTCATATACATATTTATGTACACATACAGATTCATGTTCAGATATACAGATTTTTCAAAGTATGCTGACCGTGTCAGTCCCTACACCTGAGTGAGGAGGGTTGACACGGTGGCCTTCGCGTGGATAACAGGTTGCGAATCTTTTACGAACTGACTTAATTTACGATCCACTAAAAAGGTAACATTTCCAAAGCCCGAAATAGTCTAGCCCAACAAAATAATGCTCTGTTTATTCTTACTCAAACACATTCATATTATAGGCAACTTGCATATTTAATGTTGGGATTGTATATTTCGTCAGTGTTCATAAACAATAGGACTGCCAAACTCACTGTGTGCATGTATGTAACTTGGGGAGGAACAGTGTGGTAGATGTCAATTATGCAAATGTTTTTAATTTGCATAATAAACGTAAGTTCCTGAAGTTTGATCCAAATCTCTCGAGGTACTGGTATGCTGTTCTCTCTCTCTGACTCTCTCTCTCTCTCTCTCTCACACACACACACCAAAAAATAAAATATAACGAAAACATAACCTTTTTGGCGAAGGTGACAAGGCAATATCTTTAGATAACTTTTCAGACCAGACGAAACCACGTTAAGTAAGCCCCTTTATATTACCGAGTTTATTTAACCTTGGGGAAGGAGGAAAAGAATCATTGAGCACAATGTACTTCCACTTGTAAAATCTACATTAAGGGATTTGGCATGATTTTAGTGGTTCTTTAGAGTTCTTTTCCAGCGCATACTTGTAACAGGAATACCTACATAGTGCATTCTGATGCTGAGTCAATGTAAAAAAATCACAGATTTACACTAAATCACAAATATATGCTCTGTAGATAGGTTGTATTTTTTCTTTTGCTTTATAGTACCATATTCTACAAATCGAATACAAAAAGTGGTGCTGCTAAACCCTTCTCATTTATACTTATAACTGCAAAACTTGTTACAAAGTAAATACTTAACATCCAACCAAAATCTAAGTTGTGAAACAGCAAGAGTGCCATCACTATTCTTCAAGCACACAGTGGTTTTTTAGTAGTTTGCACAAGAAACCCCTCCAATGTATGACCCCTAAGTGGTATATCATCTACACTCAACATATCTAGTCCAAATATCTGATACATACGAGACCAATAAAAAAGTATTGTTGTTCTGATCCCATTTTGTTCTAGCTCTCTATCACTATCTTTCCCATCATCTGTAAAATTTACAGTACACAAAGAGGCAATGTTCACCATGTTATATACTGCATGCACAGCACATCGGCAGAACGTACTGCGCCTGCGCAAAACCTGGATTTTCATGGTTTTCGCTGGATGTTTGGTCAACGTTACATCAGAATTTTGCCTGTTGCAGACGATATCTTTTCTCTCACAACATTTGAAAACTACAGACAGGCTGTCAACCTTATCTATGTGAACATGTCATTAAATGAGCTGTTCTGAAAGTACTGTGCACAATAAATTTCGGGTTTTGCGCAGGCGCAGTACGTTCTGCCGACGTGCTCTACACATGTACATGTAATCTGGGGGCTCACCCTTCTAATAAGGCTGTATAAACTCTTGTATTTTACTGTTGTTAGTTCTGGCAGCCACAGTCTATATATTGTCTTCAGTCCTGTATGAATTTCAGTATTACTTTACCCATGGTTAGTTATGTGTGTGTGTGTTTCTCACCACAAACCAGTATGAGTATACAATGCGCACTGATACAAGAAGGGGTGAAGTCTGCCAAAGATGGGGGTATACCGGTAGTCATACAATTTTGCAATAGATACATGTAGAAGCTGGGCAACTGTTTAACCAGTAACAGCCATTTCCCTGGAGATAGTTTGGGAGGTCTGGTTCCAATACAAAACTTAAGAACATCACCTATTCAGTGCTTGCACTCGTATGACTAGGACATGAATGTTGGCTGTCATGAGGGATGGTCAAACTGGAATGTTGCCATGTAAATTTGAACTAATGTAATGATGACATAAACAAATGCAAATTTATATGCATCTTAAAGGCATCCAATACAATTTCAGGGTGGGAATACACAAAATATTCTGGATGAGGAAATCTGCCTGATGTTGACATTTACTGCCATTTCTTAGCACATTTTTGTCGTCATTTCATACCTGAAGCATTTAAGAAATAGCCCCAACACAAGATATGTGAGGTTTTGGTACCACCATTTAAGTAGCTAGAACCAATTTACGATACAAAACAAGGAACCGTTTTCCGCCAGCGACATCGCATTTTTGCTTCAGATATGAGTATGCTATGGAATAGGATTGATTCAACTTACTACATTAAAACAATGACCAGAAAATTGACTTCAAAATCCAGTTCTACTTCCCTGAAATTGCTTTAGGTGCCCTTATGGATCAACCACCCAGAACAGTGGCTGTAAAGTCATGTGCAGACTTCCCATACAAACATTACTGCAACCAGCACGTCGGCAGAACGTACTGCGCCTGCGCAAACCCCTGATTTTTCATGTTTTTCGTTATATGTTTGGTCAACGTTGCATCAAAATTTTGCCTGCTGCAGACCATATCTTTTCCTTTACAACATCTGAAAACTACAGACAGGCTGTCAACCTTATATGCTCTAATACGACCTTATATGAGACGTTCTGCCAAAGTGCTATGCACAATACATTACGGGTTTCGCACAGGTGCAGTACGTTCTGCCGACGTGCTACTGCAACCTAGATTTCAGCGGGATTGTACATCCTGTGGTGGTTGTTCTATAGCCCGTAGATCTTGAGTGAGCGGTCCATGCTGGTGGAGGCCAGGAAGGAGGCGTGGTTGCCAAACTTGATGGAGGTGACGGGCGCCGTGTGTTCCTTCATCACCACCAGCTCCTGCCACTGTTTACACAGGTACACCCTGTGGGGCACGACAAAACATGCATGAAGAACAAATAGTAAACAATACTGCGAAAATCAATTACTGGTCCGAAATACCGAATCACTAAGTACCGGTACTGTACCGATATGAAGTTACACTACCCTAAGTGGCCTTGTGTTTATTTTATTTGTTTATTTGTTCTTTGCACATAAAGAAATAACATAATAAAACAATACAATAATGACAATAACAAACATGCAGGGGAGGCCTGAAACCTTAAAAGGCTTATCTAGGGCCTACCCTAAGCAAAATATAGATATAATGCTGTTACAAAATAACGCTGAATTAAACAAAATATAAATATAATGCTGTTACAAAATAACGCTAAATCAAACAGATAATGAAAATACAAAAGGATAGGAAACTAGTTTAGTATACATTCGAAATGAAGTAGGATAACTCAGTTGTGAAATTTATGATGGTACATATGTAGAGGGATAATGAGATAATTATAATAATACTAACGATGATAATAATGAGAATAATTACAATAATTGACAATAATTTGTGCTACACAAAGGCGACCAAAGTCACATCAAGAGGAAGCGTACCATGTAGATAATACATAACAGATAAAGATTCTCAGACTGTCAATTTTATTACTGTTTCTGTCGCATTCGAAGAAGTTCAGAAGAACATATGTTAATTTGTCAAATTGTTCAGGAAGGGGTACAGGTATGGATCCTAAATCCGCACTGAACTAATTCTATTGATGACATCCCCTGGACACCTCAGGAACAAAAATAAAGTGAGTTCTGGAACAAAAATAAAGTGAGTTCAGGAAGAAAAATAAAGTGAGTTCAGGAACAAATATAAAGTGGGTTCAGGAGGTAGGTACCTGTCGAATTGTTCAGGTACAGATTCAGGTCCAGACCTGTACTTAAACCCCTGTACATGTACCTGTACCTGTACCTAAAATTTGTAGTACAGTACAGTACAGCACAGCTCTACTGATAAGTCATGTGTGATACACAAAATAACATCAGTGACTGACCTGATATCACTTCCTGCCACTGCCAGATAAGTACCACTCTGGTCAAAACACAGCGACTTGATCTGTGGAGGGAAAACACAGTCTGTCAGCAACTATGTAATATGTTTACCTTAGCAGAAGGAAACATTGTTTTTGCTCCCTTTCTTCTTCTTCTCCAAACAAATAAAGTCAATGACCTGGACCAGACCACTGTCACCATGGTAACTGGTGCTGCAGCAGACACCCTGTGGTGTTGGGTTACATGATGTAGGAAGTTGCAGAACACAGTTGGGGAGACTGGTCACTATATTTATGACTGTGAATCGAGCAAGAATAAACAGAGCAGTTGTTTGTTGGTCTAGTCCACATGAAGGTAAACATTGTGCACTTGCTTTGTAAATGTTTAAGTTTCTAGTTGTTACTATGACTGCTTGGTGGCTTTGCCACAAGTTGAACAGTGGAAATGAAAATTGGGCAAAGAATGCTCACCTGCAAACCCATTTTATGTGCAGAAAAAGTACACACACATGTATTTTGGACCCCAAAAATGTCAAGCCCTATGTTGTAGGGTTGCAACTTGCAACAGTAAACTAGTTTTAGATTTCTATCTTTAAAATGAGAAGATATTTCAATGAGCTATTTTAATTGGACTACAGACCTCTTTACACTACTTTCCCAACTTCACTTACTTTAATAGGTGAAAACGAGTACCTAGCTTACGTTAGGGACGTCCCTTGGATAGGACGTTAAATGGGGAGATCCACACCCCACGCATGTTAAAGAACCCACCACACCTTTCGAAAAAGAGTAGGGGCATGCCCCGGTGTGCGATGGTCCAGATATTACTGCCTGAAAGTTGGTGATTCACTATGGACTCCAGGAAGAATAGTGTGAAATTTACACTAATGGAGATCCTAATAAAACAAACAAACAAACAAACAAACCTCGTATCTGTCCTCGTAACGCTCATCCAGGGCGATCGTCTTGAAGTTCTTGAGTTTCCTGAGATCCCAGAGCTTGACCATGGAGTCATCCGCAGCAGTAGCCAGGTAGTAGCCGTTCTCTGAGAAGGCGATGGCAGTGATGGGACCAGAGTGTCCTGAAAATCAGGAAAAAAACATGGCAATCAAAGACAGCAGACTTCACCCCCTTACAGTGGTACTATTTTGTAACATTTTTGCACCAAAAATTGAAATATATTAATCAAAAAACCTTTGTAAGATTGTAATTTACTTCCACCTTTCAACATATTTGTGTAATTATCTCACATTTCTGACATTTATAGTTGGCGCTAAAACAGCCCACACGAGGCGCACTCAGTTTGTGGTACTAGTACCACCACAAACTACCAGAATGTAAACAAACATGGCTGACAGCTGTGTTTCCAACTTTTAAATACAGTCATAAGGCATCATATTTTGACACCTCCACTTCCTGAATGGCACTTTTATTTGCAATGGAGTAGGGTTGATTCAACTTACTTTGTAAAGAAACGGTCAGAAAATTTACTTTTAGCACCGTCCTAATCTTACGTAATGAAGCTTGAACCATAGTGCTTTGCAACCTTCAAGTCCCACAGACAAAACTAGCAGAACTGTTTATGTAACACTACATTGCATGAATTGGGAATCAATTAGAAACACATATTTAACCTTTGCCAAATACTTAGAAATGTTTCAACATGAAGCATAGCAAAGATCCTGACTTTCAAATAAGAATCTGAATATCAAGCAGAATATGTGAACACACTATACAATGTAAATGGTGCCTCCTTGTGCTTGTACCAAAGCAGTAGACAGCTTACCTTCAACTAAATGTGAAAGATTGTGTCTATAGGATTGATAATTCTACTTTTTGTACACTTATAGGTAAAGATAAGGTAAAGGTAGTCCCATAGTCTTCTTGGGTTGTTGATCCACTGTGTCTAGGGCACGGTATTGGAAGGCGGAGCCCATCCCTCTCCTTCCACCGCCTTTTACCTCCCCAACCGAAGTCAGGTACCCATTTTACACCTGGGTGGAGTGAGGAAAGTCGTGCAAAGTGCCTTTCCAAAGGACACAATGTCTAGCCAGGAATACCAGGGATAGAACCCGCAACCTCTCGATCTCGTGTCCGCTAGCCTTGCCAAGCGGCCATTTGACTCCACCGACATGTTCTCTTTGAAAATGAAGCAAACCTTCTGGTACCAGTGAAAACACAGGATTTGGGCAAAGTCCTGTGTCACTTGAAGTAACCTGTCCTAGTGGAAATGTGAAACTTGGTGATGTCCAAAGTCTGTACCTGGGAAGTTAGCGACGTTGGTTCTCTCCTTCAGGTCCCAGATCTTGACCTGACTGTCGTCTGTCCCCGTGCCGAAGATCAGGCCGTCAGGATGGAACTGGGCACAGGTCAGCGCTAGGGAAGGGATGGACAGGGCTCAGTGAAAACTTACTGGGTCATTAACATAATATATTCACATAAAAGTAATATGTGTTTTTTTTCAGTTTATGAGTCACTCATGCAAAATTTTAATGTGATTTGATCAATTTCAAATGTATACCTTAGTCAAAAAATATGACTATATCAATATTTGATCTTATTCTATTCCAGTTTCAAGTGTTTTATGCAATAGAGACCTCAAAGTGCAGGCAAAGCTGGGAGGGTTGCACAAGAGCAGTAGCCCAGATGTAGGACAAATGGACAAACTTCAGACAAAGGAGAAACACAAATGCAATTTCGTTTCCTGCAAACAGTATACTGAATAAAACACTTGGTTGTTGAGAAAGAGTCTCTTTATTCAGTGACTAAGTACCAACCTGATGAAACTATTCAAGGACAGTATACTAAATACATCAAAAGAATTTTGTTTGCAAAAAAAAAAGAGACATTTTGCAGCATACAAGTAGTTATCAGAAGTATCCACAAAATACTTACACGTCTTACTGGACTCGTCTGTGACCTTGGTCAGCACACGCCCTGTCCTCACATCGGAGAAAGCCCAGAACTGAAACACAACCTCCGAATCAACAAAAAGCAAATATCCAATCTCCTAGCAGACGTTACAGTTGGGCTTCTTTTGGGGGTCTTCCTGCATACATACGTTTCTCTCCATCTTTCTTTGCTCCACCCCTTAACGGTGCACACACCAATTCTTCTGCGACAGGGGTCCGTGGTAGTGCGCGGTAAAAAAGTGACGAAAGGGTTTCGAGAGTTCACATTTCTCATAATCTGCTGCGAAATGGCATTATATTTAAGTACTAACATGGCTGAAAAGTATAAGAAGTGGTGTGTTTTGGGTGAAATTTGCTTTCGAATCCGAGGCTTACTTCCGGGTATCCCTTCGCCTTGAATGTGGCGGGGCGATTTGACCCAGATTTACGTTTCATGCGTTCCGTGGGTGCTCTTGCTATGCCTCGCGCGACGAGGTATTGCTAAAATCTCAGTGTTAGGATTTCCTTTATACTTTTCCTGATTACACACAAGGGTTTTCTCTTTCCAACAATATCAGTCGTTTGGGTAGCTAAATTATGGGTGATGGGCCAATTTTTCGCATGATTTTTCATATGAAAATCCTTTTCCCCCCTAAAATTTATCAAAATTTGAAAGGTTAAAGAAAGTGAAATTCTGTTGTTCTTGTAGCTAGAGGGATATCCTTCATTCCCATACACAGTGTTTTTTCTTCAGAATTATTTCCTGAAAGAGACGGTTGCTAAACTTGAGGGTGTGCAGAATCGAATTGAGTCCCAAAATAAACTGGGGTGTGCCCCCTTAACCCCTAACCCTACATCTGCCCCCAAATGGAATCTGCAAAGCCTGTCAAATCTAACAGTAAACTCTTTGTAACAAATTACCGTCAAATATCAAGTATGTAGTTTCTAGATTATATAAATTGTCTATATTGTTCACATCTAAATTCTAACCTTACTGACATTCACCAAACAGCTGATTAAGCAAATATCACAAGACTAAGTACGGCTGCATACATGTACATCAGGAATGCTTTTTGTACAACTGAGAAATATTAATTGACCAGAAATTGACCATCAGTAATCATACAATTACCGCATTTAAGGGGAAACCCTACGTAGACCTTTTGGGTCTCTGTTTTCTCCGGCACATTCTTATCATTTACTACAAATTGACATGTTCTTGCAGCCTTCTCAAAACAAGACGGCCAAAATCGCCGCCTACTGAAATTTTTGGGCCACCTACTTTCGTGCAAATTTTAAGAAAAATATTGTGGTCTCCGTTACATTTACTTAGAAACGCCACTGGCTCACTTCGTTTGTTAAAGGAAACCGTCGGAAAATATTTCATTCATTACTTTCCCTTGGCCAATAGTCCCCAAAATCGATTTCTCATCTTGTTTACATTAGTCCGCCATAGTATTTACACTTCGCGAAGTTCGCGCCGTACCGCTCTGTCTCCAACGCGGAGGCGCCGCCATTTTTGTGTCACATCCGGGCCCTTTTCATGCCTGACGTCACGCCATAAACACGTGACCTACATTTCGCGCAAAAAAAACAACAACAACAACAGACGAAACTTCGCCAGCACGACAAAACACAACCGGTAACACTCCACTCCCTCAGTACGTGTACAGTCTTGTAAACTAATGCCTGGAGTAATTTTTCCGCTAAAACTTAGGTCAGGTGATTTCAAGCCTGACGTCATGCATATACTTATCTGGTGAAAAGTGCCCGGATGTAGCCAAAACATGGCTGCGCCGTACGGCGCGAACTTCAAACCTTCCCAAGTGCAAATACTATGGCGGACTAATGTAAATAAGGTGAGAATCGATTTTGGGGACTATTGGCCAAAGGAAAATAATGAATAAAAGATTTTCCGATGGTTTCCTTTAAACTTCAGACAATTTTCTGCTAGCTTTCTGGATCATAATAAACAAATCTTACCTGGTCCTCCGAGGCAGAGAGTAGGAAGTCTCCTGTGGCATGAAGTGAGATGCCGGTCACAGCGCCATCATGTGCCTGGATGATGTTACTGCACTGTCCACTAGGCACCCCCCACACTCGGATGGTAGAGTCCGGTGATGCTGTGAACACCACGTTCTATAGAAAGACAATTAATTAGTCAACTCCCAGACTCTCAACTAAAAACAAAAACAGTTATCCCACAAACTATGGCACATTTCATCATTATGCAGGTAGCTGTTTGAATACTTTTAGTATGCAAATGTACGTCACAGATCCACCATTACAAAACTAAGAACCAGTTGTCACAAATTGCGAATCGAATCAGGAAGACATAGCCGCACTCTTCTAGAGCAAAGAATCTGCCAATTCTGTAACTTAGGGAAAGTAGAAGACGAGATACATTTTATTGTAGATTGTCCTTTGTATGTTAGCGATAGAAACATTCTTTTCAGATATGTGTTAAGTAAATTCCCCCACTTTAGATACTTGAATAGTAAAGAGAAATTTATTTTCCTTATAGCCTTCGACAAACCAATTCTTATTAATCATACAGCCTCCTATATTTCTACTATTTTTAAGAAGCGAGAGGAAGTCGAAAGTGTATATTAGGTGTTTATATATACATGTTTATGTATATAACTGTTAACATGTGACCTGTATTTAGCCCAGTGGGGCAAAAATGTACAATAAAGGTCTTTATTCATTCATTCATTCATCATTGATAGCCATGTTTGTAAATCGACGCCCCCTACCTCTGAAGGATGGTACAGCACATTGTTGACCTTCTGTCGGTGACCTTTGAGGATGCAGACCACCTGTTCACTGTCCTTGTCGAACACAACCGCATTTTTGTCGGCGCCACCTGTGGGTTGCAACGGTATTGATGATGATTCAACACTTGCTCCGAAAACATAAAGACAGCTACTGCAGTGTACGGAATACTTTTTTGAGCCAGGTTGCCCAGTGGCAACCTAGGATGAAAGCTAGGTTGCCCATCAAAATTCCAGGTTGCCCCAAATTTAAACTCTTCTACATTGTGATTAACTTTGTTAGAATACAATGTGCATTTATACATTTCTGACACAGAGTTGTTTCCCCTTACCTGAAGTGATGAGCTCTTACATGGGAACTTCTCAATAAACAGTTCCCATTATGATTATGAAAGAAAGGGGCATCCTTAACACAAAATTTAGGTAGTGCACTGAGCTACCTGGGTGTAAAAATAGGTTGCACCAAGCAAAATATGGTTGCACGGTGCAACTGGGCAACCTAGTATTTCGCACGCTGCAGGATTTAGATTAAAGGACAAGGAAAGTAATTTCAGTTTTGGTGCCTTTCAACACAAAATCCTGTTTGCAAAAGGTGATTCACTGGTTTATACCCGTCCCGTACACATTGGAGTGATATTTGACCCAAATCCATGTTCACGTTTGATGCCTGCCTATTCCACCAGACAGCCACGGTGACGTAACCTATCCACTTAATCTAATTTACTCTATAGTATATGTCTGTCTTTCGGATAAGATATGACAAATGTCGTGATTATAGAGGGACTGACATGCAGACAACAGCCTACTGAATTCTCTCTCAGTTTATTATTCGTCCTCTGGCTTCTCTTTATCCTTATCTTTTCGTGGAGATGTTCTTTTATGTACTAACGTTAACAAAGTAGTGATTTCATGGCCAGTTAATTAGATTAAATTGGACTACGTCACGATAGCCTCCTGGTGGAATAGGCAGTCATCAAACGTGAACATGGATTTGGGTCAAATGTCACCCCCATGTGTGCGGGACTGGTAGAAACCCATAAATCACCTTTTGCAAATAGGATTTTGGGGTAAAAGGCACCAAAACTTAAATTAGTGTCTTTCTCCTTTAAAGGGGCATTATGTAATATTATTGTACCAAAAATTTAAATATTTTAATTGAAAAAAATCTTCATGTGATTGTACTTTGCTTCCTCTTTTCAACATATTTGTGCAATTATCTCACATTTCTGATATTTATGGTTGGTGCTAAAACAGCCCACACGAGGCACACTCTGTTTGTGGCACCACCACAAACTACCAGTCAGAATGTAAACAAACATGGCTGACAGCTGTGCTTAGACAATCAGGGGTTTTCACATCCAACATTTCGGTGACCGCCTGTCACGTTTTTCAGGGCAACAGTGACTGGTTCTGATTGGTACTGCAGCTAGGTGTCGCTGCTGCAATATTACTTGTTCACCATGGATGTTATTGAAAGGGCTGTACTGGACGCTGCACACAGCCATACCACCAGACTTGGAGTGCTACCATCATCTCTCGAGATGGAAGGATGTCTACTACTACTACTACTATTGAAAGGGCTGAGCTGACCTGTGAGAATCTTGGACGTGTCTGCGGTGTGGATGTCCATCGACAGAATCCCTGGGATACTGGCACTGTGCAGACCCTATAGACACAGGGAAGGAAAGAAAATGATCTCGGTCCAGTTTTAACTCACTGAAGAGCTAATCTCCCACTGGTCGTGACAGAGAAGACAGAGGCTATGTACGGTATTTACAGGTTCATTGTACCAGGGAAATTCCCTCAGCTCTTACAAGCACAATGAACAGAGGACTGCAACTTGACAACCCGTCCTAAGGACTGCGACCCTTTTCTAGTAGTGTGCATGTCGGGTGAGTGACAACAGCCAGGATTCAAACTCCCAACTTTATAGTCCTGATGAGGCAGGGTTGCTAAAGGGGCCGTCACATTGTGCGAAAATGGATTGGTTAATGAGTCGGCAAGCTCTAAACGACATTTACAGCAGTAGTACGCCCAAATTTTCGTACTAGACTATGCAGGGTCGGTAACTAGACTATGCACGCTACTGATACTGACACAGGGACATTACACATCACATGTTGTATCATTGGAACAAAGGGGAATACAGTAGGCAGCTTACCGGATGTGATGCCTGTTGTTTGAAGTTGGACAAGCTTTCTGCTGGCATCAGTGCTTCTGGTACCTTCTTACCACGCTTCTTACGCTCCGCGGTCAGCACGGCCGCCTTGTCTTGGAGCTAAGAAGAAAATAGAAAAAGACTGATGTACAAGGCAGGGCAGTTCTATTAGTAACATCATAGACCACACTCATGCTGGTGACTATGTAAAATTTCTGAACGCAACTGTGAACCCTTCAAACAAACTTATCTCAAATCTACAGCCCCTGCAGCTGTATATGGACAGATATGGCCTCACACTGCTGAACTCCCCCCAGCCATGGTTAGGAGTAGGTCGGGAGCAAGGTCGGCTGTGGTTGGCTGGTGTTTGGCCAGGTCAGCTACTCTTTGGCTGCACCAGCTGAACGTTTCAAAATGTTTAAAACATTTGGATGCGGATGGGAGGTTGGGCCATGGTCGGTTGGTGGTTGGCAGTCAAATTTGACTCAAATTTAACTCAAATTTGATTCGAATCGTATCGAAATGTAGGCATGCACTCCGGTTAGAAGTGCTCCTGAACTGGTGTTCTGGGGTAAGGTTGGAGGCTAGGAAGGTTCAGGTATGAAATGATGATGAAAATTTGCTAAGAAATGGCAGTACATGTCAATATCAGACGTCCTGAATATTTTTTGCCTTTAAGTTTAAGCCCTACCTTCTGTATGATCTCCTCTGTCATGCCCTCCTCGCCCGGCTCTGCAGCCATCTCCATGGGTTCTGCAGCAGCTGCAGGCTGGGCCACTGCAGGGACTGACGGGGCGGGGACGGCAATCCCTGCCTGGGGCTTCAGCGTGGCCAGGGCCTCACGCGCAGCCGTCACCTCCTTAGTCAGACGTGCGATCACGCGACATGCCGCGTCATGTTGGTACAGGGCGTGAGACAACTCTAATAACAAGAAAAACAGATGTAAGTTGCATCTTGTTACAAATTACACAATACAGCTGGTTCTACAACAGGCTGCATATAACAAAACTAAGGGCAGTATGTTGAAGCACGTCGGTAGAACATACTGCACTTGCGTGAAACCCGCAATGTACTGTGAGAAGCACTTCGTTTTGTCTAAGGTCGTATTCACACATTTAAGGATGACATTCTGTCTATAGTTTTCAAATGTGTTGTCGCAGAAGATACCGTCTGCAACAGGCGAAATTCTGGTGCAACGTTGACCAGACATCCAACGAAATCCGTGAAAAATCCAGGTTTGGCGCAGGCGCAGTTCGTCCTGCATGTTATGTGCTGAGGTTCTGTATGTAGATCTCGTCCTAAGGACTGTGACCCTTTCCAGCATCATGAAGCCGGGATTCGAACTACCAACCTCTTGGTCCAGAGGCAGGGTCACAAACCACGGGACTATGTACGCCACTACTAGAAACAAACTCCCTCCCGTTGTGAAGAATGTAAAGGTATGGCTTGCAGGGGTTTTTCTAAACCAGGGAATAAGAGCGCTGCTCCCTCATAAAGTGAGCCAGCTCCCTTTTCAGATTGAACATTCTAGCATTACAAACTGTGTTACTCTTGTAAAAATTTGCATCACTCCCTTGCCAAGCTAGTGATCTGCTTCCTCATGCAGCTTTTTTCTAGAAAAACCCCTGGCTTGTACCTTGGCGAGTAGTCTGGAGCTGCTGCCTGAGTGTGAAACTGTGCAGCATGCAGGCGTCCCACTCATCCTGTAAGGCCTTCAGGATGGCTGGGATACTGGTGGCCGACGGGGGGCGCGGCTTCACCGTCGGTTGTACTAGAAATAAAGGCATACATGTAGAAGTACTGTGCTAATCTGCATGAACTTCAAACTACAAATCAAACAGGAAATCTGTTGAGAATGGAGAGTTTAAACATGTTATATCTAAACAGGGATTGTGTCATGAGTGCTCTTGAAGTTCGGGAGGTTGCTTTGCAGAGCATCAAACTCCCAACCTTGTTGAGTTGTGACTCAGGAACACAAACACAGACAAAGTTAACCAAAAATAATACAATTGACATACATGTACTCTACTCCACTGAGGTGAAAAAATGAGCTGCTAAGTGACTGACCAATCAGAACTCACCTTTTATCTCTACCAGTTGCTCCACACTGAGTGGCTCTCCGTTCATCGGATCTGTTCCATTCTCCGAGATAAACTTCTCGATCAGCCGCCGCTCGAACACGTGCCCGGAGATGGGCGACACCACGGGGTGCTCCGGAACTTCGTTGGAAACTTTGGACAGAAAATAATAATATTTTTTTTAAAAGTTGGATGACAAGAAGCCTGACATCTTGTGAGGCTGCTAGAGTAAAACTAGCATCCCATTTGTGACAAACTCACAGAAAGCAGTCATTTTCGTGGCATTTTGTGTTATTTTGCCACAAAGAGGACACTAGTTTTACTCTAGCAGCCTCAACAAACATGTAAACAACACGGCAGCCCAGTTGTGTGGATAGTATGATACGTCAAAATTGGCCGCATTGTGAAGTATTTCGGAGGGATCTGAACATCGCCAACCCGGCCAACGCTGAGGTAAAATTGCAGGGAAGCTCGGGACGCCCAGAAACCGGGACGATCATCGCAGATTCACACAGCCAACAGGAAAAGTCTGGTCCGGTCAATGGATCTTTCCACAACTCTTGTGAGGGCATATATAAGACTACCAACAAAATACGCCTCATTCAAGAGTCACCATGGCTAGAACATAAACATGCAAATTATTACAAGTTTTACTCATAATTTAAAAATTTGCTTTCTTGTCAGATAATGCAAGTGGATAAAAGGAACCAAAGAACAAAGGATACATAACGTTATAGTTTGTGACAAAGATTAAAGAGGTTATATTTATACAATGACATTTTTTCGGTGAATTAGATACAAATTATGATAATTTGGTTTAGGAGACCACGATTGGCGAAAAATTGAAGAAGTGACAACAACAACAACAATTTAAAATTACCTCCGGGTCGGGCAAAAATCCTAGGTCCCTCAGGGTTAGATTTAGAAATCTGAGTTACTGTTAGAACCCAACCTAGGATTTTGTGTAACAAATTGTCAAATTTGTGGTCTGAGTTGACAGAATAGGGTCCGACTGTCGCATGTGTGAGGCAAGAATTGCCGGGAAACTGCGGGAAGCTAGTGACACCCAGAAAACAGGGCCAAACTGAATCAGCCCAGTGCAGTATGCAAAAACACCGGGTCTAGCCTAGTATGCATCTTTCCACGATTCTAGTATAGGGCCAGGTATATGGTGTACAACAATGCGGCGCCTGTTGAGTCGCCATGGCCGTAACAACGTGATTCCGACGTGACCAAACCAACGTCGGGGTCTACATCAAATACTCCGACATCGTTGTACATATTGCACTCAGAAGTGCTATGTAATACACAGACTATCAGCCACCTTGCTATATTACTTGGAAGAGATGTATTATTGAGAAAAATGGACGCAAAATTGATAAAAGTGTGAGACTTACTTGAACAAATGAGCGCCATGATGCTTGGTGCTTACGCCAACTGCCTGATGGGAAGGATGAACTATTCCATATTGGCAACATTGTGGGGGGAAAACGTAGAAAATAGATATATTTTCATATCATCAAGATGTTGTATAAAAAATATAGTGTAGGAAAAAGTTTAACAAATGATATTATCATATAGCGTTGAACTATCAATTAATTAGTCAAATCTAAAATCTAACTTTAAAGAAAGGTACACAGACAGACCCCTATATCATTAGAGAAGTGACCCTATGTTTGAAGGGCTGTTCTATGACAATTGTGGGGGTAACTTTTGAGAGTGATATATTTGTGTAATTTTAACGATACTTTTAGAGCATAAGATATTATGCCAAAGTAAAACAGTTTATTTATTAAAATATTGCTAACTTTTATTGTGTAAAATATTAATTTTTCAAATGAAATTAATGTCTATTTATAATACAAGAAATACAATGACCCCTGTATTGATGTGTGCCCATCCATGCCCTGCTGTTTCCGGTTAAAAAGTTCGTGGGCGGACAGGTACAGGTACAGGTAACGTTCCAGTCTGTACAGGTGACCATGCGGACGTGCCTGTTGTTTCTAGCCGTCTGTCTGGCCGTGCTGGCCCGGCAGACACGGGCTGATGCTGAATATCACAGCGCCAGGATAGAGGTAAGGTCCAGAATAAATTTATAACGTTACGCACTTGAGGACACGCAGGTGAGAAACATGTGTTTGTTCTGCCAGGCATGTGGTGTGGCCACGTCCTCAAAAAAGGTGTCCGTTTAACTTTCACCCACGATCCACTGGGGCATCATGTTTGTGCATACTAGTATTGGAATTACCACTATTATTAGATTGATATTGATTTTAATATATTTATAACGTACTCAGTACCTTCACGTTTTCATAATAATTTTAAAAGTTACAGTAATCCACATAATTTGCTAACTTGGACTAGAGGCTGAACTTTAACATGGTTGGTATGTGGGGAGAACTTATCTGATCAAAAAACATTTGTGAACACCCCCCACTGCACAAATTCCTACGTAGACATTCTTTCAAAACAAGGCTTGACAGGCACATGGAGCACCACCCGGTTTTGTATGACTTTAAGATCCTGGACCACCCACAGAAACCCACAATGACAGTCAGCTAGAGGGGAAGTCAACAGGAGCGGCCTCAACTGGACTGACGTCCTACTTGGCCGAAGATTCTACTCTACTCTAAGACATAATTTTGTACAACATTACAAGGAGGTCCAATCAGATCCTTTTTGGTAGCTGCAAGACTAGTCAGTATCAAATTGGCAAGACAGTATCATTGGCAGGGCAGTATCCAATATACTGTTTGCCTAGCAAAAAAAAGGATACCAACGCCTAAAAACATGTCAAAAATAAGGCGTCAAGCCTAAACCTCTGCTTGGAGAGTAGGGGAAACTTGAACCTCTTTGAACATACCTTGAGAATACCTTGAGAAACCCTCAGTGTAGAAGGCTGCTAGCCTGTAGTCACACTCTCCTCACTCTTGGAATTTTCTCTTGCTCCAACAGTCATCCAATTTCGTCTTAAAACTGTTCACACTTTCAGCCTTCACAACTGTACTAGGTAAGGAGTTCCAAGGTTGAACAGTCCTAACTGCAAAGGACTGGCGTCTCAATGTTGTTTTGGCAATTGGCACCTTAAGCTTTAAAGTGTGCCCTCTGGCATCATGTATCAGAACATCTAAGAGTTTGAAGATTTCACAGCAGGTCATCACGTTACAACAAAAATATCCGTCCGAACAAGATGACTCTTTTTTGTGTTATATTTCAGAGCTGCAGTGGATGACGCTTGAACAAGCTCCCAAAGGTGGGCAAAAATGCAACAAACTTTTTTTCAAGTTTAACCAAAGAAGTTTAAACCTCCTTGGTTTAACTCAGTGTTCTAGCCAGGTTGGAATTTTTTTCTCTGTCATCTGTTTGACGTAATATCATGTTGAGCACCAATCACTCAACAAGATCCCCCCGGGAAAATGTTGAAATTTTGACCCTCTGAAACGCTTTTTGAGAGGCAAATTTTGCTGTTAGACAAAGCTTAGTTTAATGACATTTCTTTCCATATCTTTACATGCCAATTTCTTCTAATCAAAGATGACGGATTGGGCAAAATTTTTGAGTGGCGAAATTCCTTCAAATGACAGAAAGACAGACGCTGGTTAGAAGCTGAACGCTGGTTTAACTAGAACAAGCTTCTAGATACTCAACTACAAGCCGTATTTATTGTTGTGTGAATGACATAAAGATGGGTATGTAACAATAGTAACATGTTGATGACTTGGGTGAAGGATATATCCTGTTGGCATTGATTATTTCTGTCTCCGCCACTGCTGTGTACACAGCTACAAACTGCCCATACAGGACCTGCCACATCATCATGTTGGGAGGGACCTGCAAAATAGATCTACTACTGTAATTCACGATTTTTTGGCAGCACTTTTATGTTCACAGTTTTTGCGGTTACTTCTGTACCGCGAACTTATCATTTTCGTAAACAAATAATTTGCCGACTTTTTTTTTCTGCACCTGCCACCACCATGAACATACATGTGTATACAAGTAGTCCATTTTTCTCAGACCACAAACCTTTGCTATTTATTTGCTGTGAATTACAGTACTAAAGTCAGGAACCATACAGATTTATCAGGACTTTAAATATGATGTAAACTTTATATTACATGTATGTCTGACCCTTACGTCTTCCCTGATGACCTCAAGTCAATGCAATGAAAAGCGGTCCTGCCGGCCGATTTGAGCATCTCATGAATAAAGAAATTTGGTTCAAACAAACAATTTGACTCATTTGCACCACTAAAGAAAAAGCGGGCTGTTCAGTATCATAACTAGTACTGTTTGGTCTATCGTGATCTGTGTTTCTCTGTTTCTGATGTACGTCGTGTTTTAATCGTTTATGGATCCATCTTTCAGTTTCACACACAAAAAACAAAAAACATTTATACCATACTTATGAATCACTAAGTTTTTTCATGCTCGTAGCAAGGATTTTGCTTGGGTGGGTTCTTTTCACTACTATCTGAGGGACCAGCGAGTGCCAAAGGCACGAGCCGCGAGCACCCCCGGAATATTTTAAAAATAGAACCTTCTGAAATGGCATTTCCTGCATTTTGAGAGGATTTTTAAGGAGAAATTTCCTTTTTATTCAATGACAAATGAGCAGTTTTTCTTGGATTCCAGTCCTGCTGGTGATAGAAATCAGTCCGACTTAAAAAAAATCTTCAACATTAAGAAACAGACCTTTGAGTGTGTTGGTTTTTCCGAACCCCCCTGGCTACGGGCATGTTTCTTACAGTAATCTCTTCCCAAGCAAACATTGACTTGATCCTAAACAACAACGTACAGAAGTGGGTTTTGGTTCATGTTCATTAATTCCATTACCAACATATTGTTATCGCTAATTTGCGGTATACATTTCTTAATTTTGTTAAATCTAAGTTATGAGGCATTTTGAGAGGCAAATCATGGTGTTGAGAGTAATTGTCAGTGATTCTTATATTAGGATTTTTATATTTGTAGCCAAGATTTTTGTTGATTTTGTCCGTCAAGGTTGACGGATTGGGTTAAAAATTTTCCGTCACACGCCGCAAAGTTCCGGCAATTGACGGAAAAACAAGTGCTGGCTAGAGCCCTGGGTTACATACATGAAGGTACTATTGTACACTTAGTAAGGTATACATCATATTCTTGATTTTTAGTGTATCAGAAAAAGTACATTTCTTATACAATGTATTACTTGTTTAAAATTATAGAATTTCAGATGCAGTCTCAGATAAGGTTGATATAATTAGGTTTTGCTGACATTCTAGCTTCTTTTATGCTGTGCATCCATTTTTTCCTGTGTACCAGAATTTGTTGTTGTCTTTGTATATTAAACTTTGTTATATTTCCATGTACATGTATGTTTGTTACACTGCAGGTGAAGAGGTTCATCCATGAAGTGCTGCCTACCTTGTATCCTTTTACAAGAATCTTTAAGTGTTCGACATCAAGACTTAAGAAAATGTCAAGAGTTAAAAATTCTCATTTCTTTTAAGGTACAGGGAAGATTTTTAAGGTGTTGAGCATCATTCTATTGAGAAAAAAATCATGGTAGTCACCCTTTTCCCCTTTTAATTAACAGTGTATAGTATTTTATCACATCAATATATACAAAATGAATACATTATATAAAAAATATATACATGTACAAAATATATAAAATACAAATACACATGTACAAATATATCCTTGAGATGATTATATGCAGCACGTCAGCAAATTTTTGTACTATGCCTGCAAGATACCTGGATTCTTCACGGTTTTCGTTGGATATGTTTGGTCAACATCAGAATTTTGCCCATTGCAGACAATATGATCTTTTCCACCACAACCTTTAAAAACTATACATAGACAAGATGTCATCCTTAAATACGCAAATACGACCTTAGTTAAATGAGACGTTCTGACGAAATGCTATGCACAATACATTATGGGTTTTGCACAGGCACAGTACGTTCTGCTGACGTTCTATCAAAAATGCTACTTTTGGATGACCCTTTAATCTCGATTTCACACACATTTCACACACATTTTTCACATGGAACAGCTATTATTGACAATGGGAGGCACAGGGTTAAAATACTGGCCAAGACAGAATTGTTCAGAAATTTTGAATTCTTTAGAATAAGGTCAGGTCTATGAGGGATTGTTTCACTGTGACACTGTTTGGTCATTCTTTAACAAAGTACACCAGTCACCAAGTGGAGTTCAAGCCCATCGCTGGGAAGAGTCCTGTGCTGCTGTTGTTAGGTCAGGAGGGAGATGTGTTGGAGGTAAGGGAAGAGTCCTGTGCTACTGTTGTTAGGTCAGGAGGGAGATGTGCTACTGTTGTTAGGTCAGGATCCGGAGGGAGATGTGTTGGAGGTAAGGGAAGAGTCCTGTGCTACTGTTGTTAGGTCAGGAGGGAGATGTGTTGGAGGTAAGGGAAGAGTCCTGTGCTGTTGTTGTTAGGTCAGGAGGGAGATGTGTTGGAGGTAAGGGAAGAGTCCTGTGCTGCTGTTGTTAGGTCAGGAGGGAGATGTGTTGGAGGTAAGGGAAGAGTCCTGTGCTACTGTTGTTAGGTCAGGAGGGAGATGTGTTGGAGGTAAGGGAAGAGTCCTGTGCTACTGTTGTTAGGTCAGGAGGGAGATGTGTTGGAGGTAAGGGAAGAGTCCTGTGCTGCTGTTGTTAGGTCAGGAGGGAGATGTGTTGGAGGTAAGGGAAGAGTCCTGTGCTACTGTTGTTAGGTCAGGAGGGAGATGTGTTGGAGGTAAGTGCTGGGAAGAGTCCTGTGCTACTGTTGTTAGGTCAGGAGGGAGATGTGTTGGAGGTAAGGGAAGAGTCCTGTGCTGTTGTTGCTAGGTCAGGAGGGAGATGTGTTGGAGGTAAGGGAAGAGTCCTGTGCTGTTGTTGTTAGGTCAGGAGGGAGATGTGTTGGAGGTAAGGGAAGAGTCCTGTGCTACTGTTGTTAGGTCAGGAGGGAGATGTGTTGGAGGTATTAGAGGGAAGAGTCCTGTGCTACTGTTGTTAGGTCAGGAGGGAGATGTGTTGGAGGTAAGGGAAGACTCCTGTGCTGTTGTTGTAAGGTCAGGAGGGAGATGTGTTGGAGGTAAGGGAAGAGTCCTGTGCTGTTGTTGTTAGGTCAGGAGGGAGATGTGTTGGAGGTAAGGGAAGAGTCCTGTGCTACTGTTGTTAGGTCAGGAGGGAGATGTTGGAGGTAAGGGAAGAGTCCTGTGCTACTGTTGTTAGGTCAGGAGGGAGATGTGTTGGAGGTAAGGGAAGAGTCCTGTGCTACTGTTGTTAGGTCAGGAGGGAGATGTTGGAGGTAAGGGAAGAGTCCTGTGCTACTGTTGTTAGGTCAGGAGGGAGATGTGTTGGAGGTAAGGGAAGAGTCCTGTGCTACTGTTGTTAGGTCAGGAGGGAGATGTGTTGGAGGTAAGGGAAGAGTCCTGTGCTACTGTTGTTAGGTCAGGAGGGAGATGTGTTGGAGGTAAGGGAAGAGTCCTGTGCTACTGTTGTTAGGTCAGGAGGGAGATGTGTTGGAGGTAAGGGAAGAGTCCTGTGCTACTGTTGTTAGGTCAGGAGGGAGATGTTGGAGGTAAGGGAAGAGTCCTGTGCTACTGTTGTTAGGTCAGGAGGGAGATGTGTTGGAGGTAAGGGAAGAGTCCTGTGCTACTGTTGTTAGGTCAGGAGGGAGATGTGTTGGAGGTAAGGGAAGAGTCCTGTGCTACTGTTGTTAGGTCAGGAGGGAGATGTGTTGGAGGTAAGGGAAGAGTCCTGTGCTACTGTTGTTAGGTCAGGAGGGAGATGTTGGAGGTAAGGGAAGAGTCCTGTGCTACTGTTGTTAGGTCAGGAGGGAGATGTGTTGGAGGTAAGGGAAGAGTCCTGTGCTACTGTTGTTAGGTCAGGAGGGAGATGTGTTGGAGGTAAGGGAAGAGTCCTGTGCTACTGTTGTTAGGTCAGGAGGGAGATGTTGGAGGTAAGGGAAGAGTCCTGTGCTACTGTTGTTAGGTCAGGAGGGAGATGTGTTGGAGGTAAGGGAAGAGTCCTGTGCTACTGTTGTTAGGTCAGGAGGGAGATGTGTTGGAGGTAAGGGAGAGTCCTGTGCTGCTGTTGTTAGGTCAGGAGGGAGATGTGTTGGAGGTAAGGGAAGAGTCCTGTGCTGTTGTTGTTAGGTCAGGAGGGAGATGTGTTGGAGGTAAGGGAAGAGTCCTGTGCTACTGTTGTTAGGTCAGGAGGGAGATGTGTTGGAGGTAAGGGAAGAGTCCTGTGCTGTTGTTGTTAGGTCAGGATGGAGATGTGTTGGAGGTAAGGGAAGAGTCCACTGTTGTTAGGTCAGGAGGGAGATGTTGGAGGTAAGGGAAGAGTCCTGTGCTACTGTTGTTAGGTCAGGATGGAGATGTGTTGGAGGTCAGGGAAGAGTCCTGTGCTACTGTTGTTAGGTCAGGAGGGAGATGTGTTGGAGGTAAGGGAAGAGTCCTGTGCTACTGTTGTTAGGTCAGGAGGGAGATGTGTTGGAGGTAAGGGAAGAGTCATGTGCTACTGTTGTTAGAGGCCGATAGGGGCCGGCAAACCCGTCTCGTACCAGCCACATGGTGATTTACATCATCACCCGGACGGAGGTGTGGCGCACCCAGTCTTCACTCACTATCCGTTTAACGCCTCGTGTTGCTCATTGCTTGAGGGTTGGACGTGGAATGTAAGTCTTGTATTAAGCTAACGAACGGGAATATCACCCCATACATATAGAATACAACATGGGGTATTCCGTATCGCCCAAGGTTTTGGCCTGACTGCAACTTGTGGGAGTGACGGGACCGAGGGGGATGCAGAATACACTGTGTTTTATTCTATTTATGTCATACTCACCCAAGAAAACACGCCTTTCTATTCCAAATGAGAAAAAATTTGCTGTCCTTAAACCAAAAAATGTAACAACATCAATTCCAAAGTTGAAATCCTGTATTCGAATTTTTAGAAAGTGGCGCACGCGGTTAGGGCGAAATGCGTTTGAATAGTTCTATGGAAGCCATGGAAGCCTGGTTCGTACCGGAAAGTACGGACTGGAACACCGTTATCAAACGTTATTGCGGCCCCGACCAATACCGTTGACCGATGATGTTATATTGGTTAGTCAACAGGGGGTCTTGGACTAAGAGCTTCTTTTACAATTTCATTTTCACCCATCATGCCTTGAGTGACCATGATGTTATTTTTCTTGTCTTAGGAGATTGACCTTGCACCAATGAGCACAGAGGAGATCTCAGACCTCCTCCTTGAGAAAGGCTTCCGCAAGAAGGAACCTGAAGATGCTGAAGAGGATGCTGGGAAAGGCGAGCTATAAACTCTGTATGTGCAACACATCACTCCCCTCCCTTTAGAAACTACTTGGTACATTCCAATTTTGATTGACAGTTAGTATTGTGAATGAGTACCTGATTTGGAATATTCCAAGTTGCCTGAAGAGATGCATGCACAGAGTGCTGGGAACTGAGAACTGCACTGTAATTTAATGAATTTTAATGGAACTGTGGTTTGTACAACTGTTAAGCATGTAAGACATACGGAACTACATAATTGTGCAATGATTGTAAGGAATTGTGTTGCCATTTGAAAGTGAATGTGAAGTCTTATCATGAAAATGAAGCAAAGCAGCTGAAAAAGTCTTGTCCATTGGATGCAAAAAGAGGACATATAATTGTTCTGCCCTTATAGATTTATAGATATGATAACTAACATACGTACCACTTCTTTTCAATGGTGTTAACAGTACAAGTATGGTACAATAATACAGTGATTCTTTATGTTGAGTAAGACATGTTGAATTTCTTTGTGAACAAGTGACACCAACTAAATATCATAGTCCCATAGATGGTCCTTAACACAAGGAAATAGCAGTCTCCACCATACAAGGCTGAGAGAGACTAATCTGCCAGGGGGAGTTTGGCCACCATACAGTTCAATGGGAAATGGTAACCTTACCATGTCTCACTCCCCTGGCCAATTATTAAAGCTACATTATGTAACATTAAGATGATACAAAAAGTCATTTCTTTACAAAGTAAGTTGAATCAACCCTACTACATTGCAAATAAGTCATTCAGGAAGTGGAGGTGCCAAAATATGACGCCTTGCAAGTGAACAAGGAAACACAGCTGTCAGCCATGGTTATTTACATTCTGGTATTTTGTGGTGGTGCCACAAAATGTGTGTGCCTCGTGTGAGCTGTTTTAGCACCAACCATAAATGTTAGAAATGTGAGATAGTTGCACAAATATGTTGAAAAGTGGAAGTAAATGACAAAACAAAATATTTCATTTCTTGTTTTCTTGCAGCAAAAATGTGGCATAATACCACTTTAACCCTATTTTTTAAAATCTTACTGTCCATAACCCCATAGGAAGGCCTGGTGGAGGCTAAAAAGTTGATTACCTTATCATTATCAAGTACATACATGTATGGTGACAAGTGTAGGTGCTATGACGTCATTTGAATAAGTGTTGATTGTAATGACGTTGTATGAAAAGTGTTTGACCTTGAAAACCTGCAGTTTGACCTTCTGAACGTCAGATGACAATGTTGGCTACTATTGTAAGGTTATAGCAATGAAAAAATAATGATGCAATTTACAGATAAGTAATAAGTGATGTATGTGTGCTCAATTATGTTAATTCATTCATTAATATGTATACATGTATTACAGATTTAAAGTGAAGGCATTATGATATCAAGTTGTTTACTCTGAAATATGATAGAATATAGACAATAAGCACTGTATGTAGTTGGAATACTTTCGCATAGCATTTTATGAACTAGGTGTTGCCAGTAAGACATTTTCTTCCAAGTTCTCAGTTCCCAGTTGACTATCTCTTGTCCTTCTGCCGACCCTTCCCTGTTTGGTGCCCTGGAGCTGAGGCGTACATGAAACCGTCAACTGAAAGTCTACGGTTGGCGGTGGAGAAAAATAGCCAGGAGCTCCAGAGCATCCTACAAGAAGTCGGCTGGGGGTTTCTTCAATAAAGTCACATTGCAAACACGAGAGTTTGGTTTCATGTTGGTACACGTGTATATGTGGGATTGGAAGTAGCAGTTCACATGTGTGTGTGTGTGTGTGTGTGTGTGTGTGTGTGTGTGTGTGTGTGTGTGTGTGTGTGTGTGTGTGTGTGTGTGTGTGTGTGTGTGTGTGTGTGTGTGTGTGTGTGTGTGGTGTGTGTGTGTGTGTGTGTGGTGTGTGTGTGTGTGTGTGTGTGTGTGTGTGTGTGTGTGTGTGTGTGTGTGTGTGTGTGTGTGTGTGTGTGTGTGTGTGTGTGTGTGTGTGTGTGTGTGTGTGTGTGTGTGTGTGTGTGTGGTGTGTGTGTGTGTGGTGTGTGTGTGTGTGTGTGTGTGTGTGTGTGTGTGTGTGTGGTGTGTGTGTGTGTGTGTGTGTGTGTGTGTGTGGTGTGTGTGTGTGTGTGTGTGTGTGTGTGTGTGTGTGTGTGGTGTGTGTGTGTGTGTGTGTGTGTGTGTGTGTGTGTGTGTGTGGTGTGTGTGTGTGTGTGTGTGTGTGTGTGTGTGTGGTGTGTGTGTGTGTGTGTGTGTGTGTGGTGTGTGTGTGTGTGTGTGTGTGTGTTGTGTGTGGTGTGTGTGTGTGTGTGTGTGTGTGTGTGTGTGTGTGGTGTGTGTGTGTGTGTGTGTGTGTGTGTGTGTGTGTGTGTGTGTGTGTGTGTGTGAATAGGAAAGTTTTAGCTCACAGAAGAGCTACTCTTTCACTGGTCGTAACAGAGAAGACAGATGCTATGTACAGTATTTACAGGTTCATTAATTGTACCGGCAAAATTCCTCTACATGTACTACATCCTACTAGTAGCTCTTTACGTCAAGCCCAATGAACAGTACACCACGGCTTAACGTCCTGTCCTAAGGACTGTGACCCTTTACAGTAACATTGTAGTATGTGGGGTGAGGGAGAACAGCCGAGACTTGAACTCCCAACTTCTTAGTCCAAAGGCAGTATCACTAACCACAGGAATATGCACGCTACCTCAATGGAAGGGTCTTAAAAACCTGTATCTAACTTTAATTATCATTTATTTCTACAAGTTCTACACTTAAAACTAGTTCCACAAAAGGAAGTTCTGGTGCAGTATCATGGACAGGAAACCCACATTCGACCCTGACCTTAGTCTTTCCGAGAGCTACCCACATACCAAATACATGTCATCTTTGCCCAGCGTAAAGAGTTTAGTAGGTTATGCCTTTAGCCAACAGGTGTCCACACACCTGTTCAATAATTGAAAGACGAAATCCCTATAAAACAATAGACAGAATGTCCCCATAGGGTTTCCCATTAATCTATCATGAACAGACATATATATATAGATCAATAAAGAAAGAAAGTCAGTAAGTAAGAGAGAAATACCTTTATTGTACGTTTATGCTCTTACGAGCTAAGCAGCTAATTACAGCAGTATGTTACCATAACTATACGTACTAAAGTTAGTTAGCTACTATGTACTGGTTCAACTCGCTGGTTTGTCTAGTTTCATGAGGAATCTGAATTTTTCTGTTGTACACTTTGTATCTAAATGTCCGAAGCTAGGGAACTTGTCTTGTATACAAGTATAAAAGATATCTCTCTCATCTCTATCTAATGCACATTCAAGAACAAAATAAAACTCGTCTTCAATTTTATCTAACAGTCGAAGGGCCAATGCTCTAGAACACGCTTATTTTATTAAACGGCAAAAACGACGCAGCGCGCCTCTCCCGTGAAACTACCCTCTACTTTAACTTAATACTCATAGCAGAAAGATGGTTGACTGCAGGTCCATGAAACTTGGCATGCTTAAAAAACAAGCTTTGTTGCGTCCAACGATGGTCAAAATATTGGTGTTTTTTGAGGAACACTGTAAGACGTTGTGCACTAAACATTACGCATTTTAAGCCATTTTTGTTGGCTTATAGCAAGGGTGTAGCGTTCATGAATATTATCGAAAATTTCTGTGCTGATTTCCAGAAACCTTACCTTTCATTTGATATATAGTTTATTGTCGACTTGATTATAGGGGAGCGCAGCACCAATATAGAAAATGTTCACTCTGCTGAAGACAGGACGCGGCGCCTCGCGCGTTCCGAACACAATTAGAACGCGTCGGCGGAGCAGAAACCACGGGACTTGATGTTCATCTTTGTCACCGTCGTAAGCGACAAGAATGCACTTACCCTCTTAAAATTGATATGCTGATTCCCCACAAACCTTAGCTTTCCCTGAATATGTAGTTTAATCTCGATTTAAATGGTAGATTATACGACAGTAGCAGACGGGAGATGTTCACTCCGTTATGAAGACGCCGCACCTAGCGCGTTCTACCCCGCGCACGGTCGCTCTTCATGCAATCGTAGAACTTCCTGGTCAAAATTGTAACGGCGTTGTAAGCACATAGAGTTCATGAATTATTATGAAAATTCTTGTGCTAATTTTTAGAAACCATAGCTTTTATTTGATATATAGCTTAATGTCGACTTGTCTTTAGGGGAGCGCAGCACCAATATAGAAAATGTTCACTCCGTTACAGAGACGCGGCTCCTCGCGCGTTCTACCCTGTGAGGCGGTCTCTTAGCAAGCAACTATGCATCTTGACTGTCATCTTTGTGTGGCGTCTTACATTTATGTGTACAAATATAGATCAACTGTGGTTTTGCTGACTGTGTAGCGGAGTAGCGACCGTCGGGAGCGGACCAAAGCTAACAACACTGGACTCCAGGCTATGTGCATAATATATAATACATGTATCAATTATCAGAGGACCTCAGAGGTCTTCGTGTATGTGGACGATTAGAGTGTCAACATTCAATACGCTTGTCAGTTGTTAATTGTTCAGTTCAAAAGTGTCCATGATAAAAATACTTTACGCTAATGGCCGTTCGTTGCTAAGTTTAGATAAATTAGATAGTTGTAATTGCAGTAATACAGTATTTGTGTAGAGATGCTGACACACGTCAACTACTAGTATTTGTGATGTCCTTTTCCAAATGTAGTTATGTTTGTAGGATTGTAATCAGCAGGTTGCATTATAATCCCTCTTGAAAACTGTGTGTGCTAATTCCCATAAACATCAGCTTTAGTTTGATTTATAGATTGGTAACGTTTTAATGGCTGATAACGCAGAACCAAAATAGACAAGGTTGACCTGGTTAACGTTAGACCACAGCGCCCCGCGTGTTGGAACGCGGCCGCTCTGCAGCGGTATCCACCATGGAACTAAACTTCAACTTTGTTCGATTATATTTCCGTTGTCTCTTTATCAATTTCAATGTATTATATATCATTAGAAAGCTTGTGTAATTTTCTTTTCTATGATACCCAACTCATTGTCTTTGTAAACTGATGGAACGAGCAGCAGTCCTACTAACGTGAGTGGGTCGCAGAAAAGAAAGTGCCGAAATCAGTTCACCACCAATCAGTCAGCTATAACCTAATACCCCGTTGATGATCCCAGACGAAACTTTCTGTACTTTTTCTGCAACATTTGCCGTGTGCTTTGGTCCCATAATTGGATGCCGAAAAGACGGTTGGGAGCGCAGATCGAACCAAAAAAGACATCGGGTCCCCACAACAACCCTCGAATCACGCCCAAAAGTTGACAACGTAATCAGAAGTAAACCATCGGTAAATGAGCCACAAAATATTTCAAATTGATCCTTTTCTTTCAGTCAGTACGATTTCACCATCATTACCGACTCTCTCTTGTTTATATCTTGGGTCAAAGTCGGAGGCTAACATGTGCTCTCGTTCATTCGTCAACGCTGTTCTCAGTCCCAGAACATCCTCCCATTGGCAGGGCCACCACACTCATTCTTAGTGACGAAGAATGAGTTTGGTGGCCCTGCCAATGGGAGGATGTCCCAGAACAGTCTGCCGGGTTTTAGAAAACCCCGGAAGTGGAATCGAATATTCGACGGTTGACCCTTCGACTGTAAATTACAATGAAAGTTTGTCTATGATTACTCCCCTGCATGATTGCGATGCAAGAAGGATTCATAACAATAGACGGGATGTTAATAGGATATTCTCAAAGGGTTTCCCATCAATCGTGCTTGTCAGTTCGGAAAACTAAAGTTAAAGTTTGTAAAATGTTGTCTATGTAGGAACATCTGAACTTTCGGGTCTCCGTAAAGCCCCTGTGTATTTGCCGCACGGTGTGTGTGTGTTTAAAGAGCTACGTGAAGGGGTTAAGTATGTCTTACTGCCTTATTTGCCTTAAAGACTTCAATAGATTTTAATCAAAAGTTCCTGCATAGAATCATGACAGGCTCTGAGGATCAGCCTTTAGGCCACACTGACTTAAATTAATGGATGATTGATCCTGTGAAGAACCCCAAACTAGCGAATACAAAAATTCCAGCCAAAAAAAAAATGATGCTAAACCACGGGAATACAAAGCTAATATTATGAATTTGCGGTAGTAGAAAGCTACTTTTACGCCAAGCTGGCCTTTTGTGGCATTTATGAGTCGGTGCTGTACTGAGTTCTGGAGTTCCGTGGAGCCTCGGTAGAGAGGGTGCCATCCTCCGTAGTGACCGCTGGCCCCCTATTGTCCTGGACATGCTATAGTCTTGTTTTTTTGGAGGCTGGTATTTTTTCATGTCAGGAACAAGTGGTGTCGGTTTTCTTCCCCTAGCACCTTGTTTATCATGAACAGACTGTTGTAGATCAATGAATTACTAGTAGGTTTGTCCATAATTGCTATCCAGCATAATTGCGGTGCCCGAAAGATCCCCAACCAACAAACATTCCAATTCTCAAAGGGTGTCCTATTATTAATCAGCGACTGCTTGTCAGTTCGGGTATGCCCGTTGGTGGGATGTAGTCTGCTGTACTGTTGGGAGACTTTAACTTTTGGTCATCGTGCCTTTCTTATCAAGCCGAACCTCCACCTCCTTTGATCTGAACTTCATCTAACGAATCGGGTACCAGTCATGGCATCAAGGGAGTGTAAAACCTACCTTTACGTAGAAGGGTCGGAATGAGACATGGCGTGCCCGTAACGCAGAGATTTTATCGCAGATGTAGACAAGGACTTTGCGCAATCGCCACACCTATGACTAATTAAGATAATTGCTAACCGTGAAGAGTTAAATAGGCCGGGAGCCCCGCGCACTCCCTCATTCCATCCTCTCGTCTCCAGCAGATCTGAGAAGAAGTGAGAAGAACTCCAGACGCCAACCTCACCGCGATCGGACTGACAAGAAATTCGGTAAGTAGCAACTCATCGTTGCAACATAACTGCAACATTTTTTGTTTGTTTGTTTGTTTGTTTGTTTGTTTGGATGGAATCTTCTGTTCATATAGCTGTTTGTGTGTCCAAGCAGATCTTTTGGTGGCTGCAAAGACAGTATCAAATTGGCCAAGCAGGATTCATTTGCTAGACAGTATCAAATACGCCACCCAAGTGTTGGGCTGGCCAAGAAGGTTAAAAACGCCTATTAAAAAACACGTCAAAAAAAAGCCGCAGCTAAACCTCTGCTTGGAGTCTGAGTAGTTTATGTGGGGTTTCACCGTCGCAACAACCAGCCCGACCGCGGCCGGTCGAATCGCCGGACGGCCGGAGGGAGATCCAACCCGCGGGAGGGCTGAGACCATGCGGAATACCCCGTGTTGTGTTTTTATCTGAAACCAACTAATTAGCCATACCCATACATACTGTATAGCTTATCTGCATAATTACAGTGGTAAAAGAGTATATTTTTTGCTTTCACCTTCTCTTTTAGCACATCTTTAGACACAAGTCCTATCGAGATCTGACACGCCACGACATTACAGGTAGGTATTTACCCTATCAGCTACTTAGCCTATCGGTGTCTGTACGTGTGTATTTATCTTAGAAGCATCTGAGAATCTTTCTCTATTTTCTTAGTTTCAATTCAATAGTAATAATATTTTTTAGTTTTAGCCACACAGTGCTCCTTTCTTGTACATGTATATTAAATCAGGTCTAGTTTAGTTGCAGTTTGTGCACTGTACCGTCTCTAGCCTGCAAAATAGGAAGCGATTGTTAGAGTTGACGTAAAAAATAAACAGGTGATAAAGGTTATATTATCCAGCTACGTCAAACGGCCGTGGGTTGTGCATTTCCATGCTTGTCGAGGTATTGACAACGTTTACCGGGGACCGGGTAGCGAGCGGCCGCGGTCTGTGCGCGGTGTCAGGGAGTACACCACGGGGGTAGCCTCCTTCGCAGACTTGTGGGCGGCGTTCATTTTTTTCTGCGAGCGACGCGAGTTATGTCGCGGAGGGACTAGCCTCCTTTGCAGACTTGTGGGCGGCGTAAATTTTTTCGGCGAGCGACGCCAGTTACATGTACTAGTATGTCGCGGAGGGGCGGTTTTGCAGCCAAGGGAGTTTGCCGGGGAGAGACGGGTTTCACGGCGGCCCATTACACTGTGGCATTCCGCAGTCTATCGCAATTAATGCCCCCTTTTCTGCCAATCAAAAACCATTCCACTCCAGTTTTCAGTTAATTGCGCAATTCTGGCTTGCACACGATTTCAGATTTTAAGACAAATTTGACACTAACGCTTTTTCAATCTTTACTAAAAGCGTACTAGTCACATTATATTATTACATTATTTTCAGTTTTTTCATCAAATTCACATTCATTTATACACCTGTTGGCAGTAGGATTTCACTGATGTACTGATATATATATGTCCACGGCCGTAAAGAATCCTTATCAGAAATATCAAACAGTTGGTCCTGTGGTTAGGGTTGTTAAATTAGAATCAACAAGTAATGCCTTTTCTGAACTATCTAGAAGATAAAATCCAAACCGTATGGCTGACCTAGCCGGCCTGACTAAACCGCGCTCCTGGCGGCCGCCGCCCCTAGGTTGGGGGTTATTAACCTCCGGCCGAGAGCTTGTGTAACACAGGCCAATGGCTGACCTAGCTATATATATATAGCTACTTCTGATAAAATTACTCACCCACATAATTACAGGGCGCAGACATATTGATTATGTCCCTAGTATTCCACTAGTACTTCTGCATTCCTTCATCTCCAGAGCAGAAGACGCCCCCCCCCCCCCCACCAGGACCTCAGTACAAGTCCCCTCGCACCTTGGAGTTTTAAAGTAGTCCACGGCCGTAGAAAACAACATTCTTTTTTCTAAATTTTTAAAATTCATTTTCCACAAATACAAATGACACATGTACATAGAGCCTCCCTAAATGCGGACTAACATAAATACAACCACAAACTAATAAACTGATATGTAAATAAATAAAGGAATAAAGGATATTGGTTCAAAATGTCTTACATAACGTGCCCCACTTACCCCGATGCCCCTCAAGCGTCCCTCTCCGAGACGCGATAAGGTATTCTGTGTTTTGGTAGAAAAATACAAGTCTTTGAAAATCGGTCGTCATTTGTCGACCGCAAGTCAGCCTTTGCACTACGTGTTTCCAGGTGGTTCTGTCCGTTATGGCTGTGCTCAGGGTGACCAAGTGTTTGTACGTATCTGAAAAATATCCAAATTATTCTGACCGTTTCCTGTCTCCTCAGTTGAACCATGAGGCTGTTTGTCCGCACGCTGCTTGTGACGATGGTTGTCGCCGCAATACTGCTCAATGACGTCGAGGGATGGCGCAGACGTCGAACATTGACCAGTATGTATACTATATATAACGATATATAAATACTTAACTTTACTTTACTTTATTGGAAACTGACAACATATCAATACACAGGTCACCAAGGCAGTCGAAACTGGTAACAGATAACCCACAAGTATTATATACTACTATGTAATATGTATATATATAGAGAGAGAGTTTTAACATCATAAGGCTTCTACAGTGGTTTACAGACGTACGTTCTGATTGCATTCAGACAATAAACAAAATCAGTGCCATATTTCCGTCTATGTACTTCCATGTATGTCATGTTGGCATGCGCCCTTTAACTCTCCCATCTGCCTTTCTGTATCCATCCTTCCAGAGCTTGAGCAGAAGGAAGAGGTTAAGGAGGTCGAGGAAGAGGTTAAGGAGGTCGAGGAAGAGGTTAGGGAGGTGGAGGAAGATGTTAGGGAGGTGGAGGAAGACATGCGGTCGCTCCTGTCAGTCCTGAGGAAGGAGGAGGAAGACGGTAAGAAATTACACTTTTTGCTCATTTTTCGCCCTGTAAGACTCTGCTTGTTCGTCCTATACAAGTCTAAGTTTATCGATTTATTTTGTGGTCATTGTACATGACATGGGGACAGAAAATTCACGTTTTTTACCATGATTGTTAAAAGTATGAGGAGTATATAAATGTGACTGTTATGTAAATTTGGCGGATTAACTTCAAGAAACGTGAAATGGTATGACTACACGTAAAGACATGTCAAAGGAAGAATTTTTTAATCGTGAAATGGGAAGAAATGTTACAAACACTCTGGCCGCTAAACACTGTCATTTTGGTATCTTTGTGTAGGAATGTGTTATTGTCCTATTTGCTCACGGACACTATATAACAAGACAGAACAAAAAACTTTGCCAGTACGCACAGCAAGATATTCGAAAAGCCCATTGCCTTACCTCGTCCGGCTTTTAAACAGCACTCTGTAATGCAACCCTACTACACGTACATGCCGTTATATGTCAATTTTTAATCAGCACTTTTAATGTAACTGGTATTTTAACTTTCAGTGTGCAAGAGTTGAATTGTCACAAGTTTTTTTTACAATGTACGGGACATGTAATTCAGCCTTCGGGCTGTGAAATGTTTCAAATAAAAAACCCCATTATTATTATAATGTCCTATCGTCTGCACCCTGTCCGACCACTGACATTGTGTCCATCACTACGCCCCAGTTCCGCCCCAGATAACTGCGCAACTCTTGTTTGATTGTCCACATGATTTCACAATTTATTAGACAATTTCAGATTTCAGAGACAAATTTGACAATAACGCTTTTCCAATTCTTACTGTAGTAACATTATATTACATTATTATGATCAGTTTTTCCATCAAATTCACATAAATATCACATTTGTACATCTGTCAGTGGATGCATATGGAACCCTTCTATGTGCGTCGCTGTAGCGTTTCGAGCCCTTCATGTATATGCGTTTGTCTCCTGACTTACATGTACGGAGATTCCAATGTTCTTCATTTTTTATATCTTCGTGTATAACAAAAAGGAAAGAAATCTGATTTAGATTTGAAATGTTGTTTTAGTACAATAAACTCGCAGATAGAAAGTTGCTTCTACATGTACTAAGATTTTATTCCTGGCCTTACATTCGCTTGAGATAGTAGTTGTGAAATTCTTCCCTGTCGCTAATAGTGATTTTTTTTTACAGACGCCCGGAAGTGACGCTAACTTCCGGAAGCTGCGACGTCCTACCAGACAACCTGAATACAGCAGTTGTCAGTGGTGTCAAAAGGGCAGGACTTAACGTTAGGTTAATGAATAGAAATGGTGAAAATGCAGTCTTGTAAGGATCCACAGAGTTTTTCTTTAGCGTTCACAGTATTGAGTTTTCGTTGTGCAGTATAACTATTCCTTTCTAATATCACTTGCCTACACAAGAGACCAAAAATACAGTATCAACAAACAAGTCATTTGTGTTAAGTCCACAGCAAGTAAATTTTATGGATGACATCCTCCCCAGACTCCAAATCTAATGCGAGAGGGCGAAAAAAAAACAAGGCAGACAAAAAAAACAAGATTTCTACATTTTTAAATTTTGAGATCGTTAACCTTGTTAAACAAGAATTGTGGCGACAAAACATGATATCACAAACCAACAGGTCTTTTATACATGTATCTAACAGTATTACCGTCCTTGTACATGTGCATAAATCTCAATTAACAAGAGCCTGTACCATCATAGGTAGCTACTACATGGTAGTAGCTACTGGGTATTTGTTTGCAATGCAACAACTTAAACTGTCAACGGTTGCCATCAAACGTAAGTAATTGTGCCCCATTAAGTTTGTTGGATCCCTGATCATGACGGTCTCTGAGATTAGACACTGCCTACCGGAAATTGGGGCTCAATAACTGACAGAGTTCATTTATAATCTGAACTGTCCAGAAAGCCATACTCTACTTATATTGTGCCAACTATTACAACATCAATTTGTCTCTGAAACAACTTTGAAAAAAATGAATTACTAAATAAAAGCTTTCAATCTTTGTGGTTTTGATTCATTGGCAACATCACTTATAACACTGTATCAAAGTAAAAATGAAATACTAAACAATAAATCAGAGCCTTGCCTTGCCCATGGCCGTTTATGACATATTTTTGGCATGTTGACCACAGTTGGTTGGCATCAAAATTTCTGGGTTTTTTTCCGAAATCGAGCGAAAATCAATGCGCGCGCGGATGTCATCCATAAAAATTACTTGCTGTGGCCTAATGTCTAACATATAACACTTGCAAGATCCTAACGATGTAGGGAATACTGTGAACATGGTGGTTATTCAATAAAACCTACTGGTGAAAACATGTGAATGAAATGGTTGTCATTTTACTTACATTAGTGAACAGCGCGCGCTAGCATAGACAGTCTGTTTCTACAGGTGCAGGGGTAGCCAGGATTGTGTTTACATGTTTATCTGCATGTTGACACCTGTTTAACTCATCTTAAACGTTAACCGAAGGGTGAATGATTACCTTCAACAAAAAAATTGGCTATGGTGGGGAATAGCGAGAGAAAATGGGGCACATGTTACAATCTTTGCCACCATCCTCTACTTAGAGAGTATACAACAAATGTAGGCTTGATACATGCATCGAAGAGTTTGAGAAACGCCTTAGGGGACAGTGAGTTACGCATGAGAGAATTAAGACTAAAGAATAAATTTAAGATTAAAGACTAAAGACTAAGATTGAAGACTGGCGAGTTTGAAAAGATAATTGCTTTTTGGTCAAAGAATATAATAATAATAAGCTACTGTTGAGAAAAAGGACAGGCCTAAGTAAGGATTCAAGCTTGTGGTTTGGATATTTTCTACACCAAAGGAAAATTGTTATTTATTGCAGTGGTTTGTATTAATGTTATCAAACGCTTAAACGTTTCTGAAAGTAAAAAAAAGCCTGAGTGCCATGTTGGATTTATGTCGAGAATACTAGTATGGAATAATAATGCAGTGGTGGCAAAATAAAAAAAAAAGGTTTTGATTGATTGATTGATTGATTGATTGATCTAAGCTGCATTATGACGATATAAAAGTAAATTTTCTGGTCATTTCTGCACAAACTGAGTTGAATCAATCCTACTTCATTACAAACTATAGGTCATTGATCTCATACCTTTGTCGATTGTTATTTGTGTTGGATTCATATTTTGGTGTGTGTTGTACCATGCATTGATGTCGATAGCTGTAACACACATACAAACTCTAGCATTCACTAATCTCCAAGCAGATCATACGGTGGCAAGGCAGCAACATCAAGAAATGTGAAATGATGTGATTACAGATAAAAACATGTGAAAGCGAGAATTTGGTGGAAACGTCAATCGTAAAATGGGGAGAAACAGACACCCTGGGCGCCAGACGATCCATTTTGGCATCTTTATACATGTGCCCTTGCTGTATTACTATCCAGCTGTACAAGGAAACTATACATGTTTACAGTTATGTACACTTACACTTACACTTACATGTACACTTTCTGTCAATCAAAAGTGATTCCCCTCCAGTTTTCAGATCGATAATTGATAGTCCACATAATTTCACATTTTTTATAAATTTGACAATTACAGAAAGATTTGACCAACTTGCATTGGAGTCGCTGTCTTAGTTGTTACACTGCAGGTTGTTATTCGTCACATTCTATTACGCAGGAGAATTCTGGTTTTAATAAAAGACAGATAGATTAAAGTTATGTTGACAATTATCTTGTATTCGCAGTTTATTGTACACATGTACCACAATCTATTTCTGCTCATAGATAACAGGATCGGTTGAGACCACGCTGCATTATGACTAACATTCGGACGATACAAAAAGCCGATTTTCTGAAAATGTTTTTGTCCTTTTGAGGGGGTGGTGGAGGTACAGTTCTTTTCTTGTGCTTCTTTTACTCCTATTTGTTCATTTTCTTTCTTTTGCACCAATACCTATCCAAAGTGTTTTCTAGAAGTCTCTAATCATGATTTCAGCATGCCTGTCGGAAATACCCAGGCTTCTTAGCTTCAGTCCGCCTTCAACAGGTGTGGCCGTAGTGACCATGGAAGCAGGCGAATTAAGACTTCTCCAAAAGTAAGACTATGGCAAATTGGGCAAAGGTCCCGTCTAAAAAGAATAAAATTTCCGGCCCAGGTTCGCCAGCGTTAGCTATCATCACATTCAAATTTTGCCTGATGGCCACATGCTGAACTCTCCAAGTGCATGTTATTGTGCGGAGCTCACTTTGCAAGAAACGCACTGTTCCCGCTGAACTTCTTCATTTCCTGCTGAGAAGTCTGGTGCAGGAGTGCCAGGGAGTCTTCAAACGCTCATACACCACGGCCAGCACACCCCCCAGAATACCCCCCACCCCCGAACCCGCCAGTATAAAGATCAGGGCGGGCAGGTCGAACCACTGCTGTGTGGTGCGCAGGATGTACCAAGCCGTTGCCATGGCGACGTTTCCGGCCAGGGTGAGGAAGGAGTTGGTCCAGAAGGTTCTGTTGTGGTCCATGGAGAACGTGACGCTGAACGTGTCCACTGCCGCGGACAGCACGGCGAGCAGGAACCCCATACAGTCCCGCGCGGAGGGCTCCGACCACAGCGTCACCGTTACCATGACGACCCATTGTACGCTCAGCGGCAGGAGGCACCAGCTCCCAAAGGCAGAGGCGAACAGCCCGATCACAAGCACGCGTGCGCAGACTTCTAGAACCTTCCAGAACAGGATGATGGTAAAGCGGACGGCGATCATCGCAAAGCGCAGATTTTCCTCCTTGGGTGTGAAGACGTGGAAGGCGACAAGCACGGATTTGATCGAAGCGAGCAGAGACACCGACATGGACAGGATTTGCACAGCGCTAGCTGCGCCTCCCTGCAGAACGATAAACAACTGCAGGCACAGCTGTGGCACGGATTCAAGCGCAGCCTCGAACAGGTGCAGCACAGCGAGGCCTTTAGCGACGTGGCGCTTGTGCGTCACTTTCATCCGCCGCCACACCCGGACGAACAGCGCCATGTAGTTGATGACCACGCCCAGCTGGAACAGGTGTAAGACGTACAACACTGCCCTACCTGACGTCAGCACATCAGTCTCCTGGGACAGCACCACCATAGACACGACCTGCACGATCACTGACGGACCAAGGACGAAGCCTAGCGTTAGTCCGAAGTACTGCAGTTGGTTGGCTTGGTAGTACTGCACCGCTAGGAGAATGTCTGGGATCACGTCCCCTGCATACAACGCCAACGGTATCAGGACTAAACAAACGATCTTTATCGGCCTTTGTTGCCACAGCCATGACATGCAGCCTCTAAAACACGCCGCCTCGACCGCTGCAGGCCTTTCACTCTGTACGGAGGATCCTTGTACAGCGGAGGGTCCTTGTACAGCCTCTCTTGCTGCACCATGAGCACGATACGCCTGCAGAGCAACACCTTGGGAGAGAGTCTGTTTCTTAGTGTCTCCTTCTTGAACGTGGGCACGAGTTGGTGCATCCTTGATATAAGACTGGGAACGAGCTGACGTGGTCACGTCCCCAGAGTGGTCCACAGACTCTCCTTCCTCCTCAATCTTGGCGATGTAGGGATGGACCTGCGCGTGGTGCATCAGCAGACTCTTCCTCATCATGTTGTTTTGTGTGTCTCCGGCCTGCAGATGGGAAATTACCGGGTCTGATTGTAGCCCGTCGGTTGCCTCTCTGCCTATGTACGGTTAGAAGAGTCCCCTACAGCGGCGGCCTGAAAATAACAGCACGGTATCGTTAGAATTGCCAATATTTGGGGAGCAACGTCAAGAAATGTGAAATGATGTGACTATAGATAAAAACACGTGAAAGCGTGAATTTGTTGGAAACGTCAATCGTAAAATGGTGGGAAACAGACACCCCGGACGCCAAACGCTCCATTGTGGCATCTTTTTACATGTGTCCTTGCCCTATTTGCTCACTGTCCATTAAACTGTGCAAGGACACTATGCATAATGTCCTCCTATTGTATTCTGTCAATCAAAAGTCAATCAAAAGTTTTCAGATAATTGCTCAATTCTAGATTGTCCAAATATATAATTTCATATTTTCTACAAATTTGACAATTACGCTTTTCACATTTTTCTGAAGTCACATTATATTACCATATTTTCAGACTTTTCATCAAATCCACACAAATGTGCACGTCGGCAGAACGTACTGCGCCTGCACAAAACCCTGATTTTTCACGTTTTTAGTTGGATCTTTGGTCAACGTTGCATCAAAATTTTGCCTAGCTGCTGCAGACGTATCTTTTCCTTTACAGTATCTGAAAACTACAGACAGGCTGTCAACGTTATATGCTCTAATACAGCTTATATGAGACGTTCTGCCAAAGTGCTATGCACAATACATTATGGGTTTCGCGCAGGTGCAGTACGTTCTGCCGACGTGCTCATAAATGTCAAATATATTTGTATACTATATACCTGTTAGTGCCAGTAATAACAGACATGGAAACCATGCATGTATGTAAAACAGCGTGCGCGGCCCTGTTATAGTCAGAGTGCACTGGCCATCCAATCAAAAATCACATCAAGATATTGATCTAAAATCTATTGGCAGGAACTTTTTAACTTTGCAATCGGACCAGATCCCTTTAGATCTCTAGATCTAGCCTTCCAAAGAACAAAGAATTGAATAAAAACGTCTGTGCACTTGTGTACTCGTGATTCATCTTGTACATGAGGAGTTGTTTCCTTCAACTGCTGTTATAAGCACGCCTTCCACTGAATTAGTCAGTCCGACCTCACTGTTACGCCCAAAGCATTCTAACTTCAGTACCTCTACAGGCCTTCTTTCAACACGTGATCATGTGTATAAGGTCGACATTCACTGTTACACATTCAGAACCTTCCCCCGAACACCAGCCAACCAAGATTGGCTGAAGTTTATGAGCAGTCGGGCCAGATTTAGGTCACGCCTATATGTATACCTTTCCATACGAATCGAATTTGAGTTAAATTTGAGTCAAATTTGAGTTACTACTGAAGTTGGGTCAAATTTGACTTAAATTTTGAGTCAAGTTTGCCTGCCAACCACACCCGTTACTGACCGACTCCAGTCCCGAACACCAGCCAACCACCAGCCAACCATGGTCGAACCTCCCGCTCACAGCCGAATGTTTGAAACATTTGGAAACATTCGGCTGGCGTAGCCAAACAGTAGCCGACCTCGTCGAACACCAGCCAACCACAGCCGACTTTGCTCCTGACCTATTCCTAACCATGGTTGGGGGAGTTGGGCAGTGTTCAGGAGGCCATATTCAGCTATGTGTGACAGGGGATTTATTTTGATGTTATGCGTTGCTACGTATGAAGAACAGGTACACCAAGGCCACTCCCATTTCCGATGGAAACCTCATCCGGTGCAACAGCTCCAATACAAATATGCACGTATTGTGGGTGGTGTGGGTCACTATTTATGTTGTCAATGGTTTTGTTTTTGTTTGTTCTTACATTACTTAAACTGGCTGAAACATTCAGCCTCCCAGGTCAGACAACAAGTACAAACAATTAGCGAACATATTGGTGCACAACAAGTTAACAACATTTACAGGACCATTTCATGTCTCTGATTTAATCGTCCAATTATGTCCGACGTCAATTGGCTCACCTACATTGTACATGAAGACATGTTGCTTTCTTTAATAATTTAACAGAACTACGTGATAGCGGCTTGTCACAATACTCAATAGCTAGGGAAAGGATGAAGTTGTCAGCTTTTTGTGCACAGACAGTAACACTGAAGTTAGCTAACTGTTAGACGTAAAGGAAATTCTGATATTGTCTAAGTTGTATCAATCATTTTATCATCTTTGTACGTAAACTCTTGAGTGTCAATGCCAACGAATGTTTATTGTCGCCAAAGTGTTTGTTTGCTACATTAGATAGCCACCGATGTTTAGCCGAAATAAGCATTGGCGTTATTGTCTTATATTCATAACAAAACCAAGCAGGAACATTTGGATATCACGCACACCCTACATAGTTAAGCTTTCACTTAAATGAGTGTATTTAACGAATGTCTAATCTATTGCTGACATGAAATAACGCAAAATATAACCATGTTAATTTGTTCAACAACGTGCAAAAGTTTGACCCGGGATGGGCAATGGCGCCTCTGAAGACACAAATGGTACAGGATAACACACACATATGGGATGGTCTGTAAGCTATAGCTTCGACTGATGTTGGACGGCTCGGGTATTACCATCTCGGCCCAGTCAACTCAGCCCAACTCCCTGGCCAACTCAGCCCAACTCCCTGGCCAACTTGGCCCAATACCAGAGACAGCAATTTAGGCACAAACACACACAATCTTCTTTGCACCCATCGGCACATACGGTCGGCGCAAAAATATCTATTTAATTTTTTTTACAAGTTTAATTAACGTCAAGAACTAAGAACAAAGGCAGGTTGGGGCTTCAAAAACCTCAAAGTCAACTGTTTGAACTTGACAAAATTACAGAATGTAAAGTTATGAACCTGGATATCGATATTAATTTTTATTTTTGGTCCACGATGCATCCGGCTCAGGGTGCTGGGCCGACTCTAAGTTAGAAATGGCGCAGGGCCGAGTTGACCAGGGTGTTGGGACCAGTTGATCAGACATGGTTATAAAGGGACAATGAAGCTCCTATATACCATAACTTACAGACTGGGAGCTCGTCCGCTGAGTCCTGGTGAGTGTCCGCTAACGTCGGATGACAACAGCAGGTAGTTTGAGTGCCACCGGTCCGCCAGTCTTCTACTTGGTGTCTGAGCCACAGCCAGCGCGCACAGGCTAGGTCAGTGACCTTAGACGTCAGATGTTGACAGAAGAGTCACATGTCGCAGGGTATAAGAAAGCTTCAACATTGGTTCAAACATATCAGTTTCAAACCCAAACAGTGTAACATTGTCACATGTGGAATACTTTTCCTTGTGTGTGAGTAAATAGTATCATGTAACATGGTAACAAAGTTGAAAAACAGCCAATCCGTGAAGTCTCATGCTCGTATGTTTGATGGTTCCTGTTTGCTCGTTTTGATAAAGTAAATTACACCGTACCACTAATGTACATGTGAGGGACTGTACGATATTTAGCGGTACGATATTTAGGGTTAGCTCATTGCCATTGGCTCATAGGATTGAAGATATTTCCTCATCAATTATCCAAATTAGATCCCGATTTGCATAATTGTTATCTAATTATGTCAAGTGTCACTTCAGCTACCTACGTATACGTACCAAAAATCACGACAATCCGTCAACTGGTTCTTGAGTTATCTTCCCAACTCAACAAACGCTCCTGCAGTTCCAGAACAAGCTGCTAGGGGCCCCAAACTAATGTCTCTTTTTTCCGAGCAAGAAGCTATCTACTATCCAAATTTCAAGATACTATCATGTCCAGATCACGAGATATAAAAAAACGGAACTTCCGCTGCAGTACCATAACAAGCCGCCAGGGGGCCCAAATCTAATCGTTTCTAGGTCTCATCAAGACCTAACTACCTACCAGTATTCACGACAATCTATCCATAGCTTCTTGCGTTATCGTGCTAAAACCACCTACCCACATACATACCTACACACAACGCTACAGATAACTTTCTTGGCGAAGACTGCATTACTTTACAGTTCCGATAGGGGGCACAGATGAATGCCAGCTGCACCCGATTACGTCATTTCCGCTATAATCTTTCCACCTGCGAACACAACTTATATACGGGAATATAGACCACAAGCAATTTGCCCTATATATATATAGACCTCCGAAGGCAATTATGGAGAGATCTGCCCTGCTCCTGCTTGTGTTCTGGCCGCTGCTTGTGGTTCTGATGGCCGATTTTGCTTCGGCAGAGGTGAGTCTACAGTAACTTTAGCTAGCCCCCCCCCCCCCCACATACATGTACATATAGGTCAGTGTGCGTTTATAAACGTTACTGTGTAACGTTACACTTACAGGGCTCGAAATACTTTTGCTACATACGTGCACTGGTGCAGGTAACATTCGAAATTACCTGCACCAGACAAATTGTACCTGCACCACCCAGAATTCAGTATACATTGTCGATGGACCATGCTAAAAACTGTTCAGAAACCACTGGCGTCTGCCATAATTTATACTTCATACATGTAGGTGGTGACAGTCAAATGCAGCAAATAAAAATCCACATACACCTACACTTATATATATATAGTAGCCCAGTACATGGGGTATGCCTAAATACCTCAACCGCCCTCAACCCCCCTCAACCGCCCTCAACCCCCCACTTCCTGGGCTAATATGCAGTGTACATGTGCTAAGAACCCTTGTTTACACTCTGTATACATTGTCTATACGATTATAAATAAAAATCACATAGTAACGTCTACTGCGTAAGTATTTGCTATTTTTTTCAAGTTATAACTTTTAATATATCATAAGTGGAGTTACCGTCTTTAGGGAGTGATACACCCCGCAAAATATCCGCCCTAAAGTATTGAGCGCTAAAATCCACCACCAGAAACATGATGTTTAAAGAGGTTTCCCTCTATATCTGCTGAGTTTCCGTGCTGCACAAGCTTTTTCACTTTCCTTATTTTGACTTGAAACTTACGGCACGATGCGTTCTGGCGGCGCGGCGTAAACAAACAAGATGGCGGACCCTGTTCCTCGGGCGCACGGCGCGCCGTAAAAAAACTGGTAAAACGCCAGAGTTACAGTGATTTTCCTATTTATAATTGCATAGACAATGTATCCAGAGCGTTAACAAGGGTTCTTAGCACATGTTCACTGCATATTAGCCCAGGAAGTGGGGGGTTGAGGGTGGTTGAGGGGGGTTGAGGGCGGTTGAGGTATTTAGGCATACCGCAGTACATGGACCAGTGCAGGTTACTAGTAGGTGCGGGTAGATGTAACAGTGAGGTTTCAAGTGCTACGAACTGTCTCGTCTGACAACCTCACTGTTACATACACATCAGGAATGCCTGCACAGCCCTAACCTGGTACTAGTATCCAGTCTAACGCGATTGGGACAGATTTTCTTCGGGCCCGCTGAAGCTTTCCCCTGCCAGCCACAGCAAGGCTCCCTGGTAGGTTTTTCACGGGGATTAATTGGCCCCAACGCGAACGTGGTGGGGCTAATCAAATCCCGTGCCAAACTCCTATCACAGGCGTAACACCTCCTACTGGCCCCTAAGAGACCCTGCCCCAACCACGATTGACTGGATACCAGGTTAGCACAGACCCAATTTTACTTGTACTACGGTGCATACATGTACATGCACCCAGCTGTATTTCAAGCCCTGCTGTATGTGTAGGACAAAAGACAAGAAAATGATATATTCTACACTAGTCGGGTTACCACAGAGCAAAATAAAATATTATATACATGTAGAGAACAGTTTTTAGGTGTTTTGGCATTTGAAGAGCTGATGGCCAGAGGGCGATCCAACTCGCAGGAGGGCCGGGACCGAGGGTGATGCGGAATACACCGTGTTGTATTCTATTTATATCATACCCACCCTAGAAAACACGCCTTTTAATGCCAAATGAGTGTCCCTAAACCCAAAAATGCAACAACATCAATTCCAAAGTCCGAATCCTGTATTCAAATTTTCGAAATCGGCGCACGCAGTTAGGGCGAAGCGAGTTCTAATCGTTCGAATCGTTCTATGGAAGCCCCGGGTTGTAAGCCTGGTGACCTGGTTGTACCGTAAAGTACCATCCGGTCGGGAACACTGTATCGAACGTTATCGCCGCCCATGGCCAGGTATGATATAAATATAGAATACAACACGGTGATCCGACTCGCGGGAGGGCCGAGACCGAGGGCAATGCGAAATACACCGGGTACCGTGTTAGAAAACACGTCTTTCAAGGCGAAATAAGCGAAAATTTGGTGTCCCTGAACCAAAAAACTGCAGCAACATCAATTCCAATGTCTGAATCCTGCAGCTGTATTCGAATGTTCGAAAGCGGCGCACACGGTTGGGGCGAAGCGCGTTCGAATCGTTCGAATCGTTCGAATCGTTCTATGGAAGCCGTTTTATACAACTGTGTTGTACGGGTGGATACAACACAGCCAGGAGCACTGTATCGCTGCCCGGGTATGATATAAAGTAGAATACAACACGGCCGGGAGCACTGTATCGCCGCCCGGGTATGATATAAATACATACAGCATACAACACGGTGTATTCCGTATTGCCCGAGGTATCGGCCCGACCGCGATCCGACTCGCGGGAGGGCCGAGACCGAGGGTGATGCGGAATACACCGTGTTGTATGCTATTTATATCATACCCACCCTAGAAAATACAAGTTTATTGCAGAAAAAGAGACAAAAGTCCTGAGATTAATGCACGTAGCGGTAGCGGTAACAGATTTATTCAACAATTCGAACATTTTGGAAAAAGAACAGTGTTCGTAATTTGATTTTACAGTCATGCTGAAGAGCAGTTCGAACCACTAAAAACCTCTTCTCATCATGAGCCTTAAGCCACAAGAGGAAATGCCTTACGTCGCTCTCCGTCTTCTTCATAGTATTGTAGTTTTTCTGCTGGTCTATGTAGCTGGAGCTGGCTGAATGATCAAAGTCCTGAAACACTATAGCCCTGTCGGATGCCGCCATTGTGAAAAACACAACAAGGTGGTTCGAGAACCCGTGTTCGAATTTTTGTAGCGGCGCAAGCGAAGCGCGTTCGAATGTTCTATGGAAGCCCGTTTTATACACCCGGTCGTACGGGAGAATACAACACGGCCGGGAGCACTGTTTTGCCGCCCGGGTATGATATAAAGTAAAATACAACACGGTCGGGAGCACTGTATCGCCACCCGGGTATGATATAAATACTATAATAGATCGATGTACATACAGCAGGTTGACATCAAAGTGCCATGCTTGAGTTATCACATAGCCAGATGTGCGCTACGTTTGCTAAGTTTGGCTAGGCAGATCTAGATAGGGTCTGATGATGATCTGCGCGTGAAAAATTTGCGCGTGAAAATTTTGCGCGTGAAAAGTCTTTTTAATATGTCAGAAAATATAAAGTACCAAATTCTTATGCAGAAAAATGTTATCCTGTGATATGATTTTCCATCTACAACCTGTAATTTTTATTTGAAAAACTTTTGATTTTTAGGTCCCTTGGGAATAGGTTAATTTGCATATCTTCCATGAAACCTAAACACAGGGCCTGCCTAAACATTTGAAAATCACTTGAATTTGCCAGAAATATATGGAAAAATTACAAATATAAGGTTTTATATTGTAAAATGTACCAACTTTAGGCTTTTCTCCATTCTATAACTTACATGTATATAAGCTTGATTTTACATTTTCTGAAGCAGAGTTTTTCACGCGCAAATTTCAAACTTTTTTGTGCGTGAAAACTTAATCTTTGAAAATCACCTAAAATTCACTGAAAAATTGACAAAACGGCTGTGTACTCTAGAATGCAACAATATGATACTCAATTCTATTTCGTGACTTTTTATCTAAACTTTTAAGTCTAAAACAGCAAAAAGTTTTTAAATCCATTGGGAATCAGCTAATTTGCATATCTTCACGCACAGATTTTTCACGCGCAACTTTTTCACACGCAAATTTTTTATGCGCACAAAACCCAATCCCCAAGTTGCTATACATGCATGTAGAAAGTTATATATATTATAACATTTTTGCCAATTTTCTTGTTTCCTATCAGGGCCAGTATGATGACAGGAGATGTAAGTGTGTGTGTCCACCTCGGGTCATCAACAACGTCACCAGGAAAGTCTATCTGAAGAACAACATTGCCAGGGATGACTGGTAAGTTAAGCCTGTCACACATAGACGTATCCCAAACACATCCCAACTCCCCCTATCTGTGCTAAAGGGGCCGTCACATTGTGCGAAAATCAATCGGCTGACGAGTCGGCGAGCTCTAAACGACATTTACGGCAGTAGTACGCCCAATGTTTCGTCGAGCATCGAGCAAATTTTAGGGGTCGCCGGCGATTTTTAAGAGTCGGCCGAAGCTCGCTGACACGTGAAACGTGTCCTTAACATCAGCGACTAGTCGCCCGATTTTTGAGGTCATAGAAATATTCCCAAGCGATCGCCCGAGCCTCGCTCCATGTGACGGGGACAATTTTCAGGCCAAAAATACGCGCGATCCTTGGTCGATCTAAAACCGGGCGACCTTTCGACGATCAACAAATACGGCCAAAGCTCGTTGACAATGTGACGCAGGCATAAGGAGTAGGTCGGTAGCAAGGTCAGCTGGGATGGCCAGTTCAGCTGCTGCAGCTGAATGTTTCCAAATGTTGTTGACACATGGAGGTTTGGCTATGTTTACCTGGTGGCTGGCTGGTGTTTGGAAGATAGGTCAGGCGTGGTTGGCAGTGAAATTTGACTCAAAGTTAACTCAAATTCGATTTGATTCGTATACTGCCCCTAAACTTCAGCCAACCTTTCAATTGTTTGGCTGGTATTCGGGGGAAGGTTCTACGTGTGTGACTCGTGTGTGATAGGGGCTTACTCTGTAATGTGCTGTGATTTCTTGACAATGCAGCTATAGGGGAGGAGCCTTTTGTGGATAATGATTAAAATTAGGCTCAATTTGTGATGTCGAGGAGATCAATATCATTTTCTTACTTTTGTAAGCAACTCATTTTTGTACCATTGGAAAGATGGAAGTCATTTGGTGACAGTTTGCTAATTTTTCTGGCCAGGTTGGAAAACTTATCTTGAAAGTTCATCTGTGTTGGTAGAAGTCATTATGACACGAGTTTAAACTGTAAATTTCCAACACAAGAGATTGGACTTACCCAAATTTTTCGACTGTACAACTCCAGTCTTTGTCAAGGAATGAGAAATCCACCGCTTCCGTGACGTCATGTTATGCAGATGACACACGTGACTCCGTGAGCAGTGGATCATAAGTTGCAGAAAGTCTTTGGCGCCCCCCGTCTCTGTTGAGTGATGGTTGTAATTAGCCCTGATGTATATGGCCTCTTTCACACCTCGTGCAAAGAAGTCTGGCTCGGAAAACTGACTGCCAGCAATAGAACGTATTAGGAAGTTCAGTTGAATGTCATACTCCGTCACCACCTTTTGTTTTTGTTGTGTTTGCAGCGAGTGTGGAAAAGTTGTGGATCCGTTACCTGAAAACCCTGTGGAGTTCTGCCTGCGATGTGAGTGTGAATATGAGAGTAGGAACACCATGCTGATGAAGGTAACTACATCTCACACATATACATGTATTGTGGACCTACATGTATAAGTTCAGAAACCTTGTCTCTTGGAACGTCATATGGGATGAGCACGTCAGTAGAACATACTGCGCCTGCGCAAAATCTGTAATATATTGTGCATAGAACTTCGGCAGAATGTCTTGTTCATGTATTCATGTTCATATTCATGTATTCAAGGATGGCATTCCATTTATAGTGTTGAAATGTTAGAAAAGATTGTCTGCAACAGGCCAAATTCTGATGAAAGTACATTGACCAAACATGTTTGGTCAACGTTTCGCACCGGTGCAGTACATTCTGCCAACGTGCTTATGGGATTTAGGAATTGTTGCTATAAACTTGTAAGGTTGAGCAACAAATTTAAACATTATGTCACTGTGCAAGAAAGTGGCCATGAAAGTAAGACTACAAATATTTCAGAAGTGAAAAATGCAGTGTTCAATTTACACTTTCCATTTCCAAACAGGCAATATATTACATGTTTTGGGATATTCAATGGGAGAGAATTACTACTATCTTGTAAGCAGAGTTCTGAAAAATGCATCCTGGGCATTCTTCAAGTATTTTCAATCCCAATGGTGGAATGCGACTTGCCTTGCCTAGCCTGGAGGTAAATTGTTGTGGCCAGTCACAGTGACACATACACACACACATACACATGTACACACACATACACACAAATGCACACAAACACACACACACACACACACACACACACACACACACACACACACACACACACACACACACACATACATAGTACATACATATAAAGGGACATGTGGTAGGCTCACACATACACATACATGTACACATACATGTTGTACACACAAATGCACACAAACACACACACACACATACATAATACATACATGTACATATAAAGGGACATGTGGTAGGCTCACACATACACATACACACAAATGCACACAAACACACACACATACACATACACACACACACACAGTGACACACACAAACACACACACACACACACACACACAAACACACACACACACACACACACACACACACATAATACATACATATAAAGGGACATGTGGTAGGCTCCTTAATAAGTATGATATATTTAATTCCTTCTAGTTTAAAACAGGATACTGAAAGGATAATAATGATAATGAATAATGACAATGAAGAGTTGTGAAAGCCAGCTGTGTGTTGCCAGGTTCTGGTGCTGTTTGTGTTAGCTGTACTGGGGGTGCTGGTGGTGTATGCTGGGTTTGTCATGTGTCTGGAGCCACTGTGTGCCAAGCCACAGCAGCCAGCCTTCCCAGACTCTGGACCAAGACATGCACAGGTATATAATCTACATGTACATACATGTAGTATACATAAACCATGTCAGTGCTCGAAATACTTTTTTCTGGTATGTGCAAAATTGCACGTTGGCAAAAATCTTGGGTGCAATTTGAAAAATTTACGTGCAAAATTATATTTCGTCGCGTTGCGCAATAGTTTTTGCACGTCTTGCCATATTTGGTAAATCGGCTAAGTAATGCTTTCGTGTCACATGACTTCACCCGGGGACGAGAGCAGAGCTCGTTCCCAGGATGTTCATTTAGGAAAACAATAATGTCAATATGGATGCCGACACAGCATGAAACTTCGGAGATACGCAGTGCAAACATGATATACCGGTATTAACTAGGTGCACAATTGCACATTCAAAATATTTTTACGTGCAAATCTTGAAAATCGCGTGCATTTTGCACATTGCACCTGGGTATTTCGAGCTCTGCATGTTCATGTATACCCAAACAGCCTATACAATGTACAGCTTATATGTACAGTTAACATTCTATAAGTCATCAACCAAGTAGCCTAATTTGTAAGCATTACACAATTATGAAAAGATGCCTTGGCAAAGATAGTACAGTTTGCAGTACTGTATTATGAAAATTATTAGAATTAAGCAGGATAATGCTCAATGAGGAAGTTTTAAAAAAAGTTTAAATGATTTTACATCTGCACATTTCTTTATGAATTGAATAAAAGTAGTTGCGTTAAATGCATACAAAACACAATGTATGTCCATACACATCTTGTAGATAAATTATCTACTGCTTAAATAATATAATCAGCTATCTAAGTATGATTATTGAGACATGTATAACATCAAAAATGAGTGTAAAAATTGACAAGTAAAATTGGCTGCACATCCAACCACCCATGTAGTAACAGTGTATTAACGACTGTTTTGTGTTCACAGGACGACAGACCACGTCTGGTCCGCTCTGCCTCCATGTTGGGCCGTGTGGACAGCGCTCGTCAGAGATGGAAGAAACAAGTGGAAGTCCAACGTGTCAATGTGTACGATAGACGGAACATCCTTAGCTAATTTCACTCCAAACTTGAAGTTTCTTTGCTGTCTTGAAGTTCGTGGACATACATATAGATGTAAATTTGAGAAGTGACGTTCCATATTTATTGTATATTTGAGTATATGGGTGTAGTTCATTATACATGACATATATTCATCTTTGAAACATTTTTATTGATATTTTCACTGGTTTCTTACATAGTTGTCCTAAGTCAGTATATTTGGTTGACTGTTGTACAGTGTGTTATGGTATATTTCTTGAGCTCTTTTTACTCACTCCAACATGTGAAATTACTAAATGAATGAGTTCCAAACTTGATGCAGTGCAACACCAGTGCTGAAGATACAGAAATGTAGCTGTTTTCTGAATTGGGTTCTGACAGATCGTTTCTGGTGTTTTGGGTTGTTTTTGCTTAATGTACTCTACTTACATTTCATTTAAAGTACTGTATTGTCAGTTTATTTTTTTTTACACGTTTAGAAGCCTTAACTGCAAGTGTATGAAATAATCTGACGTCACAACATTTATACATGTTGTAGTCATCAGCAGATACTTCATACGTATTATACAATATCTTGGACATTAGATACATGATGTGTTGTGTCCATTAGGGTATCTGAGAATTGCTCTAAAACATGGAAGAGAAAATAAGCAATGTAGCTGATGAAATGTGACTCTTTGGATATATAGTTATACAATGTAAGTAGATAAGGACTTACTGATGTAAGTCATTAGTAGGGTAAACTTATACAAAAACCTTAAAGTCCTCATGTAGATTGGCTTATTGCAATTGCAATAATTTATATACTTTACTTCAGCTATGTCAGAGGGTAATACAAGCAACAGTCATCTCTGCATTCCATCTTAGTCCTTTGTGTCAATTGCAGGCCCGCACCTGTATAGTATTTAGCGGATTATAGACCTATATGTGTGAGACTTTCCGATGTTACATGTTACAATGAGACTTCCCAATGTTACATGTGTGTATTTGACGATCATCAGATTCTGTCTCAATTGTCATTGATCAAAAGTGTCCCCTAGCAATACTTACTAGAACTGCAATCACTTTGTGGTCCTGTTGATAACCTTTTTGCTGTGTATGTTCTGTGTGTGGAAAGATTTTGAAATTACAATAAGGCATGTGTGTGTCTGACAGGTGTCTTGTTCATCAAGGACGAATGTGTTTGTGTGTTCAGCAACAAGGGCAGATGTGTGTGGGCTGAGTTCTGCACCACAGATATTGGCGATGTCTCAGGGAGGAGCCTAATGGTACAGTATTGTGTGCAATTTGCAAGAATTCTAGGAATCGTACAGGCATTTTGTCCACATGAATGGAATGTCCACAGGCATGTCTCTGACCCACATCTATGCCCACATTCCTGGAAACCTTTGGGACCCTGTTTTTTTGAAGACCTCTCTGCCCCGGATGCCCTACTTTCTGGGCCCCCTGCACTCGTTCACTATACACTCAGGGGAGGAGTGCACTGTATCTGTATAGGTACCAATCTTCCTCAAAATCATGAAATGATGGCAGGGCCGCAGTGACATGCAAACAATAACCCTAACAGCAACCACCGTGGCCATGGCAATGTATGTTTTCAGTGCCAGTCTTTTATGATTGCATGTGATATAAAACCATTGTACATACATGTATGTATTTCTCTGGACAGCCAAATTTCTCCATAATCTGCCAGAGTCCTTTCCTACCAACAGAGTCGAAGGCCTTAGTTAAATCGACAAATGTTGAGTAAAGATCACGGTGTTGCTCTTGGCATTTTTCTTGGAGTTGGTGTGCCGCACGTCTGACCAGTGCATCGCAAAGCAACTGTTCTACGGAGAACTCAGCAGGGGAAAGCGTACAGTCGGAGGGCAAAAGAAGAGGTTCAAAGACTGCCTTAAAACATCCCTAAAGGACATCAACTCATGGGAATTGTTAGCTCAAAATCGCTTAACATGGCGCTGGTTGACACATACTGGTGCTAACAAAGCTGAAGAGAAAAGGACCAACACTGCAGTTAAGAAGCGAGCATCCCGTAAGACCAGGCCTACTACTACTACTAGCAACACACCCACCCACTGGTGCTCAACGTGTGGGCGAGGTTTCCTGGCCAGGATTGGCCTTATCAGCCACCTCCGGACCCGATGTGGATAGTGTTCAGAACTAAGGACAGGTGTGTCTACCTGTGTGGATGGTGTTCAGCACTAAGGACAGGTGTGTTTACCAGTGTGTGGATAGTGTTCAGCACTAGGACAGGTGTGTTTACCTGTGTGGATGGTGTTTAGTACAATGACAGGTGTGTTAACCTGTATGTGGATGGTGTTCAGCACCAAGGACAGGTGTGTTTACCTGTGTGGATGGTGTTCAGCACCAAGGACAGGTGTGTTTACCTGTGTGGATGGTGTTTAGAACAAGGACAGGTGTGTTAACCTGTGTTTGGATGGTGTTCAGCACCAAGGACAGGTGTGTTTACCTGTGTGTGGATAGTATTCAGCACGAGGACAGGTGTGTTTACCTGTGTGTGGATGGTGTTCAGCACCAAGGACAGGTGTGTTTACCTGTGTGGATAGTGCTCAGCACCAAGGACGGCTGTGTTTACCTGTGTGTAGATGGTGTTCAGGACCAGAACAGGTGTGCTTACCTGTGTGTGGATGGTGTTCAGCACGAGGACAGGTGTGTTTACCTGTGTGTGGATGGTGTTCAGCACCAAGGACAGGTGTGTTTACCTGTGTGTGGATGGTGTTCAGGACCAGAACAGGTGTGCTTACCTGTGTGTGGATGGTGTTCAGCAACAGGACAGGTGTGTTTACCTGTGTGTGGAGGGTGTCCAGCACCAGGACAGGTGTGTTTACCCTATTTGTGAATGGTGTTTAGCACCAGGGACAGGTGTGTTTACCTGTGTGTAGATGGTGTTCAGCACCAGGACAGCTGTGTTTACCTGTGTGTAGATGGTGTTCAGCACCAGGACAGCTGTGTTTACCTGTATGTGAAGGGTGTTTAGCACCAAGGACAGGTGTGTTTACCTGTGTGTGGAGGGTGTTTAGCAACAAGGACAGGTGTGTTTACCTGTGTGTGGATGGTGTTTAGCACCAAGGACAGCTGTGTTTACCTGTGTGTGGATGGTGTTTAGCACCAAGGACAGGTGTGTTTACCTGTGTGTGGATGGTGTTTAGCACCAAGGACAGCTGTGTTTACCTGTGTGTGGATGGTGTTTAGCACCAAGGACAGGTGTGTTTACCTGTGTGTGAAGGGGGTTTAGCACCAAGGACAGGTGTGTTTACCTGTGTCTGGATGGTGTTCAGCACCAAGGACAGCTGTGTTTACCAGTGTGTGGATGCTGTTCAGCACCAGGACAGCTGTGTTTACTTACTTGTGGATGGTGTTCAGTACCAAGGACAGCTATGTGTACCTGTGTGGATGGTGTTCAGCACCAGGACAGGTGTGTTTCCTTATTTGTGGATGGTGTTTAGCACCAGGGACAGGTGTGTTTACCTGTGTGTGGATGGTGTTCAGCACCAGGACAGCTGTGTTTACCTGTGTGTGGAGGGTGTTTAGCACCAAGGACAGGTGTGTTTACCTGTGTGTGGATGGTGTTCAGCACCAGGACAGCTGTGTTTACCTGTGTGTGGAGGGTGTTTAGCACCAAGGACAGGTGTGTTTACCTGTGTGTGGAGGGTGTTTAGCACCAAGGACAGGTGTGTTTACCTGTGTGTGGATGGTGTTTAGCACCAAGGACAGGTGTGTTTACCTGTGTGTGGAGGGTGTTTAGCACCAAGGACAGGTGTGTTTACCTGTGTGTGGAGGGTGTTTAGCACCAAGGACAGGTGTGTTTACCTGTGTGTGGAGGGTGTTTAGCACCAAGGACAGCTGTGTTTACCTGTGTGTTGATGGTGTTCAGCACCAAGGACAGGTGTGTTTTTCCAGTGTGTGGATGGGGTTCAGCATCAAGGACACGTGTGTTTACCTGTATGTGGATGGTGTTCAGCACCAGGACAGCTGTGCTTACCTGTGTGTGGAGGGTGTTCAGCACCAAAGACAGGTGTGTTTACCTGTGTGTGAATGGTGTTCAACACCAATGACAGGTGTTTACCTTTGTGGATGTTGTTCAGCACCAAGGACAGGTGTGTTTACCTGTAGGTGGATAGTGCTCAGCACCAAGGACAGGTGTGTTTACCTGTGTGTGGATAGTGCTCAGCAGCAAGGACAGGTGTGTTTACCTGTGTGTGGATAGTGCTCAGCACCAAAGACAGGTGTGTTTACCAGTGTGGATAGTGTTCACCACCAAGACAGGTGTGTTTACCTGTATGTGGATGGTGTTCAGCAACAGGACAGGTGTGTTTCCTTATTTGTGGATGGTGTTTAGCACCAGGGACAGGTGTGTTTACCTGTGTGTGGATGGTGTTCAGCACCAGGACAGGTGTGTTTCCTTATTTGTGGATGGTGTTTAGCACCAGGGACAGGTGTGTTTACCTGTGTGTGGATGGTGTTCAGCACCAGGACAGCTGTGTTTACCTGTGTGTGGAGGGTGTTTAGCACCAAGGACAGGTGTGTTTACCTGTGTGTGGATGGTGTTTAGCACCAAGGACAGGTGTGTTTACCTGTGTGTGGAGGGTGTTTAGCACCAAGGACAGGTGTGTTTACCTGTGTGTGGAGGGTGTTTAGCACCAAGGACAGGTGTGTTTACCTGTGTGTGGAGGGTGTTTAGCACCAAGGACAGGTGTGTTTACCTGTGTGTGGAGGGTGTTTAGCACCAAGGACAGGTGTGTTTACCTGTGTGTGGAGGTCGTTTAGCACCAAGGACAGATGTGTTTACCTGTGTGTGGAGGGTGTTAAGCACCAAGGACAGCTGTGTTTACCTGTGTGTTGATGGTGTTCAGCACCAAGGACAGGTGTGTTTTTCCAGTGTGTGGATGGGGTTCAGCATCAAGGACAGGTGTGTTTACCTGTGTGTGGATGGTGTTCAGAACCAGGACAGCTGTGTTTACCTGTGTGTGGAGGGTGTTCAGCACCAAGGACAGGTGTGTTTACCTGTATGTGGATGGGGTTCAGCACCAAGGACAGGTATGTTTACCTGTGTGTGGATGGTGTTTAACACCAAGGACAGGTGTTTACCTGTGTGGATGGTGTTCAGCACCAAGGACAGGTGTGTTTACCTGTAGGTGGATAGTGTTCAGCACCAAGGACAGGTGTGTTTACCTGTGTGTGGATAGTGCTCAGCACCAAGGACAGGTGTGTTTACCTGTGTGTGGATAGTGCTCAGCACCAAGGACAGGTGTGTTTACCAGTGTGGATAGATTAGTGTTCAGCACCAGGACAGGTGTGTTTACCTGTGTGTTGATGGTGTTCAGGACAAGGGATAGGCACATTTAAAAGTTGTGAGCAGATGCTTCTGTTTAAGACGGATAACATCACACACAAAACCATCTATCAGATGATCCAAAAACATGTCAATATCTAGTATTTGCAAGGTACTTAATAACTCCTTGCAAATACTTAATTAATTGAGTTGCATAGTGCTATCATATTTACCTTCGCCAAGAAGGTTATGTTTCAGTGGCGGTGTGTGTGTCTGTGTGTCTGTGTGTCTGTGTATCTGTGTGTCTGTGTGTTACCAGCATAACTCGAGAAGGCTTAAATGGATTATCTTGATATTTCGTAGGTGGGTAGGTCTTGATGAGACCTCGAAATGATTAGATTTGGGCTCCCTGGCGGCTTGTTATGGTACTGCAGCTGAACTTCCGCTTTTGATATCTGGTGATCTGGACATGCTAGGGTCATGATTTTTGGAGGGTATGTAGCTCTTGTGCTCAGGAAGAAGTGACGTAAGTTTGGGCCCCCTAGCGGCCTGCTCTGGAACTGCAGGAGCGTTTGTATGAAAATGTTTAAAATAGCATAACTCAATAACCAGTTGACGGATCGTCTTGATATTTGGTATGTAGGTAGCTTAAGTGATGCTTGACATGATTAGATGACAATTATGCAAATTAGCATTTAATTTGCATAATTAATGAGGGAATTCTATAATTCAGCTACCTTCCATGATTGGACTATTCAACCTTGTGATATGTGTAATTAAGACTGAGAGGAACATCGCCATATATTAATTATGTAAATGAATACCTAATTTGCATAATTAATGAGAAAATACTATAATTCCATAGTGGTTGATGCTGGCAATTTTATACTGCCATTTTTGCTGGTTTTGATATCTCATGATCTGGACATGCTAGGGTCACGTATTTTGGATGGTAGATAACTCTTGGGCTAGGAAAGACGTGACATGAGTTTGGGCCTTCTAGCAGCTTGCTCTGGAACTTCAGTTCAGTTCAGTTTATTCGCACTTTAAAAAATGTACCAAAACAAATACAAAATATAAATGAGATGTAACAGTGCAGGGAGGCCGGAAGCATAAAATGCTTATAAAGAGGCCTCCCTTCATACCTTAATTAACAATTCAAATAAATCGGATAAATAAGAAATAAGTTAGGTAACTGGTAAATGAAACAAAACAATGAAACAAAATACGATACAATACAATTTACAATAATGAAAAGTAGTAATGAAAAGTAGTAAAGAAAAGTAGTAAACAAGGAAACATAAAAATTAGGAATGTGTGGGGTTATTTAGGAAAGCTATTTTAATATGATTTTTGAAAATGGTGAAGGAGGGACTAATTTGTAAGGTTCTACTTAGTTTGTTCCAAATTGTTGGGCCCCTGTACGTGATTGTAAATTGACGTATATTTGATTTCGCATTGGATGGCCTTAAATAATTGCATTCACTTGGCGTGTGAAGTGGTTGTGAATATCGCAGGGCAGTTTCTTTAAAAATGTTTGAGGGATGATAAATCAAGGACCGGCGGACATGATTTTATTACGTAGGCAGCTTAAGTCATGCTTGACATAATTAGATGACAATTATGCAGATCAGGAGGTAATTTGCATAATTAATTGGGAAATTCTCTAAATATGCTGTGTTCCATAATAGGACCATGGGGCACCTGTGACATGTAATTGAGAACGAGAGGAACATCTGAAGATGTAGATTATGTAAATGAAGACATAATTTGCATAATTAAAAGGAACAGACTGACACACGGACAGACACACAGACAGACCAAGACCAAAAACATTGTCTCTATTTTTCATGGAGATAATTACAGAATGACATTTTGTTTTCAAAACACAGCTGATAAGTTTCACAGAGATACTAGTATGGGACGTTTTGGCCCTGACCTAGGTCAGGTAGTAATGGATATGCTTTGGTTCGGTTTGTCCCAGGTGACAAGGTCATCTGTTCGCCTGTCATTGCTGCTTCACACATGTTTGTTGTTACACGGCCCGCTCGACAGCAATGTCCCTTGCGCGATTTAGAAGAAGATTGCATCAGCCATTTAGACGCCCCTCCTCAAAAGACAGGACTTGTAGAGGCCACGGTCACCGTTAGAACAACACAGAGAGAAGGATCGCAAACGTAATGAAAACGAATGCCAAAACACAATTTGTCAAATATTGGTTAACCAAGTGAACCCAATGACAGAATTGTTAAAAAAGCTTGTGAATATAATTATTATATGGCCCTCTGATAAGATATCTTTTTCATGACCCTCCCCCTCCTATTACCTCTCAATGGTACATGTATGATATGTTTTCCTTATAGAATGGCACACTATAGGCTATGGAAGAGAAGAGGCTTTAGATGTGGATGTCTGGTCAGTAAAATTTAAGTGTATCCAGTACATGTCAAGGCCTTCAAGACTTCTGTCGGGCCTGAACTCGCATACTATGACGGAAAGGGGACATTTTACTAGCAATTCAAGTTTTCTTTCTACGTAAGCAGGAGTAAACAGTATGCCTTGAGCTATATCTGTATAGGACAACGTCCTGCGAATTCTTTTTGTCTGTGAGGACTTTTTAAGAAGCATTTTCATGAAGACAACCTTAAATTTAAAGGTACAATGTGATTTCCTCTTTTGTACGTGATCAGAATAGTTACCGGTGTGTATAACAGCTAAGCTTTGCCGCAGCAAACTCTCCCTTGTCCGGGAGCGGTTGTAGGTCTAAGTGCAAAGTTTCTTCTGGTAATTGGAGATAGTGAGGAGGTTACTAGGCCTTCTTTAGGAAGGGTAAACTTGAGTTGGGGTTAACCCTAATTGGCTGTTTGCTACTTATATTTTGCTGAGTGTCCTTTACATGCTTTGTATAATAAATATGTTGGTAACTCTCCCCCGCAAGTCATCACGTACTTGGTTTGACCCGAGGCCTCCAGACCCCATGTCCTTGACCGTCTGGAAGAGCAGTTAGAGGGGAGGTTCACTTACTGTTGTATTTCTTATGGGGAAAATTTTATTTCATACTCAGAAGGAGGAAATCACAACCATATTAGAAACAATTAGATTTGAATCAGATGCTTGGCTTCAGCTCAGTTGGTTCATATTGTAGTTAGACATACAGAATTACCAAAGCCAAGGTGCAAACAGTTCATTCTGATTGAGAGTTTTCCCTAATTAATAAATAGCAATTTTTAGTTGTGGTGTTACTAACGAGACCATTGGCACCATAGACAAATGGACATAGTGTGTTTGATAGATTGCCATCATGATTATGTTTTCCACTTCCTGCTGACTCCTCTGAATAGAGAAGAAGATATTCTTTCTGTAGTCTCTGATTGTGTTGATGCAAGCCGAATGTAGTTATCGGTTCATACACTTTTCTCAGTCGACCATTTCCTTGTTATGATTATACGTGTACCTGCATCTAAAGAAAAACAAAAGATTGGCATTATATCATGAAAATCTAGTTTCGTACAGTTTAACTTTATTTCATAGATTCCTATCAATGCACCCGGTGCAATAGCTCAATTGGTAGAGTGCTCGCTTTGTAACCGGGAGGTCGTGAGTTCAAACCCCGGCCGGGTCATACCAAAGACTTTAAAAATGGTACACATTTCTTTCTCTGCTTAGCACTCAGCACATATGAGAAAGAGTGTGGGAAGGTCAAACACACAGCGCTGCCAGCGGACCAGCCCCCTGCTGTAGCGCCTTGCACAACTGTGTGTCGCCCAAGGGCTACAGAAATGGAGATGGGCACCACCCCTATGGCTCTGTAAAGAGCACGGGACCTTCTTCTATCAATGCAAGAAGCGACGAAGAGATAAGAGAAGTTAATTGTATGTTTAGCTGTGAATATTTTCAGATCAAACACAGAACAGCTAGTATGCAAAGGTAAACAAAGAGTCATCAACGTTACTGAGAAGCAAACATATACAATAAGACGTATGCCTCGGTCAAAAAGAGAACAAGAGACACCCGAGGCTACCGACAAACGCCATGCATCTGACCAGGCACGTAAGAAGAACAGAACAAGGGACACCTGAGGCTACCAAGGAACGCCGTGTTTCTGAGATATCATAATTCTATTCATCTATTTATTCATTCCATCAGTGTCTACCGATCATCTTTAAGAAGAATACACCTTAGGTTTTGGATTAAGACAAGAAACGACGACCTTTTTCATCGGTGTCATTCTACGAAGAAGCTTTGTTGGACTCCTGAATGATGATGATTTGAATCGATCAGTTTCCATGGTGTTGTTTTGGCTCCTATCTTGTAAACACGATCATTATTTTTCAAATCATTTGTTATTATAACTTGTATCAGTGTACGTGTTTATATCCGTTTTATAATAGTACCAGGCCTTGTTGGTCGTTTGTTTTGAAGCCGTTTTGTTCTGAAATAATAACGTTCGCCTGAATCTCCCTGGTTTACTAGCTCTCTGACGATCGTTGTTTCGTCTCATACCCCTTATTTCTTGTAAGTCAGATAACGTTAAGTCTTGTCTTTCTTCAATTATTAGCATTTAGAGAATGCTAGACAGTCTAAACTAAAAGCTTTGATGAAATTCGTGAGGATTTGTGGTGAAAACCAGACAGGAATGCAGACAGTCTGCATTAAAACTCCCGTGGGACAAGCGTACTAGATCTCGGACAGAGCAAGGAGGTTAAAGATTGGACAGAGTAAGTAACTCTAGATCTAGAACACAAAAGGCGTACAGTCTAGAGATTTCCAAGCAGATACAGGGTGGCATGGGTTGTTGATCACAAATAAAGCAGATACAGGGTGGCATGGATTCTCGATCTCAAAGCAGATACAGGGTGGCATGGGTTGTTGATCTCGAAGCAGATACAGGGAGGCAAGGATTGTCGATCTCCAAGCAGATACAGGGTGTCATTGGTTGTTGATCTTGAAGCAGATACAGGGAGGCAAGGATTGTCGATCTCCAAGCAGATACAGGGTGTCATTGGTTGTTGATCTTGAAGCAGATACAGGGAGGCAAGGATTGTCGATCTCCAAGCAGATACAGGGTGGCATGGGTTGTTGATCTTGAAGCAGATACAGGGAGGCAAGGATTGTCGATCTCCAAGCAGATACAGGGTGTCATTGGTTGTTGATCTCAAAGCAGATACGTTGTTTTTTTCCGGTGACTGCAATTGCTTGGTTTGATAACCATTACTCGTATCTTTTTGACAATTGTTATTCAGTTGTGATAAATTTAGTGCCTTTAAAATTTAATCTTGCCCAAATTTTGTTCACAAACCTATACGTACGTACCCCAACACATCTCCGTATAGACTTAATTTGCTAAATCAAGAGAAAATTGCGGTTATTATGAATGAATGAATGAATGAATGAATGAAAGACCTTTATTGTACGTTCATGCCGCGACGGGCTAGGTACAGGTCAAGACTTCACAAACACATAACAAAAATATTACAGAAAAGTGGAGACAAAAGATACACTACTTAGTTATACATACATATGGATCATATAAAGGTACTATACTAGACTATTACAAAGGTGTTCTAGTTACTAAGCTAATACAGAGTTGTCAACTTCTTCTCGCTTCTTTGTACAATGGTAAATGTGGGAACAGATCATGTACGTGATACAGGGTTTGTCTAGACGCATCAAAATATAAATTTATCGTTTGCATTTAGATGTTCGAAGTATGGAAACTTCTCTTTGATGTGACTAAATAGCATAGATCTTTCCTTATGATACAGATTACAGTCTGTTATTAGGGAGTTTGGCAGGTCATGACTGGGGAGATACGTAAAGGGAGTTACGTAAATGGAGCGTGTGAACGGAAGGGCAGGGGGTTAGGAATAAACAGTCGCCCCCCCATCTGGGAAAAAATGTCAGTACACGTGGTGCAACCATCCCCAAGAGAAGTCAAAGGTCATGTACAGTTTCCTGTAATCCCATCACCCACACATTCTCCGTGATAGAGAACCGTCAAATTAAAAAAAAAATTCTTTCTCATAAATTGAAAATGGCAAACGGGAAGATGTTTCTTTGGAGGCCATTGTATAGAATTTTCAACTTGGAAAAATAAACGATATCTGTCTATTGAGAAAATTATGACATAAATACTCTTCAAAAGTAACTTTTTACTAGTAATACAACTTCCCGGGCTCCAGTCCTTAATGATCTAGACGAAAAAAAAAGAAAGAACGGGAACTATAATGAACGTTAACAAGGAATTATGACAAGGTCAAGAGCAAGATCACTTGATTTACCATAATGATTGTGCCACTTGCACACCCACCATGCAGGCCCTCCCATAAATCATTCATCTGGGTGGAAAGCACAGACTGAATAAGGTAATTGCTGTGACATTATGCTATCATGTTGAACTGGTGTGAACTGTGAGGGAAAGTTTATTTTTGCCAAATTAGAACAACAACAGCTCAGACATTTGAGAAGATGTAAGCAGTTTTAACTGGCCTGATTATGTCTACACAGCAGCTCCCAGTGGTCCTTGGGAACACACAGGTGTCTCTTATCCTTATTTCAGACACATGACCTTTTGATCCTTTCTTTTCAATTTGAACTGTGGGAAAGTTCATTTCTCTGGAAGCAGTTTATATTCGTTTTTAATTATTGCCTTCACAGTTGGAAACTTAATAATGATGACACCTGAAGGATGACTGTGCCTTAGAGGTGACAGGAAATTGCTTATGGTAGAATTGAAACATTTTCTATTGACCTGGTATGACCCTAAGATCACCATTCTCAGACACCGGCGCAGTTAATAAGTCACCCCTCTCAGACACAGTTGACAGGTAATAGAAAACAGCTGGGGGAGAAACATTGCAAAGTCTGTTGCGACAATTTCATACCGTTATGCAATCGTGAGAGGACGGACAGAAGACGGTCTTTTCTGTGACAATTTATGCTAGCCTGTAGTCCTGATGCAGTCTTCCTTGCACTTGCAGCGTTCATGTTTGTCAAGGAGCGTCTACCAGTCATCAGTGTGCATACACGGTCATTGATTACGAGCACGACGGCCACAACTGTAGTAGGTAAGCTAAGATCTTTTCCCGAAACATTGGATTGATTTATAGCGTTGAAAACCAATCATTGATGCTGTATTTGACGGACATTTTAGTTCAGCGGAGGAATATGTGTGATTTTGCAGTGATGCGGTCCTCAGTATATAACCCTGTACCTCTGCCTCAGTCGCGCACTGAGCACGGATCCAGTCCCAGGTCAGGCCAACATGTGGTGGAAAGACCTTGGAGAGCGACCGCGGAAGGCAGTCGACTCGAGTCCGATCGACCACAAGAACTCATTCTCGGGGTGGTGAACTGGTGAGCTCCTATTATGTTATTATTTCTGAGATGTTATTCTTTTATTTATTTATTCATTCCATCAGTTTCTACCGGTCATATTTTTTAGATAGACCTTTGGATTCAAACGACTCGTTTTTTCGTCATCGGTGTCATTTTGCGAACAAACTTTTTCTGAGGGTCGTTTTTTATTATTATTTCGTTTATTTTGAAGTCGTTTTGTTCTGAGTAACGTTTGCCTGAAGTCTAAATCTCTCAGTCGCTGGTTTATTCTCGCCAAGGATCGTTTTGTTTGTCATTTGTGAAATTTGTCAGATATTGTGGTTACATTTCCGTTGCTTTTCGTTTGCCATTCCTCTGGTTTTCTGGTTTCGGTTAATTTCTTATTGTATGGATAAATTTTGTGTTTTATCTCCGTTTCATAGAACTACTACTCTCTATATGCAGCTGTGAATGATATGAACTTGTGAAATTTGTCAAATATTGTGGTTACATTTCCGTTGCTTTTCGTTTGCCACATCCTCTGGTTTTCTGGTTTCGGTTAATTTCTACTAATTTCCAGAATTACACCAACTTCTATTGTATGGATAAATTTTGTATTTTATCTCCGTTTCATAGAACTACTAGTCTCTATATGCAGCTGTAAATGATATGATCCTATTTATATTTGGCGGCATGTTTAGTCGTGTTAAAGTCTGTATTTAATCTCGGTAAAGTTTGTCGACAGTCTCACGTGTATAATGTTACACGCTAAAGCTGCAGGTGCAGTTTGGAAACACGATAAGCCCAAAACTTGGCTATTGACAGACAGCTAGGGCCAGAAGACAGCTAAGGTCAGATTTTCTGACCTATAAAGTTAATTGGTTGACCTGGCTCAGACTGAAACAACAATGTTGTTGAATTGTGCATACTGTGAACAGAGAAGACTGATTGATAGTTGCAGAGTCACGGTTTCCCCTGCGCTTGCTTTTTGTCTCGTTTCTTGTACTGTCCACAGACGCCGGACACACTCTCATCCTCCGAGACAACCGACGTCTGTATCCCCAGAGGGGAGAGACATCCGTTCCAGGTCCCAGAAGAGCTGTGAGGCCAGTCACACCACACCGCCCGAGGCCGACGTGACGGCAGTTCCTGGCACAGCCGATGCGACGACGCCGATGTGAACCGCCGAACGTGCTCTTTGATGTCCAGCATAGGGATGGAAAAGACAAATGTCATAATGTCTGAAGATATGAGTCATTGGATGCAAACCTGACCCAATGTATTTACTGTATTAATTCATTATAGATGTCCTAGTACAGGGACCGTAACTACAAAACATTTGAGCATAAATAAAAGAACGGCAGTCATTGTAACAACAACTGATTGTAGTGCCAACTATTTGTATTTTATACATTGGGCTTCTCCAGAAGCAAGACTAAGGCTGGATGATGATAGACAGACTATATTGTAATCGAAACTGATTGCTAGCTGTTACTAGTATTCGGTACGTCTAGTTATCAAGCTACCAAGTTCAATGACAGAACAATATTTGTTTAATGATATACCTGCAATACGACAAATACGACAATCACTTAAGTACAAGGAAGGCATGTATAATATTTATATCATATGCATAGCTTTGTACAACGTCCAATTATCCCGTGTACGCTTACAACAGGAGTTCCCAGTACAGGTGCCTCCTATTGTAAGGTGGCTGTGACGGAGGGTGGATCGGAGGTCATCAGCAGTATAGGTCAGGGGTCCAGTCTAGAAGCCTTGTCCTAAGCACGTCTCTGTGTCGTTCCTCAGTTTGTCGTTTTAATGGTTAGGTCTTAGCTCAGACAAGTAAAGGACTATTCCATTATGAAGGTTAGGCAGGACAGATTTCAGGATGATTGAAATTCAAATGGCGAAACCACTTCCCCCAACTTCATACCATCATTCAACGTACTAACCCCGTACTTGGAGGGTCTTGTTGTCCCCAGGCTCGGCCTCGACTAGACCACAAGACCACCGTACTAATACCAAAACTTCATCCCATCATCCAACTTACTAATCCTGTACTTGTGCGATCTTGTTGTCCCTAGGCTCGGCCTCGACAAGACCACAAGATCACCTTACTAATAAGAAAACTTCATCCCATCATCCAACTTACTAATCCTGTACTTGTGCGATCTTGTTGTCCCTAGGCTCGGCCTCGACAAGACCACAAGATCACCTTACTAATTAGAAAACTTCATCCCATCATCTAACTTACTAATCCTGTACTTGTGCGATCTTGTTGTCCCTAGGCTCGGCCTCGACAAGACCACAAGATCACCTTACTAATAGAAACTTCATCCCATCATCCAACTTACTAATCCTGTACTTGTGCGATCTTGTTGTCCCTAGGCTCGGCCTCGACAAGACCACAAGATCACCTTACTAATACAAAGCAATTACATCACCCAACTTCATCCCATCATCCAACTTACTAATCCTGTACTTGGAGGATCTGTCGTTCCTAGGCTCGGCCTCGACAAGACCACAAGACCACCGTACTAATAACAAATCATGCACCAATACACTAATAAAAACACTTGAAAGTTCCGCCGTATTAGCTCCGCCATGTTTCCTTCTCGTTATGCTAAGAAAATTACGTGAACTGCTAAGCACCAGTAGACTAGCATGTCGGCAGAACGTACTGCGCCTGCGCAAAACCCTGATTTTCACGATTTCGTTGGATGTTTGGTAAATGTTGCATCAAAACAAGGAGCTTCTTGGTCAAAATTTTGCCTGTTGCAGGCGATATCTTTTCCTACACAACATCTGAAAATTACAGACAGACTATCAACCTTATATGCTCTAATACAACCTTATATGAGACATTCTGTCAAAGTGCTATGCACAATACATTACGGGTTTCGCGCAGGTGCAGTACGTTCTGCCGACGTGCTCAGTAGACTCGAAGCCAAAATGGCCACCCCTTAAACTTTGACCTGCCTCTAAGCATGAGGGGAAACAAAATGGCGGCGCCCACAAAATCGACCTGCAATAGAACAGGTTTATCGCAAACCTGTAATTGCTATCGCAAACCTGTAATTATTTGAGGGCACTGGAGAGCGCGCGGGTGATCGGCGAAGTCAGCGGTAAGTTTGGGGACCTTTTGGGGCTTTTGCTTCGTAAAATACGACCATATAAATGTTTGTCTGTTTGGGGGTTCAATATTCACCAGTAAGATTGCAGATTTGCACAGTTCCTGGCGGATACTATAGTGCCGCTGGCGACTTTGTTTATGTACTTCTTGCAGTTTCACCACCTCCCCCCTCCAGGGTTTCGGTTACAGTATGTAAGATTAAAAAGTACCCAAAATACTAGCTCCTGATCGGATAGAATCCCGTAAGAATTGTGATTTAGGCTCATTATCGTTGTGGATATAAATTGAATAGAATTTTGACGGCCACTTTTTATATTGTTTATCTGTAATTATTGGCGTATGTAATGTAGAGGGAGGGGGCGTTTGTTTACGTAAACTGTATCTTTGCACATGTTATATGCTACATTTTGTAGTTTTGTCCGTCAGTTTTCATCTTTTTAGGGACAATATCTCCCTAGACGCGATAGGGATGATTTCTGTGACAATTTATGCTAGCCTGTTCAGTCCTGATGCAGTCTTCCTTGCACTTGCAGCGTTCATGTTTGTCAAGGAGCGTCTACCAGTCATCAGTGTGCATACACGGTCATTGATTACGAGCACGACGGCCACAACTGTAGTAGGTAAGCTAAGATCTTTTCCCGAAACATTGGATTGATTTATAGCGTTGAAAACCAATCATTGATGCTGTATTTGACGGACATTTTAGTTCAGCGGAGGAATATGTGTGATTTTGCAGTGATGCGGTCCTCAGTATATAACCATGTACCTCTGCCTCAGTCGCGCACTGAGCACGGATCCAGTCCCAGGTCAGGCCAACATGTGGTGGAAAGACCTTGGAGAGCGACCGCGGAAGGCAGTCGACTCGAGTCCGATCGACCACAAGAACTCATTCTCGGGGTGGTGAACTGGTGAGCTCCTATTATGTTATTATTTCTGAGATGTTATTCTTTTATTTATTTATTCATTCCATCAGTTTCTACCGGTCATATTTTTTAGATAGACCTTTGGATTCAAACGACTCGTTTTTTCGTCATCGGTGTCATTTTGCGAACAAACTTTTTCTGAGGGTCGTTTTTTATTATTATTTCGTTTATTTTGAAGTCGTTTTGTTCTGAGTAACGTTTGCCTGAAGTCTAAATCTCTCAGTCGCTGGTTTATTCTCGCCAAGGATCGTTTTGTTTGTCATTTGTGAAATTTGTCAGATATTGTGGTTACATTTCCGTTGCTTTTCGTTTGCCATTCCTCTGGTTTTCTGGTTTCGGTTAATTTCTTATTGTATGGATAAATTTTGTGTTTTATCTCCGTTTCACTGTAGAACTACTACTCTCTATATGCAGCTGTGAATGATATGAACTTGTGAAATTTGTCAAATATTGTGGTTACATTTCCGTTGCTTTTCGTTTGCCACATCCTCTGGTTTTCTGGTTTCGGTTAATTTCTACTAATTTCCAGAATTACACCAGCTTCTATTGTATGGATAAATTTTGTATTTTATCTCCGTTTCATAGAACTACTAGTCTCTATATGCAGCTGTAAATGATATGATCCTATTTATATTTAGCGGCATGTTTAGTCGTGTTAAAGTCTGTATTTAATCTCGGTAAAGTTTGTCGACAGTCTCACGTGTATAATGTTACACGCTAAAGCTGCAGGTGCAGTTTGGAAACACGATAAGCCCAAAACTTGGCTATTGACAGACAGCTAGGGCCAGAAGACAGCTAAGGTCAGATTTTCTGACCTATAAAGTTAATTGGTTGACCTGGCTCAGACTGAAACAACAATATGTTGTTGAATTGTGCATACTGTGAACAGAGAAGACTGATTGATAGTTGCAGAATCACGGTTTCCCCTGCACTTGCTTTTTGTCTCGTTTCTTGTACTGTCCACAGACGCCGGACACACTCTCATCCTCCGAGACAACCGACGTCTGTATCCCCAGAGGGGAGAGACATCCGTTCCAGGTCCCAGAAGAGCTGTGAGGCCAGTCACACCACACCGCCCGAGGCCGACGTGACGGCAGTTCCTGGCACAGCCGATGCGACGACGCCGATGTGAACCGCCGAACGTGCTCTTTGATGTCCAGCATAGGGATGGAAAAGACAAATGTCATAATGTCTGAAGATATGAGTCATTGGATGCAAACCTGACCCAATGTATTTACTGTATTAATTCATTATAGATGTCCTAGTACAGGGACCGTAACTACAAAACATTTGAGCATAAATAAAAGAACGGCAGTCATTGTAACAACAACTGATTGTAGTGCCAACTATTTGTATTTTATACATTGGGCTTCTCCAGAAGCAAGACTAAGGCTGGATGATGATAGACAGACTATATTGTAATCGAAACTGATTGCTAGCTGTTACTAGTATTCGGTACGTCTAGTTATCAAGCTACCAAGTTCAATGACAGAATAATATTTGTTTAATGATATACCTGCAATACGACAAATACGACAATCACTTAAGTACAAGGAAGGCATGTATAATATTTATATCATATGCATAGCTTTGTACAACGTCCAATTATCCCGTGTACGCTTACAACAGGAGTTCCCAGTACAGGTGCCTCCTATTGTAAGGTGGCTGTGACGGAGGGTGGATCGGAGGTCATCAGCAGTATAGATCAGGGGTCCAGTCTAGAAGCCTTGTCCTAAGCACGTCTCTGTGTCGTTCCTCAGTTTGTCGTTTTAATGGTTAGGTCTTAGCTCAGACAAGTAAAGGACTTCCATTATGAAGGTTAGGCAGGACAGATTTCAGGATGATTGAAATTCAAATGGCGAAACCACTTCCCCCAACTTCATACCATCATTCAACGTACTAACCCCGTACTTGGAGGGTCTTGTTGTCCCCAGGCTCGGCCTCGACTAGACCACAAGACCACCGTACTAATACCAAAACTTCATCCCATCATCCAACTTACTAATCCTGTACTTGTACTTGTTGTCCCTAGGCTCGGCCTCGACAAGACCACAAGATCACCTTACTAATAAGAAAACTTCATCCCATCATCTAACTTACTAATCCTGTACTTGTGCGATCTTGTTGTCCCTAGGCTCGGCCTCGACAAGACCACAAGATCACCTTACTAATAGAAACTTCATCCCATCATCCAACTTACTAATCCTGTACTTGTGCGATCTTGTTGTCCCTAGGATCGGCCTCGACAAGACCACAAGATCACCTTACTAATACAAAGCAATTACATCACCCAACTTCATCCCATCATCCAACTCACTAACCCTGTACTTGGAGGATCTGTCGTTCCTAGGCTCGGCCTCGACAAGACCACAAGACCACCGTACTAATAACAAATCATGCACCAATACACTAATAAAAACACTTGAAAGTTCCGCCGTATTAGCTCCGCCATGTTTCCTTCCCGTTATGCTAAGAAAATTACGTGAACTGCTAAGCACCAGTAGACTAGCATGTCGGCAGAACGTACTGCGCCTGCGCAAAACCCTGATTTTCACGATTTCGTTGGATGTTTGGTAAATGTTGCATCAAAACAAGGAGCTTCTTGGTCAAAATTTTGCCTGTTGCAGACGATATCTTTTCCTACACAACATCTGAAAATTACAGACAGACTATCAACCTTATATGCTCTAATACAACCTTATATGAGACATTCTGTCAAAGTGCTATGCACAATACATTACGGGTTTCGCGCAGGTGCAGTACGTTCTGCCGACGTGCTCAGTAGACTCGAAGCCAAAATGGCCACCCCTTAAACTTTGACCTGCCTCTAAGCATGAGGGGAAACAAAATGGCGGCGCCCACAAAATCGACCTGCAATAGAACAGGTTTATCGCAAACCTGTAATTGCTATCGCAAACCTGTAATTATTTGAGGGCACTGGAGAGCGCGCGGGTGATCGGCGAAGTCAGCGGTAAGTTTGGGGACCTTTTGGGGCTTTTGCTTCGTAAAATACGACCATATAAATGTTTGTCTGTTTGGGGGTTCAATATTCACCAGTAAGATTGCAGATTTGCACAGTTCCTGGCGGATACTATAGTGCCGCTGGCGACTTTGTTTATGTACTTCTTGCAGTTTCACCACCTCCCCCCTCCAGGGTTTCGGTTACAGTATGTAAGATTAAAAAGTACCCAAAATACTAGCTCCTGATCGGATAGAATCCCGTAAGAATTGTGATTTAGGCTCATTATCGTTGTGGATATAAATTAAATAGAATTTTGACGGCCACTTTTTATATTGTTTATCTGTAATTATTGGCGTATGTAATGTAGAGGGAGGGGGCGTTTGTTTACGTAAACTGTATCTTTGCACATGTTATATGCTACATTTTGTAGTTTTGTCCGTCAGTTTTCATCTTTTTAGGGACAATATCTCCCTAGACGCGATAGGGATGATTTCTGTGACAATTTATGCTAGCCTGTTCAGTCCTGATGCAGTCTTCCTTGCACTTGCAGCGTTCATGTTTGTCAAGGAGCGTCTACCAGTCATCAGTGTGCATACACGGTCATTGATTACGAGCACGACGGCCACAACTGTAGTAGGTAAGCTAAGATCTTTTCCCGAAACATTGGATTGATTTATAGCGTTGAAAACCAATCATTGATGCTGTATTTGACGGACATTTTAGTTCAGCGGAGGAATATGTGTGATTTTGCAGTGATGCGGTCCTCAGTATATAACCCTGTACCTCTGCCTCAGTCGCGCACTGAGCACGGATCCAGTCCCAAGTCAGGCCAACATGTGGTGGAAAGACCTTGGAGAGCGACCGCGGAAGGCAGTCGACTCGAGTCCGATCGACCACAAGAACTCATTCTCGGGGTGGTGAACTGGTGAGCTCCTATTATGTTATTATTTCTAAGATGTTATTCTTTTATTTATTTATTCATTCCATCAGTTTCTACCGGTCATATTTTTTAGATAGACCTTTGGATTCAAACGACTCGTTTTTTCGTCATCGGTGTCATTTTGCGAACAAACTTTTTCTGAGGGTCGTTTTTTATTATTATTTCGTTTATTTTGAAGTCGTTTTGTTCTGAGTAACGTTTGCCTGAAGTCTAAATCTCTCAGTCGCTGGTTTATTCTCGCCAAGGATCGTTTTGTTTGTCATTTGTGAAATTTGTCAGATATTGTGGTTACATCTCCGTTGCTTTTCGTTTGCCATTCCTCTGGTTTTCTGGTTTCGGTTAATTTCTTATTGTATGGATAAATTTTGTGTTTTATCTCCGTTTCACTGTAGAACTACTACTCTCTATATGCAGCTGTGAATGATATGAACTTGTGAAATTTGTCAAATATTGTGGTTACATTTCCGTTGCTTTTCGTTTGCCACATCCTCTGGTTTTCTGGTTTCGGTTAATTTCTACTAATTTCCAGAATTACACCAGCTTCTATTGTATGGATAAATTTTGTATTTTATCTCCGTTTCATAGAACTACTAGTCTCTATATGCAGCTGTAAATGATATGATCCTATTTATATTTAGCGGCATGTTTAGTCGTGTTAAAGTCTGTATTTAATCTCGGTAAAGTTTGTCGACAGTCTCACGTGTATAATGTTACACGCTAAAGCTGCAGGTGCAGTTTGGAAACACGATAAGCCCAAAACTTGGCTATTGACAGACAGCTAGGGCCAGAAGACAGCTAAGGTCAGATTTTCTGACCTATAAAGTTAATTGGTTGACCTGGCTCAGACTGAAACAACAATGTTGTTGAATTGTGCATACTGTGAACAGAGAAGACTGATTGATAGTTGCAGAATCACGGTTTCCCCTGCACTTGCTTTTTGTCTCGTTTCTTGTACTGTCCACAGACGCCGGACACACTCTCATCCTCCGAGACAACCGACGTCTGTATCCCCAGAGGGGAGAGACATCCGTTCCAGGTCCCAGAAGAGCTGTGAGGCCAGTCACACCACACCGCCCGAGGCCGACGTGACGGCAGTTCCTGGCACAGCCGATGCGACGACGCCGATGTGAACCGCCGAACGTGCTCTTTGATGTCCAGCATTGGGATGGAAAAGACAAATGTCATAATGTCTGAAGATATGAGTCATTGGATGCAAACCTGACCCAATGTATTTACTGTATTAATTCATTATAGATGTCCTAGTACAGGGACCGTAACTACAAAACATTTGAGCATAAATAAAAGAACGGCAGTCATTGTAACAACAACTGATTGTAGTGCCAACTATTTGTATTTTATACATTGGGCTTCTCCAGAAGCAAGACTAAGGCTGGATGATGATAGACAGACTATATTGTAATCGAAACTGATTGCTAGCTGTTACTAGTATTCGGTACGTCTAGTTATCAAGCTACCAAGTTCAATGACAGAATAATATTTGTTTAATGATATACCTGCAATACGACAAATACGACAATCACTTAAGTACAAGGAAGGCATGTATAATATTTATATCATATGCATAGCTTTGTACAACGTCCAATTATCCCGTGTACGCTTACAACAGGAGTTCCCAGTACAGGTGCCTCCTATTGTAAGGTGGCTGTGACGGAGGGTGGATCGGAGGTCATCAGCAGTATAGATCAGGGGTCCAGTCTAGAAGCCTTGTCCTAAGCACGTCTCTGTGTCGTTCCTCAGTTTGTCGTTTTAATGGTTAGGTCTTAGCTCAGACAAGTAAAGGACTTCCATTATGAAGGTTAGGCAGGACAGATTTCAGGATGATTGAAATTCAAATGGCGAAACCACTTCCCCCAACTTCATACCATCATTCACCGTACTAACCCCGTACTTGGAGGGTCTTGTTGTCCCCAGGCTCGGCCTCGACTAGACCACAAGACCACCGTACTAATACCAAAACTTCATCCCATCATCCAACTTACTAATCCTGTACTTGTACTTGTTGTCCCTAGGCTCGGCCTCGACAAGACCACAAGATCACCTTACTAATAAGAAAACTTCATCCCATCATCTAACTTACTAATCCTGTACTTGTGCGATCTTGTTGTCCCTAGGCTTGGCCTCGACAAGACCACAAGATCACCTTACTAATAGAAACTTCATCCCATCATCCAACTTACTAATCCTGTACTTGTGCGATCTTGTTGTCCCTAGGATCGGCCTCGACAAGACCACAAGATCACCTTACTAATACAAAGCAATTACATCACCCAACTTCATCCCATCATCCAACTCACTAACCCTGTACTTGGAGGATCTGTCGTTCCTAGGCTCGGCCTCGACAAGACCACAAGACCACCGTACTAATAACAAATCATGCACCAATACACTAATAAAAACACTTGAAAGTTCCGCCGTATTAGCTCCGCCATGTTTCCTTCCCGTTATGCTAAGAAAATTACGTGAACTGCTAAGCACCAGTAGACTAGCATGTCGGCAGAACGTACTGCGCCTGCGCAAAACCCTGATTTTCACGATTTCGTTGGATGTTTGGTAAATGTTGCATCAAAACAAGGAGCTTCTTGGTCAAAATTTTGCCTGTTGCAGGCGATATCTTTTCCTACACAACATCTGAAAATTACAGACAGACTATCAACCTTATATGCTCTAATACAACCTTATATGAGACATTCTGTCAAAGTGCTATGCACAATACATTACGGGTTTCGCGCAGGTGCAGTACGTTCTGCCGACGTGCTCAGTAGACTCGAAGCCAAAATGGCCACCCCTTAAACTTTGACCTGCCTCTAAGCATGAGGGGAAACAAAATGGCGGCGCCCACAAAATCGACCTGCAATAGAACAGGTTTATCGCAAACCTGTAATTGCTATCGCAAACCTGTAATTATTTGAGGGCACTGGAGAGCGCGCGGGTGATCGGCGAAGTCAGCGGTAAGTTTGGGGACCTTTTGGGGCTTTTGCTTCGTAAAATACGACCATATAAATGTTTGTCTGTTTGGGGGTTCAATATTCACCAGTAAGATTGCAGATTTGCACAGTTCCTGGCGGATACTATAGTGCCGCTGGCGACTTTGTTTATGTACTTCTTGCAGTTTCACCACCTCCCCCCTCCAGGGTTTCGGTTACAGTATGTAAGATTAAAAAGTACCCAAAATACTAGCTCCTGATCGGATAGAATCCCGTAAGAATTGTGATTTAGGCTCATTATCGTTGTGGATATAAATTAAATAGAATTTTGACGGCCACTTTTTATATTGTTTATCTGTAATTATTGGCGTATGTAATGTAGAGGGAGGGGGCGTTTGTTTACGTAAACTGTATCTTTGCACATGTTATATGCTACATTTTGTAGTTTTGTCCGTCAGTTTTCATCTTTTTAGGGACAATATCTCCCTAGACGCGATAGGGATGATTTCTGTGACAATTTATGCTAGCCTGTTCAGTCCTGATGCAGTCTTCCTTGCACTTGCAGCGTTCATGTTTGTCAAGGAGCGTCTACCAGTCATCAGTGTGCATACACGGTCATTGATTACGAGCACGACGGCCACAACTGTAGTAGGTAAGCTAAGATCTTTTCCCGAAACATTGGATTGATTTATAGCGTTGAAAACCAATCATTGATGCTGTATTTGACGGGCATTTTAGTTCAGCGGAGGAATATGTGTGATTTTGCAGTGATGCGGTCCTCAGTATATAACCATGTACCTCTGCCTCAGTCGCGCACTGAGCACGGATCCAGTCCCAGGTCAGGCCAACATGTGGTGGAAAGACCTTGGAGAGCGACCGCGGAAGGCAGTCGACTCGAGTCCGATCGACCACAAGAACTCATTCTCGGGGTGGTGAACTGGTGAGCTCCTATTATGTTATTATTTCTGAGATGTTATTCTTTTATTTATTTATTCATTCCATCAGTTTCTACCGGTCATATTTTTTAGATAGACCTTTGGATTCAAACGACTCGTTTTTTAGTCATCGGTGTCATTTTGCGAACAAACTTTTTCTGAGGGTCGTTTTTTATTATTATTTCGTTTATTTTGAAGTCGTTTTGTTCTGAGTAACGTTTGCCTGAAGTCTAAATCTCTCAGTCGCTGGTTTATTCTCGCCAAGGATCGTTTTGTTTGTCATTTGTGAAATTTGTCAGATATTGTGGTTACATCTCCGTTGCTTTTCGTTTGCCATTCCTCTGGTTTTCTGGTTTCGGTTAATTTCTTATTGTATGGATAAATTTTGTGTTTTATCTCCGTTTCACTGTAGAACTACTACTCTCTATATGCAGCTGTGAATGATATGAACTTGTGAAATTTGTCAAATATTGTGGTTACATTTCCGTTGCTTTTCGTTTGCCACATCTTCTGGTTTTCTGGTTTCGGTTAATTTCTACTAATTTCCAGAATTACACCAGCTTCTATTGTATGGATAAATTTTGTATTTTATCTCCGTTTCATAGAACTACTAGTCTCTATATGCAGCTGTAAATGATATGATCCTATTTATATTTAGCGGCATGTTTAGTCGTGTTAAAGTCTGTATTTAATCTCGGTAAAGTTTGTCGACAGTCTCACGTGTATAATGTTACACGCTAAAGCTGCAGGTGCAGTTTGGAAACACGATAAGCCCAAAACTTGGCTATTGACCACGGTGGTCGAAATGGTGCTCAAAAATCCTAACACGTAGCTCATGCATATTGATGAGACATCGATGTCAATCACTTCTTTGGCTATTGGCAACAATAGCTGATTGGTTAATGCTTTTACGGGCGGGCACTAGAAATGTTTTGATCACACCTAGGGCGGCGGATTTTTTCCCGCGAAGTTGTCCTTTCATATGCGCGGTTTCCCCCGCCCCTATTGTTCTATATTACACACAATTAACAATACCCAAGCTCTCATACGAGTCGTTCTCACTCTAATTTCGTTATGCCACCAACAAATAAACCGCAACTGTGCTACAATTTTGTCGATTCCGTAACTCAAACTGCCAAAAACTTCCACGGGGAATCAAAATTCCCGGGTCCAGTCGCCCGCGCGACTGTGGAATTCAGACGACGTGGAATCCGCCGTAAACAGCACAGAACATCTAACGTTAACGTTACCATTTGCAACGTTCTTAGGCACATAAAAACAGTCCTTGTACTTGCAGTATGTTGATATCGATGAAGATAAATATTTGTATCTAATACACATTCTTCGGAGCTCAGTACGCACTGGTAAGGTTACCCGCTAAGTCTTCGATCAAAAACAGTACTAGTACCGGCGTGTCATCCTAAATTTACTACGACAAATACACAACGTATATTATTCTTCATACTCTCTAAAAACCTACCTTATAAATTCCTGCATTCTTGTTGTGATAGTTACTGAACGAGGTCTATAAGTTGGGAACACTGCGGCGCGGTAACTGTACACAGTACAGATATGACATGACAGACGCCATTGTTTGACCTGCGTGTCGAATTTTTGGGCGTACGCTGGACATACGTTTTGCAAAATTGTAACGTTCTAGAGTCCATGATAGAAAAAAATAACCTGACAAGGAAAATTAAAGATATTACTAGTAAATCCTTGGAGTTGAGAGAAGGAAGAAGTTGTTTTTACGACAATAGAACTGGATTAGACTATTAGAGTTAGGCCAGTTCTTTGTTTACAAACCGACGCCATTCTACTTTCACGGTTCTTGTTGTAGCTCACGTACGTCCATCATCCAAGTGCATTCCAAGGCGTGTGGCACTGTTAATTATTTAGACAACTTGTTTAACTTTCTATACCTATCAACCGAAGTTACCGGTCAATGCAATGTTCAGTTTCTTGCTCGTGCCGACACAATTTATGTGATTTTTTTTCAAATGCTTCCAACCCGCAATTTTGGTTCGGTTGTACGGTGTGAATCGTTACGCAGATAAATATATGTACTACCAATACCCACGGTTAAAAACGCATGTACTGCTTTTAAAGCTGTCGTTTGCGGGGAAGATTTTCTTCAGGCAGGAAAATATGCTGAACTGTTAAAGAAAAACCTTCTCGGTCGGACCAGTGTCTCGCCCAGTTCGCACATTTGAAATTGCCCGCTCGGCTTGGAAAACAAAAGCGGCGCGGTAGTCGATTTGCATGTAATTGCACTACTAAACAATGAAGCGCGATAGTAAGTCTCTTTGAGTGAGACCGCCAAGCTGATTATAGATCGAAAACAAACCCTACTGCCACGTGAAAATTTTGAATAAAGGGTACATTTGATATTTTGCTCCATAACTTTTGATTCACAAAGGATTTTTTCACAAAAACACCAGCAATCGGAAGAGTAGAGTCCCGCCGCCATCTTGATGACGCGTTCGTGTTGTTCTATAGGGGCTCATGGGAATTATACGCTATTTTAGGCCAAAATTTACCCAGAAAATTAAGAAAACGATTTTAGATTTCGCAGACATCGAGTTTGATACAATAGAAATAAAAAATTATTGGTAGTATTATAAAGTAGGACTTCAACTAATGTTTAGTGCATGAATTGGAAAAAAATCCTTTGTGGAAAGGTCACAAGGTTCAAAGTTCAGTGACCGAAAGTTGCCTGTACTATACACGAGAGAAAGAAGGATTTTTTGAACGCTGCATTTTGCTGTCACGTTTTTACTTCTGCTTATTTAAAAAGTCAACCTGTCTACTTTTCAATTCTTTCTGTTGTTTCTTGACATGAATATCCGACCATGCGTTATTTTGAGAGATATTTGCAGTGTTTACGGGTGCATAGTGCTTGGGACAGGGACGCGGGAGGCACCCCGCTGTGAGTGGGAGGCGCACTTACGCATAGCAACGCGGACAAATGGGATAGCAACCGACCACCGTGGACAGACAGCTAGGGCCAGAAGACAGCTAAGGTCAGATTTTCTGACCTATAAAGTTAATTGGTTGACCTGGCTCAGACTGAAACAACAATGTTGTTGAATTGTGCATACTGTGAACAGAGAAGACTGATTGATAGTTGCAGAGTCACGGTTTCCCCTGCACTTGCTTTTTGTCTCGTTTCTTGTACTGTCCACAGACGCCGGACACACTCTCATCCTCCGAGACAACCGACGTCTGTATCCCCAGAGGGGAGAGACATCCGTTCCAGGTCCCAGAAGAGCTGTGAGGCCAGTCACACCACACACCGCCCGAGGCCGACGTGACGGCAGTTCCTGGCACAGCCGATGCGACGACGCCGATGTGAACCGCCGAACGTGCTCTTTGATGTCCAGCATAGGGATGGAAAAGACAAATGTCATAATGTCTGAAGATATGAGTCATTGGATGCAAACCTGACCCAATGTATTTACTGTATTAATTCATTATAGATGTCCTAGTACAGGGACCGTAACTACAAAACATTTGAGCATAAATAAAAGAACGGCAGTCATTGTAACAACAACTGATTGTAGTGCCAACTATTTGTATTTTATACATTGGGCTTCTCCAGAAGCAAGACTAAGGCTGGATGATGATAGACAGACTATATTGTAATCGAAACTGATTGCTAGCTGTTACTAGTATTCGGTACGTCTAGTTATCAAGCTACCAAGTTCAATGACAGAATAATATTTGTTTAATGATATACCTGCAATACGACAAATACGACAATCACTTAAGTACAAGGAAGGCATGTATAATATTTATATCATATGCATAGCTTTGTACAACGTCCAATTATCCCGTGTACGCTTACAACAGGAGTTCCCAGTACAGGTGCCTCCTATTGTAAGGTGGCTGTGACGGAGGGTGGATCGGAGGTCATCAGCAGTATAGATCAGGGGTCCAGTCTAGAAGCCTTGTCCTAAGCACGTCTCTGTGTCGTTCCTCAGTTTGTCGTTTTAATGGTTAGGTCTTAGCTCAGACAAGTAAAGGACTTCCATTATGAAGGTTAGGCAGGACAGATTTCAGGATGATTGAAATTCAAATGGCGAAACCACTTCCCCCAACTTCATACCATCATTCACCGTACTAACCCCGTACTTGGAGGGTCTTGTTGTCCCCAGGCTCGGCCTCGACTAGACCACAAGACCACCGTACTAATACCAAAACTTCATCCCATCATCCAACTTACTAATCCTGTACTTGTACTTGTTGTCCCTAGGCTCGGCCTCGACAAGACCACAAGATCACCTTACTAATAAGAAAACTTCATCCCATCATCTAACTTACTAATCCTGTACTTGTGCGATCTTGTTGTCCCTAGGCTCGGCCTCGACAAGACCACAAGATCACCTTACTAATAGAAACTTCATCCCATCATCCAACTTACTAATCCTGTACTTGTGCGATCTTGTTGTCCCTAGGATCGGCCTCGACAAGACCACAAGATCACCTTACTAATACAAAGCAATTACATCACCCAACTTCATCCCATCATCCAACTCACTAACCCTGTACTTGGAGGATCTGTCGTTCCTAGGCTCGGCCTCGACAAGACCACAAGACCACCGTACTAATAACAAATCATGCACCAATACACTAATAAAAACACTTGAAAGTTCCGCCGTATTAGCTCCGCCATGTTTCCTTCCCGTTATGCTAAGAAAATTACGTGAACTGCTAAGCACCAGTAGACTAGCATGTCGGCAGAACGTACTGCGCCTGCGCAAAACCCTGATTTTCACGATTTCGTTGGATGTTTGGTAAATGTTGCATCAAAACAAGGAGCTTCTTGGTCAAAATTTTGCCTGTTGCAGACGATATCTTTTCCTACACAACATCTGAAAATTACAGACAGACTATCAACCTTATATGCTCTAATACAACCTTATATGAGACATTCTGTCAAAGTGCTATGCACAATACATTACGGGTTTCGCGCAGGTGCAGTACGTTCTGCCGACGTGCTCAGTAGACTCGAAGCCAAAATGGCCACCCCTTAAACTTTGACCTGCCTCTAAGCATGAGGGGAAACAAAATGGCGGCGCCCACAAAATCGACCTGCAATAGAACAGGTTTATCGCAAACCTGTAATTGCTATCGCAAACCTGTAATTATTTGAGGGCACTGGAGAGCGCGCGGGTGATCGGCGAAGTCAGCGGTAAGTTTGGGGACCTTTTGGGGCTTTTGCTTCGTAAAATACGACCATATAAATGTTTGTCTGTTTGGGGGTTCAATATTCACCAGTAAGATTGCAGATTTGCACAGTTCCTGGCGGATACTATAGTGCCGCTGGCGACTTTGTTTATGTACTTCTTGCAGTTTCACCACCTCCCCCCTCCAGGGTTTCGGTTACAGTATGTAAGATTAAAAAGTACCCAAAATACTAGCTCCTGATCGGATAGAATCCCGTAAGAATTGTGATTTAGGCTCATTATCGTTGTGGATATAAATTAAATAGAATTTTGACGGCCACTTTTTATATTGTTTATCTGTAATTATTGGCGTATGTAATGTAGAGGGAGGGGGCGTTTGTTTACGTAAACTGTATCTTTGCACATGTTATATGCTACATTTTGTAGTTTTGTCCGTCAGTTTTCATCTTTTTAGGGACAATATCTCCCTAGACGCGATAGGGATGATTTCTGTGACAATTTATGCTAGCCTGTTCAGTCCTGATGCAGTCTTCCTTGCACTTGCAGCGTTCATGTTTGTCAAGGAGCGTCTACCAGTCATCAGTGTGCATACACGGTCATTGATTACGAGCACGACGGCCACAACTGTAGTAGGTAAGCTAAGATCTTTTCCCGAAACATTGGATTGATTTATAGCGTTGAAAACCAATCATTGATGCTGTATTTGACGGACATTTTAGTTCAGCGGAGGAATATGTGTGATTTTGCAGTGATGCGGTCCTCAGTATATAACCCTGTACCTCTGCCTCAGTCGCGCACTGAGCACGGATCCAGTCCCAAGTCAGGCCAACATGTGGTGGAAAGACCTTGGAGAGCGACCGCGGAAGGCAGTCGACTCGAGTCCGATCGACCACAAGAACTCATTCTCGGGGTGGTGAACTGGTGAGCTCCTATTATGTTATTATTTCTAAGATGTTATTCTTTTATTTATTTATTCATTCCATCAGTTTCTACCGGTCATATTTTTTAGATAGACCTTTGGATTCAAACGACTCGTTTTTTCGTCATCGGTGTCATTTTGCGAACAAACTTTTTCTGAGGGTCGTTTTTTATTATTATTTCGTTTATTTTGAAGTCGTTTTGTTCTGAGTAACGTTTGCCTGAAGTCTAAATCTCTCAGTCGCTGGTTTATTCTCGCCAAGGATCGTTTTGTTTGTCATTTGTGAAATTTGTCAGATATTGTGGTTACATCTCCGTTGCTTTTCGTTTGCCATTCCTCTGGTTTTCTGGTTTCGGTTAATTTCTTATTGTATGGATAAATTTTGTGTTTTATCTCCGTTTCACTGTAGAACTACTACTCTCTATATGCAGCTGTGAATGATATGAACTTGTGAAATTTGTCAAATATTGTGGTTACATTTCCGTTGCTTTTCGTTTGCCACATCCTCTGGTTTTCTGGTTTCGGTTAATTTCTACTAATTTCCAGAATTACACCAGCTTCTATTGTATGGATAAATTTTGTATTTTATCTCCGTTTCATAGAACTACTAGTCTCTATATGCAGCTGTAAATGATATGATCCTATTTATATTTAGCGGCATGTTTAGTCGTGTTAAAGTCTGTATTTAATCTCGGTAAAGTTTGTCGACAGTCTCACGTGTATAATGTTACACGCTAAAGCTGCAGGTGCAGTTTGGAAACACGATAAGCCCAAAACTTGGCTATTGACAGACAGCTAGGGCCAGAAGACAGCTAAGGTCAGATTTTCTGACCTATAAAGTTAATTGGTTGACCTGGCTCAGACTGAAACAACAATGTTGTTGAATTGTGCATACTGTGAACAGAGAAGACTGATTGATAGTTGCAGAGTCACGGTTTCCCCTGCACTTGCTTTTTGTCTCGTTTCTTGTACTGTCCACAGACGCCGGACACACTCTCATCCTCCGAGACAACCGACGTCTGTATCCCCAGAGGGGAGAGACATCCGTTCCAGGTCCCAGAAGAGCTGTGAGGCCAGTCACACCACACCGCCCGAGGCCGACGTGACGGCAGTTCCTGGCACAGCCGATGCGACGACGCCGATGTGAACCGCCGAACGTGCTCTTTGATGTCCAGCATAGGGATGGAAAAGACAAATGTCATAATGTCTGAAGATATGAGTCATTGGATGCAAACCTGACCCAATGTATTTACTGTATTAATTCATTATAGATGTCCTAGTACAGGGACCGTAACTACAAAACATTTGAGCATAAATAAAAGAACGGCAGTCATTGTAACAACAACTGATTGTAGTGCCAACTATTTGTATTTTATACATTGGGCTTCTCCAGAAGCAAGACTAAGGCTGGATGATGATAGACAGACTATATTGTAATCGAAACTGATTGCTAGCTGTTACTAGTATTCGGTACGTCTAGTTATCAAGCTACCAAGTTCAATGACAGAATAATATTTGTTTAATGATATACCTGCAATACGACAAATACGACAATCACTTAAGTACAAGGAAGGCATGTATAATATTTATATCATATGCATAGCTTTGTACAACGTCCAATTATCCCGTGTACGCTTACAACAGGAGTTCCCAGTACAGGTGCCTCCTATTGTAAGGTGGCTGTGACGGAGGGTGGATCGGAGGTCATCAGCAGTATAGATCAGGGGTCCAGTCTAGAAGCCTTGTCCTAAGCACGTCTCTGTGTCGTTCCTCAGTTTGTCGTTTTAATGGTTAGGTCTTAGCTCAGACAAGTAAAGGACTTCCATTATGAAGGTTAGGCAGGACAGATTTCAGGATGATTGAAATTCAAATGGCGAAACCACTTCCCCCAACTTCATACCATCATTCAACGTACTAACCCCGTACTTGGAGGGTCTTGTTGTCCCCAGGCTCGGCCTCGACTAGACCACAAGACCACCGTACTAATACCAAAACTTCATCCCATCATCCAACTTACTAATCCTGTACTTGTGCGATCTTGTTGTCCCTAGGCTCGGCCTCGACAAGACCACAAGATCACCTTACTAATAAGAAAACTTCATCCCATCATCTAACTTACTAATCCTGTACTTGTGCGATCTTGTTGTCCCTAGGCTTGGCCTCGACAAGACCACAAGATCACCTTACTAATAGAAACTTCATCCCATCATCCAACTTACTAATCCTGTACTTGTGCGATCTTGTTGTCCCTAGGATCGGCCTCGACAAGACCACAAGATCACCTTACTAATACAAAGCAATTACATCACCCAACTTCATCCCATCATCCAACTCACTAACCCTGTACTTGGAGGATCTGTCGTTCCTAGGCTCGGCCTCGACAAGACCACAAGACCACCGTACTAATAACAAATCATGCACCAATACACTAATAAAAACACTTGAAAGTTCCGCCGTATTAGCTCCGCCATGTTTCCTTCCCGTTATGCTAAGAAAATTACGTGAACTGCTAAGCACCAGTAGACTAGCATGTCGGCAGAACGTACTGCGCCTGCGCAAAACCCTGATTTTCACGATTTCGTTGGATGTTTGGTAAATGTTGCATCAAAACAAGGAGCTTCTTGGTCAAAATTTTGCCTGTTGCAGGCGATATCTTTTCCTACACAACATCTGAAAATTACAGACAGACTATCAACCTTATATGCTCTAATACAACCTTATATGAGACATTCTGTCAAAGTGCTATGCACAATACATTACGGGTTTCGCGCAGGTGCAGTACGTTCTGCCGACGTGCTCAGTAGACTCGAAGCCAAAATGGCCACCCCTTAAACTTTGACCTGCCTCTAAGCATGAGGGGAAACAAAATGGCGGCGCCCACAAAATCGACCTGCAATAGAACAGGTTTATCGCAAACCTGTAATTGCTATCGCAAACCTGTAATTATTTGAGGGCACTGGAGAGCGCGCGGGTGATCGGCGAAGTCAGCGGTAAGTTTGGGGACCTTTTGGGGCTTTTGCTTCGTAAAATACGACCATATAAATGTTTGTCTGTTTGGGGGTTCAATATTCACCAGTAAGATTGCAGATTTGCACAGTTCCTGGCGGATACTATAGTGCCGCTGGCGACTTTGTTTATGTACTTCTTGCAGTTTCACCACCTCCCCCCTCCAGGGTTTCGGTTACAGTATGTAAGATTAAAAAGTACCCAAAATACTAGCTCCTGATCGGATAGAATCCCGTAAGAATTGTGATTTAGGCTCATTATCGTTGTGGATATAAATTAAATAGAATTTTGACGGCCACTTTTTATATTGTTTATCTGTAATTATTGGCGTATGTAATGTAGAGGGAGGGGGCGTTTGTTTACGTAAACTGTATCTTTGCACATGTTATATGCTACATTTTGTAGTTTTGTCCGTCAGTTTTCATCTTTTTAGGGACAATATCTCCCTAGACGCGATAGGGATGATTTCTGTGACAATTTATGCTAGCCTGTTCAGTCCTGATGCAGTCTTCCTTGCACTTGCAGCGTTCATGTTTGTCAAGGAGCGTCTACCAGTCATCAGTGTGCATACACGGTCATTGATTACGAGCACGACGGCCACAACTGTAGTAGGTAAGCTAAGATCTTTTCCCGAAACATTGGATTGATTTATAGCGTTGAAAACCAATCATTGATGCTGTATTTGACGGACATTTTAGTTCAGCGGAGGAATATGTGTGATTTTGCAGTGATGCGGTCCTCAGTATATAACCATGTACCTCTGCCTCAGTCGCGCACTGAGCACGGATCCAGTCCCAGGTCAGGCCAACATGTGGTGGAAAGACCTTGGAGAGCGACCGCGGAAGGCAGTCGACTCGAGTCCGATCGACCACAAGAACTCATTCTCGGGGTGGTGAACTGGTGAGCTCCTATTATGTTATTATTTCTGAGATGTTATTCTTTTATTTATTTATTCATTCCATCAGTTTCTACCGGTCATATTTTTTAGATAGACCTTTGGATTCAAACGACTCGTTTTTTCGTCATCGGTGTCATTTTGCGAACAAACTTTTTCTGAGGGTCGTTTTTTATTATTATTTCGTTTATTTTGAAGTCGTTTTGTTCTGAGTAACGTTTGCCTGAAGTCTAAATCTCTCAGTCGCTGGTTTATTCTCGCCAAGGATCGTTTTGTTTGTCATTTGTGAAATTTGTCAGATATTGTGGTTACATTTCCGTTGCTTTTCGTTTGCCATTCCTCTGGTTTTCTGGTTTCGGTTAATTTCTTATTGTATGGATAAATTTTGTGTTTTATCTCCGTTTCACTGTAGAACTACTACTCTCTATATGCAGCTGTGAATGATATGAACTTGTGAAATTTGTCAAATATTGTGGTTACATTTCCGTTGCTTTTCGTTTGCCACATCCTCTGGTTTTCTGGTTTCGGTTAATTTCTACTAATTTCCAGAATTACACCAGCTTCTATTGTATGGATAAATTTTGTATTTTATCTCCGTTTCATAGAACTACTAGTCTCTATATGCAGCTGTAAATGATATGATCCTATTTATATTTAGCGGCATGTTTAGTCGTGTTAAAGTCTGTATTTAATCTCGGTAAAGTTTGTCGACAGTCTCACGTGTATAATGTTACACGCTAAAGCTGCAGGTGCAGTTTGGAAACACGATAAGCCCAAAACTTGGCTATTGACAGACAGCTAGGGCCAGAAGACAGCTAAGGTCAGATTTTCTGACCTATAAAGTTAATTGGTTGACCTGGCTCAGACTGAAACAACAATGTTGTTGAATTGTGCATACTGTGAACAGAGAAGACTGATTGATAGTTGCAGAGTCACGGTTTCCCCTGCACTTGCTTTTTGTCTCGTTTCTTGTACTGTCCACAGACGCCGGACACACTCTCATCCTCCGAGACAACCGACGTCTGTATCCGCAGAGGGGAGAGACATCCGTTCCAGGTCCCAGAAGAGCTGTGAGGCCAGTCACACCACACCGCCCGAGGCCGACGTGACGGCAGTTCCTGGCACAGCCGATGCGACGACGCCGATGTGAACCGCCGAACGTGCTCTTTGATGTCCAGCATAGGGATGGAAAAGACAAATGTCATAATGTCTGAAGATATGAGTCATTGGATGCAAACCTGACCCAATGTATTTACTGTATTAATTCATTATAGATGTCCTAGTACAGGGACCGTAACTACAAAACATTTGAGCATAAATAAAAGAACGGCAGTCATTGTAACAACAACTGATTGTAGTGCCAACTATTTGTATTTTATACATTGGGCTTCTCCAGAAGCAAGACTAAGGCTGGATGATGATAGACAGACTATATTGTAATCGAAACTGATTGCTAGCTGTTACTAGTATTCGGTACGTCTAGTCATCAAGCTACCAAGTTCAATGACAGAATAATATTTGTTTAATGATATACCTGCAATACGACAAATACGACAATCACTTAAGTACAAGGAAGGCATGTATAATATTTATATCATATGCATAGCTTTGTACAACGTCCAATTATCCCGTGTACGCTTACAACAGGAGTTCCAAGGACCGGTGCCTCCTATTGTAAGGTGGCTGTGACGGAGGGTGGATCGGAGGTCATCAGCAGTATAGGTCAGGGGTCCAGTCTAGAAGCCTTGTCCTAAGCACGTCTCTGTGTCGTTCCTCAGTTTGTCGTTTTAATGGTTAGGTCTTAGCTCAGACAAGTAAAGGACTTCCATTATGAAGGTTAGGCAGGACAGATTTCAGGATGATTGAAATTCAAATGGCGAAACCACTTCCCCCAACTTCATACCATCATTCAACGTACTAACCCCGTACTTGGAGGGTCTTGTTGTCCCCAGGCTCGGCCTCGACTAGACCACAAGACCACCGTACTAATACCAAAACTTCATCCCATCATCCAACTTACTAATCCTGTACTTGTACTTGTTGTCCCTAGGCTCGGCCTCGACAAGACCACAAGATCACCTTACTAATAAGAAAACTTCATCCCATCATCTAACTTACTAATCCTGTACTTGTGCGATCTTGTTGTCCCTAGGCTCGGCCTCGACAAGACCACAAGATCACCTTACTAATAGAAACTTCATCCCATCATCCAACTTACTAATCCTGTACTTGTGCGATCTTGTTGTCCCTAGGATCGGCCTCGACAAGACCACAAGATCACCTTACTAATACAAAGCAATTACATCACCCAACTTCATCCCATCATCCAACTCACTAACCCTGTACTTGGAGGATCTGTCGTTCCTAGGCTCGGCCTCGACAAGACCACAAGACCACCGTACTAATAACAAATCATGCACCAATACACTAATAAAAACACTTGAAAGTTCCGCCGTATTAGCTCCGCCATGTTTCCTTCCCGTTATGCTAAGAAAATTACGTGAACTGCTAAGCACCAGTAGACTAGCATGTCGGCAGAACGTACTGCGCCTGCGCAAAACCCTGATTTTCACGATTTCGTTGGATGTTTGGTAAATGTTGCATCAAAACAAGGAGCTTCTTGGTCAAAATTTTGCCTGTTGCAGACGATATCTTTTCCTACACAACATCTGAAAATTACAGACAGACTATCAACCTTATATGCTCTAATACAACCTTATATGAGACATTCTGTCAAAGTGCTATGCACAATACATTACGGGTTTCGCGCAGGTGCAGTACGTTCTGCCGACGTGCTCAGTAGACTCGAAGCCAAAATGGCCACCCCTTAAACTTTGACCTGCCTCTAAGCATGAGGGGAAACAAAATGGCGGCGCCCACAAAATCGACCTGCAATAGAACAGGTTTATCGCAAACCTGTAATTGCTATCGCAAACCTGTAATTATTTGAGGGCACTGGAGAGCGCGCGGGTGATCGGCGAAGTCAGCGGTAAGTTTGGGGACCTTTTGGGGCTTTTGCTTCGTAAAATACGACCATATAAATGTTTGTCTGTTTGGGGGTTCAATATTCACCAGTAAGATTGCAGATTTGCACAGTTCCTGGCGGATACTATAGTGCCGCTGGCGACTTTGTTTATGTACTTCTTGCAGTTTCACCACCTCCCCCCTCCAGGGTTTCGGTTACAGTATGTAAGATTAAAAAGTACCCAAAATACTAGCTCCTGATCGGATAGAATCCCGTAAGAATTGTGATTTAGGCTCATTATCGTTGTGGATATAAATTAAATAGAATTTTGACGGCCACTTTTTATATTGTTTATCTGTAATTATTGGCGTATGTAATGTAGAGGGAGGGGGCGTTTGTTTACGTAAACTGTATCTTTGCACATGTTATATGCTACATTTTGTAGTTTTGTCCGTCAGTTTTCATCTTTTTAGGGACAATATCTCCCTAGACGCGATAGGGATGATTTCTGTGACAATTTATGCTAGCCTGTTCAGTCCTGATGCAGTCTTCCTTGCACTTGCAGCATTCATGTTTGTCAAGGAGCGTCTACCAGTCATCAGTGTGCATACACGGTCATTGATTACAAGCACGACGGCCACAACTGTAGTAGGTAAGCTAAGATCTTTTCCCGAAACATTGGATTGATTTATAGCGTTGAAAACCAATCATTGATGCTGTATTTGACGGACATTTTAGTTCAGCGGAGGAATATGTGTGATTTTGCAGTGATGCGGTCCTCAGTATATAACCATGTACCTCTGCCTCAGTCGCGCACTGAGCACGGATCCAGTCCCAGGTCAGGCCAACATGTGGTGGAAAGACCTTGGAGAGCGACCGCGGAAGGCAGTCGACTCGAGTCCGATCGACCACAAGAACTCATTCTCGGGGTGGTGAACTGGTGAGCTCCTATTATGTTATTATTTCTGAGATGTTATTCTTTTATTTATTTATTCATTCCATCAGTTTCTACCGGTCATATTTTTTAGATAGACCTTTGGATTCAAACGACTCGTTTTTTCGTCATCGGTGTCATTTTGCGAACAAACTTTTTCTGAGGGTCGTTTTTTATTATTATTTCGTTTATTTTGAAGTCGTTTTGTTCTGAGTAACGTTTGCCTGAAGTCTAAATCTCTCAGTCGCTGGTTTATTCTCGCCAAGGATCGTTTTGTTTGTCATTTGTGAAATTTGTCAGATATTGTGGTTACATTTCCGTTGCTTTTCGTTTGCCATTCCTCTGGTTTTCTGGTTTCGGTTAATTTCTTATTGTATGGATAAATTTTGTGTTTTATCTCCGTTTCACTGTAGAACTACTACTCTCTATATGCAGCTGTGAATGATATGAACTTGTGAAATTTGTCAAATATTGTGGTTACATTTCCGTTGCTTTTCGTTTGCCACATCCTCTGGTTTTCTGGTTTCGGTTAATTTCTACTAATTTCCAGAATTACACCAGCTTCTATTGTATGGATAAATTTTGTATTTTATCTCCGTTTCATAGAACTACTAGTCTCTATATGCAGCTGTAAATGATATGATCCTATTTATATTTAGCGGCATGTTTAGTCGTGTTAAAGTCTGTATTTAATCTCGGTAAAGTTTGTCGACAGTCTCACGTGTATAATGTTACACGCTAAAGCTGCAGGTGCAGTTTGGAAACACGATAAGCCCAAAACTTGGCTATTGACAGACAGCTAGGGCCAGAAGACAGCTAAGGTCAGATTTTCTGACCTATAAAGTTAATTGGTTGACCTGGCTCAGACTGAAACAACAATATGTTGTTGAATTGTGCATACTGTGAACAGAGAAGACTGATTGATAGTTGCAGAGTCACGGTTTCCTCTGCGCTTGCTTTTTGTCTCGTTTCTTGTACTGTCCACAGACGCCGGACACACTCTCATCCTCCGAGACAACCGACGTCGAGACAACCGACGTCTGTATCCGCAGAGGGGAGAGACATCCGTTCCAGGTCCCAGAAGAGCTGTGAGGCCAGTCACACCACACCGCCCGAGGCCGACGTGACGGCAGTTCCTGGCACAGCCGATGCGACGACGCCGATGTGAACCGCCGAACGTGCTCTTTGATGTCCAGCATAGGGATGGAAAAGACAAATGTCATAATGTCTGAAGATATGAGTCATTGGATGCAAACCTGACCCAATGTATTTACTGTATTAATTCATTATAGATGTCCTAGTACAGGGACCGTAACTACAAAACATTTGAGCATAAAGAACGGCAGTCATTGTAACAACAACTGATTGTAGTTCCAACTATTTGTATTTTATACATTGGGCTTCTCCAGAAGCAAGACTAAGGCTGGATGATGATAGACAGACTATATTGTAATCGAAACTGATTGCTAGCTGTTACTAGTATTCGGTACGTCTAGTTATCAAGCTACCAAGTTCAATGACAGAATAATATTTGTTTAATGATATACCTGCCATACGACAAATACGACAATCACTTAAGTACAAGGAAGGCATGTATAATATTTATATCAGGACATATGCATAGCTTTGTACAACGTCCAATTATCCCGTGTACGCTTACAACAGGAGTTCCCAGTACAGGTGCCTCCTATTGTAAGGTGGCTGTGACGGAGGGTGGATCGGAGGTCATCAGCAGTATAGGTCAGGGGTCCAGTCTAGAAGCCTTGTCCTAAGCACGTCTCTGTGTCGTTCCTCAGTTTGTCGTTTTAATGGTTAGGTCTTAGCTCAGACAAGTAAAGGACTATTCCATTATGAAGGTTAGGCAGGACAGATTTCAGGATGATTGAAATTCAAATGGCGAAACCACTTCCCCCAACTTCATACCATCATTCAACGTACTTACCCCGTACTTGGAGGGTCTTGTTGTCCCCAGGCTCGGCCTCGACTAGACCACAAGACCACCGTACTAATACCAAAACTTCATCCCATCATCCAACTTACTAATCTTGTACTTGTGCGATCTTGTTGTCCCTAGGCTCGGCCTCGACAAGACCACAAGATCACCTTACTAATAAGAAAACTTCATCCCATCATCCAACTTACTAATCCTGTACTTGTGCGATCTTGTTGTCCCTAGGCTCGGCCTCGACAAGACCACAAGATCACCTTACTAATAAGAAAACTTCATCCCATCATCTAACTTACTAATCCTGTACTTGTGCGATCTTGTTGTCCCTAGGCTCGGCCTCGACAAGACCACAAGATCACCTTACTAATAGAAACTTCATCCCATCATCCAACTTACTAATCCTGTACTTGTGCGATCTTGTTGTCCCTAGGCTCGGCCTCGACAAGACCACAAGATCACCTTACTAATAGAAACTTCATCCCATCATCCAACTTACTAATCCTGTACTTGTGCGATCTTGTTGTCCCTAGGCTCGGCCTCGACAAGACCACAAGATCACCTTACTAATACAAAGCAATTACATCACCCAACTTCATCCCATCATCCAACTTACTAACCCTGTACTTGGAGGATCTGTCGTCCCTAGGCTCGGCCTCGACAAGACCACAAGACCACCGTACTAATAACAAATCATGCACCAATACACTAATAAAACACTTAAAAGTTCCGCCGTATTAGCTCCGCCATGTTTCTTTCCCGTTATGCTAAGAAAATTACGTGAACTGCTAAGCACCAGTAGACTAGCATGTCGGCAGAACGTACTGCGCCTGCGCAAAACCCTGATTTTCACGATTTCGTTGGATGTTTGGTGAATGTTGCATCAAAACAAGGAGCTTCTTGGTCAAAATTTTGCCTGTTGCAGACGATATCTTTTCCTACACCACATCTGAAAATTACAGACTATCAACCTTATATGCTCTAATACAACCTTATATGAGACATTCTGTCAAAGTGCTATGCACAATACATTACGGGTTTCGCGCAGGTGCAGTACGTTCTGCCGACGTGCTCAGTAGACTCGAAGCCAAAATGGCCACCCCTTAAACTTTGACCTGCCTCTAAGCATGAGGGGAAACAAAATGGCGGCGCCCACAAAATCGACCTGCAATAGAACAGGTTTATCGCAAACCTGTAATTGCTATCGCAAACCTGTAATTATTTGAGGGCACTGGAGAGCGCGCGGGTGATCGGCGAAGTCAGCGGTAAGTTTGGGGACCTTTTGGGGCTTTTGCTTCGTAAAATACGACCATATAAATGTTTGTCTGTTTGGGGGTTCAATATTCACCAGTAAGATTGCAGATTTGCACAGTTCCTGGCGGATACTATAGTGCCGCTGGCGACTTTGTTTATGTACTTCTTGCAGTTTCACCACCTCCCCCCTCCAGGGTTTCGGTTACAGTATGTAAGATTAAAAAGTACCCAAAATACAAGCTCCTGATCGGATAGAATCCCGTAAGAATTGTGATTTAGGCTCATTATCGTTGTGGATATAAATTATATAGAATTTTGACGGCCACTTTTTATATTGTTTATCTGTAATTATTGGCGTATGTAATGTAGAGGGAGGGGGCGTTTGTTTACGTAAACTGTATCTTTGCACATGTTATATGCTACATTTTGTAGTTTTGTCTGTCAGTTTTCATCTTTTTAGGGACAATATCTCCCTAGACGCGATAGGGATGATTACCACTAGGAATTTGACAGAATTTTTACGGCGTGCTAAGATAATATATTTTGGGAACCGTCAAGTTTAAGTTCGAAGAATGTGAACGATGTTTGCCCTTGGCCAAAGGCTCCATTAATTTATGTTCAGTTTGTGCCCTCAGATTCCCACGCGCATGTGAATTTTTTCTAGCAGTTGTACCATACTTGTGCGATGTAAATTAATATTTAGCCAATCATTTTGGGCCATTTTTGATGAAACTTCTTTTATCGCTTGTGTTTTAGGTGTAACCATGGAGTTAACTCCATGGTGTAACCAGTTGAAGGTGTTTTCTGACTTGAAATAATAGTCTGTTGTGAAATTTTAACAGCTGGATTTGTAACCTTTAATAATAATATACCAACTCTGTATACTTAGACTTCTATATACATATTATGTATACATATTCTGCGCATGCTTTCCTGTATTTTGCAGTTTAATGGCCAACACATCAGCTGGCAGACAAGTAGTGGGAGTGAGAATGTTGCGGAAGCTCACAGCAGACCACATTTTCTCACACCAGTCAAGGTCATGCTCTGACCATACAGTGCTCAGGTAATCTTGTGCTAAGAAGGAAATAGAATTGGTTCTGTTGAAACTGCAAGAGTACAAATGCACATAGATAGTAGATAAAAGGTGGTGTCAGGTGGAAGTTTTTGTGTATGTAGATTCTGTAGATTTCATTAAGAATTGACTAATTAATATATAATTTCTTTGATCAATGTTGAAATGCCAACTCTTACTCCCCTGTTTCTATCCTTCAAATGTGCCCTCTCCTACAGAAGGAAGCAGAACTTGGTCCATGACTAGACATGGGAAGCTGACCAGGGAAGAACAAGACAGACCTGGACCCAGCCATCCACAGAAGGATACAGCACATTGTATTTTTTGTTAAACTGTTTTTTTTTATAGTAAATATTAAATATGTATGCTTTGTTCCATACTACAATGTGTATGTAAGTCATGTTATTCAATATGTATTGTATAGTTTCATATGTAACTGATGTATAGTTTATTCACTATGTATGTTTAGTTTTATAGTATTTGTACATATGTATAGTTTCCAAATTTTGACACAACTGTAAAATTTTAGTTTGTTTTGCAAGTTAACATTCAAATGTATATAATTGATTTAATGTTTAAGAATTGTAGTCTCAAAGAACACACATATGATAGAAGTAGTGGGTTAATTCGTCTGCCACTGCCTCAAAAGAAAACCCAACAAAACTGGGTTGATACAGATCTTACTATGTAGTATAAAGTATATTTAGTTCCTGATACCATTGTATTTTCCATCATGTTTATATATGTTACAACTTACAAGCACTTGTAATCAGCCTTCTAGAATGTATTTGCAATGATAATAAATCCTTTACCCACCTACATGTACAGCCTTCATCTGTTTTTGAGTGTGTGTTGGGGGCAATCATTTTTAACTTCATCCTAAGATCTGTTTTTCTGGATAAAAGAAGACTAGGGGCTAAGAACACCTAAACTCCGCAATGAATATGGCACATACCGTTAGTTTATGTATAAAAGTCTGCAATACGAGAATGCAGAATATTTTTCCACCATCCATCACTTCGAGAAATTAACTCTACAGTGACTATGACACTACTTAAAGTCAATAGAGACTAGAACTAGTTAACTAATCTTTATAAAAGTCCCCATGTATATCAGGAAATGCAGAATAATAGTCTACTCATCCCCACGTAAGAAAAGTAGGAATGGTAGGCAAGACCATGCGAAGGTAAACATGCTGTATTTGCTTGCAAATGTTACCTTTCTACTAATTCTAGTTCAAATTTTTTTTGTATCAAAATGACTGAAATTCCAGTCTGGATGTATGACTAATCATAAATCATACATGTTGATATGACATTCTACAGTTAAGTTTGTTGTGATACATGAGAGGCTATCCTTAACAACAACAATCATATGCACAGTAGCAAGTTGGCAGAACGTACTGCACCTGCGTGAAACCCATAATGAATAGTGCATAGCACTTTGGCAGAACGTCTCATATAAGGTTGTATAATTAGAGCATATATAAGTTTGACAGCCTGTCTGTAGTTTTCAGATGTTGTATAGCAAAAGATATCATCTGCAACAGGCAAAATTTTGATGCAACGTTGACCAAAGATCCCACAAAAAACGTGAAAAATCAGGGGTTTGCGCAGGCACAGTACGTTCTGCCGACGTGCTATGCACACTTCATCTGCAAGGTTTACTGCCAAATGGGCCAATCCTCTAGTCCCACCTAGTCCTTGGTCAACACATAAAAATGCTAATTGTTGTGTTGTCAGTGGTTGAACAGCTAATTGTGATGGACAGTCAGGAAAGGTTGATTCCAGCCAAAGTTCAACAAACAAAATGTTACACCTTACTTAATGTCCATGGGTTAGACCTACATACGTAACTGTATTAATAAACTTGCTAGACACATTCTACAGTTGCTTGCATTACATACCGGTATTGCTGTAATTCACTGTGTATTCACGGTAGCAAAATTTCACAGTCTGAGGAAAATGGACATGTTCACGGAACTTAATCTTCACAGTGGCAGAAGATGGGGATGGAGGCAAAAGACCAATGAACAAATAAGGGTAATGATAAGTTCACGGTACAGAAGTTACCGTGGAAACATTGAACATAAAAGTACCATCATGTGATGAAAAAATGAGGAATTACAGTATCTATTGAGTATTCTCATCTTCTCTTGCCTCGCCTGTTTCCAGACTGTTTGGAGTTCAGGTTGTTTTTTCTGGCGTCTTTCTTCATTCGAGGGTCTACAACTCTGTACGGTCCCTTCAGCCCAGCTGGTCTCTTTGGTCTCTTGGCTGCGTTAAATTTCCTGGCGACCACGTAGGTCTTCTCTGGCTTCTTCTTTCCAAGTGCACCAGCTTTTTTGTACAGCCTGAAAGAAATTTTAAGGAGTGTTTTTTACTATAAAATCCTAAATGATATTCCATACCTTATTTCTATCCCACACCTGTTGTATGGAGTGAAATGTGAATATTTCCATCCCATACCTGTTGTATGGAGTGAAATATAACAAAGGTGTGAATGATGAAGAAAATTCACAATCACTATGCAATCTCATTATACATGACATTGTATAATACGTGTAGACTGTGCAACAAATACAGGGCTCAAAATTAAAGGTGGTTCAATGGCCACTGACCACTAAAATTTAGGCTGGGACAAGTAAAAAGACACTTTGGGACATTTTTGGGACAATAGAAAAAATAATCAACATCAGAATGTCAGCCCTTCTTTTGTTTATCAGGCAAACGTCCCGGCTTTTGGATCCGGAAAGTCCCCCCGAATTTCCTGTCTACTCTGCAGTTATAGTGCACCTGGGAGTGAACATAAACAAAATAAAGTTGACTTTAAGTTAAAGTCATAGAATACTTCTCAAAAAACAGATTGGGACAGTTCATCCTCATTTCGGGACAATTGAAATTTATTTTTGGGACAGTGCTGGGACAATAGGAAGAAAAGTTAATTTCAAGGCCTGCAAATGATGTGTTTTGTTGAGAAATGCCTTTAAAATCTTTGAGGCATGCACATACAGTACCTACAGGAGTAAATGCAGCACTGTCAGGTACATATATAGACTCTTACTGTTTAATTTGCTGCACTTTCTCCTTGTCAGACATGTCTCCACTCTCAGTAATGGCCTCAGCTTTTTTCTTGGCTTTCTCCAGTCGCTTCAGTGTCTTGAAAGTATAAAGACGGTGTATTAAGATGGTGAAAGTGACACTGAATCAGTTATGACAGAGAAAACAAGATGCTCCCTGTATGTACAATCATTCAATACTGCATGTACATGGAGAGCAGACTTAGAAAAAAACAACAAATTACTGTATATATATTCCAAGAAATACAACTGTTCTACTTCTGTTAATCACAAAATTAGAGTTTTCAGCAATGGAGCAAACTTGGGACTTAATCAGTCATTGTGAAGTCAATGTCACGAAGATTATTTGTATCTTATACTGCTTATTGTGGCAAGGTTGCAGCATTGTTGCACAAATCACTAAAAAGTACAAGCTTTAAACAATGTTTAGAGTTATACGTGCAAAGGCTAGGTCTAACAAGTCGTTCTGTGTAATATAGCCAGCTGCTGACGCGCTGCGTGCCTGCAAAGCTGGTGTCTATACAGGTACAGTTACAAATAAATCATTCATTCATTGTCTTACTGCAGTGACAGCAACAGTGTAAAACTCATACCTTCCTCTTCTTCCTTGCCTTGGCCTCTGCTACCTTCTTGACTGGGCGAGCGTTGATGGCCTTCAACTTTTCTCTGTACTCATCCACCATGTCCTGGCAAACAGTGGCAACAAAAAATTACTTTTTTTGGACAATAACTGAACTTTTTCTGCTACTATTGAGTGAAATTTGTTACCTACAGGTCTGGAGTACATGTACGGCATGTAAAGGTTGAAATAAATTATGTGTGAAACTAATCCAAGATACATACTATACAAAATTTATGTATTACATGTATATGGCCTCAGTACAGTGTAGCACATATACATTGTAGAAAGGTGTGTATTCCGTATCACCCGAGGTACCAGCTCGATCCATGGGAGGGCTGGGACCGAGGGTGATGCGGAATACACCATGTTGTATTTTATTTATGTCATACCCACCCAAGAAAACACACATTTCAATGAGAAGTGTGCCAAAATTTGAGAAAACTTGGTGTCTCTGAGCAAAGAAATTGTGACAACATCAATTCCAATGTTCCAGATATGGTATTCAAATTTTCGAAAGTGGTGCACCTGGGCACGTGTTTGAATTATTCTATGGAACTTTTGGAAACCTGTGTGATAACTGTTAGAACCCGTGTGATATGACCAGTTATCACATGGGCCGGAACACCCGTATCAAAAAATATTGCAGCCCAGGTATGACATATAGTACAGTACAGTACAGTGTACAGATTAATGCTGGTTAGAAGGACATTTTACAAGACTGGTTAGAAGGTCAAGTTTGGCATGTATCCCATGTTTTCAGTGCATCACTGGTACTATCATACAATCCTGCTCAACAAACCTATCAGTGTCATGGCTGAAAACTAAAGTATTCATGAGTGTGTATATATTAGATACACAATAACATAATTATTAATCTCTAAAAAAATCCTTATCCTTTGCCCAAATACTATTTTTCTGAACCCCTGCAACCTAACACAACATGAATGAGACCTGTATATAATACACATACATGTATGTAAATGAGTAGACTAAGTACAGTCATCAGTGTACAAAATACTTTTTTGGGCCAGGTTGCCCAGTGGCAACCTAGGATGAAAGCTAGGTTGCCCATCAAAATTCCAGGTTGCCAGCTTCTACATTGTGATTAACTTTGTTAGAATGCAATGTTCATTTACACATTTCTGACAAAGAGTTGTTTTTCCTTACTTGAGCTCTTCGATGGAAACTTCTCAATAAACAGTTCCCAATGGAAGAAAGGGGCATCCTTACCACAAAATCTACATGTAGGAAGTGCACTTGGCTATCTGGGTGTAGAAATAGGTTGCACCAAGCAAAATATGGTTGCACAATGTACATGTACCTTGGTGACTGGTAGCTGCTTCTTACTGTGTTTGACTTCTTCCTTCACAAACCAGTCAGGCAGGCCTTCATCATGAAAGGTATATCTGCAACATACATGCAAATCATCATCAAGAGTCTTGTTGCTACATGTACAATGTACATATCTAGTATTCTGCCATTCTTACATTAGGCCACAGCAAGTAATCTTTATGGATGACATCAGCGCGCGCATTGATTTTCGCCTGATTTTATAAAAAAAACAAGAATTTTTTTGCCTTCTGACGGTGGTCAACATGCCGAAAATGAGCAAATATGTCGTAAATGTCTATCGGTTCAGAGACCATCATGGATGAAGCAAACTCGAGGCACAATTGCTCGCGTTTGATGACAAGTGTTGACAGTCTAAGGTGCTCCATCGCATATGAATAACCTGTGTAGTAGCTCCCATGATGGTACGACAAGCTTTTTCTACAATTTTTCTAGTTTGGAGATGTATACACATCTACATCGGCAGGTAATACTGTTGAATACAGGAATAAAAGACCTGTTGGTTGTGATATCATGTTTTGTTGCCTCAATTCTAGTTTGACAAGGTTTATGACCTCAAAATTTGAAATTGTAGGAATCTTGTTTTTTGGGGCTTGCCTTGTTTTTTTTTCCCCTATCGCATTAGATTTGGAGTCTGCGGAGGATGTCATCCATAATATTTACTTGCTGTGGCCTTATGCTTTTTTAACTTCAAAAGTGTGCAGTGATGGCAGAACTATTTCTAAAAGTGTTAGAAAAATGAAAACCAAAGGCCTCCATTTCAAACCAACTAAATGTTCCATACTAGTTCCCTACATTAACCACAACATCCTCTTAGCCACCAGTCTACCTGAGTGTGCTTATATGTACAAATGTATACAGGTTATGCATCTATAGGTGAACAGAGAATTATGCTGTGGACTAACATCCATTAAACCAGCACGTCGGCAGAACGTACTGCACCCCCCACCTGCGCAAAACTACGATTTTTCACGTTTTTCGTTGGATGTTTGGTCAACGTTGCAGCACAATTTTGCCTGTTGCAGACGATATCTTTTCCTATACAACATCTGAAAACTACAGACTGGCTGTCAACCTTATATGCTCTAATACAACCTTATATGAGATGTTCTGCCAAAGTGCTATGCACAATACATTACGGGTTTCGCGCAGGTGCAGTACGTTCTGCCGACGTGCTCATTAAACCACAACTGGTCTTGTAAATTGCATGGCAAATCCTTACCTGTTAAACGCCCAGTCAACAATGTCCCTTTTCCTCTTCTTGGATGTAGAAATCAGTGCCCCCAAGGCAAGTCCCTCAGGGTCCAGTTTCCTCTTTGTTCTTTCTAAGTAATAAGACAAGGCAAAGTTGGCTTTACGGGGAGAAATACATAGCACTGTACAGTACAACTGTATACAGGATACTAAGTAATGCTTTATTGGGTTAAGCTCCTGACAACACATCTGCAACTTAAAATAGACTGTGCAATCACCTTTTACATTGTAAGATTGAAAGAAAGGTACACACTATACACATTTGTAGTTAAATTACACAAGTACAATGTATCTTTGAGTAGAAAATACAACAGTGGCAATGATACCACCTACCCCAAGATGCTATCATTTTGGACACCCTGGCCTTACCTGCATGATGTTCAGAAACAACCTCAAAACCATCCTGTCTTGGTTTGTTGACAGGTTTTTGACCAGCTGTAGTTTTGGCCGAGTTTCCTATGGTCTCATCTACATCATAGTCACTGGCTGTTGGAACAACACAAACAAGGGAGGATTTCAGCAAGGAAAACAGTTCAGGCAACATCATTTTCTGATTTACCTGGTATTTTGACTGTTGTTGTTGTTGTAGTAGTATTGATGTCCTTCTCTTTCATCAATTTATTACCTTCGCCAGAAGGTTATGTTTTCGGTTTGTCTATGGTGGAGTGACATATAGATGTAGATGTAGGCGGCACAACTCTTAAAGCAATAGATGGATGTTCATGATTTTTGGTAGGCAAGTTACTGCTGGGGAGACAAAGGTCAAGTTCGAAAATGGGCCTTATATATATGGAGGGTTCCTACGCCACTGCAGTGGACCTTTTGTTGCCATATTCTCTGACGGCCTTCAATGCTACCAGGATAACAGCATGACCTACATGTACATGTAGAATGCGGGACAAACAGGTGGTATTGGGCCATAGGAAAATAGTTCCCCGGTTCCACTACTGTAGTTTTTTCTGGTATATTACTGAAAGGTTAAAAATAAAATCATTTGGCAAGGTTATGAGATCCTGGAACTCTAGTTTCTGTTCTGCCAAGTGGCTATGTTAATTTCCCACAGAACTCTTAAAGAATTCAAATTAATATGTCCTAATAACTGCCAGGGTGTACATGTGTCGGCATAGACCTCCCCTCTAGATCTGTCCTCCAGAAATTTTAACAAGTTACTGTAAAAAAGCTGGAAACCTTCAATGCTTCTTTGCCATGACCTGTTTTTCCAGCCTTTTCACATCAATAAACCAATGCAACAGCTTTTTTCATGAATACAAAGTACAGTCATACAACATACTGCACATGCTTATGGCAGTACATGTATATGTACTTTAAATCCTTTTTTCTGCATACCTGCACTGGTGCATGTAACTTTGAAAATTATCTGCACCAGACAAATTTTACGTGCACCACTCACAATTTAGGAAGTGCACCATTCACAATTTAGATACATGTAATACTAGAAACTGTTCAGAAACCACTGTCATTGTTTTTTTTTCATACTTCATATAGGTGGTAACAGTCAATGTAACAAAATAAAGATCCACATACATGTACATGTACATGTACACCTACAACATTCTATATGCTAACCCAGTACGTATGGCCCAGTACAGGTTAGGTGCAGGTAGACATCAGAAATACCTACACAGCTCCAATTTTACCTGTACTAACCTGCATATGCAGGTGGTATTTTGAGCCCAAAAGCTTTTGGTAATCCAAAAGACCCCAGGTTTATTGTTTTGCCATGTTTACTTCTGCCCTACCTTCTGAATCACTAGCAGAAGTGTCTGTATCACTTGACCCAGTCTTCTCTCTCTCAGAGCTGTGTTTTTCTACTCCGGATTCTTCCTCCTGAATTCCCTCATCAGGTTCTGTACATGTATAGAGAAATAACACATTGTTACACAATTTTGGAACACCTCAAAGTACACATTAACATTACCGATAACTTACACGAACATTGTTCAGTGGCTAAGTTTGAATGCTAATATATAAATATGGCAATACAACTTATAAAATGTACAATGTGTAATTAACCATCTAATAGTATGTATATAGAATAATATTTGAAAGGTTCATGATCACTTACCTTAAACCATTTGCCTTGTGTCAACATGACTTTAACATGCATGTAACACTCATAGAAAGACTTAGATTCTAACATACATGTATGTACTGTCAGTTGCTATTTGAAACTGTTGAAAATACATATGAAAATTGTACTTCATACTTTGTACAAGCATTTCAAATATTTAGAATTTTTGTTGGTATGTAAAGAAATCCACAATTATATATAATTACAAAAATTTCCTCCTTTGTTTAAAACTGAGACAATTTAATGGACAGTTAGTCATGTACTACTGTAACATTGTACATGAACAATACTAGGCAACTAAGGCATGTGCCTCCCTACATTTTTGTAGCTTGATGAGGTTTATAGATCATTAAAGATAGAGTTGGCAGCATATAATAACTAGGAATTTACCACATACTTTCAACCAAAATTCCACACTGTCACCACTCGGATGAAAGATAGCTAATGACGAGCAAAACACCTGGGGAAATTATGTGAAGAAAATTAATACTTTTCAAAAATCAGTATGATGGTGCAGTGCCTCAAGCCTCGCTCACACATTCAGAACATTTCCACGACCACCAACCAAGGTTGACTCAAGTTAGGGACCAGTCTGACCAGATTTAGGCCACACCAGGTACCTTCCGATGCGAATAGAATTGAATTTGAGTTAAATTTGAGTAAAACTTGACCCCTGAACACTGCTGACCTACTCCTGAAGACCAGCCGACCAAGGTTGGCTGACATTTGGGAGCAGTCTGACCAGGTTTAGGTCATGCCTATAGACCTTGCCTACCTTTCAATATGAATCAAATTTGAGTTACATTTAAGTCAAATCTGACTCCCAACCATGCCCTAATCCTGCTGACCTACCGAACACCAGCAACCACAGGTTCCCAGCAACCTCCACACGGAGTAAGTTTCACCTACACTACAGCCAGCTTGTTTAGACAAGGCTGACTTTTCACAGTAGAAAAGGCAAACTAAAAAGAATGACAACAGAAGATTCTAACCGGTAATTTCATCATCCTTCTGGTTTATGTCTTCCAAATCATCATCATCATCATCAGATGTCACCCCAGCAAAAATGTCCTGGAATTCAAGTCAACAAATAAGTTGCATCAAATCAATGTTTCTGATCCTTCATAAACATCTGAGGCTTTGTTACATGTAGGATTTTTTGTGAGCTTGTTGAAATGAAATTTCATGACAATTGTGTTACAACAGAGACAAAAAGTTAGAAATGAGAAATGAATTCTCATGATTATTGTATAGACTATAGCCCATATATAGCAGTGGAATTGCATAGTGGGTAGAGCGCTGTCTTTGTATTCAGGATGTTGTGGGTAAGTTAGAGTACAGTAGTTGTGTAATAGAAATGAATGTACTACTGGTAACTAGTGGACTACCCCCTGCTGTACTAATTGTACAGCCCTGTGGCCCAAGCTTAGGTTCAACTGTACATGTGTGTCTCGTTCTATGATTTTTAATTTGCAGATACATGTACCTGGCCCAGGGCTCTAGCCAGCACCAGTTTTTCCGTCAATTGCAGGAACTTTGTGGCATGTGACGGAAATTTTTTAAACCAATCCTTGAGGGACAAAATTGAAAAAAATCGGGTTTCTATAAGAACCGGGGCCCCGCGGGGCCCACGGGGTACCCCGAGGTGCCCCGCGGGGTACCCCGCGGGGCCCCCGTTTTACATTACAAAACCAACATCATAAGCGTTAACGTAAATTACGATCTGCGTAATCGTAAGCACGCCGAAAGTACGATCGTAGTCACGGCGTAATTACGTTCCGGGAATGGGGGGGGGACAGCCACCGGAACAGCCGGAAATATGCAGAATATTCATTTTCTGCCACCTAATATTCATGAGAACTTCATTAATTACTAATCAAACAACCCGATTTACGCACGGCCGACAGAGGCTGCAACGCATGCTCAACGTAATTTAGATGATTTTTTTTACGTAAATCGAGCTGATTTTTTGGGTAAAAAAAAGTACCGTTTCAAAGAAAAGATTTAGATGAATATGCATGACATGATCAATAATTGTTAATGCGCGATTAATGATATTTTTGAACGTAGAAACGCGCGCTCCACCAGCCTTTCGTGTAAAAATATCGTGAAAGACCTGAAAAATGTCGTAACTAACCGGGTCAAAACAAGTCAGCTGCCGGCGAAAATCACCTGCACTTTACATTTTGGGACTGCTACTTTCGTGTAGATACCGTGTTAGACCTTGAACATAATAATTAAAGTTGGTGCGCCTACATTTACCCCGCGAAATACAACGTTATTGGCAATTTCTTTGACTTGTTTTCAACCGGCACGGCCCACAAATGAATTGCGTAATACATGCTAGTGGGCGGTAACGCGCGCAAACTGAAGTTGTGTGCCACGAGGCCGTTGGCGCCGGGATGGCGGAATGCATTACCAGGAGGTGCGGTTGGCCACGCCCCCGCCCTTTGCCGTGCCGACTTGCTGTCAATTCGCCGACAGGATCGCGTGGCCTTTTATCGCTTTGAAATGAACAAGTGTGTTGTTACATTTTTTAAAATAATAATCAGTTAAGCCATCAGTACCCTGTACTTCCAATATTTTCTATAATTATTTTTTTCTTAATTTTACGCCACACGCCACACGCCTACAAAACTTGCATGCAACATTCACAGACTCGCCAGCGCCTCGTGTCAGCGAATGACGTATCGTAGGAGTTTTTCCCACGCCTTCTGTCGGCCGACACGGCCGGCCCTCCCGAAATTTGTCAAATTATTTTTTTCAAATCTGTAATCATCGCGTAACCGCATGGAAATTACGATGCTAGTATTTTTGTTTATGAAAGTTTGAAAATTTGGAGCTAACCAAGGACGACCTTGCCACTGGGATCTACATATAGGTAGGCGTATTTATTGTGGTCGTGAGAGTTTTTGCTGGTGATTAAATGGAATTATTAACAGCTACAAAAAAGGGCGAGACAAAAATTGATCACGATAAAACATTTTTTTCTGTTATAAAATGTTTCTTTTGTTGGCCTCTCTTGGTACGTAAATCAAAAATTGTATTATGAAAATGGCAATGTGACGATTTCGTAGAAATCAAATTGCAGTTCTTTTATACCATTCAGTTCTACATGTTGAAGCTAGGCTTTCCCCATAAAACCTTTACAAAATGCCAATTTTACAAATCTGTCCGTCGCCAAAGCACTGAATATCGGTCTGAATGCCGCATCCAGCCTCTCCCTTCACCGCCGGGGAGCCCGAATAATGTAGTAGTGATGATCAACGTGTTCAAGTCGGCAAGATAGGAGAGAATAACAACGTTGGAAAATCCTTAGTTCTCGATTAAACTTCAACAAGCATGGCTTATACTCTGATCATTATCTATCTCTCATTTGTCTAAATTTCTTTATAGTACGAATCTATTAAAGTAGAGTGCTATGTTTTCTAGGAACGTCCTTGGGGCGCCGCATGCACGTGTATGCTTGTCGGCACCCAAGCTGCGTAACAAAATATTCTTGGGGTCAACGACCTCACGTGCGTCCCTTTGAAATCGACTTAGAATTATTTATGGATCCAACCTACAAATTTATCATTTCAGAGTGCTGAATATAAGTAAACACAGATTGCAATCTTTACACAAAAATAGAGTTTCAACCTTTCAACCCACCGGGCCACGTCATGGGCTGAAGAAAGATGGTGGATGCCGGCTGAACTTTGTGTGTGTTTAACAGTTTTCATCCGGCCTTCCTAATGTACTATGCAGAGCGTTATTATACCATGGAGGCAGTCTTTTACCTCCATGAGCTTGCAATAAAACAGGTTAAAGCTCTTTCCTCCCTCTGCAAGAAATGGTCATGTCCAGGTCAGGTCCAAGCAGGACGCACGAAACATGGTCTCCGCAACGACGCAACGTGCGGCTGATATCAATGTATTTTGATCATCATGGTGAGAAGTCAAGCATCCGATAGTTTTTATCGTAATTGTGCCCCCCTCCTCACATTTACGAGTGAGCCTGTAAGTCATGCATGTATATTAAGTTTTTTTGCCAAGTCATGTCACTCCGCAAGCCAACTCCGAAAACGGGGCACCGTCGGGGCCCTGCGGGGCCCAGGTTTTTACAGAAACCCACAAAAATCTTGGGTAGAAATATAAAAACATCCAAAGGACCACTAGCAACCACTCTCAATGCCATGATCTGCCTCTCAAAATGTGGGAAATTGCATTTTTGAAGGCTTAAAAATCCAAAATTTGCCCACGGACCCACCCCTAGATTGTGAGCACTCTTCCTTCAGGTCTGATCATCAATTACCAGGGCTCTAGCCAGCTCCAAAAAAACTGCAAGCTGGCTACAGCTCTGACTTGGCCTCTACTTAGGACCTGTAGCAGTTTCCTTGCATGCTGTAGTTGCTTGTTTGCTTCTTAAGTTGATGACTGTAAAAGTAGTTGTATTTTGGGTCCTTACAGAGAGACAAATATCAAACAAAGTTTAAAAAATTATGTCAGCAAATATGATTATAAAGGGCGAGGTAAAGGATGAAGAAATGTTCTTTTTTGATCTATGACTGTACAGGGGATATATTCCATACATACAGAATACAACACGGTGTACATGTATTCCGTATCACCCGAGATATCGGCCCGACCGCGAGTCCGATCGCCTGACTCGCGGGAGGGCCGGGACTAAGGGCGATGCGGAATACACCATGTTGTATTTTATTTATGTCATACCATGACGGCCTCAAAATCCTACTGTCTCAGCCGAGAAGTACGAGTAACAGCGAACTATTCGTGCAGTCGCGGGTGGACACATTCGACGCCAGGCACCGGAAGCTGTTGTGTTCATTCAGCTCCCGGTTGTTAGGATCTGAAAATGTTATTATAAAACTATTGCTCCGCTCGGAGGCATTCTCGTCCAGCCTGTTCTGGATACATTACTGTAGATTGACCCACCCACCGTAAGGGGGCCTTCTTGCGGCAGGACAGTGCGGCAGTCTCTTTCTTTATATATTCTGTACATAGCTCAATGTCTTTATTTTTTAGATGTCTTTGTGTTATGTCGCGTGTTTTTTATATGGACCACTGTGTCTGAAATAAACAATAATAATAATAATAATACCCACCCAAGAAAACAAGCCTTTCAATGCCAAATGAGCAAAAATTTGGTGTCCCTAAACCAAAAAAATGCAACAGCATAAATTCCAAAGTTCGAATCCTGTATTCGAATTTTCAAAAGCGGCGCACGTGGTTAGGGCGAAACGCGTTCGAATCGTTCTATGGAAGCCTGGTCCGTACCGTAAAGTACGGACCGGTCTGGAACACCGTTATCGAACGTTATCCCCGCCCAGGTATGATATAATCTAACATATGTACATGTGCCTACCTTGCTGAACCACCTGTCTGTTCTTGACATGGCCCTTCTGTCCACGTCTGCTGACTCCAAGTCAACCAACAGGGGATTCTTTAACTCAAGATCTGCTCCACTTCATGGGATCATAATTAAACAAAGTAAAAGCTTCAGTTGAAGACAGGAAAATGGTACATACATGTAATGACACTGACATGATCCTATAGCTGCTCAAGGGAATACATGGCTATGATGATGATGTATGTACATGTCGGAAGCAAATCTACATGATTGTGTATAATATATACCGGTGACTACGCAGTTCTATACATATTGGCTTGTCAACCATGCTAGACTTTAACATTATGAAATTCTTGTACCACAAAAAGGGCTACGAGACATGATCAGTCTCCCGTGGAAGTTCTATGCGAGTCCCACTGGCCATCTCACATCGATGCAAATTACCACAAAGTCTGTATTGTACAATGTACTGCAAATGTCTACAGGAGATATTTTTTTGCAGAAATATTCTTGGATGTGAATATTCTGGTGAAACTTCTACTACAATAACAGTTAGTGTGAAACCTGAATGAAAAACGAACACATTATGTAACTACAGTATAATAAAGTATAATTACATTCAATTTGAATTTCTATGAACTTTTTTTTACCCAATGTCAAAGTCATCGTCCCCAGCAGAAGCACGAGGCTGATCCAACTCCTCCTCAAGTTGATCTGCCTTTGCGATCTCCAGGTCATCAGAATCTGGCTCGCTAGTGAGATCTGGATCCCGCTGGATCAGAGGCTCTGTCTCCTCGTCGTTCTCTGACTCGGATCCGATATCATCCAGGGCAGTAGTGAGGTGGGCGCTGCCCTGTACACCTGCAAGCTCCTGCAAAAGGACAGGGCATGGAGATTGGAATTTTTGTCTCCACGAGACACACAAACACCACACACACATGTCAATGTTAGAAATACCCATCTGCAGTCTGCATTTTGCAGAGACATTTTCAATATTGTACAGGGTTTTTTCTAGAAATTTTGATATGAGGGAGCACCACCAGGCGAGGGAAGCGCAGCGACCGAGCAGGGGGAATGGTGCGGAAGGGGGGGTGTCCCCCCCTTCCGCGGTGCAGAGCCTTTGAAAAATTAAAGCTGCAATGGGGCATTCTGAGGCTATGTGAGAGGGAGATTCATAGGCTTGTGGTATTCCTAAAAGTTTCCAGTACTATAATGTATGTAAAAGCCATAGGAGAAGGATAGATAGACTAAAATAATTCAAGGTTATTTTTCTCAATATCTTTCCCAAATTTCTATTCATGCATGGCATATTTCCCTTATAAAATATAAGTACAATCAACAGTACACAAAATCTGCAAATCACCCTTTATACACTAAGTCTTACACAATTAGTGATCAATGTTACTTGTAGCTCCAGATAACAACATTGGGTTTGCCACAAGCTCAAACCTTTCACATGGCAAAATAGCAACACTGCTACAAACTGCTACAAACTCAGGTCTCATGTTTCACTTCAGAGCCTGTTCTATAGGAGGCCCAGCTCACGTCTTTGAGCAAGTTCTCAATGAACATTGTTTATTCCATTCAAACTTTTACTACTAGAGCTAAATTTTCATGTTTGTGGTAAGATTTTGGAATTTTTATGAGAGTAACATAGTTTGTAATGCTAGAATACATTGTTATGTGGTGTTTTTTAAATATTTTTACTGGAAAAAGATAATTTTGGAAAAGACTTAGGCTTCAATCTGAAAATTGATATGAGGGCGCTGGCTTGTTACATGAGGGTGCAGCGCCCCTGTTCCCCTGTTCAGAAAAAACCCTGTTGTAGAAGAAAAAATTAAACAACCTGCAATTTTGCAGATTGAAAAATATCAGGCTGAAGTATGGAGGCTTGTGTTTTTGCAGAAGGCATTTCTGAACTGCAGAACAAAATTTTGGCATTCGACTGCAATATTGCAGAACACTTGAAAACAGTATTTCTACCACTGCATGTACACAAACTTACACACACACACACACACACACATACATGCACACATGCACACACACACACACGCATGCACATACAGAAACTTGTAGACAGACACACTGACAAGGCAAACACGATATGAGCGATCGCTATGACGTCGCGGCCAGCGAGTGGTAGGCAAAAAGCGGGTGATGGTTGGCTGATTTGCCTAATAATAATTTGCATATGTCTCCAAATAATTTGCATGTATATGATGTAAACAAAACAGCAATTGCTTGTATGCCCACTCATACATGTACATGTATATCCACTCCCTATGGTTGAAGTAATGTATAGAAAAAGTGATATACATGTACAGATAAGGAAACCAGACCTGTTTTCTATGAATGCGCTGCAAATCGAAGAGCGGTCTCTCTTCCTGAAAGTCATGTTTATCGTCCAGTACATCCATTTTCAACACCATACGCTCCTGTAGTTTCCGACGTTCTTTCTGAACCTCCTTCTTCTTCCTATGAACCAAAAAAGCACATTCAAAGATTAATGACATTTGCTGGCAAATGCATGATAGCCCCTATACTGTTGAATAAACATGTATGTGTGCCAAGTTCATGTATAATACATGTAGCTATAAAATATCAATATCAATAATTAAGTTTAATACCTTCTGTCACACAAAACATTACCAAAATCTATATCCATGTGTATGATCACAGTGCTGTAATACATACACAGTCAGTGGGCACATCAACTTTCTGCAGATCCAGTCAAAAAAATTGTCAGATTTACAAAATGTAGGCTACATCAAATGATCTGTTGATTCTCAAATTTGCCTGCTTCATGTTTTTCTGATTTGCAATAAAAAAAAAAAAATTCAGGTTCTGAATCAACTGCCTGTTTTTTTCCGTCACTTTGAAAAAAATCCGAGAACCAACCAATTAAATTGGTGTGGCCTTAGAAAAATAAAAACATAAAAACTTACTTACTTACTTACTCCATCATTAACCCAGAGCTCGAAATACCCGGTGGCGCACTGGCGCGGCGCCACCTGATTTTGCTTGACGCGACTTATTCCTAAACTCAGGTGGCGCAGCGCGCCACCTATAATTTACGGTAGGGACGTCACTGCTGCGACACCGCTCTTCCCCAGCTGCTACATGTAACATTATCCTTGCGCAAACGAAGAACATGGCGAACGTAACACCACCCGCATAAGTGTGCCGCCATGTAGAGGCGTGGCATTCCCACGGCGGCAGCCCTGTGATGTTGCGCCTGGATCGCGTGTACTTGTATTCAATCCATTTTTACGAGTTTGGGGCACATTTTTGCGGCCTTGAACAAGGAAATATGTAGCGCTCGGCACGCAAGTAAACAAAGTCGGCCATCTTGTATTTCAAAATCTCCCGATATCTCGCGATATTCCATGAGAACTGAGCCCACACTGCAGTGTATTCAAATTTCGCTAGGTGGCCAAGGTAGAATTCTGGGTGCAAGATTAAACATTGATTCATTGAATATCGCGATGTTACTTGTTTTTTGTACAAGATTAGAAATTGTTGGCAGCATTTTTGTTGAGCTAAAAATTTGAATTTTTATTTTAATTCTTATTTCAATTTTGATTTAAACTTTAATTCTGATTTTTAGTTCTTTTTTTACATAATCACATTTTTATTTGTTTAGCTGGGTTAATATGTGATTTTGTTTGGGAATTGGTGAAATATGATTGGGTAGGTACTAGCTTAGGTTTAGTTTTTAATATATTAATATCAGTAACACCTTTGGAATACTTGCTCCAAGTTCCAGGTAGAAAATGCGTGTACAGCTTTTGTGTTCTTTACATTACTTTATTTTATAACATAAAACTTAAGTAGTTATTTAATAACTAGAAGAAAACGTAATAGATATAAGTAGCAGATTTGAAGAAAATGATAACTTGGAAGTGTTGCCACTTGAATACTGATGGAGCCACCTGGCTTTTGACTCAGGTGGCAACATGCGCCACCTGGCTGAAAAAAGTATTTCGAGCCCTGTTAACCTTTAAGTTAATGGAAAGCAGCCTACAGACTACAATGTAGGCTCATTTGACTAGAATTAAAGGCACTAAATTTTTTCAATCAATCAAAAAAAAAAGGTTTTTGGGGCCACAAAAAATACATATACAGGACACGCAGTGAAAACGCAATTTTTCTCTCTCTAGGAATAAAATACATTATTTAATAATCCTTACCCTGTGGTCCTTACATATTCTACCAGTGCTTGAAATACTTTTTTTCTGGTACATGTATGTGCAAAATTGCACATTGTCATTGGCAAAAATTTTGGGTGCAATTTGAAAAATTTACGTGCAAAATTATATTTCGTCCGCGTCGTGCAATAGTTTTCGCACGTCTTGCCATATTTGGTAAATCGGCTACGTAATGCTTTCGTGTCACATGACTTCACCCGGGGACGAGAGCAGAGCTCGTTCCCAGGATGTTCATTTAGGAAAACAATAATGTCAATAATATGGCTGCCGTGCGCCCAGCGCGATGCCGACACAGCATGAAACTTCGGAGATATGGAATGCAAACATGATATATCGGTATTTTCTAGGTGCAAAATTGCACATTCAAAATATTTTTACGTGCAAATCTTGAAAATCGCGTGCATTTTGCACATTGTACCTGGGTATTTCGAGCTCTGTCTACAGAATACCTTTTGAGTTGTGCTGCCTCTTCTCGCTGAAGCTCGCTCAACTGTTGATCTAACTTCAGATCCTCCTCCTCTTCACCAGTCTCCTGTGGTGAGCTGCAGGGGTCAGGAAAGTTCACATCATGTAATGTTATATGCATAGAAGCTTTTTGTTTAGCTTAGCCTACATGTGTACATGTACACAAGGCTCAAAATACAACGGTTATATGCAGGTTAGTTCAGGTAAAACTTCTGATGTCTACCTGTACCTAATCTGTACTAGTCTATGTACTGGGCATACATGTATGCAGGTTAGTGCAGGTAAATTTGGAGCTGTACAGGTATTTCTGATGTCTACCTGTAACTAACCTGCACTGGGCCATGTAATGAGTTTATATAATACATGTACATGAACATGAACATGTGTAGGTCGACTTTTATTAGCCTGCATTGACTGTTACCACGAAGTAATGACAATGGTTTCTGAACAGTTTTTAGTATGATATACTTCCTCAATTCTGAGTGGTGCAGGTAAAACTTGTCTGGTGCAGGTAATTTTCAATGTTACCTGCACCAGTGCAGGTACATGTATGTAGAAAAAAAGGATTTAGAGCCCTGGTATGTCATATACACCTCACACTCAACCATAAGTTATGTTCACTGATGCTGCTACATGTAGTACATTGTATAATCTGCCTATGAAAGTGAACTGATATGTACCTACCAGATTCTTGCATGCAAACATTATCAACTGAACCTCAAACAGAATCATTCAACATAGTTACATTTAATTAACTTTCAGGTAACAAAGCTTGTTAATGATCACAATCCACTGTCACCACTGGTAGTGCAATTAAACAACACTAAAAAGAAATGAAGGAACTTTATCCAGTCCATGTACCTTTGCTCTGTATCTTCTGAGGACTGTAGCACCTCTTTCATCTTCTTCCTCCATCTCAACAGCAATCTGAAATGAAAGAACAGGAATTCAATATTTGAAGCTGGGTCACTGATGCCGCATTTTACAAAAGTCAATTTTCTGGTCATTTTTTTACCAAGTAAGTTGAATCTACCCTACTCCTTTGCAAATGAATGTCATGCAGGAAGTGGAGGTTCGAAAATATTACACCATACAAATTATTTTGCTTTTAAACACACTTTTAAACTCAGTTTTTCCAAAAGCTGGAAACACATGCTTGTTTACATTTTGGTATTTTGTGGTGGTGCCACAAACTACGTGCACCTTGTGTGGGCTGTTTTATCGCCAACCAGAAATGTCCAAAATGTGACATAATAGCACAAATATGTTGAAAAGTGGAAGTAAATGACAATCACATGAACATTTTTTTCAATTCAAATATTTCAATTTTTGTGCAAAAAATGTTACATAATGCCGCTTTAACAAAACTGTATCAAAATAAATGCCTCTTTAAGTATGTCACCAACACATCAGATTCTGTGTTCTATACATCCTTCACATAGTGCTGTGTACCTAAACCCACGTTTAGGTTCAGGTCCGGATTAAACTTTCAAGTCCAGAGGTTATATACAAAATTGCATGTTGGCAACCTTGCAATGTTATCTGGGAGAAACTGTGGCTACATAACATGGAGGCCGACACTTGACAATGCCCAATAGCAATGTTTTCTGCATTTTGCAGCACAGATTTTGCGATCTATGGAAGGTTTTATGTGGTTTGGAACGAAAAGGGGTATGTGACATGTTTTTTTTCCCAACCAAGTCCAGAACTGGTTCCCGCAATCAGGTTTTTTTGGACTTGAACCTAAACATTTTTACAAGTCCAGAACTGAGTCCAGCGAAACGGTACACAGCACTTAACCTTCACACCTCCTATCACACCATGTCAGAGTGTTCCAGCCGGGATGACAGAAGTGGGAAATACCTGATGTCCTTTCTCCCCAGCAGCTTGATGTCTTGACAGCACAGTTTGATTTCACTTGTTGTCAGTGGATGATTGGCAATCTTCTCATCATCAAAGAACAGCTGGCAAAATATTTACATTACATAAAATTACTGAGTGGACAAACTACACGTAATACGATAAAAAATTAAAATAGAGCCCAACTTGCCCAAGCGACCACCTCTAGAAGCCAACTGTCTGGCCATATGACAACCGCTTTTTCTCAGTCCCAATTTTATTTCCTATAGATGTACATCAAGCCGACCACTTGTCGAATGCCACTGCGACTGATACAAATGGGGACCGAAAAAGGCCAAATTCCTGTCTATGATGACCGTCACATCTATTTTTTGAATGAAAAGTAGCAAAAAGTCATAGTGAAATTGGCTCCTTTGAGTTGGGTTTTCTGACATGGACCTAATAGTATTCAATTGGTATACATGTGTCTTGTACATGAATATGTTTAGTATGCTTATCAATTAAAGGATGTTGAAATCTGTGTATCTGTCTTGTCTTGTCATCATGCTTTTTTGTAAGTTGTCTAGGAAGGCCACTTTTCCTCGGCCCCCTGAGTGGTCGTCTTAGGCAAATTTGTAGTGGACTGAGAAAAATCAAACACTGGACAATGACAGAATCTCATCCATTTGTGTTGAGTAAAAAAATGTCAAGCCATTTGTATAATGTATTGTATTCTCCGGACCCTGTTTTCTAATTTGAAATATTTATAACTATAAACTTAAGATAAATTAATCCTTTTTCCCTGACAGCGTGTGAAATACTAGGTTGCCCAGTTGCACCGTGCAACCTTATTTTGCTTGGTGCAACCTATTTCTACACCCAGGTAGCTCAGTGCGCTACCTAAATTTTGTGGTAAGGATAATTCTTCCATTGGGAACTGTTTATTGAGAAGTTCCCATGGAAGAGCTCATCACTTCAGGTAAGGGGGAACAACTCTGTGTTAGAAATGTATAAATGCACATTGCATTCTAACAAAGTTAATCATAATGTACAAGAGTTTAAATTCGGGGCAACCTGGAATTTTGATGGGCAACCTAGCTTTCATCCTAGGTTGCCACTGGGCAACATGGTTAAAAAAAGTATTTTGTACACTGCCCTGATAACATTGAGTTTTGATTGAATGTACATTATACATTTTTGTAGCTCGTGGAAAATATAGGGTTGGTATGACAAACTAACCTCATTTTTGGAGGCTAACATGTCCATGTAACTGTCACTGGTGATGAATTCCGACACGTTGACCTTGTGAAACAGTGTGAGGTCTCCGTCAGCGTAGCCTTCTGCCTTGGCCTTCTTCTGTTCCAGCATCTTCAGATTCACCTGGGTCGTCTGTCCGACATCCACTTCTTTGAAGGCGAACCTCGGGTCCAAGAACCTGGGGTCGATTTTGTCAGGAGCTAGGAACCCCTGCACATCACAAAAACAGTGAGAATGATTAATATAATTATGTACACAGACAGGGCAGGCCTCGAAAAGAACTTTTCTTCCTATTGTCCAAGCACTGTCCCAAAAATCAATTTCAATTGTCCCGAAGTGAGGATGACATGGCTGCTGCAGCACAAAACAGAAGTTCCTAGAGAAGTTCCGTCCAAGCTGTTTGTCGACCGATGCAACCATAGTTGCAGGAGGAACTAAGGTCTAAGGTAAGGTAAGAGGATGAACTGTCCCAACTTGTTTTTCAGGAAGTATTCTATGACTTTAACTTAAAGTCAACTTTATTTTGCTTATGTTCACTCCCAGGCGCAATATAACTGCAGAGTAGACAGGAAATTTGGGGGGACTTTCCGGATCCAAAAGCCGGGACTTGTGCCTGATAAACAAAAGGCTGCCATTATGATATTATTTTTCTATTGTCCCCAAAATGTCCCAAAGTGTCTTTTTAGTTGTCCCAGCCTAAATTTTAGTGGTCAGTGGCCATTGGACCACCTTTAATTTCGAGCACTGCAGGGCTGCAAGTACCAGCTGCAGAATATTATGAAGGTTAGACTTAGAGCAGGTAAAGTTACATTGTATTTTTGTGCAGGATTTCTGTAGCCTGGGTGCCATCCGATTTTGTAACGGCCAGCCCGAAAAAAATCTTTCGGGCTGGCCGTTACAAAATCGGATGGCACCCAGGCTAGGATTTCTGATATCTACCTAGGAAATTCTGCTGCAATAGAACATAAGCTTATTACGACTGTAAAATTAATTTAGGTTATTTCAACTACAAGGTTTATTTTGATAAATACATAAAAACTCCATTGCCTAACCAAAACGGGAGGAGGTTGATGAGTAATAATAATCAATAACACATGTATATGTATGGAAACCTATCAATTATGCAAATTATGTCCTCATTTGCATAATTGGTATCTATTGAAATTCCTCTCTATCTCAGTTACATGCAGTGTAGAAAACCTGAGCCTAACATCTGCTTGGAGTTTGAGTTACAGCAGCTGCTGCTAAATAATGTATTAACACAACTGATTTCAATACTCTGTCGGAGGTCACTGACCTCCTTCACGGAGTAACAAGCCACGTGATAAACTGTCAGCGTGCGAAATACTAGGTTCTGTGCAACCATATTTTGCTTGGTGCAACCTATTTACAATGTAGTATTTCTGTCATCTATCATCTCCCGAGATGGAAAGATGCCAACATTTCTACACCCAGGTAGCTCAGTGCACTTAGTCTAGTTAAATTTTGTGGTAAATATACCCCTTTATTATTATTTTTATTTATAATATAAATCACATATACATGTACAATGTATTTAATGAGTATTGGGCAGGAAGCACAGTTGCTTATATGATGCCTTCTACTCAAAAACACAAAATAAAAACAAGAGTAAAACATAATGACAATGACAAATGACAAATATACCCCTTTCTTCCAATGTGAACTGTTTATTGAGAAGTTCCCATGGAAGAACTCATCAGTTCAGGTAAGGGGAAACAACTCTGTGTCAGAAATGTATAAATTCACATTGCATTCTAACAAAAACAGTCTCCAATTTAAGTTTGGAATTCCACTTTTCCCATTTTGACAAGTGCTGATATTTTCAATATAAAAGCACTTGGTACAAAGTCTTTATATATGCTTGACAAGTATGATGTATAGTTGTCAAATATGTTAATAACTCTCATGAATATTAATTTTGAAATTTTTCTTCCTGCAGGAATTCCTGCAGATTCTGCAGGAATTCCTGCAGGAAGAATTCTTCCTGCAGGAATTCCTGCAGGAATTCATTTTTCCTGCAGGAATTTCCTGCAGGAATTCCTGCAGGAAAATCTTTCCTGCAGGAATTCCTGCAGGAATTCCTGCAGGAAAAGTCATTCCTGCAGGAAATTCTGCAGGAATGACCTTATGACAGTGGATATGAGTTCTTTTGAGATTATTGTGTTAAACTTTGTTTTTTAACTGTTACACCATGCCTATTTACATATATGTGGAGGTTGAGGTTTAACCGTTTGTTCTTCCATTCCATACTTCCATACAGGCTGGAGCCAGAACATGTGTTGTTGTTTAGTAATACTTATTTGCCACTTTTAAGAAACAAATACAAAACAACAAGTAAATATAGAAATTTGAAAATTGAAACATCTGTTTACTTGGATTATGCAACACTTTCAAATATAAAGGCTACTCTTAATTATTTTCCCTTCAAAAATATAAATACAATCAACAGTACACACTATCTACAAATTACCCTTTATACACTTTTTAAAAACTAATGATCAATGATATAACTTGTGACAGGGTAGCTCCAGATGACAACATTGGGATTGTCACAGGCTCAAAGTCAAACCTTTCACATGGGCAATATTGCAACACTTCCATCCAAACTGCTACAAACAGGGGTCTCATGTTTCCCTTGAAGTATAGTATACAGTGTAGTATGCAAATGAAGGGGGGCAAAATGCACTCTTTGGGCAAGTTGGGCAATGAACATGTAATCATTGATTTCGAAGGGATTTTTACTAGGGCTAAATTGTGACAGGATTTTGGAATTTTCATGAGAGTAACCCAGTTTGTAATGCTAGAATACATTGTTATGTCAGGTATTGTTTTTTTCCTGGAGAAAGATCATTTGGAGAAAGACTTAATGTTGTAAAAGTAGCAATCTGAAAATTGATATGGGGACACTGGATTACATGAGGGTGCATGCCCTTATTCCCCTGTTCAGAAAAACTGAGTTTAATAATCCAACCTCATTTCTAGACCAAACAAATTTGATTTGTTGTTACCCTCCCTCCAAATTGCCCGCTTCTATTAACACTGGCCATTTCAATTTTGGAAAGTCACTAGCCATTTGGAATCTCAAGAAAAAATTAATGTTCTACATTCAAGTTTGACATCAGTGCATAGCTCTTGGTGTAAGGAGTATAGTGGTATGAAAATTATTGTTCTGCAGTATTCATAACTTCAGATATCATTTATAGAAAATGCATTAGCCCCCATATTAGCCAAGCATACTGTCGGTTTTTTCAACATCCCGCCAGGAACAAAATGATCCCTTCAGGACCAATTCACAATACCGCCAGTGTGAAGTTCTTATACCGCCAGGATGACCTCAGATTTGTAATTGATGTGCAAAATCCCCATTATCAGGGCAAAGAATAAGCAAGGAGAGCACATTTCACACTCTTCTGTTAATAATCTTATTGTTAATATTAGCCCCTTTCACCAAGTAAAGGTCACAAAAAAAGAAAGAAGAGCTTACAAACACGTACGGTCACAGTTATACAAGTTAGTAGTTACATGACACTACCGGTAGTACAGTAATATGCTGAAGGCCTGAGTCAGCTGACAGAAGTGCCCTACTAAGTATGTGGCAGAGAACGTCATTGTCAAATAGGAATGTTCAGAGGTAAAAAAGAAAAGCCAAAGCTGGAATGTCAGAGACTTAGACCCATGGACAGTTCGGCCCCCAGCCGATCAGGACATTTCAGCCTCAGAGAGAGTTAGACCATGGATGTTTTGGCCCTAGGCCGAAGGCGCTTTGGCCCCACACCGAAGATGTTTCGGCCCAGGGTCCGTTAGTTACGGAATACATGACTTATTATTGTATGTCTGTTCAATAGGACTTGAATTACAATCCATCTTTCGATGAATCTAAACATGGATGAATCTAAACATAGTCAACATGTTGATTTCCCATACTTGATTCGGCCAGACAACAAACTTCAAACTACAAGTTGAAATTCTTTGACAAAGAAAAGTGGTCGCTACTGAGGATTGCTAATGCAATGGCAGTTGTGGATTCTCAAACGTACTACATCATCATGACAGATTTTTACCCCACCATGCACTATTTCATTTTTTTGAGGGATTTTAAGCTTGTTTCTGTTTCAGATGTAACTGTGGTAGCTCAGTCTGTTTCCTATGTCCATGGGCTGAAGTGTCCTGATACCCCAAAGCTGTTAGAATTTTACCAGAATTATCAATATTGACTAAAGGAGGCCAAATACTGATATAGAATTTCCTTCTGATTGTAACAATTGAGATGTAAGAACATACAGCTGGTCTTGCTATGACCATGCTATGACCAAGTTCCTCATATTACACTGTCCACAATAAGGACACAATTACCGTCCTTTCATTCAAAGATGTTCACCTCAGGTGTTAAGTGCCAATTACCGTCAATTTGCATAATGCGCACTGGCTTGGGTTGGCTTGAGACATTTGTGTTCAGCCGGAAAACTGGTGACTCAGGAAATGAACTCACTACTTATCCTGACCACTGAGGTTTACATACGACAGATATCCAGCTGTTTATTAGAGTGTGCCTGGTCAGTTTCAATATGACTTGCCCAGAAAACGACAACTTTGAGTGGGTTGATTTTGATTTTAGCAAATTTTCAGGAAATTGAGAGCGAAGAAGCAGGATTTTTAGTGGCAAAGAAACAGATAGCAGTAGCAACGATCCTTAGGAGAAGGCAAATTAATCAAGCAGATCATTTGGTGGCTTGTGCAAAATGATCCCGAGAAAGCAATGATTATAATAGTTGGATCATGGAGTTATAAAAGGATCGAAATATAAAAAAATAAAAATGTAATCTTTTAAAAAAGGATCCGGAACAACAAAATTTGTACTATTGCGTAAAAAGTCTGTTTTGTTGGCAAAAATGTCATTATAGAATGATACATCCAGCAGTGAGTATCTTTTTATATTTCTGAGACAAAAAAATAGATACACATTCACAAAACTGTCTGTAAATTCAGCAAAATTTGTTGCACAGCGCCAAAACAGATATCAAAATGTCTGCCATCTTCCCCTCTTGTAGATTAAACCATGATTAAACTGTGCAAGTCATGTTCGTTTCCCAAATAAGGAAATCTGCGGAAACTGCCGGCATATCGCTGGTAGCTCGTGCGGTACTCGGCCAGCATAAGGGTGTGTGACGTCACAATCGGGCTCATTTCCGAGGATTTTGGCATCAAAGCCTGACGCAAACATCGACTTGACCGGAGGGCGGAAACAATAGTTCTATGTATACTTTTTATTTATACTTTCAAGGCATTATCTAATAGATTCAATCAAAGCTTACTGAAAAAGTGGAAAAAAATAATCCTAGCTATTTAAGTGACAGACTATATTTGCCCACTACATGCTCAACAATTGTGCTGGGTAGCTTGTGCCTGGTAACTGCAGCTATATGTACCCAAGGAGCTTCTACACAAGGAGAGCCGTCGTGATTAGCCGCCCGCTGTGCGCCTTTGTTTTCCCCCGTCAAGACCCGCTGCGATCCTTTGTTCCCCAGCCGGCGCGGCATCTGTTTGATGCCCATGTTCGTAGCGGGTCTTCGCGGGCTTTTCCATGTAAATGAGCCGAGCCATGACGTCACACCCCCCGGGTTTCCACGAGTCACACCCGAAGCCCGGTCGACAAGGGGCGAAGTGGTTCGGGTTTCCGTCGATTTCCTTATTTGGAAAACTCGGGAGGCCTGCGAAAACGTCATATTCGGAAAGAGCACAAAATGGCCGCCACTGGGATATTTTGATCGGCTCTTCACGACAAACATGGATAAGTTTACGGCCACTTTTGTAGACCAAGCCCCGTTTTCTTGCGACAGAATTATGAATTTTTAGATATATATTTAGGTGGCTATAAAGAGAATATGGAGTTTTTTCTCGGTAAGCTGACATTTTTGCCGAAACATTGAAAGGGTACTCGTCAAAATGGTGTGTTCTCTGGTGTTCGTACCGTTCTTGTTTTTTTCGTACCGTACCGTTGTTTTTGAGACTATATCAGTCATTGAGAATGGAGAGAGCGACTTTTGCATGGTTTTCGTTTCGATAATGGTATTCGTGTACTAGTACGTGTTGAGTTCTTTCGTAATTCCTTGATTTTTGTCGGGTATTCTAGTCGATCGATCTACTGACGGTCGCATACTTTACAAGTTGCTTGTTCACAGACGTCGATTTATTTTAGGAATATTACTAGCAAATTACGGAGTATGATCCCATAGAATCCTAAAATAGAATCTCCAAGTTTTTGGTCCATGCTGTATGTACCCCATGCAGCATTTTTGTAAACTCTGCCGCGGACGTCGCGTTCAAAAGCTCCGCGGGCGGCCGCAGCGCAGGTCTTGGTGCTCCGAGCTTTTGCTGTCGGGAAGACTCTCGACTTCTTCCTCCCCTAACGTTAAAACATCAAAATCGTCCTCGAAATCACTGAAGTCAAAATCGCTCCACACAAAATCGTCATCCCCGGGCCGTGCCATGACGCGCCGTCACAAAGAAATTGAACGTGTGTCCTATGCAAATGAGTGTCTTTGGCACTTGGGTGTGAATTAAATTTTCACACGCGCTACGAACATCCTTGAAAGAAAAGTAATCACGACGGCTCTCCTTGTGTAGAAGCTCCTTGATGTACCATCTACCTCCATGCATTTACATACCAGGCTGCATCATTAACAAGTATCCATGGCATTAAATTTGTATGCAACTGGTTTCCAAAACCTGGCTCATGCCAATGTTTCAGCATTCAGTCATTAAAATCTTTACAAAATGGTTAGAACATTCCTTAGAATCTAAGCCAATATGGTTAAAAGGTTTGCCTAAGCAACATTCACATGTGACATTATTAATGTCAAACAAATTCGAAATTGAAAAACCTGGGATTTGTACAAAGATAATACTTTAAGTTTGTTTTGGTCCATATATGGGCAATTCTTGTGCAGGCAGGCCATGTTTTTTTTACTGTGAAGTTAAAAATGTGATTGAAACATTTGGGGAAAATTTGTTCCAGATATTTCCAGTTTTGGCAACAAAATCCTAGTATACGAGCCTATACTAGATATAAGAAGCCTAGCTAATATTTACAACTTGAACCTGTTTTCAAAGCAGGGAATTATTCTTCTATTTCTGTTCAACACTGTACCCGTCCGGTAATTATTCTGCTCCAGGTTCATTGTTATGCGGGTTCAAACTAGGTCATCTATTGTTCCTGACATGCAAATGTCACTCAGCCCAATTATCCTGATTATCAAGTTGATACCAATTATCCTATAGGGAGTATTGTTGGGCTTCACGCCGAATTACTGGTACACATATCTGGGCAGCTTGTACCCCGGTCACCCATTGGAAGAAGAGCCCGGAAAAGATATAACATGTGAAAACTTTATGATTTTCTACTCAACAAAAGGTTTCAGATTATGTTAACTTAAAAAAACAAGTATGAGATTAGATTCAGATTATAAACTAATGTCATGACAGGCATTCACTGGAAGGGTTAAGAATGTAAATCCTACAGGATATATACTTGTTGTTAAAGGCCCATTATGTAAGTTTAGGACAATACAAAAAGTATATTTTCCGGCCATTTCTTTACATAGTAAGTTGACTTTACACTTAAGTATTCCAAAACAATATTCAGGGAGAGAATATGCAACATCGTTGCTCCATAGAAATGTTTTTAAAAACTGTGAAAGAACTCACATTCAAACCTCTGGCCACACACACATTGGCAGTGCCAGGCCTTGTGCCAATTACCACCCCAGTGGGGGTGCCAACTGGTAGCTCACCAGTTTCTGTTAGACCTCATCGTTACCAGACTTTTTCTTCAAATCTAAAGCGATAATAACCTCAGTTTGTTGATGCTGAACAAAATAGACTACGTTCATAATAATATACTGCCTCATTTGAAAGATATGAGAGTTTCCAAGAAGCTAATCATGATAACATGTGCCCCTGTCTAGATAGCCCGGCCGTTATACATGGGGCGTACCCAACTAATTATCTCCCCTAGGGGGGCTTCCACTGTATGTTGTTTTGTTGTCCACTACCAAACCGGTGTCACCTCGAACTGAACAAGGACTGTTTTTGTGCACAAAACATAGGTCAGAAATGTGAAATAATGACGGAAAAGTGTTGAAAAGTGATAGAAAGTGTTGATAACACAGAGATTTGGTATATTTAGAATATTTCAATTTTTTTGCGCAAAATCTTACAAGGAAGCTTGTTATTTTACCTCCATGTTAAAAGCTAGAAGTTCCAAAGTTCCAAAATGAGATATTATATAATGAGGTTTATTTTTAGGCCCATATGGTAGGAGTTGGCCCCTTGGGGCATCTAAGTTGGACAAAATTTTCCTTATTTTTGCATCTATTTCAACCGATTGACACTTATTAGACCTGAGACTAAGTGTTTATCTACTGTAACAGTCAATGCTAGTGAGTTCTCCAGAGTCCAGACCAAAACAAAGTCAACTTGTAAACAAATCCTAGGTTTTCAACACTTCATGGAAACTGTGGAAACTTTAACTAAAGGTAGATGATTGTTTTGAAAATAAATTACCAAAACATTCAATTTGACTTTTCGGCCCTTCATCTGGTTAGAACCTCGTTGGTCAGATTTACTATTCAGCATTTGTAAATTCTAATCATGGAGGTAGAAAAGAGACCTTTTTGATGTAATGAAGGTCACATAACCTCCTTGCTATAATTCATCCTACAGAGTACAGTGAGTGAGCTAGGTTTTGGTGGACAAAGACTGTTTGGATCTACTGGATTGTATATGGCACTCCAGTGGAGCAGGTTAACTGGTCAATCACTGTTGTGTCCCAAACCGTGGACAAGTTCAAAGTATTGCGCACACATCTTTGATTCTTTTCCTGTGGTTTCTCAGCTCTAGCAACAATTTCATAAAACAGTCTCCAAAGATTTTCCTGCAGGAATTCCTGCAGGAAAAATGAATTCCTGCAGGAATTCGAAGAAAAATTTCAAAATTAATATTCATGAGAGTTATTAACATATTTGACAACTATACATCATACTTGTCAAGCATATATAAAGACTTTGTACCAAGTACTTTTATATTGAAAATATCAGCACTTGTCAAAATGAGAAAAGTAAAATTCCAAACTTAAATTGAAGACTGTTTTATGAAATTGTTGCTAGAGCTGAGAAACCACAGAACAGGAAAAGAATCAAAGATGTGTGCGCTTTACTTTGAACTTGTCCACAAAAAGTGGAGGATAAAAACATTGGCAAACAAAAATTGAACATTTTGCTGAATTGGAAAATTGTTAATGGCATGATGGCAATGTAGTTAGTAAACATTTTCCTGAATGAGATGTGAATTTTTTTGTATGAGAAATTAAGAATAGAAGCGGGCAATTTGGAGGGAGGGTAACAACAAATCAAATTTGTTTGGTCTAGAAATGAGGTTGGATTATTAAACTCAGGAGTTTTTCTGAACAGGGGAATAAGGGCATGCACCCTCATGTAATCCAGTGTCCCCATATCAATTTTCAGATTGCTACTTTTACAACATTAAGTCTTTCTCCAAATGATCTTTTTCCAGGAAAAATATAAAAACAATACCTGACATAACAATGTATTCGCATTACAAACTGTGTTACTCTCATGAAAATTCCAAAATCCTGTCACAAACATGACAATTTAGCCCTAGTAAAAATCCCTTCGAAATCAATGGAGTATTAACATGTTCATTGCCCAACTTGCCCAAAGACTGAAAGAGTGCATTTTGCCCCCCTTCATTTGCATACTACACTGTATACTATACTTCAAGGGAAACATGAGACCCCTGTTTGTAGCAGTTTGGATGGAAGTGTTGCAATATTGCCCATGTGAAAGGTTTGACTTTGAGCCTGTGACAATCCCAATGTTGTCATCTGGAGCTACCCTGTCACAAGTTATATCATTGATCATTAGTTTTTAAAAAGTGTATAAAGGGTAATTTGTAGATAGTGTGTACTGTTGATTGTATTTATATTTTTGAAGGGAAAATAATTAAGAGTAGCCTTTATATTTGAAAGTGTTGCATAATCCAAGTAAACAGATGTTTCAATTTTCAAATTTCTATATTTACTTGTTGTTTTGTATTTGTTTCTTGAAAGTGCCAAATAAGTAAGCAACAACACATGTTCTGGCTCCAGCCTGTATGGAAGAATGGAATGGAAGAACAAACGGTTAAACCTCAACCTTCACATATATGTAAATAGGCATGGTGTAACAGTTAAAAAACAAAGTTTAACACAATAATCTCAAAAGAACTCATATCCACTGTCATAAGGTCATTCCTGCAGAATTTCCTGCAGGAATGACTTTTCCTGCAGGAATTCCTGCAGGAAAGATTTTCCTGCAGGAATTCCTGCAGGAAATTCCTGCAGGAAAAATGAATTCCTGCAGGAATTCCTGCAGGAAGAATTCTTCCTGCAGGAATTCCTGCAGAATCTGCAGGAATTCCTGCAGGAAGAAAAATTTCAAAATTAATATTCATGAGAGTTATTAACATATTTGACAACTATACATCATACTTGTCAAGCATATATAAAGACTTTGTACCAAGTGCTTTTATATTAAAAATATCAGCACTTGTCAAAATGGGAAAAGTGGAATTCCAAACTTATATTGGAGACTGTTCAAAGTTAATCATAATGTACAAGAGTTTGAATTCGGGGCAACCTGGAATTTTGATGGGCAACCTAGCTTTCATCCTAGGTTGCCACTGGGCAACTAGGCTCAAAAAAGTATTTCATACACTGAACCGTCCTTCCATTCTGGCAAGTCTCATATATAGATATAGAGGAAAAAGACATTTGAAAAAACTCTCTTACTTCACACACGACAAATATCTCGGCCGACTCGTGTCTGGAGGCCTGAGGTTTGGTGGCGTGGACCTGCTTGAAGAGTTGCTGGAACACCCACAGCAGGGCATGGTAGTCTTTGGAGCGGAACACCTTGGTCACAAAACTGCCACCTTTGTTCAGGACTTCTGTGGCCAACCTCAGCGCTGACAGGACTAACTGGGCTGCAAAAACAATAACATAACACATGTACGACTGTCAAGCAAGGAGACCCAGGTTCAATCCCCAGGGTTGGACCCAGACATGTCCGGACATGCACCCAGACGTTGTGCCTCAGTTAGAGGGATCCTGGGCCCTACTAGGGTTTGGGTTGGCGTTAGGAAGGGCATCCAGCTGTAAAAAATCATCCTTCAAAAAAGACTCGCACTTGATGCAAGCACGTCTAACCCCCGTTTCGGGGAAAAAAGACGTTAAAACTGGATCAGAAGATCACGCTGGCTAGAAACGAGATACATGATTGAACAATATCATCACTGACTCAGGCCTCGAAATGAACTTTCCTTCCTATTGTCCCAGCACTGTCCCAAAAATAAATTTCAACTGTTCCGAAGTGAGGATGAACTGTCCCAACTTTTTTTGGAGGAAGTACAGTACCCGCATCGTAAACTTTAACGTAATTACGGCGTAGGCAAAACGTACACACGGCGTAACTGCGATGGTGATTACGCCGTAATTACGATTTTGGGTGGACAACAAATTCGGTACCGGCAGCTCATTATAGCTAATGAGGTCGATAATGAGCCGGCAAGTCCGCACGGTAAGAACTGATTAGCGCCTTGATTTTACAACAGTTGATTTTACGACAGAAAAAAGTGCGTGGCACTTGAAAGCAACAGGCTCGCGCCAGCCTTGTCGTGATCAGGAGCGAGTTTTGTTCTCATCAATATATACAAATATAACGGTTAGAATGTCAAAAACTCTATTTTTGTGTGAAGATTTCAATCTGTTTTTACTTACATTCAGCACTCAGAAACGATAAATTTTTAGGTTGGATCCATAAGTATCAAAGCCGATTTCCAAGGCCGCGCACATGAGCGAGGTCGTTGACCCCAAGAATATTTTGTTACGCAGCTTGGGTGCCAAGCATACACGTGCATGCGGCGCCCCAAGGACGTTCCTAGAAAACATAGTACTGTACTCAGATTCGTACTATAAAGAAATTTAGACAAAGAAAAGATAGATAATAATCAGAGTATAAGCCATGCTTGTTGAAGTTTAATCGAGAACTAAGGAATTTCCAGCGTTGTTCTTCTCTCCTATCTTGCCGACTTGAACACGTTGACTACTGCTCCCCGGCGGTAAAGGGAGAGGCTGGATGCGGCATTTATACCGATATTGCATTGACGATATTCAGTGCTTTGGCGACGGACAGATTTGTAAAATTGACATTTTCGTAAGGTTTTATGGGGAAAAGCCTGGCTTCAACATGTAGAAAATGGTATCAAAGAACTGAAATTTGATTTCCACGAACTCCTCACAGACGGGTGAAGTTGCCATTTTCATAATACAATTTTCGAATTACTTACCAAGAAAGGCCATCAAGAGAAACATTTTATAACAGAAAAAAATGTTTTATCGTGATCAATTTTTGTCTCGCCCTTTTTTGGAGCTATTAATAATTCCATTTAATCAACAGCGAAAACTCACACGACCACGATAAATACGCCTACCTATATGTAGATCCCAGAGGCAAGGTCGTCCTTGGTTAGCTTCAAATTTTCAAACGTTCACAAGCAAAAATACTGGCATCGACGTAATTTCCATGCGGCTACACTATGATTACAGATTTGTAAAAAATAAACCAAATTTCGGGAGGGCGCGGCCGGCCGTGTCGGCCGACAGAAGGCGTGGGAAAAAGTTCAAGTGACACACTCCTGCGTTACGTCATTCTCTGACACGAGGCGCCGGCGAGTCTGTGATGAATGTTGCAAACACTTTTGCAGGGCGGCGTAAAATTAAGAAAAATAATCATAATGAAAAATATCGGAAGTACAGCAGGGGTTTCTCGGTACTCATGGCTTAATCGATTATTTAAAAGATGTGTAAACAACACACTTCTTCATTTCAAACCACTCAAATATACAAGGTTACGCCTTTCTGGCGAATTAGCAACAAGTCGGCACGGCAAAGGGCGGGGGCGTGGTCAACCGCGCCTCTTGGTAATGGGAGCCGCCGCGCCGGCTCCCGCGGCCTCGTGGCATGGCACAGACATTTGCGCGCGTTACCACGTATTACGCAATATTCATTTTTTGGGCCGTGCCGGCTGGGAACAAGTTGAAGATAACGCTGTATTTCGCAGGGTGAATGCAGGCGCACCAAGTTTAATTATTATTTTCAAGGTCTAACACGGTATCTACATGACAGTAGCAGGCGCAAAATGTAAATTGGAGGTGATTTTCGCCGGCAGCTGACTTGTTTTGAACCGTAGTTGTATGAGATTTTTCAGGTCTTTTACGATATTTTTACACGAAAGGCTGGTGGAGCGCGCGTTTCTACGTTCAAAAAAATCATTAATCGCCGCTATTATCGCGCGTCATGTCCTGCAAATTAATTTCAAACTGCGGGCATGACTTTGCAAATGAATAGATATATGAAGAAAATTCTCTACAACTTGACTGGAGCGCTGTTTATTTTCACTAAAGACGTTGCGCTCGCCTCGCCCCCCTCGGCGTTGTTCAAATCAAGGAGGTTTAGATTTCAAATACAGAGGTCAATATCTTGTCATTCGGTCAGAAAATACGTGGATTGAGTTAAATTTCCAACTGAAAAGAAATCAGCGGATTATTTTGGTGTGTAATGTAACTGACATTTTTTACCCAAAAGATCGGTTCGATTTACGTAAAAAAAATCCGTCTAAATTACGTTGACCATGCGTTGCAGTCTTCTGTCGGCCGGGCGCGCCTTTCGATTTCTGCCGTAAATGGGGTTGTTTGATTAATAATTAATGAAGTTCTCATGAATATTCCGTGTACACGGTGGCAGAAAATGAATATTCTGCATATTTCCGGCTGTTCCACTGGCTGTTCCCCCCTCACTCCCGGAACGTAATTACGCCGTAATTACGATCGTAGTTTCGGCGTGCTTACGATTACGCAGATCGTAATTTACGTTAACGCTTACGATGCTGGTACTGTATTCTGACTTTAACTTAAAGTCAACTTTATTTTGCTTATGTTCACTCCCAGGCGCACTATAATTGCAGAGTAGACAGGAAATTCGGGGGGACTTTCCGGATCTAAAAGCCGGGACGTGTGCCTGAAAAACAAAAGGTCTGACATTCTGATGTTCATTATTTGTGCCTTTTTAGTTGTCCCAGCCTAAATTTTAGTGGTCAGTGGCCATTGAACCACCTTTAATTTCGAGCCCTGTGAACTCTCATCACTGAAAAGTTTTAAATCTGCTTTGAAAAACATGCAAACTGTACATATAGTTTAAATGACTTCTGACTTCCCAAGTAAAGCTGGCCTGGACCGGAATATAAGTCATGGGTAACGATTCTGATTTGTTTTCTTCAGCTTTCTTATAATATGTTATCATGTAGATCACAAGACCTACAATTCATATGTAAAACTGCATACACATTCATACTCATGGTTTGCACACACCAGACACTGCTTATTCCCTACGTTGCCTTACCCTGTTCACTTGCATCCTTGAGCCAGTTGGAGCCGACATTAGGAGCTCCGTCATGCAGTACACAGTCAGCCTGCCAGGTGGCCAACTGCTTCCTCAGGGCCTGGTGTGCAGGACAGGTAGGAGTAGAGAAATTAGATAATTAAAGGTGCACTATGTAACATTTTTGCACCAAAAATTAAAATGTTTTCATTGAAAAAATCTTCATGTGATTGTCATTTACTTAATACTTTTCAACATATTTGTGCTATTATCTCTCATTTCTGACATTCATGATTGGTGCTAAAACAGACCACATGAGGCGCACTTATTTTGTGACACCACCACAAAATACCAGAATATATGTATAAACAAACATGGCTGTGTTTCCAGCTTTTAAACACACTTGTCTCGTGTACTATTTTGGCACCTACACTTCCTGAATGACATTTATTTGCAATGGAGTAGGCCCCGGTAATTCAACTTACTTTGTAAGGAAATGACCAGAAAATTGACTTTTCATATCTTCCTAAATGTTACATAATGCAGCTTTAAATTAAAATGTGTTCCACTGTCTGTAGTAAGAATTACTATGGTGCATGCTGGGTAGAACTGACCTGTCTACACTTGTCTGTTGTGATGTCTGCCTGGATGGTGGTAACATTAGGGATAGCCTTGATGGGCACCAAATCTATACCTGCAGAGGAATCATGAACCAGGATTAGCATTTATATCATGCCCGGGCGGCGATACAGTGCTCCCGGCCGTGTTGTATCCACCCGTACAACACGGGTGTATAAACAGGGCTTCCATAGAACGATTCGAACGCGTTTCGCCCCAACCGTGTGCGCCGCTTTCGAAAATTCGAATACAGGATTCGGACGTTGGAATGGATGTTGTAGCAGTTTTTTGTCTAGGGACACCAAATTTTCGCTCCTTTCGCCTTGAAAGACGTGTTTTCTAAGGTGGGTATGATATAAATAGCATACAACACGGTGTATTCCGCATCACCCTTGGTCTCGGCCCTCCCGCGAGTCGGCTTGGCCGTCGGGCGAGTCGGATCGCGGTTGGGCCGATACCTCGGGCAATACGGAATACACCGTGTTGTATGCTCTATCTATGTCATACCTGGGCCCTGAAAACATTCGTGGGTGTTCCGGCCCGTGTGAGAACTACCCGTATCACACAGGGTTCTAACGGTTATCACATGGGCTTCCAATGGCTCCATAGAATACGCGTTTCGCGTCAGCTGCATTAGAAAATTCGAAGACTGGATTTGGATGTTGGAATTGAATTTGTTGTCACAATATTTTGTTTACGTAGGGAACCAAATTTTCTCTTTTTTTTTCTCGGGTGGGTATGACATAAATTTAATACATCACTAGTGCTGTGTGTACCTAAACCCACGTTTAGGTTCAGGTCCGGATTCAAGTCCAGAGGTTTAGGTTCAGTTCCGGACTTGTAAGTCCGGACCTAAACCCACGGTATATACAAAATTGCATTTTGGCAAGCTTGCAATGTTGTCTGGGCGAAACTGTGGCCACATAACATGGAGGCCGACACTTGACAATAGCCAATGGCAGTGTTTTCTTCATTTTGCAGCACAGATTTTGTGATCTATGGAAGGTTTTATATGGTTCGGAACGAAAAAGGGTATGAGACAGTTTTTTTTTTCCCAACGAAGTCCGGAACTGGATCCCGCAATTCAGTTTTTTTTTGGACTTGAACCTAAACATTTTTACAGTCCGGAACTGAGTCCAGCGAACCGGTACACAGTACTATACATCACGGTGTTTTCCGCATCAAGAGTTTTAATCTTATTACACTGGGAAACATATTGGAGTTTTCCTTTACACAACCAGTAAAGACTTAAGTCTCTCACCTGTTACTCTCAACTGCCGAATAAACGTACCGGTACGTTTATTTTTTTGGGCCGGAACGTCCACCCGGTACGTTCTTATTTTGCACGGTACGTTTATTAATTTTTGGAAAATCAGTATTTTTTTTCGAATACGCGTGAAAAAAATCAAAAAAAAAAAATCGACAAATCTTCGACGTGAAGACGTTTACAAACGCGTATTGTAGCGGGAAACTTGTCATTTTCGGGCCTGTTTTCGCCGCCGGCCGGCCGCTAACACAGCTGTTACTTTCAAATCGGCAACATGGAGAAAAATAACTCACGCAAATTTTCCCTTTGAATGAAGCATCAGTGCTCCAACAAGTTAAACATCGAGAGAACAACATTTTTTCGTTCTACTGACCTTGTATTCAATCCATTTTTACAAGTTTGGGGCACATTTTTTCGGCCTTGAAAAAGACAATCTGTAGCGCTCGGCACGCAAGGCGGCCATCTTGTTTTTCAAGAGGTCCCGATATCTGAAGAACTGCAGTATGATCATATTTCGCTAGGTGGCCAAGGTAGAATTTTGTTTCTGGGTGCAAGATTGAACATTGATTCATTGAATATCGCGATGTTACTTCATTTTGTACAAGATTAGAAATTGTTGGCAGCGTTTTTGTAAGCTGTAAAATGTGAATTTTAATTTTGATTTCGATTTAATTTTAATTCTAATTTTTAGTTATTTTTTAGACATACATGTAATCACATTTTTATTTGTTCAGCTGTGTTGATATGTGATTTTGTTTAGGAAGTGGTGAAATATGATTGGGTAGGTACTAGCTTAGGTTTAGTTTTAATATTTTAATATCAGTAACACCTTTGGAATTACTTGCTCCAAGTTCCTGGGTAGAAAATGCATGTACAGTTTGTATCATGACATTTTTCACTTGTTGAACTGTGGAAGCACCTAACAAGGCAGTTGCATGTTTTTTTTACTTTGTATTGATGACCGTGTTCGAATATTTTCAAACTATAAGGCCTAGGAAAAAAAATGTTGTGTTTCCGGTTACCCGACCGACCCTATGAAAAACCCCCCGACCCTAGCCTTTTTTGGACCGAAACAAAAATCCAGACTTGTTACTACCGATGATCACTACATACAAGGAGGCCTGCCAGGAAAATGAACATCCAGCATTAAAATAAAAGAGATTTACCTTAGTTTCCGCCTCTCTCATTTTGCAACAATATTTTTCCATATTTTCTATACCGATAGTCATGTAGGAATCAAAAAGGAGAAGTTTACAGGCTGCGTATTGGTTCAAATCGGACCGAAAAATTTCACTCGAGCGGCACCACATGCCCAAACTGGCCATGGGACGCACGTAAATTTTCACTCGAGATGAGAAATTAGCGCCCAACAAAACGGACTGTTAGGTTCCCATTGCTATATTACTCTTGTTTACTTGTGGTCAACTTTCTTTCTTCGATTGAATCGCGTAAAATACCAAGGAAAATACAAAGAAACTTCAGCGATCGGCACGATCGTGGCGCCATTTTGAATCTTGGCCGATCCTCGCGGAACCCTCGCGAGACCTCGCGAGAGTTTGCAGTTCGACCAATAACCGCTAGAGGGCGGATATGCAATCCTGCAATGTGATTGGTTGGAAACTTTAATGTCCTAATTTATTCGGTTCTCTTTGTAAATGATATCAGGTTTTGATAGCAATAGGATCTAGTGGACTAGAGGAGAAGTTTAAATATGTATTTTGTTTAATATATTTTCTTTAATAAAGTGTTCAGTTCTGTTTAGATCTCAATTGTTTAGATCTTTGTAGTGGTCTTAGTAATTCAAATACTAGATTTGCAAAATTATTCTGTACTGATGCTACACCGTAAATCATAGGCTACTAGTATATGTAATTACTACTGTACAGAATCAGGTACAGGTACAGGTCCGGACCTGGACCTGATCCTCTGGACCTGGACCTGGACCTGAATGAGCCGGACCGGTACCCACCCCTAGTCAGTACAGCTTGCGTTATAGTTAACAACTCTGACATCGCGAACGCGTGCGTATCGCGATAAGAACGAGTTCCGCTTGAGTTAATGTTTTGACAGTAACGCGATAAGTAGGCGTGGCGCATTCAACTATAACGCGCTCGCCAAGCGTCAGGGTTTGCCGAGAACGCGTCTTTCGTACGGCATTCATATGCACGGGGCGGTAAGATCATAGGGAAGTAGGATGGGTACTAATTTACCCCACGCAGGGCGGGAAATGCGTGGACTCCTTGGTGGACTCATGGAGTTAAAAAGTTTTAACTCCATGGTGGACTCAACACAACTTGGAAATGTTACGATCATCCTTCGCAATATCGTCCACGACAAATCCGACGACGACCCAGGAATGTAGCGAACACCGGCACGGGGAGCTTGGAACGACATTGATTCGTCCATAGCATGTTTTTTTTATTGTTTAGATAAGAATGTTAACGAGTGGAAATAAAGTGAAGCTTCAATGATTGAACATATTTCTTCTGTGTATCGTCGATATTGCGGTAAAACAAGAAGTGACGCAAGGTAAGCAAATGTTGGTCACTCACGTCCCGGACGCCCGGTCATGCCGACGGGATGGTTCACCAGCCAGCCGGCGCCGATTTCAGTGGAAACCCGGCCGAAAATTAATACCACCGTAAGTATATACACAATTGTAAGAGGGTTTATGAATGGTAAGATTTAAAATGGTCCGCAAGCCGTGAACGTTCTTGATCGTCGTAATGTAACATACTAGTATAACCATAACACAACATAACAGTTGTGCCTCGACTGATGATCAGTTCTAATGCACTTCCGGCTCGAGCTGAACACAGAAATTTTAAACAAAGATTATATCCATGTCGTTATAAAGGCTCAGTTGACAGAAATTGTTTCATTTCGTATCACAAGTCTCTTTAAATCTTGATAAATACCGCAGGAACGAGTCAGTACGACGTGAAAGTGGGTACAATCAACCTTCTTGGTACAATGTAGAGTGCACGAGACGGCATGCTGCAATGATTGGGGCGGAGTTTAAAATGTAGTCCTTTGAAATCTCTTGCCGCCCGGCCAGTGGGCGGGTCCCGGTCTGTGCTGTGGTGGGCTTGCCGCCACTCTGTCTGGCTCGCTGAGCACGTGTTGCAACGCATCGTGGGAACTGCCCCAGCGGCGTAAAGAAATGTTTATTCCTTTGATTTTGTGACATAAGCATTACTTACGAGATATGTTTTTTTTTTAAAACCTTTTCACTCGCTCCCATTCAAAATCTCAAGTCCCAGTAGCCCTTTGTTGTTGTTTTGGTTTCGGTGTCAAATTTTAAATACTTCTCCGCCTCGATGATTGTTGCTCTCCAGGGGGGGGGGGGGGGTCAATTGGGCTAAGAACTGTTCGGCGCCTTTCGTAAAGAAGAACAAAGCTACGTACTGCGTTTACATTTCAAAATTAATGCCCCCTTTACCGATAAAACCAATATTGTAATATTGTCCTTTTTCACAAATCTTTATTGACCATTGCTTACTTGATCGCCAACACTCGCCAAAGCTGTACGTTTCGCTGCACTTGCCTTACCTTTCGTTGCGGTGTGGTGACGTCTTGCGAACCGGCTGCGACCCGCGGCGAAAAAAGCCGTTGTTTCAGCAAATATGACAAAGAAAGTGGCATGTACAGACGCGTATTTTATTTAAAAAAAAAAGGTAGGTAGGTGTAGAAACTTACATGTTGATCAATATGAGGTAGCGTATAAATTCTTAGCATGTACATAGGAAGCGGTTGTAGATTTTATTTGTTCATGTGCTCTGTTTGATGTATATCGAACTTGAGAACGAAGTTACTCGAAAAATTATGTAACAAGTTTATAAACATATCCTTCCGTTATTGTTTGCTTTGAAGGACATTAATAAGTCCTATAATTCCCAGTTCTTGATGGAAGGTTCTCCTTACCTGTGTTTCTGAGTCCTATCTTCCGGCCGATTAGCGCAACTTACCTGCGACATGTGGATGGAGGACCGCTGGCCGATCGTCTTGGCCAGAGTTTCCCAGTCAGCTTGTCTTATAAATATTTGTAAATAAATTATGCCACAGTCTACATCATTTTATTACATCAAGCATATACAGTAGCGGTATAGAATATCTCTTGATTCGGACGGTAAGTATCAGGCTGCTACAGTGACGCTGCTATCATCGTCGGATGGCCCGGCGGCATGGCGGCGACTTGTGGCTGTTGGACCGCCGGACGATCGTTTCCCCCTGCGGATCGGCAAGGTCAGGTTGCCCAGTCGGCCTAATACTTTGAAAAAGTGATACCATACCATTATTCAGAATAATAAAGCTATAACATGTGTTTTTATCCAGTTTGGTGGGAAAATACCCCCGGAAAATTAAAAGTATTTATGGCCAAAATTGCCGAAGACTGCACGTCCGGCGGCATAACGTTTGCAGGCGTCGGGCTGGCGGCTAGTCGGCACTTTGTGAGATAAATTTTCTTACGGCTGTTGACTTGTGCAACATTATAGACGCGCTAAATTTTTTGTTGAAAATTGTACATGTAGTTGTAGTTGTACCTATTCCTGTACCGACATGAGAGAGGTGCCAACATCGCTACATGACGCCGTTCAAGGTGACAAGTCGGTATTGTCTTACTGGCTGGTAAAACAAACATGAAACCTGACCCCATCTCATTAACTTTGCGTCTGCCGATTGGGAACGCGTGATGGTTTAACTCTATCGCGACATCGCCACAACTCTACCGCGTTTGGGTTAATTCGGGTTTGCGTTATGCATAATCGCTAACGCGTAAATGCATAATGCGGAACGCGTGCGTAACGAGACTGAATGTTAACATTAACGCAAGCTGTACAAACAAAGAATTTTACGATCTGTTTAGTACTGCCCAATTTTCTGTGTAGTACAAACAGATCATACGTTCATTGTCCCGGCTTTGACTAAAAAAAAAAAAAAAGGGAATCCCTACCTAATCCCTACCTACCGACCCTAATTTTTTCTGGACTGTAATAGGAAACACAACATTTATTTTGTTAGGCCTAACTTGAGTGTTTTCTTAGCAATGCTTGCTAGTGGTGTATGTCAAGTCAACGTGCAATGTGGCTGTGATGTTGACAGTACACTTGATGAGTACAGTCTTGTCAGTACATTTCTAACTACCTGTACTAATAGGCAGCTGCCTTTTTTGTAACAATGATTATATGTATTTCACAACAACATGTGTACATTTGTACCAGAAATGCTCATGTATGAGTAAGGGCGCATTTTAGTATAATACACACAGGTTACCCGGTCAATTTTGGTAATTTTCCGGGGGGTACGTTTATTCCGGGGGGTATGTTTATTAGATTTTGAAGATTTGTCCGGGGGGTACGTTTATTCGGGGGGGGTATGTTTATTCGGCAGTTGAGAGTAATGTTTCGATAGGCGAGAAGCAGAACTCCAGTCAGAAGCTCTGAGGAAGGTGTATGACAGACATCGAAATGTAAGCAGGGAGACTTTAGCCTGGTTACCAAACGTATTTGTAGCTCCCGGGTCCTACATCCCCTCCGCAAAAATGTATTTTTTGCGGAGGGGATGTAGGACCCGGGAGCTACAAATACGTTTGGTAACCAGGCTAGGGAGACTTTACTGGTTGTAAAAGAGAAAACTCCAATATCCTATACAGCAAAAGATAAACACATCATTTAAAAAAATACTTCAGACCAAAAAACTTACCCACAAGAAGACTGGATACTGGCATGTACTTGGCAGCAACTTGAAGCCTTAAGTTAAAGGAAAAAAATTGTAATATTAGGCCACACCAATCAATTGAAAGGCTCGAAATACTACCTGCATATGCACCTTAGTCAATGCAGGTGAAATTGGAGCTGTGCAGGTACATGTATTTCTGATGTCTACCTGCACCAATCTGCACTGGTCCATGTACTGGGCATACATGTATGCAGGTTAGTGCAGGTGAAATTGGAGCTGTGCAGGTATTTCTGATGTCTACCTGCACCTAACCTGCACTGGGCCATGTACTGGGTTTGTATACATGTAGGTGTATGTGGATTGTATATGCTGTGTTGACTGTCACCACCTATGAAGTATAAAAGAAATAACAGTAATAGTTTTTGAACAGTTGTTAGTATGATCCATACTTCCTTAAATTCTGAGTACTAGTGGTGCAGGTAATTTTGAATGATATCAGGTATGCAGAAAAAAAGGATTTCTCGGATTTGCCCCCTTCATTTTGTTCTGAGACGCAAAAAAAAAAATATTTATTTTTAGGTTGTGAATGAACTCCAAAAATGGTCATATTTTGGTCCCAACAGTTGAAGAAAGTGCTTGTATGTCTTCCTACTGCTGACCTTCTCCAAACACCAGCCAACCACCAGCCAAGGCAGGATGGTCCAACCTCCCGTCCACACCTGAAGGCTTTTGAAAATTTTGAAACCTGGCCAAACACCTAGCAAGTGTGCAAAGGAGCCCGTTACAAAATGGATGGCACCCAGGCTACTGAACACCAGCCAACCACAGCCGACCTTGCTCCCGACCTACTCCTAACCAGAACGTCGGCAGAACGTACTGCGCCTGTGCAAAGCCCTGATTTTTCCCGTTTTACGTTGGATGTTTGGTCAACGTTGCATCAAAATTTGCCTGTTGCAGACGATATCTTTTCCTATATACCTGAAAACTACAGACGGGCTGTCAACCTTATATGCTCCAATACAACCTTATACGAGACGTTCTGCCAAGCAAAGTGCTATGCACAATACATTACGTGTTTTGCGCAGGTGCAGTACATTCTGCCGACGTGCTCTCCTAACCATGGTTGGGGGAAGTTCAGCAGTGTTCAGCTTCAGGAGACCACATTTTACTTTTAGCTGTGTGTGACTGTGGCTTTAGATAATGAGGACACTTAAAGTTCAAACAAGCCCTACCATCCTCCCGGAGCTGCACACAGGTCCACCAGCACCTTCGACCTCTGTAGGAAACCATATTTACGGTTCAGCTGGATCAGTTTGAAAGCCGAGCGAGCTCGGTAGCCTGAAACAGAAAGTATTTAAAACAATTACGGTCTAGTAGGCAATGCCGCAATCAGATCTGGCTGACCTTGCGACCATCCCCCTCTCTTCCCGCCAAAATCAGATATAGTAGACTTCACTCCCTTCAAAATGTACACATACAAATACAAATACACACACACGCACGCGCGCACGCACACACACACTCATAGAGACACACACACATACTGAGACACACACATACATACTAGTACATGATAAGTAAAACTCAAATGCAGAATTCTGTGATCATTATCATCGTAGACATAGGAGTGTTTTATTTCATCGATTACTATCAGATAGTAAACAGCATCAAAGTTGCGTGGTTGTGTCAACGTGGTCATTTAAAAAAATTATTTGTCAAAGTCTCATGCCCCCCACCCCACCAAAACAGCTGATCATATTAGGACGTAACATGCTCTAAACATCCTTATAGAGAAAAAAAAGTATTCCTGCCAACGTACCTGTCTCCTTAGCTAACTTATAGAACTTGTCCTTCCGATGCTGCCCTGTTTTCCCCTTCTTTCCCATTTTAAACACCAGTTAATTGTGAGAAGAAATGTGTAAGTTTTCTACGGGCACACGTGCACACTTGCTTACAGCGGTAAGAGGAACCGCAAGGAGAAATTTCCGACACCGAAACTCGATATTAGGCACTGATTTAAGAAGAATTAACGATATTTATACCTTATTGGAATATAATAAAATATTCAGCTTTGTCGTAATTTTTCTATTTGCTGCCAGGAGAATTTGTAAGAACGAGTCGGCATTTCTGCTGTATCAGAAACCCTTATAACCCTTTAACAACCTCCACTATACTATCCCAGAAGGCGCGGAGTGACGTCACGGCAAGCCGCCATCTTGGTGTGTGCACATGGTGGTCGTGGCTGTGGTGTCTTCTCACTAAAGCCGATCTACAAGCGGTGAGTAGCCTTGTCCAACAAATCAAAGGACTTCTGTGGTAGTACAATAGTTGGATTATGACCATGTAGATTTTAATTCAATTTTGCAACTTGTCCTTGGATGTGGTGGTGTGTTTTCTGTAGGCATATGTTACGATTTCTGATGGTGAAGGGTGGGAGGGGGGCGAAACCGATGTGCTACGTTTTGCCCATGGTTTTGCATTGTGCAACATCAAGGAAAATGTAAATGTTCAAATTTGTGTCACCACAGAGACTTATGAAACTGTCAGATAATAAGGTGGCTTTGGATCACACAATTTAGTAGTAATCTAAGCCCTCCAGACTGCTCCGTTTTAGGAGCATGAGCATATGCTTCCAAAAAGTACAGTAAGTCGTGGAAAATTTTTCATAGGAGCACCCAGGCTCCCATCAAAACTTGCTATAATTTCAATATCATGGGCTGGAAAGCTTATATTTGCTTTAGTGCTCTCTGATCATGATACTTTCACTACATGTTTGTACAAAAAACACAATATTAATTAATATATATTCATGCAGTGTCCTGCAAATTTTAACTTCTTCTTCTTTCGGTTATGGTGACCTCCTTCTTCTTGTTGAAGATTATCTATGGGATGATCTACTTTCGTTACTAGTGCTTAGGTTAGAGTTTGGTGGTGGGCCCAGATTTTTGAGGTTTGGTAGCAAGACATGTGTTGTTGTTGAGTGGTTGCAATCAACTCACATATTCAAACAAGAAAACGCGCACGGCAAGAGTAAGAGTGTGTGATCCTATGGATATCAAATTGACTGAAGAAGGCCATGAATATAATATATATATATATATATATATATACCCATGGAAATGAGTGAAGTGATATCCATTTATTATATATATACAGGGGTTTTTCTGAACAGGGGAACAGGGGCGCTGCGCCCTCATGTACTCTCACCTCTCAAATAGAAGTACCCCCTGGAATAAAAGTACCCCCTGGAAAATCCTCAAAATCTAATAAAAGTACCCCCTGGAATAAAAGTACCCCCCGGAAAATTTCAAAATTGACACGTAAGCATTGTCTATGCTACTAAAATGAGGTGTCTTCAAAATCTGATAAACATACCCCCCCCCAAATAAATGTTACCAAATTGACAACCATGTTCATCTTAAAATGCATGTTCAAAGGTCATTGAGTTGTATAGTTTTGAAATAAGACTCTTCTTGATTTTTGATAGTCACTATAATATCAGAAATCAGGAAGATTACATTATAATTTTTAGTGGTTGAAGTTGAACAGAAATTTACATTATGCTAAATATATGCTCTACATGTTAATCGGTATAAGAATTTCCAGTAACATGTAAAAGCCATAGGGAAAAAAATTAACCATTGATACAAATGTAGATTTTCTATTCTAATGATATATATTTTTATACCTTTAAAAATTCAATAGGTAGTACACACAACACAATCCACAACACAATCTACAACTACAACTTCACCCTTTACAAGTCACCCTTTATACACTATTACACGTTCAGACGAATAGCAACATTGTCATTGCAACACAAAATCCACAAGCCGCCACAAACTCAAGGTTCTCAGGTTTCACTTAGAAAGCGTCTGCCCGGCTATAGTATGGAAATGAGGAAGGCGGGGCTACAATCCTTGAAAACCGGGGCATTCTTTTGTAGGGGGGAACATTTTTTCAAAACATTTTGATGTGATAATTAATATAACTAGATTGAAATTTTACTCATGTCTATAGCTTTTAACATAATATTCATAACTTTCTTAGAATGCAACATGCATATGTAAATTTTTGTCAAAGGGTTTATTTATAGTAGTAAAAAGAATTGTTTCCCTTTCCTTGAAGTGAGCTCTTCCAGATCGTGGGAGGAACGTTTCTACTTGTAGCTGTTTACAACTTTACTCCATTCAGAACGGAATATTTCCAGCTTAAATTGTCATGTTTGTGGTAGGATTTTGGACTTTTTGTGAGTAATACAATTTACTATGCTAAAATACACTGTTATGTGGTATTGTTTTTATATTTTCACTGGTAAAAGATCGTTTTGAGAAACATGTATATGCGAGCACATGTTCCAAGCTCGCCCGAATTTCTAATAGTATTAGATCATATTTCCGACATGATACGTGTCCCAAAATACAACTTACATTTTAAAAAAGAGGTAACCTGTCTATCACAAAGGGACAGGTAGGATGATTCAGTAAATCTGCCGTACGTTTGGTGTCAGTGAAGTTTTTCCCATGCATGAGAGACATGACATGTGCAAAGGGACCGCTTTTTACTTTGGATGTCGGCGTCTTCTATATCCAAAGAAACTAATTTACGCCCGGCAACCTGGCTTTCCGAACAACTTGCACACAGAAAAAAATTGTGTGTGCCGTGAGATCATGTATTTTCAACGCTGTTAACTATGCCCTGATTTTGAAAAAGTATAATTTAACGTAACGTTACCGTCCAAAATAAGAACGTACCGCGTGGGTGTTCGGGGGAAAAAATAAACATTAAAGTAAGTCATAACGTTACCGGTACGTTTATTCGGGACCTGAGAATTCTTCAGTCATTTTCATTTTACGTTCAGGACCGAAAATTTGCCCGGAACTTTTCCCGATTCTGAAAAAAAAATAAACGTACCGTCTAAAATAAGAATGTACCGGGCGGATTTTGAGGTGAAAAAAAATTAACATACCGGTACGTTTATTTGAGAGGTGAGAGTAACAATCCAGCGCCCCCATATCAATTTTCAGATTGCTACTTTTACAACATTTAGTCTTTCTCCAAATGATCTTTTTCCAGGAAAAATATAAAAACAATACCACATAACAATGTATTCTAGCATTACAAACTGTGTAACTCTCATGAAAATTTCAAAATCCTGTCACAAACATGACAATTTAGCCCTAGTAAAGTCCATTCTCAATCAATGGAGTAAACATGTTCATTCAATCATTGCTCAACTTGCCCAAAGAGTGCAGCTTGCCTCCCTTCATTTGCATACTATACTATACTTCAAGTGAAACATGAGACCCCTGTTTGTAGCAGCTTGGATGAAAGTGTTGCAATGTTGCCATGTGAAAGGTTTGAGGCAAGCCCAATGTTGTCATTTGGAGCCACACTGCCACAAGTTATATCATTGATTATTAGTTTTTAAAAAATGTATAAAGGGTAATTTGTAGATAGTGTGTACTGTTGATTGTATTTATATTTTTGAAGGGAAAATATTTGAAAGTGTTGCGCAATCCAAGTAAACAGACGTTTTCCCCTCCTCAAGTAGCCTCAGAATGTTCCATTTTAACATCAAATTTTCAAAGGCTTCGCACGGAGGAAGGGGGGAAACCCCCCTTCCGCGCCAACCCCCCGCTTGGTCGCTTCGCTCCCTCGCCTGATGCTGCTGCCTCATGTCAAATTTTTCTAGAAAAACCCCTGTATATATATATAACCGAGGGGGCCCCAAATTCGCCACTTTTTGTCTGAATCTTATTTTTTTAAGGCCAATTTTAAGAGCCAAGAGATGTTTTGCGGTTATATTATAAGTGTTGTTGTTTGACTTTTTGCACACGTGTTACCATGGTGATTGATCGAATATCAAGGGCAAAGGTCACGCCGGCTATTACGCGACGTAGTATTGTGTATCTTTTTATAGATGTACCCTAAATTCGCCACTTTTATAATAGGACAGAAAGCGTCCAAGATGTTGAATAAAGCTTCTTTCCAGGCATTCGATTTTATTCCCTGAGTTAATGGGATGCTTTTGCGGTTGTAAATCAAGTACTTTGCGGTGCATCAGGAATGAAAGACGTAGGTAAGTTTCCGCCGACTTAAAACTTACGGCACGATGCGTTCCGGCAGCTAACGACATAAACAAACAAGATGGCGGACCCTCGCCTTCCGCGGGGCGCACGGCGCACCGTCAAAAAATGGGAAAAACGTCAGAGTTATAGCGTTAATAAGGCTTCTTAACCCATGCACCCTCCATATTAGACAAGGAAGCGGTCGGTTGAGGCCGTTTGAGGTCGGTTGAGGTATTAAGTCATACCGCGGCATGTTCGATCGATTAGTCAGACGTTCGACGTCTAGAAAAGTGCAACAATCTTATCAAAATAATTGGTTCAAAAATGCACAACACGACATATTTCCATATCCATCTTTAGTTTGCAGATCATCATTATCTTAAAGGAGTCTCTCGATGTAATATCTAGTTTCCAGAACCATTTTTTCGATATAAAACAATCAAAGAATAGAAGAGGGTCGCTGTCGCCGGCCACGCAGCCCAAACGTGGTGCAAATGCCGTGCGTCCTCTTTTCCTTTTGTCGCTCTGCCGATCTCCGCTTGACTAGACACGAACAGAATACTGCATGATTATTTATCTTTGATAATCCTAGTTTGGAAAGTATCATTAAAGTAACCTTAACGCTGTACCTTTCCACCTCAAAAATAAAGAAAACATAAGTGGCGAATTTACGGTACAGTGGCGAATTTAGGGCCCCCTCCGTTATATATATAATAAATGGATATCACTTCATATATATATATATATATATATAGATATATATAATAAAGGAATATCACTTCACTCATTTCCATGGATATATTATCTATGAAGTATGAATAGAAACCAGTTTTTTCAAGTTACTAACGTTACACTCAAAGGGAATGGCAAGTGGAATTGCAGTATCTTTTTAGCAAATATTACATCCCTCAAAATATTACATACTTCAAAATACTAGTATTACGTCGGCCATTGTACAACACCACTTCAAACATGTTCAAAGAGGTGTCCCCTGTATTTCTGCTAAGATTCCGCTCCGTACACCCTTTTTTGTGTTCCTTTCGTTGGCAAAATGTATGGGGCAATGATCATGAGTTGTAGCATGCGCAGCTCTGTGTAAAGATTAAATTTGGCAGGCTCTAGTCACATGACTCTTTAATCGGTTTCAAGTGTGGATGAAATTCGGATCTGCGAAGAACAGTGTACATGTCAGCGTACGAAATACTAGGTTGCCCAGTTGCGATGTGCAACCATATTTTGCTTGGTGCAACCTATTTCTACACCCAGGTAGCTCAGTGCACTACCTAAATTTTGTGGTTGAGATGCCCCTTTCTTCCATTGGGAACTGTTTATTGAGAAGTTCCCATGGAACAGCTCATCAGTACAGGTAAGGGGAAACAACGTTAACTCTGTGTCAGAAATGTAAAAATGCACATTGCAGTCTGACAAAGTTAATCATAATGTAGAAGAGTTTAAATTTGGGGCAACCTGGAATTTTGATGGGCAACCTAGCTTTCATCCTAGGTTGCCACTGGGCAACCTGGCTCAAAAAAGTATTTCGTTCACTGCATGTGAACACATTTATGTTCGGGCAGCTAGAAGCAAATTCTGAAATGATTTGATGATTGAACCGGTTCAATGTTTTTAATGTGAACAGGGCCTAAATTGTTGATCATGAGACAGACACAGACAAAAGACTACATTGTGCATTGTACTTCACTAATTTGTGGTGAAATAATGCATTAAACCATAAACAACAGATTAGTGGGGAGGACCTCCTGAGTGTGCAGCATTGCCGTACATTCCCAGTGCTGATATTTTTGTCTGTGGTTTGTAATGCAGTATGGTAACTAATGGAGCAAATTGCAACTTGTAAGTGCGTCGGTGAAGGTTAGACATCCAGGTGATAAGATATGCCAAAAACAGTTACTCAAGCAACTGGATATGATTTTGGAAACGGTCAGACGTTTCAGGTAGCATCCACTACCTTTCGTCAGTGACACTAAGAGACTGCAGGAGAATTGCAGGTTTATAAGCACAAACTATTGATTGATATGCAAATAAGTGAAGACAAATTTTGTGAAAGTCCAAAAGGAAACAAAAGTGTGCAGTGTAAGTGTATAATGTTTTTTTTCTTATTTTATTTCAGGGGCAAGATGTCGTCCCGTTTTTTTGCCACCGGCAGCGACAGCGAGAGTGAGTCATCGTCTGAGTCCGAGGAGCAGACAGTTGTGCAGGCCAAGTCTACTGTCACAACAAAGTCAGTCATTACTTACTACTACTACTACTACTACTACTACTACTACTACTACAGTACTGCTACTACTGATACATTACACATGGCATATTTGCATCTCCCCTTATGCCCATAGACAGTGGAATGCAGGGCTTTAGCCAGCGCCCGTTTTACCGTCAATTGACGGTATTTTGTTGCGTCGGACGGTAAAAATTTAAGTGCTCACCGTCAACCTTGACGGTCAAAAATCGTGGGCTAAGACATAGAAAAAGTCTGGCAAATTTGAATAAGCCACGCCTGATCCACGGCGCGGCGTCATTCCCGAGCGCGCGGCGTCATTTCCAAGCGCGCGGCGTCTTTGAACCGCGCCGTCCCACGCATTTCTTATTTGCATACGGCGGGAAACCTGACTTCTGGGAACGTGTCGACGCCGGTTGATTCGGTTCTATTGTTCAATGTTGCTGTCTGTCAAAACAACATGTGCTAACGGCCACATAAAAATAAAATAAAACAATGGCTCGACTCAGACACACGCAAGTAAGTGTACATGACAATAAGATCCTATGACCTTTCAACCCAGAATGTTGTTGTTTTGCTGCTGGCCGCCATCTTGTTTCTAGTGAAAGACGCAAATGACCGCAAACCGCGCAAAGTGAGTGTTTACGTTGACTTGGGCGGTATTCAGAGTCCCTTTTTATTTCGTAATACATCTCTTGACCTGGTATAAACTAAGCTTTAAACGACGATATAGGTGATTGTGGAGACCGTGGATCTTATTATTAGAATTGTAAATATATTTCTTACCTCGAATTTGTCGATGAAGTTGTGGCATGAAGTCTTGTAGTCCGCTCGCCGACTTGCCGTCATCAGGATCTTATTATCATAGTAAATTATTTCTTACCTCGAATTTTTCGATGAAGTTGTGGCATGAAGTCTTGTAGTCGGATCGCCGATGTGCCGTCATCCCAGTAGAATATAGTACGAAGTTGCAAAGACTAGCAAATTGTTATAAATGTCATTGAAGGAGACGCAGACTCTTAGAAAGCGAAAATGTCTTTTAATTGTGTGGTAGTTTTTATCTGGTGATGGTAATACCATTAGGAATAGAATTGTGTTTCTTTTTAACTAATAAACTTTCAGAAGAAATAATTTGTGCGTGCGTGTTGTTTGTAATTGTCGCGTGCGTGTGAAGTATGCCGCGTGAAGTGTACGGGATCGCGAAAGTTAAGTAATCGCGAATTAGGTTGACCTGGGGTGGACGGTGAAAAATTTTGAGCTGGCTAAAGCCCTGGTGGAATGTCACAATAAAATCATTATTTACTACTACTGCTACTACTACTGCTACTACTACTACTACTACTACTACTACTACTACTACTACAGTACTGCTACTACTGATACATTACACATGGCATATTTGCATCTCCTCTTATGCCCCATAGACAGTGGAATGTCACAATAAAATCATTATTTACTACTACTGCTACTAGTACTACTACTACTACTACTACTAGTACTACTACTACTACTACAGTACTGCTACTACTGATACATTACACATGGCATATTTGCATCTCCTCTTATGCCCCATGTATAGACAGTGGAATGTCACAACAAAGTCAGTCTTTACTTACCTACTACTACTACTAGTTGCTACTACTATGGATATAATATGCACGCGCACAACATGTGGCATCTCCCCTTATGCCCAATAGACAGTGGAATGTCACAACAAAGTCAGACATTACTTGCTACTACTACTACTACTACTACTACTACTACTACTACTACTACTACTTCTACTACTGATACAATTATACATGTACATTCCTGTTATTTGGTATCTCCCCTTACATGTATGCCCCATAGACATTATAGAATACAACACGGTGTATTCCGTATCGCCTGAGGTATCGGCCCAACCGCGATCCAACTCGCAGGAGGGCCGGGGCTGAGGGTAATGCGGAATACACCGTGTTGTATGCTCTATTTATATCATACCCACCCAAGAAAACACACCTTTCAATGAGAAATAAGCGAAAATCTGGTGTCCCTAAACAAAAAAACTGCAACAACATCAATTCCAAAGTCCGAATCCTGTATTAGAATTTTCGAAAGCGGCTCCCGCGGTTAGGGCGAATCGCGTTCAAATCGTTCTATGGAAGCCCGGTCGTACTGTAAATTTAAAGTATCGAACATGACCGCCGCCCGGATATGATATAAAGTGGAATGCAAGATGTACCATTTATGTAGAAAGTTTTGGTTCAAGCCACACCAGTCTTATTCGTTGGTTCTGGAATATTTGCAGGAAATGAAATGTAGCTGACTGGCCATGAAAAAAAGAAAGACATAATCATCCTGTGATGAGGAAATGCATGTGTGCAAGCTTGGCGAATTTCAATATATTTTTTTTCAGCAAAATTATTGCGGATAATCGGAAAGAAACACCCTAAATTTAAAATAATTATAGTGGTGCTATGATAGCAGTATATATATATGTAGAACCCTGAATCTTCTGGATGACTCTGTGTCATGATTTTAAAAGCTCATCAGTACTAACAGAAAAATCTACTGCCAAAGGACAACGCCTTGCTGATTCAGAATGACATCCAATCACCATGGCTAGGTTCAATTTTACAAGTTGAATGAATGATTTTTGTCTCTTCTCCAGAGTTTTTGCCTTCAGTGATGACGAAGAGGAAACTAAACGAGTCGTTCGGAGTGCCAAGGACAAAAGGTAAGATGCAATAAGTCAGGAAATACTGTTCAGGTCTAGAAACATTCAAGTTGTGTTTCCAGTTTCAGTATAATGGTTGGCATTTGTATAAATAGAGCATACAACACGGTGTATTCCGTATTGCCCGAGGTATCGGCCCGACCGCGATCCGACTCGCGGGAGGACCGAGGGCGATGCGGAATACACCGTGTTGTATGCTATTTATATCATACCCACCTTAGAAAACACGTCTTTCAAGGCGAAATGAGCGAAAATTTGGTGTTCCTAAACAAAAAAACTGCAACATCCATTCCAACGTCCGAATCCTGTATTCGAATTTTCGAAAGCGACGCACACAGTTGGGGCGAAACGCGTTCAAATCGTTCTATGGAAGCCCGGTTTATACACCCGTGTTGTACGGGTGGATACAACACGGCCGGGAGCACTGTATCGCCGCCCGGGTATAATATAAAAAGAACTACAGTAATGGTATATGTACATATATGTTGTACATACTTACAAATCATAGATGCATGTTGAACTTATAGCCACAGCTGGGTAATTAAGAATTTAAAATATTGACATCAGCTTCATACCATTAATGTTGAAATACTTGAGCACATGTTTATTACTGTATTTTACTTCAGGTTTGAGGAACTCCAAACTGTTATCAAGCAGTTGCGGAACCACAAGAAGATCAAGGATATATCCAAAGTCCTGGAAACCTTTGAAGACCTCACCAAAGCCTTGCAGAAGTCACAGAAAGTTAGTATTTTATTGTTACGTACATGTATGCAGTTATTTATTTCTTTTTTTTTTATTCATATGGATTTTTGAGCATTAGATAGGAAGCTTATATAATCCTTTGCTCAAGAACACAAAACATACAGAATACAGATTGAAGACAAAATACAAAATATACAGCGAACATAAGATGAAAGAGGCTGGCGCACCAATAAACATAAAATGAATAACGTTGATATGATAAATGAAATCTTCCATATGCAGTTGCAGCTTTGTATCTGTTACCTTATAGGGATTTGAAGAAATTAAAGTAGTGAATACAGTCAAACTTGATAGATATTGACCACCTCCAGAAGAAGACGCTTTGTTTTTGATGACGGCTTTCAGGCCTCGAAATTAACTCTTCTTCCTATTGTCCCAGCACTGTCCCAAAAATAAATTTCAATTGTCCCGAAGTGAGGATGAACTGTCCCAACTTGTTTTTTTGGAAGTATTCTATGACTTTAACTTAAAGTCAACTTTATTTTGCTTATGTTCACTCCCAGGCGCAATATAATTGCAGAGTAGACAGGAATTTGGGGGGACTTTCCGGATCCAAAAGCCGGGACGTGTGCCTGATAAACAAAAGAAGGGCTGACATTCTGATGTTGATTATTTGTCTATTGTGCCCAAAATGTCATTTTAGTTGTCCCAGCCTAAATTTTATATTGGTTAGTGGCCATTGGTCCACCTTTAATTTCGAGCCCTGATTTTTGTCAATCTCTTCTTTGTCTAAATTCTTTATAGCATGAACCTGAGTATTAAGTTTCCTAGCATGTCATCGGTAACACAGCCCCACTGGTTGGCCAAATGGATCAAATTTCATGGACCTGTGGGCGGGAGTTTGATCCTAGAGTCAGCTCAGCTCGGACATGTTGTGAGGGATTGCAGTCATTTCGGATCACCTTTGATTGGTCCAAGACATACTTGTACTACCTAAATGCTAGTTGTTGTTTCATTGCTGTTTTCTCTTGTCTTGTAGGTGATTGAGAAGGAAGGTGGTGTGCCCAGGTTTTATATACGAGCTCTTGTTGAACTGGAGGATTTCATCAATGAGGTAAATGTCTTCTCTCTTTTAAGAACCCAATTCTGATACATACTTGCTAAAGAGGTTGTTGCACTCCAAAATACCATCATGTATGTTCCATTCCAAAACATGATTTGGAGTACTACGGGCATTATGCAACATTTTTAAACACCAAAAATTGAAATATTTTAGTTGAAAAAAACTTTGTGTGATTGTAATTTATTTCCACTTTTCAACATATTTGTGCGATTATCTCACATTTCTGACATTTATGGTTGTTGGTGCTGAGACAGCCCTCGCGAGGCGCACTCAGTTTGTGGTGCCACCACTAAATACCAGACAATATCAGAATATAAACAAACATGGCTGACAGCTGTGTTTCCAACTTTTAAACACACTCGTAAGGCATCATATTTTGGTACCTCCACTCTTCCTGAATGGTTCTTATTTGCAATGGAGTAGGGTTGATTCAACTTACTTTGTAAAGAAATGACCAGAAAATTGACTTATTGTATGGTCCTAATGTTACATAATGCAGCTTTAATGCTGAATTTTAACCCTCACCACACCGTGCCCCTTTCAACAGACCTGGGAGGACAGAGAGGGACGCAAGAAACTGAACAAGGTTAACTCCAAAGCCTTGACCACGATGCGTCAGAAGCTTCGGAAGTACAATCGTGACTTTGAATCCGACATTGCGTCGTACCGCGAGAACCCGGACGCGGGCGAGGAGCAGGAGGCAGCGGAGGACGACAGAGACAGGTCGGACTCGGAGTCTGATGATGATGACGAGGCCGGACAGCAGAAGAAGAAGCCTGCCGCTCCAGCTGAAGCCCAGACTGACATGAAGAGCCAGTTTCTGAAGGGTGGAGACAGTGAGGTAGGGAGGAACTGGCACAAACTGGGACTTCTAATAACAGCCTCCAGTTTAATTTCAGACTACTTCCCATATCTCAGCAACCTTACATCCATATAGGCTAATGTCGTTAACTATGGTAAAAATGATGTAAGAAATACGTAGCAGCCATCGAGGACCCCTTAGGGGTTAACCCAATTCTGCAGAATTCTGCAGAATTCTGGAACCGGAGCCAGAATTCTGCATGCAGAATTGGGTTAACCCCTAAGGGGTCCTCGACATTGCGACATTGAGGTTGTTTAATGTTATTTCACATATCATAACCACTGGTGGTGTGGTTTGCATGACACATACTGTACATGTACTTCTTCTCAACATTTACAAAAATGCAAGGTACAATTATTTTTCATCAGCTTGGTAGATCCATCACAGGTTATTCTTAATAATCTGCCTGTCATAACACGGCAAGTTCTTGATAACAACCCAAAAGTATGTATATAATAATATAATAATATTATATTATTAATGTAGAGGGTAGAGACTCCTGTGTTGTTTAATCTATAATCTAGCAAGTTGTTGATATTTTCTCTGCAATCTCAAAAATTTATCTGTGTATGTACATACATACATGTACTAGTATGTCAGTGCCTGAGATGACTCTGGAAATTTGGAGGAAAATGTGAATTTCTTACAGAGCTGATTTTGTCATTCCTTAACAGGGCAGCGATGACAGTGACCTAGACTGGCCCTCGGACTCCGACAGTGAATCCTCGGACTCCTCTGAACCAGAGGGTGGCTATACCAACATGGCAGCCAAGTTCTTAAAAAAGTAGGATACTCAGGTTTTTTCTCTACCACTACTGCATGCATTGTCGTGATGTTATGTTTTCTAAAATGAAGATAGAATAATTTTAAGTTATCTATCTGTATCTGTATTCTGTATAGCCAGTATAACTGCCCTTCGGCGTAACACACCAGCTTCGCAGGCACGCGGCGCGGCGGCAGCTGGCTACATTACACTGAACGAGCTGTTACACCTAACCTTTGAAGGTCTAACTCTAGACATTGTTTAAAGCTATCTAGTGACGATGCCTCTACTGTACTTGGTGGCAGCGAGTTCCACTCTACGATTGTTCTATGAAAAAAAGAGTTTTTGAACAACTCAATCCTTGCTTGATGGCTCTGGTACTTGAAGGCATGACTATTTCTTGTTGGTACATCCACCAGTTTATTAGTCATTTTGTACATCATGCATAGTCTTGACATTTTTCTCCTGTCACCCAGTGACGCCCACTGTAGGTTATATTTTGTAAAATGAAGATATAATAATTAAAAGTTTCAAAAATTATATCAACTCATCAAAAGGATGAGTAAGATAATTTTCTTCCAACTTAGCAAAAATTTTTCACCTGGTTTTGTATCAGAGGTATGACATTGTGATTTGTAGATTTTGGGTCACCCGATTTTTATTCTTGTTAGGCCACACCAATTTAATTTGTTGGTTCTCGGATTTTTTTAGAAAAAATATGAAGCGACCGGGCGAAAAAAAATAAAAATAAAAACAGGCCTAGGCATCCTCTGATAGCCCCAAAAGCTACAATAGCAGCCTTGACGTCCCCATTCCAAGCTGGTTAATAATTCAAACAATGATTTCTGAATTTTTGATCAAACCAGAGCATTGATACATGAAAAAACTATAAAACAAGGCAGACGAGGAGCTTTCTTCAACTGTTTTGGGCAAAATCGGAGCATTTTGCAGTTGATTCAAAGCCTGAATCCAATTTTATTTTTATTTGCAAATCGGAAAAAAATGAAGCGGCGAATCCGAGAACCAACAAATTAAATTGGTGTGGCCTTAGTCATATGTACATGGGGGTCAAAATACCATGTGCATGTGAAAATTTGGTGCAGGATACAATCATAGTCCTCGACTGTCAAATTGAGGATGGGACAAGATGAAGGTGTAAGGTAGTGCTGTGTACCTAAACCCCCATTTAGGTTCAGGTCCGGATTCAAGTCCAGAGGTTTAGGTTCAAGTCCGGACCTAAACCCACGTTATATACAAAATTGCATGTTGGCAACCTTGCAATGTTGTCTATATAGGCAAAACTGTGGCCACATCACATGGAGGCCGACACTTGACAATGCCCAATGGCAATGTTTTCTTCATTTTGCAGCACAGATTTTGCGATCTATGGAAGGTTTTATGTGGTTCGGAATGAAAAGGGGTATGTGACATGGTTTTTTTTTCCAACCAAGTCCGGAACTGGTTCCCGCCATTCAGGTTTTTTCGGACTTGAACCTAAACGTTTGTACAAGTACGGAACTGAGTCCAGCAAACCGGTACACAGCACTAGTGTAAGGTGCAAGTTTGTGCACAAAAAATTGCAGTGGTGCACATCATGTCAGATCAAACTTCTACTAGTTGCTATGTTTTGGACATGGTTGTCTTTTTTTCCGTTCTTACTCCTGACTTACCCCTGTGCACAATGTACAACCACAGGACCACTGCGGCGGAGGAAGCAGCGAAGGCGGCCAGGAAAGCGGAGAAGAAGGAGCGTAAGGCTCGGGAGCAACGTAGGGAGGAGGAGGAGAGAGAGCTGGAGGAGGGGGAGTGGACGGAGGTTCAGAGAGGAGCGCCCATGGCCATGGTGAGGAGTCATGTCAACAGGGAACAAATTCTCAAGTTATTTCTTCACATGTTAAAGGCATCCAATGCAATTTCAGGGTAGCAAAAGAAAAATATTCTAGATGAGGAAATCTGTCTGATATTGACATTTACTGCCATTTCTTAACACATTTTCCTCATCATTTCATACTTGAAGCATTTGAAATAGCCCATTAAGAAGCTGCATGAGCAGTTCCATTTTTTGGTGCCACCAATAAATAGCTAGAACCAGCCTGTGATACGAAACAAGCAACCGTTTTCCGTCAGCTACATCACATTTTTGCCTCGCAGACATCAGTATGCTATGGGACAGGGTCGATTCAACTTACTACACTAAAAGAATGACCAGAAAATTGACTTTGACAATCAAGTTTTGCCACCCTGAAATTGCATTGGATGCCTTTGAACTTCAATTGAACTAAACCCCACTGATAGTATGATGTTGATGAATATGTATGTACATGTATTGTGTAAGTGTTTTTTTTTTTACCATTACTGAATATACAATTCACAATTCAGTACTGCCATACATTGTATATCCTAATATTACTGAAATTTTTGTTCGTGGGACTAGGAGGGTTGCAAAGCAGCAAGGGTAAGGTAGCGAAGTCTGCCATCTCTGATTTAACCTTGTGTTTTTCTGTGCTTTAGGAGAAGCCAAAAATGTTTGCCAAGGGAACAGAAATCAACCATGCCGTGGTGTTAAAGAAACTGAACGAGATCTTAGCGGCTCGCGGGAAGAAGGGGACGGACCGCTCAGAGCAGATCATGCTACTTGCAGTAAGTTTGCAGTAAAACAGCAGAAGCAGAATCTGTTAGCTCTTTAGTCAATAGTTTTAAAGGAGCATTATGTAATATTTTTGCACCAAAAATTGAAATATGTTAATTGAAAAAAATCTTCCTGTGATTGTAATTTACTTCCACTTTTCAACATATTTGTGCAATTCTCTCACATTTATGCCATTTATGGTTGGCGCTAAAACAGCCCACACAAGGTGTACGCAGTTTGTGGCACCACCGAAAACTACCAGAATGAAAACAAACAGGGCTGGCATGCGTGATGATAGGACTTTTCTGTTTGATGTGTACAACACAATTCATGGCATAAGGATAAATATTCTTACCTGCACAACTGTGCTTTTTTTTCTTTATGTTACCTTTACCCAATTTATATGAAATTGGCACATTGCAGTTAGAACACAGGGCTCGAAATACTTTTTTCTGCATACCTGCACCAGACAAATTTTACCTGCACCACTCAGAATTTAGGTAGTACTAAAAACTGTTCAGAAACCATTGCCATTATTTCTTTTATGCTTCATATGTGGTGACAGTCAATACAGCAAATAAAAATCCACATACACCTACATTTTGTATGTAAACCCAGTACATGGACCAGTACAGGTTAGGAGCAGGTTAGGATCAGAAATACCTGCACAGCTCTAATTTTACCTGCACTAATCTGCACCCAGTATTTCGAGCCCTGTAACATATTAAGCTTTTTCCTCTACATGTACATGTATGTCAAATAGCAGTATAACTTTTAACAATTTTTGTTTATCCTCTTTGTTTACCAGGAGTTGCGGAGAATTTCAGAAGAAAACAACCTTGGTCTGGGGATGACCGTGAAGATTTTGTTCAACATCATAGCGTCCATCTTTGACTACAACCCCAACATTGCCACCTGTATGAAGGATGAGATGTGGGCAAAGTCAGTACAGACAAAACACCTACAAACATTGTCTAGTTTTAATAGCATCAACCTTTGTGTCATATCTGGGCCCTGATAACGTTCGATAACGGTGTTCTGGACCGGGTCGTACTTACCAGACGGGCTTCCAACAGTTCCATAGAATAATATGAAAGCATTTTGCCTGCGGGGTTGTTCAGTTGCTCTGAAGTGGTCTCCTTGAAGAGTGTTTACTTTCTTTGTCAGACGAATAACGCAATGAATAAAGGTGAACTTACAATGTATGTTAAATGCATGAAATATGACATGATGCTATAAATGAGCTGAAATGTGCCAAGAAGTATGATTGTCAATAACCCAAAATTTTGTTATCTGGAAATTTTTTTGTTAGATTTCCCTCTAAGATCCTACAAGCCCCTTTACTGAATGTTACTGTTCCTTGTTACGTCACACAGATGCATCACCTATATCACAGAGTTGATGGACATACTGATTGACAATGACAACATCTTTGTGGGAGGAAATGTGCTGGAGGAGTCAGAGACCATTGAGGTGGGGTCACCAATTATTTTGTTAACGCTGGAAATAAGGCCTGATTCAGTCAGCACGTCGGCAGAACGTACTGTGCCTGCGCAAAACCCTGATTTTTCATGTTTTTCGTTAGATGTTTGGTCAACGTTGCATCAAAATTTTGCCTGTTGCAGACGATATCTTTTCCTATACAACATCTGAAAACTACAGACAGGCTGTCAAACCTATATGCTCTAATACAACCTTATATGAGACGTTCTGCCAAAGTGCTATGCACAATACACTACAGGTTTTGCAAAGGTGCAGTACGTTCTGCCGACGTGCTGATTCAGTCACTGTTATGCTTTTCAATTCTCTACTAAACTTTTCCAAATATTTATTAAGTTTGTTTCTGTTATTATTACGACTTTATGATTGCACATAAGTTAGTCTATACCTTTCCTTTTATTTTATTATGCATTGTATGTTTTGAGCAGGGAGCTTTGAAAAACGCCAACACGGCGATATGCTGACCCTGGATAGATAAAAATGAAAATGAAAGGAAATGAAATAAAGTCTTCTCAAATGAGAAAAGTATAGCCATCGCACGTACTGGGCAGAGTAAGAGGAGCACAGTTGAACAGGACCTTGCAGAAATGGGTTGTGGATAGAAGGGGGTATTTCCAATTAAATGTTTTAAAACGGAAACGTCCTCCCGACTTCAAGCCCGGCTTTTGGCTACACCCCATATCCCATATGGGCACCACCAATGTAATTGTGCCCTAAGCATAACGTGTCTACTTGTATTAGGCCACCGCAGACTCCAAATTCAATGCGAGAAGCCGAAAAAAAACAAGGCAGGCAAAAAAAAATAAGATTCCTACATTTTCAAATTTTGAGATTGTAAACCTTGTTAAAGGAGAGTTGAAGCAAGAAAACATGATAATATTATCACAACCAACAGGTCTTATATTACTGTATTCAACAGTATGACCTGACTTTGTAGATGGGTATACATCCCAAATAACTAGAACAATCATAGAAAAGAGCTTGTCGTACCATCGTGGCTAGCTACTAAACTTAGTACTAAGTCTTATTTGCAATGAAACACCTTGGACTGTCAACACTTGCCATCAAACAAGAGCAATTGTGCCTCAAGTTTGCTGGATCACTGATGGTCTCTGAGTTTAGAGACTGCCTACCAGAACAGAATTGCTGACAGTGATTCGTAGACTGAGCTATTCGGAAGCCATATACATGTATTGTGCCAACTATTACAACATTCATTTCTGAAACAACTTAAAAATAAATAAATGACTAAATAAATGATTCAATCAGTGTACAAATGATTTTTAATTCAGTGGCAACATCACATATGAAAGTAATGAAATACAGCACTATATCAAAGTGAAAGCTGAACAATTAATGAGAGCCTTGTCTTGCTGTTGGCCATTTACGACATACTTGCCTATTTTCGGCATGTTGCCCACCGTCAGAGGGCAACAAAATTTCTTGTGTTTTTTTTCTGAAATCGGGCGAAAATCAATGCGCGCGCTGATGTCATCCATAAAAATTACTTGCTGTGGCCTTAAGTATTACATATACTTCGAATCCTAAAGATATTTTGATGTCACTCTCTGATTGTTGTGTGGTTTTGTATTGACCAGGCTGAACCATTCCGTGTGCGGGGGTGTATTCTGTCAGTGATGGAGAGAGCTGATGAGGAGTTCATCAAAATGCTGCAGGCTTGTGATGCCCACTCTACAGAATATGTGGAAAGGTAAGCTCCAGTGGAGGAACAGGCGTGTGTAGTGCTGTGTACCTAAACCCACGTTAAGGTTCAGGTCCGGATTCAAGTCCAGAGGTTTAGGTTCAGTTCCGGACTTGTAAGTCTGGACCTAAACCCACGGTATATACAAAATTGCATGTTGGCAACCAATGTTGTCTAGGCGAAACTGTGGCCACATAACATGGAGGCTGACACGTGACAATGCCCAATGGCATGTTTTCTTCATTTTGCAGCACAGATTTTGCAATCTATGGAAGGTTTTATATGGTTCGGAATGAAAAGGGGTATGTGACATGGGTTTTTTTCCAACCAAGTCCGGAACTGGTTCCCGAAATTCAGGGGTTTTTTTACTTGAACCTAAAAAAACCGGTACACAGCACTACATGTAGGTGTGTGTTTATAGATCTTGATAAATCTGTACATCTGGATTGATAACAGGTTTTATTAGACATTTCGATCACCATCCAGGGATCTTCATCAGTGAAAGAAAAGGAAAAGTTAATCATGTTAATTAATTTATATAATGTTAACTTTTGTTAACATTAACTTTTCCTATTCTTTCACTGATGGAGATCGAAATGTCTAATAAAACTTTGTATCAATCCAGTTAATGTATCTATACACATTGTATATTATATTTCTGAATGAGTAACCTTGCATGCGTTTGTGTGTGTCTACATGTATATGTGTGTTCATGTATGTTGCTGTGTGTTTGTTTGTTTGTTTGTTTACAGACACCTTGTTTTCATGTCTCACCCGATACAATGGTAACTTTGAAAAATGATTATAGCAATATCATTCTGTTTCTTGCCCTATTTTCAGGCTGAAGGATGAGAAGAAAATTGAAGTGCTTGTCGTGCGTCTCCAGAAGTACCTTGAAGAGAGGGGCACATCTCAAGAAATCTGCAGGGTCTACCTGCGCAGGATCGAACATGTGTACTACAAGGTACAGCTCTCCTTTCCTAACCAGGGCTCAAAATCTGCTGTAGGTAAAGCCCCTGTAGTGCTGTGTACCGGTTCGCTGGACTCAGTTCCGGACTTGTAAAAACGTTTAGGTTCAAGTCCAAAAGAAACTGAATTGCGGGAACCAGTTCCGGACTTGTTTGGAAAAAAGAACCATGTCACATACCCCTTTTCGTTCTAAAGCACATAAAACCTTCCATAGATCGCAAAATCTGTGCTGCAAAATGAAGAAAACATTGCTATTGGGCATTGTCAAGTGTCGGCCTCCATGTTATGTGGCCACAATTTCGCCCAGACAACATTGCAAGGTTGACAACATGCAGTTTGTATATACCGTGTACTTACAAGTCCGGAACTGAACCTAAACCTCTGGACTTGAATCAAGACCTGAACCTAAACGTGGGTTTAGCTACAATGTACACAGCACAAAGCACTACAGTGTACGTCGGTGAAGGTTAGACATCCAGGTAGTGCTGCATACCTAAACCAATTTTCAGGTTCAGGTCCGGACTCGAGTCCAGAGGTTTAGGTTCAGGTCCGGACTTGCAAGTCCGGACCTAAACCCATGGCATGATGTAAGCAAAGCAACTTGCCTACCTAAAGCCTTGGATTAATTTGAGCTGACTGCTGAACTACAAATGCAATGTATATAGACCTAATTACTAATATGGGTGTTTCATAATCATGAGTCAATGAATACTGTATCATTATACTCAGTAGTAAACACATATTATTAAGCTACTAGTATTATACAGTGTATAATTTAAGAAAAAATCTTTTTCAGCTTTAATAGTACAATTTTTTATAGCAACAACAGTAAAGAAGTACTTAATTTCGCCCCAAGAGATAAAATAGCGGTGGAAACGCGGTGCTAGATTTAATTTGTTTCAGTATCGGCTCTCTACCGATATTTGTAACCCTGCAATAGGCTGCAGTCTCACCAATGTCGCTAGGGGCGTTGCGTATTCCTCGCGTGTTTTTGCGAGATCTAACGTGAGTTCGCGAGCATGATGATGGCCGCTAATGTTTTCGTCCGTCCCGACCGATCACTGCCGCTTTTCGGATGAATTTTTGCGTTTATAGGCGCATTAAAGCAACTTGACTACGGACGAAACTTCTCAAGGAACATTTCTCAATGGAAAATGGGTCGTTGTTACCGCAAGCAGACCGGGGCGAGATCAAGCAGGCGGGACCGCGGCATTGTTTATTTCAGAAGCCGCTGGCCGTAAACACAGCCGCTGTAAAAATAACTTGCGCTCCGGGAAACCTGGCTTTCGGAATAAGTCTCGCACAGCAAAAAATTACTTGCGCGGCGAGACTGCGAGACCGGGTATTTTAAACACTGGAATGTATGTTAGTGCTATTTTCTTTAACAAGTCCAAAACCGGTTCTCAACGTTTCGGTTTTTTTGGACTTGAACCGAAACATTCGGTCCGGTCCTGAACCGGTCCAGCGAACCGGTACGCAGCACTACATCCAGGTGATAAGATACGCCGAAAATAGTTACTCAAGCAACCGTTTCCAAAATCATATCCAGTTGCTTGAGTAACTATTTTTGACACTACAGTGTAATTTCAAACAGCACATTTCTTTCCACATGACTGTTGGGTGTACAATCATGTAGATGCTGATGTACATGCACATGTTCCCTCTGCAGTATGACTATGAACACTACAAGTCAGCTGACCTGATCAAGAAGACTGAGGAGAAGAAGGAGGAGGGAGGAGGGAAGGATGGGGAGGTGACTCCCCAGGAAAAGGGTGGGGAGGAGGCCAAGGACATGGTGGATGGGGAGAAGGTATTTGAATTCTTGTCAATGCAGGGCTCGGAATTAAAGGTGGTCCAATGGCCACTGACCACTAAAATTTAGGCTGGGACAACTAAAAATGACACTTTGGGACATTTTGGGGACAATAGAAAAACAATCAACATCAGAATGTCAGCCCTTCTTTTGTTTATCAGGCACACGTCCCGGCTTTTGGATCCAGAAAGTCCCCACGAATTTCCTGTCTACTCTGCAATTATAGTGCGCCTGGGAGTGAACATAAGTAAAATAAAGTTGACTTTAAGTTAAAGTCATAGTAAGAATACTTCCGAAAAAAAGTTGGGACAGTTCATCCTCACTTCAGGACAATTGAAATTTATTTTTGGGACAGTGCTGGGACAATAGGAAGAAAAGTTCATTTCGAGGCCTGCAATGGTTTTCCTTTGCTGCTTATGATATTCTCTTGGAAAAGGTATGTTGAAAATACTTTCTCTCATGTCTTTTATCACATCTAGATTTTCCTCTTCCTATGAGCAAAAAAGCATACCTGGATCTTCAGCAATTATCCCATAGGAATCCATACTTAATGTCGGCTTCATTCCCATCATCCCCACACATGGGTCTGTATGGAGGGGCACTACTCAATTACTGGATTATAAATTAGGTTCCTTGTTAATCTGTAATTAAATTTTACAAATTTGGTTGATTTTGTATTGATAAAAATGTGGTCTTTTAGAAAATAACGCTGACCTCTGTTCTTTAATGTTCAAGAAAAACATGTGGAAAGTTTATCATTTACAAACTTTTTTGACAATTAACATGTTCCTCTTGGTCTATGTTGTACAGCAGAAAGAAAAGACTGCAGTTATAATGGACAAGTTGTGCAAGTACATCTACGCCAAGGACACCACCGACCGCATCCGCACCCGCGCCATCCTGTGCCACATCTACCACCACGCCCTCCACGGGCGCTGGTATGAGGCGCGGGACCTGATGCTGATGTCACATCTCCAGGACACCATCCAACACTCCGACGTGCCAACTCAGGTCAGTCACAGTGGCATGTCAGGGTTGGACAAGTCCACTTGCCCAGGGCAAGTAAAAGTACTGTTCGGGCAAGTGCATATACCCATTTTTTGGATGCGAAGTATAGCCGCTACGGTGTTTAGAGCAAAATTACTCTGTCATCATTTTGCCATGATGATTATATTAATGCCCTTTTGTCAGAAAATCCATTGCAAGTCTCAAACCACCTTGGTAGATAAAGCATGCAGCATTATAAACTCTACAATAGAATAATTTCCTTGCTGGTAGTAAAACTACATTAAAAATGTCATGTATATTTTGGGCAAGTGAAAGGTTGGTTCGGCCAGTTTTACCGCCCTGAAATTGCTTGGGATGCCTTTAAGTTACATAATATCAATAATTAAGAATGTCAAGCAATCTGACTTCTTCTATCTTCTTCTTCTATCCAGTTTAACGTCTTTTTCCCCCGAAACGGGGGTTAGACGTGCTTGCATCAAGTGCAAGTCTTTTTTGAAGCAGGATTTTTTACGGCTGGATGCCCTTCCTAACGCCAACCCAAACCCTAGTGGGGCCCAGGATCCCTCTAACTGAGGGGGGAAATACGTGTTAAAGAGGCCAGTAATACTATATAATGACCACACCCTGCCGATATAAATTCGATAACATAAACTACCAGACTTCAGTATGGCCCTGGCAGCTGTACAGTGAACATGGGGGGAGGCTGGCTAAGATAGTTTAGCTTGCAAAGTACAAGTTACTCTTGAATACACTTTTGAAATGAGACAACTGATAAGAAATTATATGGTTGCACATGAGGAAGTTAGATTTACCAGTAACCCAGAAAGTACTAGTACTAAAGTACTAGTAATGACAGCACTGGTTTGCAATTGTTCTGGCTTGTACTAAGTTGTAGCTTGTCACTGGCTGGAAGTTACGTGCCCAGTTCTACATACTGAGCCTACAAGTCTATACTGGTTTATCTGACTGTATGTAGACACCACATTTACAAGCATATTTCAGACACAAAACTACAAAAGCTAATTCAGCTGTGAGAAAGACATTTCAAGTTGCAAGTACAGATATAAGTAGACTCTTTGATACAACAAGGGCATTATAGAGTGTAATGTCCTTGGATAAAACTTTGACAGGGCTGTACTGAGAGTTAAAATTTGAACAAGGTTGATTTTCCAAACTGAAAGTTACAGATACTGTAGAACGTTGTTGATTATGTGGCTTTGTAACAAGTATCTGGGTCATTCTCTATGTTACACTGAAAACCAGTACAGAAAAATATTTGAATCTGTTCAAAATAGATTGACCAGTATTATGCTAATCAGTCCCTGCCTTTGTTTCTGGTGACTAGACAGTCTGGGATGTTTATGAGTTTATGTAGTTATGGGGGTCAATTCACTATTCAAGCTGCTGGGAAGGTCACAGTGGGAGCACTTCCTTATTGTTCTTGCCCAGGGCAAGAAACTCATGGCTTTAAGTGCCTTCCCCAAGGGCACAACATCTGGGTGTCTGGGTCCAACCCTGGGGATTGAACCTGGGTCTCCTTGCTTGACAGTCGGATGCTCTACCACTGAATTTTAATTGTTCTATTGTCTTTCTTTACAGATTCTTTACAACCGCACGATGGTGCAGCTGGGTCTGTGTGCATTCCGCTATGGGAACATCAAAGATGCTCACAATGCCTTGTTAGATATCCAGTCTGGAGGAAGAGCAAAAGAGCTCTTAGCACAGGTAAAGGACAGGGCAACACTGCTCCTGTTGATGTGTCAAAGAGCAAAGTACAATTCAGTGTACGAAATACTTTTTTTAGCCAGGTTGCCCAGTGGCAACCTAGGATGAAAGCTAGGTTGCCCATCAAAATCTAGGTTACACCAAATTTAAACTCTTCTACATTGTGATTAGCTTTGTTAGAATGCAATGTGCATTTAAACATTTCTCACACAGAGTTGTTTCCCCTTACCTGAAGTGATGAGCTCTTCCATGGGAACTTCTCAATAAACAGTTCCCAATGGAAGAAAGGGGCATCCTTACCACAAAATTTAGGTAGTGCACTGAGCTACCTGGGTGTAAAAATAGGTTGCACCAAGCAAAATATGCTAGTATTTCACACGCTGCAATTGAAGACAGGCTAGATGACATTGATAATTCTAAAATATAGTTTGTGATGATAGAAAATTCGGGATATCAGGATATGAAAGTTCCTCAGTACCTACATGTACATATATTTTAGATATCTAGTGATATCTGTAGATATATAGGGGCCACATTTGAAGTTCTACATTTGTACCACTGGGATTTTTGCTTTGTCTGACAAAGTAATCCATGACAGCCTGATCATTTCTTTGTTGGTAAGTCAGTATTGCCTTACACAAGCAGCCTTGTACATGTATTGGGAGACCTTGTGTCTTTTTGCATTAAAAAGAACCAGCAATGAACAAAAGATTCAAACCAACAGTCTTAGATTTGGTTATCTTCATTTCTAAGTTGTGAATATGACTGACAACTCATGTCAACATTGTAAAGATGTATTAGTTATACTGTAACAAGACCTTATTGTATACTTTATTAGTTATATAGCGTATCTTAATACCTACATGTACATGTATATGTACAATCGTAACAAACCTTAGTCAGTAATTTAGTCGACACTCCGTGAAATATAGATATCGTAGAACCTGTATAGTATACATATACAACTGCTCATTGTACCTTTATAAACATAGTATAGAGTAGCTTAACACTTACTTGTAGAGATGTACAACATCTTAGTCAGTAGTTCTATTTAATATTCTGCGAAATATAGTACCCCTTGAACCCATATGTAGAAGTTTGCTAGACCCATACCAGCTAGTAAATTATTATCTGCCATACATTGTACCTGCTACAACTGTTGTGCAATAAACTTTGACTTGTCATTGTAACGTTACATGTACATGTACCTGTCCCCCCACCCCACACAGGGTCTTCTCATGCAGCGGAATGTTGAACGCGATCCTGAGCGCGAGAAGATCGAAAAGCGACGACAGATGCCATTCCACATGCACATCAACCTGGAGCTGCTGGAGTGTGTGTACCTGGTGTCGGCCATGCTGCTGGAAATCCCATATATGGCAGGTGAGCTCAAGCACCTGTCAATCATGTCAGCTGCAACCAATCAGCTGCCAGCTCAAGTAATCTTCCCCTCCCCCTCAGTTGAGTTCTAGCCAATCAGCATCCAGCATGAACATATCCTAGCCAATCAGGATGTCGTAGCACCTCTGAGTCCAGGAAAGTCCCAGAAATGCATCACTCATGCTACATGTACACTGTATGTGGTACTCTGATAGAGAAAGAATGATAAGGCCCAATTGTGGGGTCGTGTGGCGCAACGACAGAGTACAATGTACTCGACTCGGAACCAAGAGGTCCCGGGTTCGAGTCCTGACATGCCACCGACGTTGTGCCCTTGGGAAGGGCACTTTACACGACTTGACTCAGGTGTAAATGAGTATTGTCCTGTATTTGTCCTGTGTTGGTGGCGGCATAAAATAAGTTGAAAAAAAAACTTGAGTGTGCCGTCACCATGTCGTGTCTCAAAATGTTTGAATTTAAAAAAAAATGGTAAAGCCACACCAATTCAATTTGTTGGTTCTCAAATTTTTTTCTGAAAAAAATATGAAGCGACAGCCCCAAACGCTATGATAGGAGCCTTGAAGTCAGCATACCAGTCTGGTTTACAATTTAAACAATGAATTTTGAACTTTTAATGAAACCACTGCATTGATAGATGGAAGAACTGTAACAACTGGTTAGAAAAAGAGTTGCTTCAGAACCAGTTTTTTTTTTTTCTTACAAATCAGAATAAAATGAAGCAGGTGAATCTGAGAACCAATAAATTATTGATTAAAGTGGTGTATTTAGAACAGCAAAGCACACAAAAACAGCTCTTGGCATGCTCTTATATATAATTATAGTATTAGTGACGAAGACAGATTTCTTATACTCCCTGGGACATTCTTTGGGCTTGTCTCCTCATCTTAAGATGATGATCATGTGTTGATAGTGAGTAAGTGAGTGAATGTTAAAGTTTGTTTGGAAGGTTTTAGCTCATTGCCATGCTGCTCTGTCCATGTTCACAGCCCATGAGTTCGATGCCCGGCGCAGAATGATCAGCAAGAGTTTCCACCACCAACTGAGGGTCAGTGAGAGACAGCCTCTGGTTGGTCAGTATCTTTTGTATTATTACCTGTAGTAGTTGTGATATTGTGTGCATAATGGCACTTGTTGTGCAGTCCACACAGTCCTTGAGGTCGTTTAAGAAGGGTCTCTATGAACATTTCTAGCTGTAGTACTTGTGCAATAGGATTGTTGTTTTTAAATACTTTTTTGTAAAGCAGTGTACGAAATACTTTTTTGAGATAGGTTGCCCAGTGGCAACCTAGGATAAAAGCTAGGTTGCCCATCAAAATTCCAGGTTGCCCCGAATTTTAACTCTTCTACATTGTGATTAACTTTGTTACAATGCAATGTGCATTTATACATTTCTGACACAGAGTTGTTACCCCTTACCTGAAGTGATGAGTTCTTCCATGGGAACTTCTCAATAAACAGTTCCCAATGGAAGAAAGGGGCATCCTTACCACAAAATTTAGGTAGTGCACTGAGCTACCTGGGTGTAGAAATACATGTAGGTTGCACCAAGCAAAATATGGTTGCACAGTGCAACTGGGCAACCTAGTATTTCGTACGCTGTAAAGTGTAAATTTGTAACTGTAATATGTAATATGTTGTTGTTATTGTGACTGTTAAGTATTGTATATTGTGACTGTTAAGTATTGTATATATATGTGTGAATGCCAGGAAGACTAGCGGTGGACCCGGTCTGGGCCCACGGCTAATGGTAATTCAAAGAAAGTTTCAAAGGTGCTGACATGGATTGTTGGCAAACATAACTGTAATTAACAATAGTGGGAAAGAAAAAGGCAGTGACATTTGAAATCTGAAACAAACTGGCGGGATTGAACAATCAAGGTCGCCACACGGTTGAAAATGGCGCAGCGCCATGGACTGGGACCAGGTCGTGACCGGGTCCCGACTTGTGGCGGTCGCAAGCACATGTGTTGGTTGCCCTGGGCAGGTCGCTTTATGCTTGTGTCAGCACGCCGGCAGAACGTACAGCGCCTGCGCAAAACCTGGATTTTCGCTGGATTTTTGGTCAACGTTGCATCAGAATTTTGCCTGTTGCAGACCATATCTTTTCTACACAACATTTGAAAACTACAGACTGGATGTCACCCTTATATACGCGAATTTGACCTTATATGAGACGTTCTGCCGAAGTGCTATGCACAATACATTATGGGTTTCGCGCAGGCGCAGTACGTTCTGCCGACGTGCTGCTTGTGTCAATGGGGAAAATTTTCGGGACCGAGCAAAACTGGTCACCATGGCCAGGGGTTCGGGTTGAAGAGGTGGTCACCTGGGCAGGTTTGACTGTATTTGTCGTGAAATTAGCCATTGGAAATAATGACCGACATGACAAGAAGGTACATTGTATAATCTGAACCTGTCAAATCTTATATTATATAATTTAATTAAAAAAAACAATGAACCATCAGGTAAAAACAGCATGACATGTTAGAAGGTTTGGAAAAAGTGGCTGGTATATCATCATGCAGTTTTTGACGACGTCTCAGGGAGGAGCCTAATGGTACAGTATTGTGTGCAATTTGCAAGAATTCTAGGAATCGTACAGGCATTTTGTCCACAGGAATGGAATGTCTACAAGCATGCCTCTGACCCACATCTATGTCCACATTCCTGGAAACATTTGGGACCCTGCTTTAATTTTGGGAAGACCTCTCTGCCCCGGATGCCCTACTTTCAGTGACCCCGGGGCTTGTTCACTATACACTCAGGGGAGGAGTGCACTGTATCTGTATAGGTACCAAGTCTTCCTCAAAATCATGAAATGGTGGCAGGGCCGCAGTGCCATGCAAACAATAACCCTAACAGCAACCACCGTCGCCATGGCAATGTATGTTTTCATTGCCAGTCTTGTTATGTGGTTTGTCAGTTTTCTCGTACCAGTTTGTATGTTTTACTTAAATAACGTACAATGTCCCGTGCCAATTCAGTGAAATGGTAAGAATTCCTATTACTATGAATACATAGGCACCCTTAGGAAAGTTAATGTTGAATACTTACCAAGTTTGTATTTTTAGGGCCTCCCGAGAGTATGCGTGAACATGTGGTGGCTGCCTCCAAGGCTATGAAGATAGGAGACTGGCGCGCATGTAGAGACTACATCATCAATGAGAAAATGAACGGGAAGGTAAGCTACTGATTCACTTGTAGTGCGACATTGCCAGATGACGGAAACATGAATGGTTTAGAGAATGCACATTTGAACTAAAAGGCATTATGTAACATTTTTGCACTAAAATTGAAATATTTTAATTGAAAAAATCTTCGTGCCGCGATTCTAATTTACTTCCACTTTTCAACATATTTGTGCAATTACCTCATTTCTGTCATTTATAGTAAGTGCTGAAACAGCCCACACAAGGCGCACTCAGTTTGTGGTGCTACCACAAAATACCAGAATGTAAACAAACATGGCTGACAGTTGTGTTTCCAGCTTTTAAACACACTCGTAAGGCATCATATTTTGACACCTCCACTTCCTGAATGGCACTTATTTACAATGGAGTAGGGTTGATTCAACTTACTTTGTAAAGAAATGACCAGAAATTTTACTTTTTGAATCATTCTAAGGCCACACCAATTTAATTTGTTGGTTCTCGGATTCGCCGCTTCATTTTTTTCTGCTTTGCAAATAAAAATTAAATTGGATTCAGGCTTTAAATTAACTGCAAAATGATCCTATTTTGCCAAAAACAGTTGAAGAAAGCTCCTTGTCTGCGTTGTTTTACAGTTTCTTTCATATATCAAGCACTGGTTTGATAAAAGTTTAGAATTCATTGTTTGAATTATAAACCAGCCTGGTATGGTGACATCAAGGCTCCTATCGTAGCTTTGGGGGCTATCAGAGGATGCCTAGGCTTCTTTTAATTTTTTTTCTTTTTCGCCCGGTCGCTTCATATTTCTTCTGGAAAAATCCGAGAACCAACAAATTAAATTGGTGTGGCCTAATGTCACTTAATGCAGCTTTAAGGTACATGTATCTCATGCAGAGAACCGACACTCGCAAGATTAACTGAAATCAAAAGACGGCACAGATTTCAGTGCGCATACAGTGTTTTCTATCCTTTTTCTTTGCAAATTTGCATCTTTGTGGTACAAATTACATGTTTTGGGTCACAAAATAAATGTATACTTGAGTGTAAGTTTACTCAGATACAGTAAGGCTGCATTCCTAAACGTAAATATAGAATACAACACAGGGTAATCCGTATCGCCCGAGGTATCGGCCCGACCGCGATCCAACTCGTGGGAGGGCCGGGACCGAGGGCAATGTGGAATACACCGTGTTGTATTTTATTTATATCATACCCACCCCAAAAAACACGCCTGTCAATGCGAAATGAGCGAAAATTTGGTGTCCCTAAACCAAAAAAATGCAACGACATAAGTTCCCAAGTCCGAATCCTGTATTTGAATTTTCGAAAGCGGCACACGCGGTTAGGGCGAAATGCGTTCGAATCGTTCTATGGAAGCCCTGTCGTAAACCCGGCCGTACAGTAAAGTACGACCGGGTCGGGAACACTGTATCGCCGCCCGGGTATCATATACATGTAACATCAGGTACAGGTACAGATGTTTAGGTACAGGTCTGACATTTTGACGAATTAAAATCACCCTCTACATGTGTACATGTTATTACTTTATAGACTTAATAGAGATGGTGGACGATATAAACTCCCTGGCACTTTTGATCAATTACTTACGTCACGTATCAGTAAAATCTCGTGTGAATAAGGTCACGTGTTTACAAACCGTAATTCTCGCGAGATCACGTTGTGAAGTGATTGGTCATTAATTATCCTGATGAAGGCGACAGTGGTCGCTGAAAATTTGATCCCTGTATAATTGTGTGTTGGAATAAAGTTCAACCTTTTACTATGATTACTACCAACACAGATGAACTTTCATGATAATGTTATTACTTTGGTTACCTGTGTGTCACATGAGGCCACTAAGGGTAGTTTAAATTTATATTGGTATGTGGTTTGGTATTTTTAACCTGTATCTAATAGATTTTTGCAGTACTGTACCGGTAGTACATATACTGGTACACAGTACCGGTATGCAGCCCTAGTGCAGGTACAATGAGGTTTGCTATTTTGGACAATGTACATCGTAACTTTACCTATTAGGCTACACCAATTTTATTTGTTGCTTCTCGGATTTTTCAGAAAAATATGAAGCGACAGGGCGAAAAAAAAATAAAAATAAAAACAGGCCTAGCCATCCTATTATAGCTCCAAATGCTAGAATAGGTGCCATGAAGTCAACACAAAAGACTGGGTTAAAATTTAAACAATGAATTTTGAACTTTTAATCAAACCACAGTGTGTTGGTAGATGTAACAACTGTAACATATTGATAAGAAAATGACTTTCTTCAACTGTTGGAGGCAAAATATGAGCATTTTTTAGGTTTTTTTTTTGCAAATCAGAAAAAAATGAAGAGGCGATTCCGAGAAGCAACAAATTAAATAGGTGTGGCCTTAGTAAGGCATTTTTGTAGTATCATAACGGTAGGCAGCCCTAGTGCAGTACTTGCCTGTCCGTAAACCGTGGCTGTTTCCACAGGTGTGGGATCTGTTCCCAGAGGCTGAGAAGGTTCGTGAACTCATCAGTAGGAAGATTCAGGAAGAGAGCCTGCGCACCTATCTCTTCACCTACAGTGCGATATACGACTCTCTCTGGTAAGGACTGTTCATCATAGTGATGTCAGCAGAATAGTCAGTACAGTTACCAAGCATGCATGGTTAGCTTAGTTTTCTCCATTACCTGTTTGCTTGTTTTGTTTGTGCTTTTATTTACACTGAGCAGTGTGTGAAATACTAGGTTGCCCAGTTGCACCGTGCAACCATATTTTGCTTGGTGCAACCTATTTCTACACCCAGGCAGCCCAGTGCACTACCTAAATTTTGTGGTAAGGATGCACCTTTCTTCCATTGGTAACTGTTTATTGAGAAGTTCCCATGGAAGAGCTCATCACTTTAGGTAAGGGGAAACAACTCTGTGTCAGAAATGTATAAATTCACATTGCATTATCTAACAAAGTTAATCATAATGTAGAAGAGTTTAAATTCGGGGCAACCTGGAATTTTGATGGGCAACCTACATAGCTAGCTTTCATCCTGATAACATACAAGTCAGGGTCGACAACGACTCAGGTGGACTACATCCTGGTCAGGAGAGGTGACCTGAAGCTTGTACGAAATGTAAAAGTCATAGGTAGTGAAGAGTGCATCACCCAACACAAATTGCTGGTAGGTGATCTTGAGATCAGTACCACCAAATGCAAACCCAGAAGTGCTAGACGTAAACTGCGCATTTGGAAACTGAAGTCAACTGAAATACAGGAGGCTTTCGAAAATGCAGTCCGCAAAAACATCCAAGAAAAGGAAGCACATGACGGGGTTGATGGTATCTGGTCGACCATTAAATCCGGACTTCAGTCTGCATGTGCAGAAACATGTGGATACACACGTGGGTGCGCCCGTAAACATGATGAGACCTGGTGGTGGGATGACACCGTTGAGGCTGCAGTGAAAGAAAAATGAAAGTTGTTCAAAGAGTGGCAAAAGGGAGGGAGTAAGGAACCCTACATCATTGCAAAACGAGCAGCTAAGTCTGCAATATACCTTGCCAAGAAGAGTGCTCAGGAAGCCAAGTTTAGCAACATTGTGAATAATGACGAGAAGAATGAGATCTTCAAGCTAGCACGTAACATGAAGCAGGATAATCTGGATGTTATCGGGGAAAAATGCATCAAGAAAGATGATGGCAACATCGCCTTCACAGACACAGAAAAGCTGGCTGCGTGGAGAAGCCACTACGAGAAACTGCTGAACGTTGAGTTTCCCTGGAACCCCGACGACCTCGACGAAACACCACCAGTACGGGGACCCCCACCATACATAGACAAGGTCATGGTACAAAAAGCAATAAATGCTATGAAGCATGGGAAAGCAGCAGGGCCGTCAGGGATAGTTGCTGAAATGTTACAGGCCGGGGGACACTTTGTTGCTGACCAAATAACTACATGTACCTTGGCCAATGCCATCATCAAAGAGGAGAAGATCCCATGTGACTGGAATCTCTCATACATTGTAAACTGCTACAAGGGCAAGGGTGATGCTCTTGAGAGGGGCAACTACAGAGGCTTAAAGCTGCTAGACCAGGTGCTCAAGGTGATGGAGCGGGTTATAGAACCGTTCATCAGGGAGCAAGTAGACATAGACTCCATGCAGTTTGGCTTTATGCCTGGGAAAGGTACCATGGACGCAATCTTCATATTGAGACAGTTACAGGAAAAGCATCTTGCAAAGAGGAAGGACCTGTACTTTATGTTTGTCGACCTAGAGAAGGCCTTTGACAGAGTGCCAAGACAAGTGCTATGGTGGGCCATGAGGAAGCTGGGTGTAGAAGAGTGGGTTATCAGGGTTGTACAAGCCATGTACAGACATGCTGCATCATGTGTACGTGTGAATGGCAGCTACAGCTCTGAGTTCGAGGTCAAGGTTGGTGTCCACCAAGGCTCTGTGCTCAGTCCACTGCTGTTCATCATTGTCATGGAGGTGTTGTCCAGGGAGTTTAGGACTGGTTGCCCCTGGGAGATGCTGTATGCTGATGACTTGATGCTAGCCGCAGAGTCTCTTGAGGAGCTGGGGCGAAGGTTCAGCTGCTGGAAGAACAGCATGGGGTCGCGTGGCCTGAGAGTGAACACAGGGAAGACCATGGTCCTTCACAGCACACATGCTCGCACCAGGCCTGTAAAGGAGTCCGGGAAGTTCCCTTGTGGTGTTTGTAGGAAGGGCGTCGGCACGAACTCCATCTTCTGTGGAAAGTGTCGACACTGGATACATAAACGGTGCACAGGCATCAAGGGCAGTCTGAGGGAAGACACCAACTTCAAATGCAGGAGGTGTACTAGTGGACCCACCACAGACCCTCAAGCACCCACAGAACAAGTGACAGTTGGAAATGAAAGCCTCAAAGTAGTACCTACCTTCTGCTACCTGGGAGACATGATAAGCCAGTCTGGGGGCTGCTCTGATGCAGTGACTGCCAGGATAAAGTCAGCCTGGCAAAGCTTCCACGAGCTTCTCCCCATCCTCACGAACAGCTACATACCTCTTAGAAACCGTGGACATGTCTTCAACTCTTGTGTCAGAAGCGTCTTACTCTACGCTTCTGAGACATGGGCTGTGACAGCAGAGGACATGAAGAGACTGGTCCGGAGCGACAAGGCCATGGTAAGATGGATGTGCTCCAGGAAACTGGCAGACTGCAAGTCAACTGAACAGCTACGCACTTGGCTTGGAGTACATAGCATCCAGGACACAGTGAGATACAACAGACTAAGATGGTACGGCCACCTCCAGAGAATGGACAGGGACAAATGGCCAAAGAGGATCCTCACACTAGATGTGGAGGGTCCAAACCCCTGTGGTCGCCCTAGGAGGAAATGGTTCGACAACATAAGGGAGGACCTCCATCACCTGAACTTGGGCAAGATCAACCCACAGGACAGAGGCAAGTGGCGAGCGGCCATCAAGCCCCAGTTGCACAGTGCAAGCACGTCTAACCCTCGGAAGACGGGGAACAACAGACGATAAACCGGATAGTGAGTGAGTGAGTGTTGCCACTGAGCAACTGTGGCTCAAAAAAGTATTTCGTACACTGCACTCGCAATTGCTCTTTTCGGCCCTCAGGGCTGCTTTTCATAGCGGTCGAGTTGGGAGGAGTATCAAGGGGTCATTTGAAATAAAACAAATGTTTGGTCAAAATGGATAACTCAAAATAATACCAATAATAGAAAGAATAAATACTCAAAATAATACCAATAATTAATAGACAGAATAAATGATAGTCCTTAGTACTGCAGCAGAACTTCCATTTTTTGTATTTTTGGTGTCTCTCCATCAACATTATGTCAAAAAATCTTCACACTTGTACAATTTTAGGAATAATGAGACTTAAACTTTTTAGCAATGTCAGTTTGAATTGGCCATTTGATACATTGTAGTAATATTAATGAGAAAAAAGTATTTTTGGAATGTGTCAGTTGTTGTGTGTTTTTTAAGATGTTGACCATGTTGCAGCTTGGTAACCCTGTCGGAGATGTTTGAGCTGGATGGACCTGTGGTGCACAGCATCATCAGCAAAATGATCATCAACGAGGAGCTGGCTGTGAGTACTGTACAATTTTAGTGCTGTGTACCTAACCCAGTGTTCGAAATACTTTTTTGAACCAGGTAGCACGGTGTGCACCTTTGAGTTCAGCGGTACATATTTTTAGGTTGCGTGGTGCGCTACCTGAGTCAGGGAGCAACTAGCGCTCAAGAAAATCAGGTAGCAATTGCTAGTGTGCTAGTGGGTATTTCGAACACTGTAACCCCATGTTTAGGTTCAGGTCCGGATTCAAGTCCTGAGGTTTAGTTTCAGTTCTGGACTTGTAAGTCCGGACCTAAACCCAAGGTTAGCCCACGGTATATACAAAATTGCATGTTGGCAACCTTGCAATGTTGTCTGGGCGAAATTATGGCCACATAACATGGAAGCAGACACTTGACAATGCCCGATGGCAATGTTTTCTTCATTTTGCAGCACAGATTTTGCGATCTATGGAAGGTTTTATGTGGTTTAGAACAAAAAGGGATATGTGACATGGTTTCTTTTCCAACCAAGTCCGGAACTGGTTCCTGCCATTCAGGTTTTTTTGGACTTGAACCTAAACATTTTTACAAGTCCGGAATTGAGTCCAGCGAACCGGTACGCAGCACTACTGTACATGCACATGTGTAGCATAACAGTATTCTAGTCAGAATCTGTCTTTCTGTCATTTGAAGGAATTTTGCTGCTCATGATGGACAAAATTTTGCCCAATCCGTCATCTTTGACAGAAATTGTTGTGTAAAGATATGGCAAGAGATGTCATTAAACTAAGCTTACTAGTAGTCTATCAGCTAAATTTGACCATCAAAATGCAGGAAATAGTGATTCAGAGGGTCATGATTTGAAATTTTTCCAGGGGGAGCATGCCCCTGGTCCCAACTAGGATTGCGTTTAACATGATGTTACATGTACATGTATGTTAAACAAAGTTGAAATGATGGAAAAAAATTCAGGCTGGCTAGAACCCTGGATTTATTTTAGATTGTAACAATTCAGTCAAAAGATTGTAATTTTACGAAATAAACCATTTATTGACCGTAAGCCCATAGTGTATCTGTATCTGTATAGCCGGTATAACCGCCCTTCGGTGTAGCACACCAGCTTCGCAGGCACGCGGCACGGCGGCAGCTGGCTACATTACACCGAACGAGCTGTTACACCTACATGTAACCTTTGAACGTCTAACTCTAGACATTGTTTAAAGCTATCTAGTGACGAAGCCCCTACTGTACTTGGTGGCAGCAAGTTCCACTCTACGATAGTTCTAGGAAAAAAAGAGTTTTTGAACAGTCCTCAATCCTTGCTTAATTGCTCTGGTACTTGAAGGCATGACTATTTCTTGTTCTTTTCTGAGCTGGTGTTAGGTACTGGGTAGTTGGTACATCTGTGTCTGTGTGTCTAAGTGATGTCATACCTCCTCTAGGCATCCTGGGATGAACCGACCCAGACGGTGGTCATGCATCGCTCCGAGCCCACCCGTCTCCAGAACCTGGCCCTGCAGCTGTCCGACAAACTGGCCAACCTGGTGGACAACAACGAACGCATCCTAGAGGTCAAACAGGGCACGTCTGCCTTCTACACCAGGCAGGGAGAGGGTCGCTTTGGCCGCCAGGGTAAAGAGCGCCATCATCAAGGGAAAGAGCGCCATCAAGGTAAAGGTACAATGTACAATCTCTTTTATCACCTCAGTATAGATGCTTTGATTTTAGCTTTTATGCAGAGACAGACCATTTTGGTGTTGTACACATAGGCCTGTAAGAAAAGGCTTGGATGGATTTTAAAATACCATAATGATTGTTCTTTCTTTTCTCTCCTGTCAGCTCTTACATTCCCCTCATCTTTCATACCCCTTTTCTTTCCTTTCCCACTCTTCTATCTCCCATCATTCCCTCATTCATTCTTTACTACCATGTTCTCTGAAGCCCCTGTCACACAATCATGAATTTGGCCTCAAAAACATTAGCCGAACGCCCCCTGACTATGGTTAGGAGTAGGTCGGGAGCAAGGTTGGCTGGTGTTTGGCGAGGTTGGCTACACTTCGGCTGAATTATTCAAAATGTTCAAAACATTTGGGTGTGGACGGGAGCTTTGGCCATGGTTGGCTGGTGTTCGGAAGTACATTTAGGTCGGGGCATGGTTGGCAGTCAAATTTGACTGAAATTTACCTCAAATTTTATTTGATTTGTATCGAAAGGTAGGCATGGCCTAAATCTGATCAGACTGCTCCTGAATGAACCTTGGCTGGCTGGTGTTCGGGGAAGGTTCTGAATGTGTGACTGGGGCTTTAATTGCTCTCTCACAATGGTGCCCTGTCCATGACAAGTAAAAATTATCTTGGGGGGAGTCATCATACATGTATTTGTTAACAAACTACTTGTTGTTGGCAAGTGATGCAGAAATTCTTCAGGACACAACTCAGAAATTGTCGATTTGCTGAGATTACTTTCTGATTCCTAAAAAAAATTGTAACCTTCGTTGTCCCTTGGTTCACTGTAAGGCCGCAGAATTTCTTGGTTGTCTGGTTCCCACTTTATTTTTTTTTTGTAGATTTGAAAAAGATTGTAGCATTAAGGATTCATATCAACCCCAGAATGCTCATATTTTGGCACCAACGAATTGTCCTTGTCTTCTTGTGTACATATTGGTTACATTTTTTGCATTTGACAATGCACTAACATTTCAAAATGCTTCGTTTTGCAGTGCCACCACAGCAGCTACAAAGGATTTTGTGGCTGCTGTGGTGGCATTTGGGTCATGTACATGTAGCTCAGGATGCCTGCTTGTTTATTTTAATTCTGCCCGCCTGCTCCATCAATTTCTTGCAAAAATCTAAAGCAAAGGGAAAAATGAAATTGTTGTAACCTTGTTGTGTTCCTCCTTATCAACCATGTCGAAGTGTCAGTTTTGTAAGTTCTCACTGATATCTTGATTGGTGCAGGTCAATCAGGCTACCACCAGCAGCAGGGGCGTCAGTACCAGGGCCAGCGGCGGGACAGAGGTGACAGGGACAGGGACCACCACCAGGGGGGGTACAACAGGCAGCAGGACAGATGGTAGTCACCGGGACAGTCCAGAACCCTGCTTTGTAAAGGCACCCCACAAAATTTTAGGGCAGTAAAACTTAAGTCAATTTTCTGGTCATTTTTTCTAATATAGTAAGTTGAATCAACCCTATCCCATAGCATACTAATATCTGTGATCTGAGAAATTCGATGTCGCTGACAAAATATGGTTGCTTGTTTCGTATCGTTGGATAATGTTCTAGCTATTTATTGGTGGTACCAAAAAAAAGGGACTCCTCACATAGCTTGTTTTTGGGCTATTTTGAACGCTTCAAGTATGAAATGATGACAAAATTGACAGATTTCCTCATCCAGAGTATTTTTTGTTTTACTGCCCTAAAATTGCATTAGATGCCTTTAACAACCAAATGTCTACCACTGAAGTAGACACCTCAAACATCTGTACATCTCAAATATACAAGAATTGCAGCTCAAGATGAAATAGCATACCTTGTCTGTATATGGCAGTTAGACATGTGTGTTGCTTGACAGTTTCTTAAAACAATTAGAAGAAGTCACCTACTAATGTCATCATAGCCCAATACCACGTGTCTTCTAACTGGACTGCAAGTTTGTTTCCCAGATATCATCTTGGTATTAATAAAGAAAGAGAAGAATTAATGGTTCTTTGTTTTTCTTGTCTTCTATTGGTTCATCATGATAAAGGGTTAAGGCCACAGCAAGTAAAGTTTATGGATGACATGCTTTGCAGACTACCAATTTAATTCAATAGGGCAAAAAAACAAGGTGGGCCAAAAAACAAGATTACTACATTTTCAAATTTTCAGATCATAAACCTTGTTAAGACTTAAGGTGACAAAAGATGATGTCACAACCAACAAGTCTTTTATCACTGTATTCAACAGTATTACCTGTACTTGTATATGTCACAGTAGAGATGCAAATCCAGTAGAGTTGGCAACTCTACTAGTAGAGATGGGAATCCTAGTATTTATACTACTGAGTTCCAATCTCAGTAGTATAAATACCTGAGATGGGAATTCTGGTGTTTTTACTCCAATATCTACTAGGAGTGTTCCAGATTCTCTTACCAGACATTGGAATTCTAATCTTTTATAGGACAAATGGGAATTCTTTGAGTTAGACCAGGATATTCTCCAATTCTAGCAAGGAACAATTTTTTTTAAATAGACTGAACACCTAAAGTTTCAAATTTATCATATTATAAGGTAAGCCTACATTCACAATTACTATAAATTTAGTTAATTAAATTGCTTCATATTTCAGATATCAAATTGTGCTTCTGTCAATACACATTTCAACCATTAGCACAGCCGTCTGGACCAGGTCATAGACCATTGTGAACAAATAGAGGAATGGACAGATTGGAATACATATTCCCACGGTACCAGTGTTAAAGTAAAGGAAACAACAATATTCTTACAAAGCATTATTTTATTCGTTTTTCCCTCACCAGTCTACAACTACAGCATCTAACATTTGTAACCCAAGTTACACCACACAAGTATCTACATCTTACACAAGTATCTACATCTTACACATACACATAACCCTATACATTGTTAACCCAGGTAGTACACGCATTCTCAGAAGTAGAACTAAGAGAGATACTTTCCGCAGTGTCAGTTTCTAACTGACTGCCAATTTCTATAGTAAGCAAGCAAAGGTCACCCTCACCAGTCTACAACTATAGCACCAATAACATTTATAATCCAAGTAATGCAACAGAAGTATCTACATCTACATACATGACTTGTACATAACCCTATACATTTACACTAATAATAATGCTACACACATTCAACAGAAGTACGTTGGAGTAGAGAGATACTCTCTGCAGTGTCAGTATATGGCCAATGTCTATAGTAACTTAGTAAGCAAGCCAACTTTTAAAGATCACAACTTCTAAACAGCTTGTCACAATAAAACAAATAAAATTATCATGCGCAAGGAATGATTGGTATCGCTTCTAGTTCACCCTGGTCTTGTTATAGCCTAAAATGCAGCATTTCGAGCTCTGCTTAAATACACTTACAGCATGGCATACTCCCACAGTGGAACAACAGGACAGGATGATTTCTTGCAGTAGAGAATCGTCTTGGAGCCGATTTCATGAAACTTGAAGTTCTTGGTACCCCAGAACTTGAAGTAGCTCCCATCTTGGCACTTTACCCCTTTGTCGAGTTGTAATGCCTGTAGAACCTTGTCGTATCTTTCTTGTGTGATGTAGTAGCTGGCAATCCTCTTCTGATCAAGGCCGCTGATCTGTTCTTCAATCAGTCTGTAGAATTCTGCTTTCTGCTGCTCATCATCTGCCATTATCTTCTGTTCACTTTGACATCAGCTTTGGAATAACTGGCTTGGTATGACTGATTAGCTCTTATATACCCTGTCACTAACTAACTGGAAAAACCGGTTTAGCACATTGAGTCTCTAACTAATGGCCTGATGCAAATGTCTCTGTTTTACATTTCAGTGGCATGTAAAACAGCTATTGAGTGATGTTGGGTAATGATTGAGGTGTGAAAATATTCAGTCTATTTTCCAAATTTAAACATTTTTAGGTAACTAATATGACTGTGCCCTGCTAGAATTAAGGTAACTAATATGACTGTGCCCTGCTAGAATCGTATAAATACGATTCCCATCTCTATAGTAGAGATGCCAATTGACTGTGCCCTGCTAGAATTAGGTAACTAATATGACTAGCCCTGCTAGAATCGTATAAATACGATTCCCATCTCTACTAGTAGAGATGCCAATTGACTGTGCCCTGCTAGAATTAGGTAACTAATATGACTAGCCCTGCTAGAATCGTATAAATACGATTCCCATCTCTACTAGTAGAGATGCCAATTGGCATCTCTACTAGTAGAGTTGCCAACTCTACTGGATTTGCATCTCTACTGTGACATATACATGTATATGCACACAATTTAATTAACTAGAACAATTGTACAATGTAGTACCATCATGAACAGCTACTACACTGGATATTCATATGCGATGGAACACCTTAGACTGTCATCACTTGCCATTAAATGTAAGCAATTGTGCGTCAAGTTTGCTGGATCCCTGATGGTCTCTGAACTGATAGGCGTTTACGACATTTTTGCCCATATTCGACATATTGACCGCTGTTGGAGGGCAACAAAATCTCGTTTTTCTTAAATCAGGCGAAAATAAATGCATGAGCTGATGTCATCCATAAAAATTACTTACTGTGGCCTGATGTCCAGCCCCAAGTTGTATATAATGACTTAAGGCCTAGCCAATTCTTACAACCATCAAATAAATTGATGAACCACTGAGAAAGCAAAACGCATAAAATTACAGTACAAAACTGTACTCATGTATTGTTTACATTTTTTTCTGCTTTTTTGATGGGCCAAAAACTAGCAACAACTACTAAACAAAACACGCACCTTGAAGTATTTACGACACCAAAATATATCTATCTTCAACAATATTACTATCATTAAATTAGGACACCATAGCTTTCATTTGAACATTTTGATTAATTATGCAAATGACCTCTACATTAAGATAATATATGCATATTGATCTTAACCTTTAACTACCACATGTCAAGTATGATATGTCCGTCATTTACTGGAGTCATAGTATTTTGCATTAACTATGCAAATTAGGCCTTGCATAATTTCTGTGTTAATGTTCCACTTGCCAAAGATTACAATGTAAAACGTATCAAAGTCCTATAATGTACAACACGAACTTTAAAACTTCCTCATTAATTTTGCAAATTAAGTTCTTATTTACATAATTTCTGTCTGTCTAAGCTACCTATGTGCCAAAAACCCGTTGTTCCTTTAATGATTTTTTCGCTTTGAAAGATTTCGCTGGAAACTCCCCTGTATTTCCAGAAGAAGCTACTAGGGGGACCAAACCCACATCACTTGTTCCTGACATGAAAAGCTATATGCCACAAAAACATGACCATAGCATGTCCTAAGTTCTGCTGCAGTACCAAGGTCAGCCACCAGGAGGCCGGTATTTGACCTTGACATTAGTCTTCCCAAGACCTACCCTCATACCAAATATCATCACAATCCATTCAGGCTTTCTTAAGTAATGAAGACCACAAATATGCGACCGCATTTTTCATGGAGGTGATCAAGTTCATTGGCATTATATTACCTGGTTGTACAAGCGGATCGTTCAATAGTCTTTTGTCCTGATCGTGGGGATGGGCATGTCTCTTTTCCAATTTAAGAAAATTGACTCACCAGAATCTGCCAGATTTGTCAGGACAGAGGGGCAAGATCACGCTCCTCCACAGCGTCCACTAACCGCCCTGTGCATAGCAGGGCACATGACATGTCTTGTGCGTCCAGGGAAAGAGAACGTATTTTCCGTACAAAGCATGCTGGGAAAAGCCAACGTTTCTTGGGACGAGTCACATTTGGCGCGGGTTGAGAAGACCAAACTCGCTAGCCAGCTGGCTGTTCTTTTAGTGACCCAACTCCCCTCTGGACAATGTAGTTCGGGAGACCTAAACACACTCATTGCCCCTCCGAATGAGGTGTATTCTAAAGCGATGTTGCCTTTTTTCACCTCCTTAATCATTCAAGTTAATGTAACATTTAGTGCGACAAAATTTTACCCACCGTAATTCTACTCAGTCGAAGCGTAACAGCCGTACGCCCATACTTGCACAACAAATGATCTGAAGGCTATCATAATCAGCACACAACCTGAAAAGAAACACGACAGCAGTAAAAATTTATTTTGTTGATGGAAAGGGAGACCGTACACTCTAGCGGCTGAACGAATGAGTTACAATCTAAAACCTAGGGCTTCCTCCGGTGGCCGCCGCCATTAGCTGGTTTCTCGGCTAGGCAAATTTCCGTCTCGTAAACGGCCGTCGCCTTTCAGAACGGTCGTCGCCTTTCGATGCCATACCGCTGACTGGTCGATGCCATATCCGAGTGTATCATAATTTTTTGAGGTCCAAAAACGTATAAAACGTACAAAAAGCAAAATTTACAAATGTAAGGGAGGATCATGAAAAATAGTAAAGGTACATGTATCAGTGAAAAAAGAAAAAGCACAAACTCGGATTCGAACCTGGGTCAAAAAGTCTAAAACGCGTACGGTTACCCTCACCTGTAACCTACATGTAACCCTCTACGCCACGAAACATCACGGTATGGATGGACCGTGCTGCCGTTTTGCGATATGACATCGACCGTTTCAAATGGCGACGATCGTTTACGACACGGAATTACATGTAGCCTCGGCTATCCACGTGTATACAGTCGTCGTCGTCCAGTGTTAGCTATTTTCTGTCTTTTACGTCTGTCTGACCTTGTTTTTCTGGTCTCGTCCAACCTCCATGTTTTTCTGATGATGATATAAGATTGATTTCCACACAGATTGAATGAATGAAGCTTTATTAACGTGTCTTGCGCTTTATGTGGGCTTATAAGACACCATTAGAAGATACAAAACATATGATACATAAATCAAGAGAACAGAGGTACAGATTGACAAAATCAACCAAATCTGAACAAATTAAAAGACAAAATAAGATAGAATGCAGATGTACAGGGTGAACAATCCTTGAACTGAGATATCAAATCATACTTAGATGCAAATAAACTTAACAGAGTCCGTAGATAATAAACAGAGATTTTACAAAATAAACACAAATACTTTTGATAAGGTCACACTGATTTAATTTTATGGATGACATCCGCGCGCGCATTGATTTTCGCCTTTTCTATAAAAAAATCACCTCCTCCGCCTTCCAATACTGTGCCCCAAACATAGTGGATTAAGAACCGACTGCCACTGCGGCCACAAAAAAGCTACGGGACTACCTTTGCCTTTTTGTGGGACCTAGAAAAATTAGCACATTTATAACCATCTCTATCTGAAACTCTATCGCATCAGTATAGAGATGATTCAGAATACCTTTATAAACAGTTACAAAACTCTATCTCATCTATAGAGATGATTTAGAGTACGTTTACAAACAGTTACAAAACTCTATCTCATCTGTAGGATGATTCAGTGTACGTTTATAAGCAGTTACAAAACTCTATCTCATCTATAGAGATGATTCAGAGTACGTTTATAAACAGTTACAAAACTCTATCTCATCTATAGAGATGATTCAGAGTACGTTTATAAACAGTTACAAAACTCTATCTCATCTAGAGAGATGATTCAGTGTACGTTTATAAACAGTTACAAACCTCCTGGTGCCTTTTTTTGCAAGAAAAGCTGTTCTACCCAAAAGTGATTGAATCTTAGAAACCCCGCAAGCCAGAGAGCTGTAATGATGTGATTATTATTAATACTCTCAGTAGTCAGACACATTGGTGCGTCCAGCGGGCGTATAGGAAAACCCAACACGACGGAAAACGTATGAATATGCAGGACGTCAAGGGTATTTGATCAGACCCGTGCACGCCGAGGTAAAATTACATTCGATGCAGGTACGTAAAAGTTTAAAAGAACGACGAAACTTTTTGCGGTTAGCAATACGTGTGTGACGCCTGTATCATGAACCAGTTTGCTTTAATGCGGCTGTATTGTTCGACATGCTGCATCAGAAGCAGAGTGGGTGTAGTACAGTTTGTGTAACGTGGTCCGTATGTTGAAGCTCGTGTACGGATGCGGTATCAGCATGTCTGTAAACCCGATGCGACAGGCACGTCCCTCACATCTACAGTGTAAGTACTAGTGCAAGAATAGATACAAACGACTGTACATTTGTCATATGTAGAACTGTGCTGGTCCCAAGACTTTTCAATACGCATGGTATTTGTTAATTTTTGACCCATCTCTGCCCTTGTTGCCCTTCGGGTCACATCGTTTGGCCCCCGGGCATCCCTTCCAGCCCGGTTCACTGGACAACTCCGGGGCATTCAATTACCGCGACCAACAGACCGAGTTAGGCGGTAATGGAATGAAAAATGACTTTTGGGCAGGGTGGTGAAATAAATTCAATCGACTCTGGCTGGGGCATGTTGTTTTCACCAGACTTTACCTCCGAGAGTTGATGAGAATTCCGTTAGTCAGATGGACTTTACAACACTTTACCAGTACATGGTGCATACACGTATGATATCATATCTAGTACTAGTAATAGCACTGAATGGACGCACTAGATGTGACTATACCTAATATCTGGTAACCATAAGTTACGAATTGTTATTACTATCATGTTTCCTTCATATACAATCATCATATGTCAGCACTTATGATTTTGAAGTAGGTTTTAATTCTTGCAGGTAGGATATGCCACAAGATCATAAAGCTACATGTATATACAATATCAAGGTGTTAAGGTCAGCAAATACAGCACGTTCCGCAGTTGCATTGCATCAGTACAGCATGCATGGGAAATATTCCTGTAGACCTGGCACACCACGTTATGTATGTATAACGTATGTATATATATATATATTGATATTATTTTAAAGTGCTGTATTGCTATTTTTCAATTCTAATAAAAATGTATATTTTCCGCATTTGCAGCATGATTTAAGTTGGTGTGTTACGCCGATTGGCGGTTATAGCGGCTATACAGATACAGATTTCTAAGCTGAAAAATTTTAGAATTGTCCGAAGGAAGAATCACACAGTTCAGTTTGTCTACCTTTCATTCATTTATCCTAAATGGTCAGAGGACAAATTTGATCCATTGGGATGGGCTGCTGTGACATTATGATAAAAACCATGAAGATCGAAATTGGCACACGTATGGAAAACTTTGTCACTTGTATTTTTTTTTTGTTGCCACCCTGAGATTGCATTGAATGTCTTTGAAGAGTTGTTTGAAACGTTTATCATGCGGTTCTCATTGTCCATGTTATTACGAACAGAACATTTTGTTCCACACACAGAACTCGTATTGACCCGAACACCCTTTCCTCCAGTCTTTTAATAGACACTGCTCACCAATCAATGCTTTTATTAGCCATCTCCGGGTGTAGCAGCAAATTAGCTTGAAGCGTCTCATCATCACTTTCGAAGATAGTTTAAAGAAGCATTATGTAACATTTTGCACCAAAAATGGAAATATTTTAATTGAAAAAATCTTCGTGTGATTTTAATTCACTGTCACTTTTCAACATATTTGTGCAATTATCTCAAATTTCTGACATTTACGGTTATGGTGCTAAAACAGCCCACATGAGGCGCACTCAGTTTGCGGCACCACCCCACAAAATACCAGAATGTAAACAGACATGACTGACAGCTGTGTTTCCAGCTATTCAACACACTCCTAAGGCGTCACATTTTGACACCTCCACTTCCTGAATGGTACTTGTTTGCAATGGAGTAGGGTTGATTCAACTTACATTGAAATGACCAGAAAATTTGCTTCTTGTATCGTCCTAATGTTATATGTTGCAGCTTTAAAAACATTCTTTGCCATTCTTGTCTCGATGGAAACTATACACACACAACTAGCAATGCATAACGATCAGCATAAAAAACTTCAAGATAGTTTGCAAACCGACAGTAGAACAGTCCAGCATATATATCAGTTGTACAAATACTGACATATCATCTCTCATGTCTTTTGCATAATAGAGGACGCCTTGAAGATTTTTCTGCAAGAGTGAACAAAGAAAAAAAATAAGGTACAAAATTTCACATTTATCAAGAAGATGAATACTCTAGCCAAATAATCTTACTTTGTTTATACTCGCTCTTAATTATCTAAATGTACTAAATATCTTTTTAACCGATACCACTTGATACAATTATATCTTAACTGGTATCAGATTTTCATGTTTTTCTCTTAATACCTAATATTCTTTTCAAATTTAGTGAACTGACCGATTACTTTGATCACATGACTCAGATATTGACACCAAGGTACATAGAAGTAGCACGCCGGCAGAACGTACTGCACCTGCGCGAAACCCGGATTTTTCACGGTTTTCGTTGGATGTTTAGTCAACGTTGCATCAGAAATTTGCCCGTTGCGGACGATATTTCTTCCGAAACAGCGCTTGAAAACTATAGACGGGATGTCATCCTTAAATACGCGAATACGACCTTATATGAGACGTTCTGCCCAAGTGCTATGCACAATACATTACGGGTTTGGCGCAGGCGCAGTACGTGCAACGGAAGTGCGGAAGTCTACATGTATATCGTCCCTCCCTCGAACCCTTCTGTGGAAGGATGTCCTGACATTGTCCAAAGTTATCATGTATTCAGGACGCTCAATGTCAATGTCTTGTGCTACATCTGACGACACCGAGCTGTGAATGAGTGTTGGTGCTCCTTTTCTTCCATACGTTGTAGATTCTTTATCTATTAAAAATACAACTATAAACATACATTATGAAGCAAGATTAAACTGTTATTTCCAACACAAGAAATTGGAATTACCCATATTTTCGACTGTACAACTCCTTGTCAAGGAATGAGAGGTACACCGCTTCTGTGACGTCACCTTATGCAGATGACACACGTGACTCGGTGAGCAGTGGATCATAGGTTGCAGAAAGTCTTTGGCGCCCCCCGTCTTTGTTGACACAGATGCAGCATAGACAACAAAACTGATACAGAAATCCGGACACAACGTAAGGCAAATGTAACATACCCTTACCAATGATAATCACTACAGTACAGTAGAATATAAACTTAAGACAGCATGGTTCAACGTACAGTTCCCGATAGACTGTGAAAATTAAACGACGATTAAAAAAAGCTATCGACCACCCTTCAGTAATAATTCGATGAAAATCTCAAGCGTCTAGAGTATGGCAAGGTGTGTGGGGTCGTGTGGCGTAAACGGTAGCGTGTTCGGCTCAGTACCAAGAGCTCCCGTGTTCGAATCCTACCATGTCACCGATCTTGTGCCCTTTGGAAAGGCACTTTTCACGACTTACTTCACTCAGGTGGAAATGAGTCCCTAGCTTCGGTTAGGGACGTCCCTCGGATAGGACGTTAAATGGAGGTCCCGTGTTTGGTGAGAACCACACTCCACGCACGTTAAAAAACCCACCGCACTTATTGAAAAGAGTAGGGGTCCTTCCCAGTGTGAGTGGTTCAAACCTTACAGTCCGGTCTTACTGGCAGCTTGTACTTACATGTAGAAAACTGGTGTGTTACGCCTAAAGGCGAAACAAGCAAACAGGTCTGGCGAGGAATTTTTTTGAGTGTCAAGATATCAGTCTTAAACACGTTCGCAAAAGTAACATAGAACGTACCACTTCAGATGCCTCTTTTGTGAAAAAAAAAGTTTTCAGAACTCTATCGTTTGCTGCCCTGATGATGATGATGAATTACGACATTTCGGGCCTGCACGTCTCTCTGATAGAGATCTAGAGTCTCTGTTCATGTTGTGCACGTGCGTTTCAAACTTTCAAACTTTATTGTGCAATCAACTTTGTAGTCATCAAGACTAAATTGTACTGATTTTACAGAACATTTATTTAAAAAACAATTCATTTATAGAAATTTCACATTTAAATTTCAAAGATCATCAGCGTTAAAGCGATAAAGCATTATACAAGAATTTTAAAATCTATCCATAACAACAACAACAATATCAACGTAAACACAGAGTTTTTGCGGGCATCACATCATCGACAGTGTTCTTGGAATAAACGAGTTTTTGTGTCTGTTAGTTTTACTAACAGGTGGTTTCAGTCCCACACGGCGGCTCAGGTTATAGGATGTTTCCACTACCGGGGGCAGGAACTGTCTGCAGGGATGTGTCGTGTCCTTCATGATCCGCTGCAGCTCCCGTAGAGAGGCTTCATGTCGTCTGGACTGTAGCGTGGGGAGTTGGTGGTATTCGATGCCAATGATTTTGTAGCAGAGTTATTTTCCTTCCAGCCTTCTAGCCTGCTTGTTGTTGTCAACTGTTAGACTTAAGAGTGGTCTCAAGCATCCTAACCTGTAAACGCTACCTTCATTTTCTACGGACACGCTTTCAGAACTAATGATGGTTGGATAGTTCAAAATGATTTCTATGTCACTGGATTCTATAGAGGATAGCTACCCTCATGAAAAACGGAGGTTATATTTTCAGCGGTGTATGTCTGTGTGTCTGTCTGTCATCAAGGTAACTCAAGAATGGCTGTATGGATTGTTTTTATTTTGTGTGTTAGTAGGGTGTGACAAAAGATCTCGATGGAAATGATTAGATTTTGCCACCCCCCCTCCTCCCGGCAGCTTTCCTAGGTACTGCAGCGGAACTTCCGGTTTTGATATCTCGTGTTCTGGACATGCTAGGGTCACGAGTTTTGGGTGGCAGATTGCTCTTATATGCTTTGGAAGAAGTGACATTTAGTTTGGGCTAGAGTTAGCAGCATGATCTAGAACTTCAGGGGCATTTTTGAAAAAAAAACTCTCAAAGAGTATAATTTAAAAAAGGATCAACGGATTTTCATGATTTGGGGTAAGTAGGTACTTTAGACAGGGATGTACACAATTAAATGCAAATTATGCAACACAGAACTCACTCACTCACTCACTCACTCACTCACACACACACTCACTCACTCACTCACTCACTCACTCACTCAGCCTCGTAGTATCTAAGCCGTTAAGGTGCAGTCTGCCAGTCCACGAAAGACAGAACTGCATTTGCATAATTAATGAGGAAAGTCTATCATAGCAGTGTCTTTTGATCTGGACGTGCTAGGGTCTGGATAGTTGGGTGGTAGATAGCTTTTGACTTCAAGACAAAGTGGTGTAGGTTTGGGCATTCTAGCAGTTTATTTTGGAAGTGCAAGCCTGAGGGTGTTTTGTAAAAAAACTTCAAAGGCAATAATTGAAGCAAGGAATTTCCATCAATTTGGCCACGGAACTAGCTTAGACAGATGTACACAATTAGAGGCAAGTTATGCAAATTAGGACGTAATATGTAGACTCTATACAGGATGGTTCAAACTGATTTCTATGTAGATTCTATAGAGGATAGTTCATACTGATTTCTATGTAGAACGTAGATTCTATATAGAGGATCGTTCAAACAGATTTCTATGTAGATTCTATACAGGATAGTTCAGAATGGTTTTTGTGTAGATTCTATAGAGGATTGTTCAAACTTTATCGTGGAAGGATGCCTTTTAGTAGTGCTTTGTAAAACGATGTTCTCCAAATTCATGAAACGAGTGAAAGAGAGGTTTATATGGAAGTAATCTCAGTAGATCCTATGCATATTTTCTACTTGAGCACATGTGTTTTTATGTTTACCGAAAGAAAACATATTGTTTTTGCTCAGTTTCTTCAAACAGTGACCTCTGACCTGGTCAATGACCTGAACCAGACTGTCTGTTACCATGGTAACTGGTGTTGGGTTACATCATGTTGCAATTTCATAGTCATGATAGTAGGAGGGATTTAGACTCCTGTCACCATATATGTGAATGTGTTTGAGTAAGAGCATATGCGAAGGTAAACATTATGCATTTACTTTGCAAATGTTACCTTTCTAGTTTAATGTTGAGATTTGAATATTATTTGTTATCATCACGCACTATCTGTAGATGAATTGACCATGAGAAGATCTCCACACGTTTGATGTGTAAATAAAGTTGCTCCACCAGTTAGTCTATGGGGTAAAATTATGACACTAAGTTAAGCGGTCTCCTGCAGCGGGAAGTGGTCATCACTTACAGTAGTTCCGGATATATCTGACACCAGTCATTACTCCTAATTGGATATCGCAGACATAGCCGCGTCTGACTGTTGGATTCGATTTATCTGCTGCTTTTCAACTTGCCCCAGAAAAAGCAAACCGGTGCAATGGCCAAGTGAGTAGAGTGTTCGCCTTGCATTCGGTAGGTCGTGAGTTCGATCCCCGGCCGAGTCATATCAAAGACTTTTAAAATGGTACATTCTGCTTTCTCTGCTTAGCAAAGGGAAAGAGTATGGGGGTTAAAGACACAACACTACCAGTGGACTAGCCCCCTGCTGCAGTGATTGCACAACTGTGTGGCCCAAGGGCTATTGAACTGGAGATAGGCACCGCCCTATGCACCGCCTGGTGCGGGAAGGACTTTAACATAACTCTAACTAACAGAATACTGTCAATGTTTTATTAGCATAAAAACAAACAAACTGAAGGCACGTGCTCTTTTGTTAGGTTGTTTGGGACAGAGAGAAACTTGTCAGGATGTTTATTTGTTAGTTTCGTTGTTTGTTTGTTTCTCAAGACAGTCGCAACATTTTGTCCGGACTACAGATTGATACGTGTGTGCTTTTGGTTGGATGTGTCTCCTGCCCTTCCACCGTAAGACTTCCCTTTAGCTGTGCCTCCTCCTCCTGCTAGAAAAGTCATCTTTAATTAATTTAACTAAAATCTGTACAATCTGTCATCCATACATCATTCATCGATCTTGTTTCCTACCATAATATTTGGAACAAATATACATTTTACTCTATTTAACTAGCACACAAATGGATATTCGTGTAGTCAGGAAACAATGATAACTATTTTAAGTTATCAAATTCATGTAACTATTTGAAGTTGTGTATACTAAACATAATGTGTAATATTTTATAATTTATACCCTTGTGATCGTTTTAAAGATTAGTAAATTGACTAGAATTCAGTGACATCTTGACTGCGAAAGTTCAATAAATACATCTTGAGTCATAAAATGTTCAAGCACGGGCATTGTGAATGATGCACGCTAATGTTGGAGAGAAGTAAACTGAGATGCAATATGCTCGGACTAAGACTGTTAGCAATCCAGTGCCTGCTGTGCCTGCCACGATTGGTCTTCATCAGAGTGCCTGCAGGTAATAGTCATACTGATATCCCGTACCTCTAAAGAACTCCGACTTTTGTACATTGTGTTCTCGGATTGGTCAGACTCGGGCGCCGTTCAACATGATGAAATCAAGTTTCCAATTGGTACAAGCAGAGGCTAGTCCTTATGCATGCACCCCTTCCTGCTTTGAGACACCCGTGTTGATTGGCCGGGAATACCGCTGAGAGTAGATATACGCCACAACTTCCACCTACTACCGCCCACTGTAGATGCTATACTGGGCAAGTCATCAGGAAGACCAACAAACTGCCCTAAAGCCAACAGGGATTGCTCAGGCGTTTATATAGAAGCGGATGTTTCCGGATCTCGTGCGCGGTGGTCTGAACTCTTGAATCATCATTGATGCTGGTGCAAACGGGGAAAGTAGACGGCAATCAGAGAGGCTCTCCGCGTCAGACTGGAACCGACGGAGAGTCACGAGGCAACGCCATCGTCAGGGACTCACCGATGTACCAACCAACTCAACATTCCATCGAGGGGATCCTAGGAACGGGACCAGTCACCACGGCGGTTCCCTCCGTATTCACGGGTAAGGCTGACCACCAAAACCGCCCATGTGTATCCTGACCATGTTATAAGCTTCTTCGACTCTTTGATATACAGCTCTCATCATTGATTGATTTCTTTACTTATTTGCATTCAGTTCCATTGAGATAATTCAAAAGTATGTATCCAATTTAGGATCCATAATATATAACTTCCTTTGTTCTTGTTGTTATGCTGTTATTTCTTTTTCTTTATGTGAAAATGTTACTCTAAATCTACAAAGGTGGCATCATCGATGAAAAGTGAACATTGTAGCCATTGACCTACTATGTTAAATAGAGGAATGTGTTTCTGTGATACATTGGTGTATTGCCAGAGTATACTGAGTGGTAAAAGTCATCACATGTTTGGGAAGTACACGGTTCTGACGACCAGACGAAAAGACGGGTAGAGCTTTACAGTGAGAACCCAGGCGGTGCACTTTAAGACCTTTCTCAACTTTCTCCTGCCCAAAGAATGCCATCAAGAATACACAAATGAAATATGGGAAAGTGTGAAGTTGGTTGGTTTTAGGAATGGTCCACCTTTATTTTTATTATAGGAACGCCAGTAACTTCGCGTGTAGAGCGGAACTGGGACGCTTTCCTTTGCTGATAGAGGCTCAATGCAGAATGTACAGTTACTATTTGAGATTAGCCAATGAAGTACATACAAGTAGTCTTCAATATGAAGCCTATATGGTACAACGAGAACTAGATCACCGAAAAACACCCTGCTGGTTATCAAATGTAAGGAAACTGTTAGAGGAGTCCGGCTTTGCCTACCTGTACATAAACGGTCACTCAAATAAACCTTCTCATCAAAATGAACTAAAACAAAGATTGAAAGATATCTTTATCCAGAAATTTAACTCAGAACTACATTTAAAAGGACGAAGAGAAAACCAAGGAAACAAACTAAGGACATACAAAACATTCAAAGAGATCTATGAAAGAGAAACTTATTTAAACATCGCAAACTTCGAACATCGGAGAGCCATGTGTAAACTTCGTATTAGTGACCATACTTTACGTATAGAATCTGGTAGGCATAGCCGTACCCCTGTGAAAGATAGAACTTGCGAATTCTGTAATAATTTATGTATTGAAAATGAGACACATTTTTTACTTGACTGTACCTTATATGAAAATGAACGCCAATCGCTATTCAACACTTTAAAATTAGACAAGCTATGTAAGAAAATGTCAAAACAGGCCACTTTCAAATACCTGATGTCTTGCAGGAATGATTGTATATTGGAAAAAATATGCAGCTATGTTTCCAGTTGTTTCAAAAAGAGAGAAGAAACGGTTATTAGCAATAGGTGATAAGTAGTATACAGCTGTAATTTCAGACTTTTAGTATTTAGCAGTAGAACGTAGCATTTTCAATGTACAATACTCCTTGTTGTATATCCTCTAGACCACACTTGGTCAATTTTGTGCATTTAGCCCATATGGGCAGGAATATGCAATAAAGATTCATTCATTATAAATAATGTAATGATCTATCGACAAGGTATCCCCCCATTGCACATAAAATTGACTTGCTGGCTGTATGTTGACGTGCCAGCCTATCTTGTGCAACTGTTAGTTTTTTAGTACTAGAGAGTGTACATGTACATGGTGGGGTGGGGGACAGATAGCCGTCTTTACCTGTCACGGTCTCGGCCGCGTTGCACTAGGACAACATTCATTTTGAAATATTCAGTGAACGGCACGTTCTTTGACATAAAACAAATATTTTCAACTTCTCTGCGGTTGTCTCAAGAACAGCAATATGCTCGGAGGTGTTTTTCGCATCACAGGACTAGTGTAGACTGCACTCATGGTAGTTTGTCGCCATTTCTGTGTCTGGCATGTGTGAGGAAAGTGATCTCGACCCAGTTTTAGTTCATTGAAGAGCTAATCTCACACTGGTCGTGACAGAGAAGACAGTCGTTATGTACAGCATTTAAAGGTTCATTGTACCGCGGAAATTCCTCTACCTCTTTTCGACAAGCACAATGAACAGTGGACCACGGCTTAACGTCCCGTCCTAAGCATTGCGACCCTTTCCAGTAGCGTGTATGTCGGGTGATCGACATCGGCCGGGATTTGAACTCCCAACCTCTTGGTCTAGAGGCAGGGCCGCAATCCAATGAACTACGCACGCTACTACAGCATGTGTTCTGGTGGTGCCCTGTTATAGTAAACCTTGTGTTCTCGCTTCTGTAACTCCTTCTCGAGGCCTGGAAACTCTCTCGAACTCGTTGTGCATTTTTTAACGGATGTTCCTGTCCCCTAGCATGCAGGGAAAGCTAATGTAATCACACCTGACTATTAATAACGCACAATTATGGACAAAGAGTCTGAATTACCGAGATGTCAATTGAAAGTCTCGATCGGCAGGGGAATTTTCCGCTTCATCGAACATTCCTGACATTTGCGGGGCCCCGTCCTGTTGTTTTTCAATTTGGCTGCTGCCGGACAATCACGGGAATCAATGAAGGTTGATTATCACGCCGGGCAGCCACGTGTGAAGTCTATGAATTTTAGGGTGCTGGAGATGCTGACAGGTCCCAGGGGCGGGTGGGTGATGGACAGTACAGTATAAAGACCGCAGACATACCCACTGCACGGAAAGTTAGATTTACCAATGATAGTAAGTGTCAGTAAAGTCGGGCAATGTTGACTTCGTAAACAGTACTGGACTAAACAATGGTAGTAAATAAAAATTAGGTCCGGTAATTTCGGACTTAACAATGGTAGTAATTGAAATAACCGTACATGGCTCTATTTACCACCGTTGTAAAGTCCGGTACTGTTTACAAAGTAAACATTACCCGACTTTACTGGCATTAATTTACTACTAACTTTTTGTGAATGACGTATGGGGGCAAATGTATGGGTGGGATTTGCCCCCAAAGTGTGCAGGTGACTGCGCTATGTGCCGGATAGAAGAAAGAGACAACTTTGACAGAAACAGCATTTTTATTATCAATGTAACAAACTATTCTAGAATGTAATAGCTCAGAAGTGGTGATTTTTTTCAAAGAGAGAGGAGGGTGTCTTTAAAATCAAAAGAAAGAGGACGTATGGGAACCCATCACATCAAAACAAACAAAAGATAGAGGTACATGTTCCCTAGAATAAGAATCAGTGATATGGGAGGACTTTTTTCCTCAACGGCTCTAAGATACCAAACTAGAGTAAACTGACAATGCAGAAAATGTGGCTACCTTTTGTTCAAAATTGACTGTTATCGTAATAGGACATGTGTTACTAACACAGGGATCGGGCTGTGGCTACTGTGTTGCTTTCGTTACTGCAACGTATTTAAAGGTATTTCTGTTATGAGATGCCTGCAAATCGGCCAAACAACGAACACGAAAACACGCGCACTTTTGGATATGGTTCCTCCAAAACCATCATATGATCCAAGTAAGTACATATAGTCGGCGGACCGACAGTGAGAGGACCACTCATCTTCACTTAACGTAGACTGGAGCCACGTCCTGATGACTGTCACATGCTCACTCTGTCAGGACCAACCAAACATTCACAAGTGAAGCGTACACTTTGTCGTTCACTCTGTGGCAATGTTTATGCTTTCTTTTTCATATGAATAGCACCCTACGTAGACTTTTTTTATAACAAAGAAAGAAACTGACTAACACAGCATGATCATTTTGTTCATAATGTTCAAAACTACACAAGATATCATCTCGCTGAGTCCTGAGGAGTGTCGGCTCCACGTCTCTATGACATCGTACTTCCCGGGGGTTGTTCTCGGATCATGAACGTAACTTAGTTTCAGACTGCTGTACAAACAGTTCGCCTTGATGCACAAGGGGCGAGTAGTACAGTCTCCTGGCTCCCGGGATTCGAACCAGGGCCGCCAGCTCACGAACCTAACGCACTAATCACAAGGCTAAAAGGTCCGGACCAGTTAGACTCGTCAGTTGGTGGCGCTTGATCGGCACATTTTGCCATCACTCACAGGCCGGCGTGGGCACCACTGAAACACAAGGGGTGAGTAGTACGGTCTCCTGGCTCCCGGGATTCGAACCCGGGCCGCCAGCTCACGAACCCAACACACTAACCACAAGCCTAAAAGGTCCGGACCAGTTAGACTCGTCAGTTGGTGGCGTTAGAACCCCACAGTATACACTCCGGCCGTTCCTACACTCTCTCATGGCAGGACAGATGTCACTAGCCAGGTCGTCCCAACCTTATAAGTGTTGGGGATCGCAGTTGGAACTCTTATATAATATTGCAAAAAAACTGTGGTGAGGTATACCTTCCTAGTCCGGTTACAAGTAACGTTATATCACCAGTTATATTTACAACACTTCTGTCGCCGGCGTAGTGCTTCTACAATCTGCAATTCACACTCACCAATAAAAACTATGAAGATGTGACTTGTTCATTTCCTGCTAATTCTTATCAATCAGTAGAGATGTGATACAAATAACCATAGCTATTGGAATAGAAACTGTATTGGATTTCAAAGAATCTGGCCCATTTATTGTAATCTCTATATATTGTGTGGTATAACGGCAGGATGTTTGGCCCAGAATCGAATCCTGCCATGTCATCGATCTTGTGTCCTTGGAAAAGGCGCAAAACACGACTTTCCTCACTCCACCCAGGTGTACAATGGGTACCTGACTTCGGTTGGGGAAGTAAAAGGCAGTGGAAGGACAGGGATGGCCTCCGCTTTCCTATACCGTCCCCTTGACAGAGTGGATAACGCCAACTGTCCCTACGGCCTTAAAAAGGCTACGGGAATACCTTTACCTTTTATCTTAAAAAATAGTAAGTTACGAATAAAGTTGTGCATGATATTTCTATGTAAATACTCAATTGATACAAATTAAATACAGAGTCGCGTTTATATAATTATAATTAACTGCATATCTTTTTCAACAAGAAGGTTTAGGAGCAACACAAGCAGTCATACCTTTTTTTTAGAAAAATGGAACGAAACTTTCCGTCCATCACAATCACGGACGGGGTACGTTCGTCTACAGTTCAACATGATCATCCAAGCAAAAACTATAACGTAACAATTCCCGTCTTCCACAAAAACGTCGTCTGTGTGCTCTGACCCTCTCCCGAATGGAACGAAACCATTTACCTGAATTGCCATTTTATTAACAAAAATAATACACACACTAACCTAACATTACAGGACATGATTCGCTTGACCCGGCAGCCAATACCCATTTGAGTACTGACTTGTTTTCATTATCTTCCTGGCACCATCGATACAACTGGCAGAGGAGTAGGACGAATCAAACGCCCATCTGCTTGTGATTGTTTTAAGATGGTTAGGTAGTAACAGGATAGAGAGTACGACATCATCAATTGATAATGCTGCATCAGTTTTATTACAACAATATACATTTTCTCATTGATTACCAGGCTGTCCATTATAACGTTCATTTGTCACAGCTGTGTTTGCCGTCCCTCCGCTCCAGCGGTGGTGAGACACACGGAGGCAGGGCGCACCCGCAGGGTAGGCTGGAATCTATATAACCTCGTCGGCCGATATCGGACAGCGATCACAATCTAGAAATCATTATGAGTCAAGCCGGGGCAAATCAAAGGAGACCCCATGCGCATCCGCACCGGAAAATTGAAAACAACCGCACCGCTGAACTCCCGGTCCCTTTGCGCCGGGCTCCGTCAGGACTGCAACTCAAACAGCCACGCCACGCAAAGTACGAAACAATGAACTAAACAAGCAGGCACCCGGCAATGTTTGGACTTTTTTGGTTACTTTCCTACGAGTTTTAGCTTGAAAGTCGTCCGTTTGAAGCGACAGTGATATGGTCGCGGGAAACAGGATAACTCCCCTGTCACACATGTAGCGCCTTCCCCGAGCACCAGCCGACAAGGGTTGGCTGAAATTCGGAAGCAGTCTGATCAAATTTAGTCCACGCGTACCTTTCTATACGAAGCGAATCGAATTTGAGTTAAATTTGAATCAACTTTGACTGCCGATCACGCCCGACCTACTCCTGAATACTAGCCAACCACCAGACAACCATGGCCAAACCTCCCGTCCACACTCGAATGTTTGACAATCTTGAAACATTGGGCTGGCGCAGCCGAACAGTAGCCGACCTGGCCGAACTCCAGCCGACCTTAGCTCCAGACCTACTCCTAACCATGGTTGGGGGAGTTCGGCTAGTGCTCTGGAGGCCATATTCAGCTATGTATGACAGGCCTAGGGGCTTATAAAGGAATTCTTGTTCTGCAGTAAGAAGTCATAACGTTAGTAGTGATTGGTTTGCTCAGCAGATCGGTCAGCCTGTCCTACACGAATAACTACTCTATTTCTGTGGAATATTTTCCAGTTTGTTAAAAGTAGGACGAACGTAGCATTACTTGTGTATGGTGTTCGAGCCTTGCAATCAATACGCTAGCCTAGTGTCCAGTCAATTGTGGTTGTGGCGGGCTCTCTTCGGGGCCCTATAGCTAGTAGTTTTTCACCACCAAGCTCAACTGGCCGTCCGGTGGGAGTTTTGCTCCTGTAGGATTCTGGCACGACAAATTGAACTCCCGTCGTACAAAACCTACCGAGAAGCCCAGGTGAGCCGGGTGGCGAAGAGCTCCTGTAGCCCCGAAGAAAGCCTGCCCAATCCACGATAGACTGAAACCAGGCAATCAGTGTGAGCGTTCTGTTTTCACGGGAGGCTGAAAACGGGCGCAAACAGGCGAGGCACAGCAGACACCTCTGCCGAGGAGTCGGACGATCACTTCCACGTTGTGTTTTTCCTCCTCCAACCACAGACTTTTGAAATGCCCCCTGAAATTTCTGCTACGACTTCAGAGTCGTATTTTTCTCGTATGCTTTCAGATACAAATAGATTAGTTTCTTGAGGCACACAAACAACAAGTAACGCCACCATGTGCCACACACGCGCACGAACAGATACTTGCAAACATAAGTCAAGCACGACTTTTTTGTTGTGAAGTAACAAGACAAGCAGGGAGGGCAGACTTCACCCCCTTCAACTTGCATGTGGCACGGAGTCGTACGTAACATTTGCCTGTGCCTATATCCAAGTGCGTGCACTCCTGTTACAAAGTGGTATTGCTTCCGACGTATACTGTAAATGTACTACGAATCACATATAAATCATACAGAATCCATCTGTCACATACAAGGATTTCTAATTTTTCCCGTTTCGGATGTTTCTGTCACATTCGAAAATCTAAACTTAATTAATAAACTAAAGTTCGATCATGCCATACCTTCGTTGTTACTTGTCTTGTATTTTTGTATCGCTGTCACAATATATTCTCTGCCTCAATATACAACTCGAAACTCACGATCGTAGAATGTCTAAGAGACAAAATAGCAACCACAGAATCGGTGCTACAGTACCGTAGAAATCAGCTAGGCCCCATTATCGAATATGGTATATAAGATACCCTCATTAATAATACAAATTAGATCATGAAAATCATTAGCCCCTAATCAAATCAGTAGGGCGTAGTTAGAAAAGACTGTATCCTACTAAAAACAAAAAACAAACAAACAAACAAACAAACAACCATTTACTATTCAAAACGTTGCTCAGGTTTTTTTCCACTACCTGCAGGGCAAAAAGTTAAGCCCCAGTCGGTTCGAAATTTATTTATGTTTTCCTACCGAAGGAAAACATATTGTTTTTGCTACGTTTCTTCTTCCTCTTCCTCTTCTCCAAACAGTGACCTCTGACCTGGTCAATGACCTGGTCCAGACTGTCTGTTACCATGGTAACTGGTGTTGGGTTACATCATGTTGCAATTTTGTAGCAGGAGGGATTTAGACTCTTGTCTGACCACATATATGAATGTGTTTGAGCAAGGAGGTTAACCTCCTTGGTTTGAGTAAGAATTAACAGAGCAGACCATATGCGAAGGTAAACATTATGCATTTGCTTTGCAAATGTTACCTTTCTAGTTATTTAATTGAACTTGCCACAGGTATGTACTTAAGTGGAAGGGAGGGCACAACATGTGTATCAACACCTTTGCAAGTCAAGTAGCCTTCCCAGACGATACAACAATACATATAGAATACAAACGGTGTATTCTGTATTGCCCAAGGTATCGGCCCGACCGCGATCCGACTCGCGGGAGCGCCGAGACCGAGACCGATCGTTCTATGGAAGCCCGGTTTGTAAGCCCGGTCGTACAGTAAAGTACGACCGGGTCGGGAACACTGTATCGCCGCCCGGTTATGATATAAAATACAATATCAAACAACTATAGTAGAAGTAGAACTGTAGTAAGTTAGGTGATTCAAAGTGTCTAACTATTGTGTTTACACACTTGTTCAATACCCATCCACAGTTAGACTTCATACACGAGTTTGCAGTAGACATAATTGTTTCAACATATGCTAACATAGCTTAGCAAGATACAAAATAAAACAGGCAACTGGATAAATTCTCTGAAGAGGCATTAGTTGGTCGTGATGTGGAGACTAAACCTGACCCTAACCTCAATCCTAAGTCACTTACTAGTTACTAAGTCTAACCCTAGCCCGAACAATCACCCCAACTCTAATCCTAACCCTAACCTCATTGCTCTAACTCTACTACCAACCCTAATTCTAACCCTAACCCTAGCTCTAAATTCCAGGCACGCGTACTATCCGTACAAGCAGAAATGTGGCGGGGCAGAAGTTTGGCGTCACACCGGGAGACGTCTCACGAACAGTGGTGTATTCACTGTCTGACGTCATGGTTTCTGTTGTGGATGAGGAAACAAGTTAATATCAAAGTCGTTTAGTTTTCGACTGCATCATTATATCATTGATGCTATACCAAATCATTCAATATGATTGGGGGGGGGGGGCATTTTGGACCCTTATCGCGTTTAAAACGCTTCTTCAATTGTATGTAAAGCCTTCGTGCAGCTAACAGACTGAGCGCGATATTTGTACGCCACCCGATGCCTTAATCGTGACTTTTATTTTCTTGATCAGATCATTTTTGATGCATTTGTTTTACCATAGATGACAACCAACATTCTGACGACAATTTTGATGACAAAGAGTACACCAACATGGACGACGAACAGAACAAAGCACGATCATCAGCGACGGACAACAGCGGCGACAAGGACACCACGGAGGAAGGCACGAATGGCGAAGGCGAGCCGAAAACAAAGAAGAAGCGTAGAAATCGCACAACCTTCACGAGTTTCCAGCTCGAGGAGATGGAGAGAGTATTCCAGAAGACACATTACCCGGATGTGTATATGCGGGAACAGCTGGCACTCAGGACAGACTTGACAGAAGCAAGGGTACAGGTGAGTACATGGGCGGAGAGTGGGGATTGGTGCAGGTATAATGACGTAGCGGCTGCGCAGTTAATTATAAGACGGCAAAACTCTGACATCAGTGATCGCTACAAAACCCTCAACATCCCGCACAGCCTCTTACACAGGACCTACTCACAGGCCGTGTGCCACACATGGTCTATCAGTCGGTCCTGTGTGTCACACGGCCTGTCAGTCGGTCCTGTGTGTGTCACACGGCCTGTCAGTCGGTCCTGTGTGTGCCACACGGCCTGTCAGTCGGTCCTGTGTGTCACACGGCCTGTCAGTCGGTCCTGTGTGTCACACACGGCCTGTCAGTCGGTCCTGTGTGCCACACGGCCTGTCAGTCGGTCCTGTGTGTCACACGGCCTGTCAGTCGGTCCTGTGAGTCACACGGCCTGTCAGTCGGTCCTGTGAGTCACACGGCCTGTCAGTCGGCCCTGTGCGAATGAATAGGCGGGCATTCTGCATTTCAGTGGTGACACTGACTTTTTTTGTGCTATAGAGAAAAATATTAATGGATTATGGTCACATATAGAGTTGGTCATTTCCACCATTGTGATTGAATGATTATGAAGGCCATTGTAGCATACAATAACGGAGTACGTCACACAGATTACATTTTAGTTTTACACGATATAGTTCTGAAATCAAATGTATTTGTTTTCTTTTTTACTTGTCGCTAGGTATGGTTTCAGAATAGGCGGGCTAAGTGGAGGAAGAAGGAGCGGTTCCACCAGATAGCAGGCATGCGGCAGACTACAGTGGGGGCAGGCCCGTACCTGCCCGTCCAACCAAGACCGAGTTCCTACTCCCAGGTCAGTGCTGAGGGTGAAGCCATTGTGCTTGTCTGTATAGGCGTGACAGCACGTTGGCAGAACGCACTGCGCCTGCGCGAATCCCGTAATGTATTTAGTGTACAGATCACTGCGGCATAACGTCTCGTTTAATGACGTATTTAAGGATGACATCCCGTCTGTAGTTTTCAAATTTTTAAATAGTGTCGGAAAACAAGATATTGTCTGCACCGGGCAAAATCCTGATGCAACGTTAACCAAACACCCAACCGAAAGCGTGAAAAATCCGGGTTTCGCGCGGGCGCAGTACGTTCTACCGACGTGCTAGGCGTGACGAGGAACAACAGGTCAGCTTGTTACCCGCCCCGGCAGGGACAACACATCTTCTGGTCCGACAGCTTTTGTTTATATCCGCGAAAACTATGAAACCCCAACTATGAAACATGGTTGTTTTGCATTTGGGGTGACTCAAAAGTTTGGTAAGTCGACTACAGAACTATATATGCCAGTGTCACTCCTCACTAGGGGAGACGACTTCTGATGACAAATACAGACTAGTCAGGGGCTGTCCAATGGTTTTGAACGTTACACCTGCAAAACCTACCACCTATTGTACAGTAGAATTAACAGGTCAACTACTGCGATAATGCTTTGATTTCTGACAATTGGTATAACTGATCATATTAGGATTTTATCATACACAACCAGGGATTCTTCCTACCTTGCTTACGTTTTGATGCCTATCAGACACCTTCCTCAGAGCTTCTGAGTACTGGAGTACTGCTTCTCGCCGCTATATGTAGCCGATGAAGGTTGCACTTTTGTGGGGAGAACACGATCCTAAAAGCGCCACCTACATCGGCTACATATAGCGGCGAGAAGCAATACTCCAGTCAGAAGCTCTGAGGAAGGTGTCTGATAGACATCAAAACGTAAGCAAGGTAGGAAGAATCCCTGGTTGTGTATAAGAAAATCCCAATATCCTATGTTCTACCAACCTGATGAAATTATTTTCCGAAGGTATAACTGATTTTCACCTTAAGCAAAAGCGATCTTCTGGCATTATTGAGTTTGCACAATATGCCACACATTACTGAACTTTTGTGTCACCCTGTAGATCGCATTCCAACGCGCCGAACATAGCGGTTATACAAGGAGCCCGCAACATTTGGCGACCCCTCCACTCCCATGGGTGTAAGTTCAGGTTAGAGCTAACAACTTGTTTCCGATGTCGTGCTCCATGCTTTCCCAGTATATAATGATTGTGCTTTGCCTCTACTCCGGTAGACATTATAGGAAAATAAGGTTCTCTTAACACAGCCTGAACGGCGTTTACCTGAACAGAGGGGTGGGGATAATACCCAGTCTTGGTGGCGTTCGGAACTGCATCGTTTCCACAGCGCCACCATGCGACATGGAGTCTTACGTAGCGTTAATTCAGGCCAATGCAATTTCAGGGCGGCAAAACCATATATATATTCTGGATGAGGAAATCTGTCTGATATTAACATTTACTGCGTAGCGTAGGTGTTTTTTTTTGTAGGTGCTGAAAACTTTAAAAGATAATGAGAATTATGGATTCTATAATTCCTAAACGCTTCGTAAAACCAAATTAAAAAAAACGTAAACGTTTCTTTCTTGAAGGTAAGCAATCTGTTACGACTGTTGTTACACTATGTACAGAATGAAGACGTCCCTGTGTCTGATGAGAACTCTGCAAAAAGTTTTTCCATTTTCTTTTTCCCTCGCTCTTTTTCTTCATGAGGCTAATCCAAGTTTTATATCATAGGACCAAGGAGATTCAAATAGAAGCTCCTTGATAGGACAACGTCGTTTGAGCCTCATGAAAAGTTTAAATACAGTATAGCATGTTGAAACCGTTCTTTTCTTAAAGGCATTCAAGGCATTTTAGGGCGTCAAAACTGGATTTTCAAAGTCTAGTCCAAAGTACAAACTTGATGGTCATTCTTTTTAAAATGTAGTAAGTTGAATCAACCTATCCCATCGCATACTGATATCTGTGAAGCAAAAATGCAATGCGGCTGACGGAAAACGGTTGCTTGGCTTGTATCGTAGGCTGGTTCTAGCTTACTCTCCAAGCAGAGGTTTGGGTTTTGGCTTATTTTTGGCGTGTTTTTAGGCTTTTTTTTATCAGGCTTTCTTTTTTGCACTGGTATCTTTTTTTTTACGCCAACACAACAAAAAAAGATACCAGTGCAAAAAAAGAAAGCCTGATAAAAAAAGCATAAAAACACGCCAAAAAAATAAGCCGAAACCCAAACCTATGCTTTGAGACGTAGTTCTAGCTATCTATTGGTGGTACCCCTCCAAAAAAGAGACGCCTTACGTAGCTTGTTTTTGGGTTATTTCAACGCTTCAGGTATGAAATGATGACGAAAATTTGCTAAGAAATGGCAGTATATGTCAATATCAGTCAGATTTTCTCATCCAGAGTATATTTTTGTTTTGTTGCTCTGAAATTGCATTCGATGCCTTTAAAACTTTTTGTTGTTATAATGAATTGTGACGTGTGACTGCATGTGTTTCACGTCTGTAGGCTCACACGCCATCTTGGGGCCAGGCGAGCAACTCCTCTTGTATGTCTCCCCACACCAACCTCCCCAGCTTCATGGGCGTGGCCACGCAAGCGCAGTCGTCCCTCCACGCCATCTCCCCAATGTCCACAAACAGCCAAGACTCCCTGACCAATGGGCAGCGCCAGTTGAACCCGGTGTGTGCCGAGGCAGACAGAAGAAGTTCCAGTATAGCCGCTCTCAGACTGAAGGCTCGGGAACACAGCGTGGCGCTCAGCATGATGGGAAACCCATCAACCGAAAGGAAACACGGAATGATGGGATTGCCTGTGTATGAGCACTGTTTGACAAGCGCCCAAAGACGTCTCTAGATAGATACTTGGGCAGCCTCTACCGGGCTTTATAATTAGAAGCGGCTGGAAAGAGTAGAAAGCGGCCAAATAGACAAACATATTCTCCACCCAATGACAGTCTTATCTTAAGAAAGAACGCTATTTTAACATCTCATAGATTATGCAAATAAGGTCATAATTTGAATAAATTATGTTAAATGATGTTCACCATTACTAAACTTCCAAATGCGGGAAGTAATAATTTCCCACCATTTACCAATATGACATTATAGCAATTTTCCACTAATTATGCAAATTAGGTGCTCATCTACATAATCAATATCTGCTAATGATCCCCTCATTCTCAATTACATATGTCACAAGCGTTTTATAGCCCTATTCTCGAACGAAGCAGATGTATAGAATTTCCTTATTAATTATGCAAATTAGATCCTGATTTGCATAATTGTTAATTAGTCATGTCAAGCATCACTTCCGCTACCAACATACCACAAATCACGACAATCCGTTGACTGGTTCTTGAGTTATCCTCCTTAGAATATTTTTTAACAAACGATCATGCAGTTCCAGGACAAGCCGCTAGGGGGCCCAAACTCATGTCACTTCTTTCCTAGCCCAAGAGCTATCTACCAGGCAAAAATCGTGACCCTAGCATGTCCAGATCATGAGATATCAAAATAGGAAGTTCTGCTGCAGTACCAACGAAAGCCGCCAGGGGGCCAAAAATCTAATCATTTCTAGGTCTCATCAAGACCTACCCACCTACCAAGTTTCATGACAATCCATCTATAGCTTCTTGAGTTATGCTGTTCACAGACAGACAGACAAACGGACAAACAGACAAACAGACAAACGCTACTGAAAACATAACCTTCTTGGCGAAGGTAATGGGAGTTGGTCCGTGAAAGGAGTACACTTGCCGCTCCAAAAGCTGCACCGGACCGTTATGAACTTTAACCTTTCGTGACCTCTGAGACTTTCTGTCACATGTTTGACCACCACCTGTCCGCGTCAGTTCTGTGATGCTCTATTCGCAAAGCAATAAAAGGATTACTCCACCACTTCGGCACCTATTCCTCAAAGAACACAGCGAGCCCAGACAGGCTTCTGTAGCGGCAAATGTACTCCTTAGCGGACCCCCCCCCCCCCTTTGGCGTGTCATTTGTCTATTTGGCACATTTCTACCCTTTCCAAGGGACTGTACGATATTTAGGTGGGGAGGGGAGGGCCGGTCGTCCGGGGGTAGGGTTAAAAAAAAATTCCTAGGCCCTCCCCCCAGGTCAAAATTTTTCTAGGCCCTCCTCACCGGCTCAAATTTTTTGCCTAGGTCCTTCCCCCGGCGGGAATTATATAAAGGAAATTTCGTACCGGGAGGGGGCAGGTTTTGATTGAACAATTTCCACCATATCGAGCGCCGAAGGCGCGAGCCATCTCGCTTCACAAACCAGGGACGAACCTGTCCTTGGTGGTTGGGGGCATGGTCCCCTCTGAAAATTTTGAAATCTTAACCCTCTTCAACGCTATTTCTTGCATTTTAAGGGTGAATTTTGCTGGTACACCAAGCTAAGTTTCTTCCTCTCTTTCAGCCTATATTTCATCCACGAACTTCTTCCACGTGCATAACCGGGGAAACAATATTGTTAGGCTGTTTTCAATTCACTTTGGAAGGACATTCAGAGAGGCAAATAAATGTTGAGACAGTCCTTGGTTTAGTTGAGACAGTCCTTGGTTTAATCAAAATACCTTGTTTAATGCGTTTAATCCACGCCGAGAAGTTCGAGCGGGGCGCTGGGCGGGATCTTTATCGACGACGCATATATATACGATTTTACACAAGAAAAAAATTACCGTTGTGCGACTGGGAAGGGTACGTTATGCCGCGAAAATTAATTAAATGTTGTCTTCCGAAGAGGCTTGGCTACCTTTTCATCGATATCGTTACGAAAGCCGCTACGAAACGAGAGTTACGTCTTAGGTTGTATCGTCGAATTTCAGCTTCTTGGCACCACCAAGCTTTCGAAGGGGGTTGTGGGAGATCTGGGCGAATCCACTAGAAGTATAGGGATGCGTACTATTGGAACGTAACATTCTGCCATTCTTAAAGAGGGGAGGCATGTTTTTTTTTAATTAAGTAAAAAAAGTCGTAGGGAGCACACCCTAGCCTAAAAAGCCAGTGGGAATGGCCCCTGTTACATTGTGCAAATATGTTGATGTAATGTAACGTTATAATGTCTTTATTTAGTTGTACAATTGTTATTGAGCTACAAATGTGCAATAAACGTTAAAAAAATAAGGTGGCTTTTAAAACACGCCTCGGCGACGTGATTCTCTTTTATTTTGATTTTTTTTCCGTTCCACGCAATTATGTGCGTTTTATTGGTCTCTGTGGCTTCCCTAGGTTCTATATATTACAAATTCTTTGTGGTTTTATTGTATTATTGTAATCTGGGTCATCTCGTATAAGCACGCTGCGTTCACTCGTTAACCACTTGGTTCGCAGTAATTTAAGAGAATTTTTCTGCAAAATATTCACATGACCCAACCTAGTAACATGAAACACACTGGTGAAATCCTTATAATTTGACATGGACAAGGTGTGATATTGTTGGTTAAATGCAAGCTATAGACTAATTTTTCGGTTTCATACACAATGTTAACATGAGCTCCACGACCTCATGCCTTCGCCAAATCAAGTTAACCGTTCAAACTGACTAACTATACATTTTTCACGGTGATTATGCAAATTTGCATGAATTTGCATGAATTATAACAGTTCATATACTCCACCCAATGACAGTCTCATCTTAAGAAATAAGGCTATTCTAGCATTTCCTAACAAATTATGCAAATTAGGTCCTGATTTGAATAAATTGTGTTTAGTGATGTTCACCTTCACTCAACTTTCAATATGGCAAATATTAAATTCCCAGCAGTTGTCACTATAAAATTGTACCGATTTGCCATTAATTATGCAAATTAGGTCTTCATTTACATAATCAATATCTGCCAATGATCGTATCGTTCTCAATTACATATGTCACAAGTGTTTCAGGTCTCGGACCAGAGTTTTTTTGCGTGTTCGTAGCAAATCTGACACCCTCGAGCTCGGCCCATCGGGCTGCCACTACTATCAAGAACACGGGTAGGAATTTTTCATTATTTTAGTTGAAAGGGGTGTCATGGCGCTACTTGATAGACTTGATTGAAATATCCTGCTGCCAATCTATCTGGTGGTTCTTAAGGCCAACAGTTTACACCTTGAGCGAGCTTAGTACCTCACGTTTCTAAAAAACCGTTAAAAAAAACTTGTCATGATAACCTTTCCGCTATCTCCGATGCCCCAAACACACCCATAACGCACATATAACGGGCACGTCGGCAGAACGTACTGCGCCTGCGCAAAACTGGATTTTCGCTGGATTTTTGGTCAACGTTGCATCAGAATTTTGCCTGTTGCAGACATTTGAAAACCACAGACGGGATGGTAGGTAGGTAGGTAGGTAAGGATCTCCATTAGTGTGTCAATTCACACTATTCTTCCTGGAGTCCTGGTGATGACACCCTTATATACGCGAATTCGACCTTATATGAGACGTTCTGCCGAAGTGCTATGCACAATACATTACGGGTTTCGCGCAGGCGCAGTACGTTCTGCCGACGTGCTCATATAACGCACCATCCCGCTGATCAGGCGAAAAGGCTACGTAACCATCAGCGCGACTAATACCCGGAAGTCTTCGCTGGACCACCAACATTACGCAACCTATAAATGCTACAACTAACAGGCTTTTCAGGAAATAAAAAGATATGTACACAGCTATAACAATATCGGGCGAATCGGGACCAAAACATACACATGATGATGAAAGTCATGTTTCCGGCGATTTACTGCGCATTTTTTAGAACCCTGGTCAGATTTAAACTCCGACCCGGAACCTTAATGGGCACCATTTCAATTAAAATCATAAAAAAATCCGAAAGGAGGTTTTGTTGAAGGGTTGCACGAAGTTTCCGTCCAAGGCGCCCGTTTATCGCGCTTTAACAGGTGTCTGAAGATACCACTAAAAAGCGCGTATATCGTGACGCCGTCACGCGGCTGAACTGAGTATTGCATGTAAGTTCGATTGTCATGACGGGGCATGTTTGTTATCATTTTATACAACGTCACTGACAAAAACTGACACAGGTGTGTACAGAAGTGTTCTTCCTGTACTTCAAACGAATATTTTTGCCTCAAGCGGCATTTCCATCCGTTAAAACATCTTGAAAGTAGCATAGTGCGCCACAAGACCACGTCTCACATCACGGTCACTACCCTGCGTTCTAAATATGTTATTAGAGACATATTTCATTTTAATGTTCATAAATACCTCATCCCATTTTGGATTTTTGCTATTCGTTTGATATCGTATAGTATGCATGAATAACGCAGTAAAGCAATACAGTTACTGTAGCCTGTATTCAAGGATATGAAACTCATCTCTGTTGTTTACAGTCATGAATTATAATAGATCTAGAATGTACATACCCTACAAAATTGAGTTAAATACCAGGTAAGACTCCAACGTCCTGGAAGAATAAACTATTCATTCTATTTCAATTTATGTTGTCCTTGGCCCAGGTGGACTGTCGTAATACTCTACATGACAATTTATCTCATTTGTTTTTGATTTTAGTGTTCTTGTTAGACAGAACTGAGAGTTCTACTCAAATAATCTCTATATATTTCACTTTATACTATAAGCTACAATTTTTCCTACTAGAATATGCAGGTATACTTATACTACATAATACTTGTACTTCATTGAGAAATGCAAGCAAAATCATATTTATCATAATAAATGTCGTAATTATCAGTGATTTTGTCGTGGTTAACGTTTCTCCTGAATGTTGACTATCTTGTTATCTCCATGAAAAATGGAGATATTGTTTTGGGTCTGTCTGTCTGTCTGTGTGTGTGTGTGTGTGTCTGTCTGTGTGTGTTTCCGCCAAATACTGGTGAGCATAACTTAAGAACGCCTTTATGGATGGTGATGATATTTGGTATGTAGGTAGGTCTTAGGAAGACAAAGGTCAAGGTCAAATCTGGGCCTCCTGGTGGGTGACCTTGGTACTGCAGCAGAAGTTCCGGTTTTTGTATCTTTTGTCCTGAACATGCTATGGTCTTGATTTTTTGGTGGCAGATAGCTTTTCCTGTCAGGAATAAGTGGTGTGGGTTTGGTCTCCCTAGCAGCTTGTGCTGAAACTGCAGGAGGGGGGTTGGCGAAATCTTTAAGAGCAGATAAGTCCAGAAAGGAGCAACGTATTATCATGATTTTTTGCATGTAGGTAGCTTACATAGAGATGTACATAATTAGATGCAAATTATGCAAATGAGGACTTAATTTGTATAATAAATGAGGAAATTCTGTAATTCCAGTGTTTTACATAATAGGACTTTCATACATGTAATGTGTAGAATCTATCGCAGGTAGAATATCAACAGGTAGCAATTATGCAAATATGGACGTCATCTGCATAATTAATCTAAAAATTCTGATTCCTTAGTGTAATGATGGAAATTTCATACTAGTGACATGTGTAAGTTAGTTGATAGTTTACAACACAATGCATATATTATGTTATTTGCATTTGCATAATTTATGATAACATATCGAGATAAAACATCGAAATAAAGGATTGGACTTTCACATCAAATATGTTATTTGTCTTCAGGAAACCATATTTCATGGAGATATGAGGTCTCCGAATTCTTGTTTAAGTTATTTTTCTCAGTGTAAATGCTGTCTGGCATACCGACAGATGTTTGATGTGTCTTTGGAATCTCAAGTTAGCATTCTTTTATCAAAATATTTCTGAAACCTTAATTTCTTCTGAAACAGTCTTTCCAGTCAGACAAGATGGCTGGCTTGCTGGCTTGTAGTGCCACTTTTCCCATGTTCTCACTTGCCCTGAGAGCAATCCTTCTGCAGGAATCTTTTTTTTTTAAGCATGTGCTCAATCACTTCCATCCTCCTTTATTCCAAGATATGCACCTGCGCACTGCACCTGCGCGAAACCCGTAATGTATTGTGCATAGCACTTTGGCAGAACGTCTCATATAAGGTCGTATTAGAGCATATAAGGTTGACAGTCTGTTTGTAGTTTTCAGATGTTGTATAGGAAAAGATATCGTCTGCAACAGGCAAAATTTTGATGCAACGGTGACCAAACATCTAACGAAAAACGTGAAAAATCAGGGTTTTGTGCAGGCGCATTACGTTCTTCCGACGTGCTGCCCACGACGGATAGTAACGTTAACCTCAGATACGACATGTGGCGTCTGGAATTACACAGGTATCTCCCAAACCCCGGGACTTGCAGGGTCAGGCCATGAAATCTGACCCGTCTTTTCAATAACAGAGGCACCCAACATGATCGAGTAAGTTTACATGTAGAAGCTTGTCGGTGGTCATCACTCGCCCCCCCTCCCTCCCTACATGTAACCAAGGAGGTTGATTTGGAACCTCCTTGATGTAACTGTTCACCTCTATATCGAGTCATACTTTTCTGAAAATGTTCGGTTAAGTTCCAGGCGACCCATAACTTTCGTTTCAATGCAAGTGTCTAATCACCATCAAATACCAAATATAAATATGCCATAATAGTAACTATCAAAATTCAAGTCAAACCAAACGTACCTGTGGCGGTTTGAGTGTCCGACGCGCGGTAGGTTGTCTCAGGATGCCCTCGGACGGTGACCCCCGCCTGAGTAGCAGGCTCAGATTATGTCACGATCGCTGACACACTCGATATACTATCGAGGATGGTAAACACCAGAGTATAAGAGTATTCCGCTACCACGATCTGTATCGATGGTGGTCCCCATCCTACGAGTATTATCGGGGATGATGATACATAGAATGGGTGCATGAACCGCTTCTGAAGCCTGGTAGAGGCTAGCCGCTGGGCTTATCATGCGCTCCACAAATCTGTCAGGGCTGGTACATGTAGTTGTTCTTCATTCTTTTAGTGTTACGAAGAAATTGTGCAAGAAGTGACGTATGAACATCTCTCAATGTTCTTTACATGCAATCAATCAATCAATCAATCAATCAATCAGTATTTATTCAACAACACCAGCACAATACTTTCATAAATAAAAACAATACAAAACCTCTCAGCAAATTCGAAAAAAAAATACACCACTTATGTAACACTGACGTAAAATCTACAGTAGGTTTTAAAGTCTCCCCTCGGCACACCTACTCGTGTCTGCTTGGATATTTGTAAAAAGAATAGATGCTGTCGGCATGTACAAATCGTTCGACAAAAGCCGTGCATTTGTGCCGCTATCGTGATAACATATCAACCTGTTCTACTATGTTATCTTGAAAGTTCACATGTGTTGGTAGAAGCCATTATGAAGCAAGTTTAAACTGTAATTTACCAAAAAAAAATCTCTCAACAAAGATGGGGAGGGGGGGGGGCGCCACAGACTTTCTGCAACCTATGATCCACTACTCACCGCGTCACGTGTGATCTGCATAACGTGAAGCCACAGAAGCGGTGGATTGATCATTCCTTGACAAAGACTTGAGTTGTACAGTTCTTTCAATTTCTTGTGTTGGAAATTGCAGTTTAAACTTGCTTCATAATGACTTCTACCAACACATGTGTACATAATGTTCCACTATGTGTTTGTATAACCTCATATACATCAATGGTCTAATTTGGCAGTTCATCTCCGTCTAGCTTGAGATGTCATATAGCCAACATAAGGCCACAGCAAGTAATTTTTATGGATGACATCAGAGCACACATTAATTTTCGCCTGATTTCGAAAAAAAAAGAATTCCCCCCCCCCCCCTATGACGGTGGTCAACATGCCGAAAATGGGCAAATATGTCGTAAATGTTCGGTTCAGACACCATCAGGGATCCAGAAAACTTGAGTTTGACAAAATCGCGTTTGATGGAAAGTTTTGACAGTCTAAGGTGTTCCATCACATATGAATACCTACTAGTGTAGTAGCTGCCCATGATGGTAACACAAGGACAGGTAATACTGTTGAATACAGGAATAAAAGACCTGTTGGTTGTGATATTATGTTTTGCCCCCCCCCCCCCATTCTAGTTTAACAAGGTTTATCATGTCAAAATTTTAAAATGTATTAATCTTGTTTTTTGGTCCGCCATGTTTTTTTTCGCCCTATCGCATTAGATTTGGAGTCTGTGGAGGATGTCATCTATAAGATTTACTTGCTGTGGCCTAACGTGCAAAATACAATACAGTCCAGATCTGATGTGAGGACTAAAAAGGTGTTGTGGATACGGACAAGTTTTTGTGCGTAGTCCATGGTGATGCTTTCAACTCTCCTTAAATCATATGTGTACAAAAGTAGTCACCATTATTGGGAACATTCCGTTCTATGCAGTCAATACCAGTTCCAAACAATCTGTAAAAACCCGAAAACTATACACAATGTACAAATGAGCTATATATGTTACAACAATTACTTTATAACACAATTGATTTTACATAATGACAGCTTTACATAATTCATATGCCCTAAAACATGTTGGACAGACTACCGCACCAACACCAGCGTGCTAGCTGAAGCTGGTTCTTGTAGTATAGAGGCCCTCGTTATGCGTAGTCAACTACAATTGACTGGCCACTGTGTCCTAATGCCAGACAACCGGCTTCCCAAACAGATTCTGTTCGGTCAACTGGACCAAGGGACTCGTCCAAGGGGCGGACAGAAAAAACGGTATAAAGACACACTCAAATACTACTTAAAGAAAAGTCATATTGACCCTTCAAATTTCCAAGCTCTCTGCCATGATCGCAGTGCCTGGTGACAGACCTGCAACGGTGTCTCAACGTTTGAAAACGAGAGAGTAGCCGCTGCGGAGGCCAAAAGGAAGGCCAGGAAGGAGCGTCAACAAAAGGACTGACTACGTACACCATTGGACTTGCCCTACTCCATGGAGTGGCTGTCAACACATGGCATATTCAAGTAAGAATGCCAAAGAAACCATTGATATGTAGAACTGAAATCCCATATAGTTTCATCAGGTTGGTAAATCCATGGACATAAAGGTTCTTCTTCCGCAACTAAAAGTACAACACCCGCTAAAGCCCCTGTCACACATAGCCGAATATGGCCTCCCGAACACTGCCGAACTCTCCCCAACCATGGTTAGGAGTAGGTCGGGAGCAAGGTCGGCTGTGGTTGGCTGGTGTTTGGAGAGGTCGGCTACTGTTCGGCTGCGGAAGTCGATTGTTTCAAAATGTTTAAACATTCGGGTGTGGACGGGAGGTTCGGTCATGGTTGTCTGGTGTTTGTCTGGTGTTTGGGAGTAGGTCAGCAGTGTTCGAGACGTGTTCTGGGGTCAAATTTAACTCCAACGTAACTCAAATTCAGTTTGGTTCACATATTAATTAAAAATAGGCGTGACCTAAATCTGGTCAGACTGCTCCCGAACTTCAGCCAACCTTGGTTGGTTGGTGGTCGGAGGAAGGTTCTGAATGTGTGATAGGAGCTTAACGTTTTGATAGTCCTCCTGATACCTTCCTATACTAAATACTAACTTGATCCACTTTTCGACACAATGTGAATTGATATGTAAAACTGTTGCAAATGTCGTGTAATCACTCCCTGCTCAAATCTTCGCTACATTAAACACTCCAAATGTACAATTATTGTGTTTCCAAGACGTGAGTTGAGTAAATAGTTACACTTCACAAAACGTTGAATGTACCAATAGTAGTACATGCCAGTAAAGTTGGGTAATGTTTACTTTATACACGGTACCGAACTTTACAATGGTAATGAATAAAAGTCAAGTCCGGTAATTTCATTTACTACCATTACTAATTCCGGTTCTGTTCACAAAGTAAACATCACCCGACTTTACTGGCATTTACTACCATTGGTAAATCCAACTTTTCGTGCAATGTATTATCTAAAGTCTCACCAGAATGGCGCACGTTCCCATGCGCATAACAGCACTGAAATATTACGATTCTAATGGAACTGTCATCATTAAACTACAAGTTGTTTATGCATGGATAAAGCGACAAAATGCTTTTTGGTTTTGTTCCTAAACAGAACCCCGGCCTTAGCGTGGTGTCTGGTCTTGTCTTTCTTGTCCATGATAATGTACAATAGATTTCAAGATATCGCAAGCTGCATAGCCCTTTCCACTTGCCTGTGACGTTGTGTCAGCTGTTGTGTGATGTTTCCCGGCTCCCTGGCTCCCCGTGACTGGTCCCAGGAGTGAGGTGTCCGTCTCAGCTCTAAGACTCCACCCTGGTATGACGGAGTCTTCATCCCCAACAGTCCGGCCCCGTCTTGACGTCTGGTGCAGCTGCCACATGTCCGGTACCGACACGTCTGTCTTATCTTCCTTTTTAATGCTCGTACCATGCTGTGACTGCAGCCCTGCATGGCCAGGTCTTTCCTGTTTCTTCAGGCCACCAGCTGACATCGAGGCAGCGCCAGTATCCTTCTCCGTACTTGTTCCGGTGTCAGCCACCTGTGCGATACTGGCCAATGTCCGAGTTCGACTGATCCGCCTCAACGTTTCCGAGGCAGTCAGCCAATGATCGTCTCCGACAGATTCGGATGTGTCTTCTGAAGATGTCAACAGTCCAGGGGACGCATGTTGAAATGGGGTGGCCGACAACGGGTTAGACCCTTGGACAGGCAGGTCAGTCGCGACATGCGAGTACTTTGTCTCAGTTGAGCGGGGCAGTCCTTGAATGTCCTTGAGCGACGCGTGAGGTTCCTTATCTAAGTTGAGTTTATCAGATGTCCAATGCTTTACTTTGTTGTCGTCTCCATCAGACGACATGCCGGATGCACTACCGAGAACACCCCCTTCCCCTGCAAACTGAGGAAACGTTAAAGTGGCATGTCGCTCCTTCTCCTGACCACTAATGTCTCCCCTATGCTCCTCAATAGTGCTGCCTCTACTGTCGTCCTTTCTTTGTTGGGGAAGTGTGGTGAGATATTCTCCGCACATGGACCGGAGTGTCTGAGACGCAGCAGTCTCCGTCCACTTCTCACCATCCGCATCCTTTATATTTCCGTTACTTCCGACGTCTTTCTCCGTGTCTCGGTAGGACTCCCTGGTCAGAAGGCGTGTAAGTATCTTGTGTACGGACTTCCTTGACTGCGAGCCGCCACGGCGTGGGGTTGGCTCCATGGGCGAGGTTCTCTTGGAGTCGTGCGGTTGTGCAACGCCCCCTTGCGAGCTCCGTTCATCAGGGCAAGATCTGTCTGTATGTGCAGGCTTTTCGGGAGATTCCCCATGTTGATACTGTGGAGTCGGCCCTCTGGCTGACCGCAGCGGTGATCTGTATTGATCTGTGGGCTCCCGGTGAACTCGCCCCGGCACCCCAGTCCAGGCCGCCCGCTCCTTCTCTAGATAACAAGACAATCACAAAGATTCCTCATTATTTATGCAAATTACTTGCAAATTTACTTGCATAACTGTCATCTCATTATGTCAAGTATCCCCTACATACCAAAAGTCACGACGATCGGTCAACCCCTTCTTGAGTCATCTTCTTTTAAAGATTTTAACAAAGATGCCCCTGCAGTTCCAGAGCAAGTTGCTAGGAAGCCCAAACTCATGTCACTTCTTCCCGAGCCCAAGAGCTATTTAGCGCCTAAAATTGAGTTGTGATCATAGCACGTGCAGAACACAAGATATCAAAACCGGAATAGCTGCAGTACATTAGAGAGCAGCTAAGGGGCCCATAATATAATGATTCCCGGGTCTCATCTAGACCTACCCACAAATCAAGTATCGCACATCAAGACAATCCATCTAAGCCTTCTTGACTTATCGTGACACACAGACACATAGACACACACACACACGGACGCTACCGAAAACACAATCTTCCTTGCGAAGGTAATTTTGCGGAGGCGAAGAAAATTTTGTCGGACTTAAATACGCTCCTGAAGCTTGAAAGTTGTATATGTACGGTGATTATTTCGAGTCCTGATATGGAGGCTAGCACAAACGGGGATGAAAGGTGACGTTCCTTACCTGGGGGAGATGAGGAAGCTGGAGATTCCAACAGAGCCACCAGTGTCGGCCCTATAGCTGCCGAAGTCGTGCGCTGGACACTCCCCTGGGCGGGCCGAGTCTCTGACGGTGGACTGCGGTGTTCCAAACAGCTTGGAGGGAAGAACTGGCTCGCGTCTGGCCCTACCTTTAGGAAACGTGACTGTTTCTTGGATTGTAGCTTCTGTAAATCTGTTTGTGGCGGACGTGCGTCTTCCAGCCACGAGGAGAATAATGAGGTTTCAGACTTCTCATTGTTATTTGGAAAAGGAGAAGGTCTGGCTCTTTGCACCTCGGTATCGGATGTCTCTTGTGCCTGCTGGTGTTGTGCGCACTCGTATCGTCTGCTGAGCGTTTTCAGCAGTTCTGCAGCCGACATGCCGATGGATTGTCCGGCGGATCTGTCTGTGTTGCAGGCAGCAGGAGATGATTTCTCATGAAGGCTTTCTGTGAAAGCGTCTCCTCTGTCACCAGCCATGCCGGGGGGCGTCTCCCGTTTCATGGGTTTGTCCCTCGTTAAATGTTCTTCGAAAATCAGTCCGTGTGCTGCGACATTATCTTCCAAGGCACATCGGAATGTCGGCGGACTTCCCCCCTCTGTACTTTCCGTGCCTGTCTGGTTCTCCTTCCTCAACACGCTTCTTGATCCATCATGATAAAGTGATTGTTTGTTGATTGCCCACTGCCCGCGTCCCTTCTCCCCAATGTCCGGACTAACAGGCACCTCCGGATCAGCCTGTCTTTGATTGCCGGCCGAACCTGCGGGGCGATCTGTGTTCCATGTGGCAACATCGTAGCCGGGATCCTCCCTTTCGCGCTTTATGGTGATTGTTGCGCCTTGGTCGTACTGCGCCCTGGGAGACGTGTCAGTAAGGTAGCAGGCTTCTGGGTAGACCTTTTTGGAGACTTGTTGACGTTCTCTTGACTGGTAATTACTCAGCTGTCGCTGTGTGGACAAGCTGGGCTGTACATGTGTGGTGTTTGTTTCCTCGCTAGCAGGGAGGGTCTTGTCGTCGACTCTTGCCTTTTTCACCATCCCGGATGAGCCTTCATCCTGACTTTCGTTTTGCTCAAGCTTGCTCTTGCTCCCTGCAGAACGCTCTGTGTGAGGAGCTGATGCTCCGGTCGCCTCTTCTTGAAAGGACCGACCATAATGTGAAATCGCCTCTATCATTGGTTGAATCCTTAACATTGTGGCAGCTTCGAGTAGGTCGTCTGCGTTTTCAGGGGAGATAGTAAATTCTGCCATGTATATAAAGCGAAGTATCTCTTCAAATGATGCTGCGCTCACGAGAGGCACAAAGGTCACATAATCCGAGTTCAGTTGTTGCCCGAGTAGAAACAAAGACTCGAAGTACGAGCTGCTTGCTGCCAAAAGCACCCGGTGACATTTGAACGTCTTCCCTCCTGCACCTATTGTTACGTCACAGAACCTACCACTGACACGGAAGGTGTCTAACTGTTTGAGTATCGCTGTCTGGTGGATCAGCGATTTGTACAAGCTGTTTTCCATTGTAGTCTTGGACGAATTCCACCCTGCCTAACGCATCACCTAGAGAATAAAACACATGATAGGTACGTCATTAACTACTAGTAACTGACTAATGACCATGTTGCCTTTTGTTGTGTGATCTAAATGTCAATCCCATAGTGTCTCTATCAGCCTCGGTCCTCGGTTTCCTGTATTGTGAAATTTTGAGTGTTTTAAAACAATGCAATATTCATGTACATAAATCTACACAATTTAAATCTTCTACTTTGTACCTTTATGTAAAACGCGACTGTTGTGTTGTAACACAAACTTTACGTAATTCAGGGAAGGCACACAGGTTGACATATACAAATGCTGCTTTTTCTACAATAAACGCACAGTTTGAGACAGATTTCAACAGGAATTTCCAGCATGAAAAAAATTGACTAGCCGAAACGCCAGTCTTTGTCAAGGAATGAACTCACTGCTTCTATGGCGCAGACTACGTACGGACACGTAATTCGATTGTGACGCCACCCGACCCTACTTAGGGATGTTTAAACTGTCCCGATGTATCTTGCTTCCTTTACTCCCTTGCAAAGAGTCTGGCTGCGTCAAAGATTTCTCATTAACAAATGTCTCACTGGTGATTTACGGTGGAAACATTTGGTAAGGTCGGGTTCTTTCGTGTTGAAACTTACAGTGAAAAAATCTGTCTTCTAGTCCTACCTAAAATATCAGCCTTAAGGCAATTTTATATGTACACATGTATTTGATAACTTCCAAGTGGTGTACGTCATGAAAAGAAATTATATAAATCTACCGCGTTCCATGATAGGCCTATTCTAACTTGTGACATGTACGTCACGCAAAGAAATTATATAAATCTACCGCGTTCCATGACAGGACTATTTTAACTTGTGACATGTACGTCACGCAAAGAAATTATATAAATCTACTGCGTTCCATGACAGGACTATTCCAACTTGTGACATGTACGTCACGCAAAGAAATTATATGAATCTACTGCGTTCCATGATAAGCCTATTCAAACTTGTGACATGTACGTCACGCAAAGAAATTATATAAATCTACTGCGTTCCATGACAGGACTATTCCAACTTGTGACATATGTAAATGAGAACGAGAGGGACATCGGTGCGTTGTTAGAAAACGGTTAGTTTTTTTTAATAAATGGACACGTATTAAAACAATTTTCAATGTGGAAATGTCTCTACGTCGGTCATGCACGAATTACACCAGTAATCTCAGTCGGTAAGCCCAGTCATATGTTGTTATGAATGCAACATCCATATATTGTTCCATTTCAAACAAGGTCACCCAATTAAGTCGCTCTTTAATTTCTCTAGAAGACTTCAAGTAAACAGAAGACTTCCGGAAATAAAACTTCAATTTTACTCTGCTAATGAAATATTGTCTATTTGTCATGGCGCAAACTTTATCACCATTGCAAAACGCTTTACATTATGATTTTCCTCTCAGTTAACGTTTAGTGTTAAACGGACACATCACGGACGCAGAAGAATACCCGGAAGTAAGGCTCGAGGCCTAGGCTAAGTCAGGGACGCGGAAGAATAACCCGGAAGTAAGGCTCGAGGCCAAAATCAAAAGCCAAAAAAAAAACAGTTCTTACACTTTTCAGCCATGTTAGTATCCGATATTATTTTGCAGAAGATAATGAGAAATGTGAACTCTTGAACCCTCAAAGCTCTTTCGTCATTTTTTGTTTGTTTTACCGCGCACTATCACGGGCCCCGGTCGCGGAAGAATTGGAATGTGCACCGTTAAGTGATGCTTGACATAATAAGATGCAAATTAGCATCTAATTTGCATAATTGATGAAGACATTCTATGATAGGAATATTCAAACTGGTGACATATGTAATTGAGAAAGATAGTGACATCGGCAGATATTAATCGTGTACGTGAAAACCTAATTTGCATAATTACTGAGCAAAAATTATAATTCCGAAATGGTAACTGCCGGGAATTTTTTACTTCTATACTTGCCTCATTTGGAAGTTAAGTGAAGGTGAACATATTAAACATAACATACTCAAATCAAGGCCTTAGTTTATTTGCATAATTTATGCTGGAATAACACTCTTTGTTCAGACAAGACTGTCATTGGGTGGAGAATATACGATCATATAATTCATTCAAATGAGGATCTTACTTGCATAATCAATGGAAACATTTATAATTCCTGAGTGGAAAAGGTTAACATCATTTGACGAAGGTATGGGGTCGTGGAACTCTACAGGCGCAGTTACATTTTGTTTTCCCCGTTCATAAATGCAATCTGAATTCTTTGTTTGAAATGTTGACCAGTCTGATACGTTGACTTTTGTGCGGTTTCATCTTCTCATTTGCATAAACGGGAGACTTACATGCCCCCGTAACCGCGCCAAGGCCGTGAACTGGTCGTGGCGTATACTTCGCAAAAAAAGGTACCTTAAAGCTTTTAAAGCACGGAAACTTAGCAGATATTTAGGGGACACCGATTTGACCATGTTTGTGGTGGTGGATTTTGCACCCGTTGTGCGAGGGCCGATATTTTGCGGGAAGTACTCAGGTCATTTTTTTAAAAAGACGGAAGTAAAACTGTCATCTTCGATTTATGTCACTTCGGAATTCAATTGAAACTCTATTAATAAATTAATAAATGGGAGCACAGACTGGACAGCAGACCACAGCAAAAATTTGAGATTCGTGCGACGCGGGCGTCTCCAGAGTGATCATTTGTGGTCATTCGCCTAAAAGGCTGTGGTGGAACCACTGATTCCTTTTTATCTTTATTTCGTCCGCTCGATTTGTTAATTTTCTGGAACTCCGACAGCCATGAAATTGAATTTTGATTAGCCTTATTCTCTCCCTGTGACATATATACAGACGTTAACCAACAACGAATTAACCAAATTAACTCCCCATCCAATCCAGCCTCTGAGAGTCTACCCCCCTCCACAGTTATTTTTTTTTTGTTGGAACAGCCCAATAGTAGTAGTAGTCGCAAGTAGTAGTCACAATATTGGCGCGGCACTCTATAACATTAGCATAAACCTATATAGAAGATCACGTTACAAGCTCTAGATACTGAATATATTATCGAATCCGTATAACCTATAACCTAGATACTATGCAATCTTCTCGAACGCATACGTAACATGTAGACGCCCTGAAGGTCACTAGTCGCTTATGAGTAAACGCTGAAGAAGATTACGAGTCCAGGCTACAGAAACCCCGGCAGAAACTGTTACCGATACCTGTGTAACTGCATTATCCAGTCCGCGGTGCCCAGGTCACAGCCTTGGTAACAAAAAAACGTCAAACAGCAGTCAACGCCCGACAAATTTTAACTCAACGCAAACGGCGGTGACCTTTCATAGCTTAGGAACTTTGATCTTTGACCCAAAGGTCACCTGCGGTCAAAGGTTACCAAGTGCCCTGTAGGGGCTATCCCGGTAGCTCCGAGGAGCTGTGATTTGATGACTCCTCGTAGCGGTAGTTGCTTACTCCAGTTTTTTCAATTCTATCGGCTAAGCGTGGCTTACAGTTAAACAGACAGATGTGTAATGTGTGGGGTCAAGTTGTGTGCTACTCCTGACAGCTAAAAATGTCGCATCGGTGTCAACCTGAACAAGTCTTCAATGGACACGAATTTCAACATTTAGAAATTTGCCTTGTCAAAGCATCATGAGTTATAACTCCATGGTCAAAGTCAAGCTTCACTGTGGGGTTTCCATTTCGAGTGAGAGGCTCGGGGTGGGGGTTCAATGGTATCAAGGTAATTACTGTGACTTGTGGGCCAATAATATACATTATCATAATATTATGCGATATGGGGAGGGGGTCCTTTTTCGTATTTTGTAGCGAAGGCTATTCAATTTCACATAATTCGGCGTTGCGAGGTGGGAAGCCTATTTTGCATCAAACGAACCTGCGGTGCATAATCGGTGAATTTGCGCGAAGTTTTCTGTGTTTTTTGGGGGGCAAAATAATTGATGGGGGGTTAAATATGAAAAAGCAGGTTATGCTTTGGTAGCGTTTGTCTCTCCGATGTGTGTGTGTATGTATAATAATGAATGTATGTTTGAATGTGGTTTAGCACGATAACTCAAGAAGCTATGGATGGATTGTTATGAAATTGTTTGGTGGGTAAGGCCTAATAGACTTTGTACGGACTGGCGGCTTTCCTTGGTACTGCATCAGAAATTCCGGTTTTGATATTTCGTGTTCTGGACATACTAGGGTCAGGCTAGGGTCATAAAGTGATGAAAAGCTCTAATAGGCTCTTGAACAATTGGTGTTATTAGGCTTGGGCTCGCTAGCGGCTTTTTTGAACTGCGCATGCAGATGCCAATTTCGATTGCATGCGACTTTAGTGGCTGTAACTCGAGAAAGGGTTGACGGATTGTAGTGACTTTCGGTATAATGGTAGCTTATCTAATGATTGACATAAGCAAATGTTAATTATGCAAAACATGAGGTAATTTGCATAATAATCACTGAGGGAATTCTATAAATTACCTGCGTCGCATGATCCGGGCCTTTCAAACAAGTGAAATCGTTGAAGAAAGATAGAAACGTCGAAAAGAGAGCATCACGAACTGAAACGTTACAGGGAGTGTAGTGGTGAGGACAACTGCTCGGAGCTATAGAGAGATACATCAACCGGGTAGCACGTCGGCAGAACGTACTGCACCTGCGCGAAAGCCGTAATGTATTGCGCATAGCACTTTGGCAGAACGTCTCATATATGGTTGTATTAGAGTATATAAGGTTGACAGCCTGTCTGTTACGTATTCAGATGTTGTGTAGGAAAAGACATCGTCTGCAACAGCAAAATTTTGATGCAACGTTGACCAAACATCCAACGAAAAACGTGAAAAATCAGGGTTTCGCGCAGGCGCAGTACGTTCTGCCGACATGCTCAACGGGGTAATCTACGGTAAAAGTATTTAAAGGTAGAATTTAAATGTACAAGACCTAGGAAGAAGCCTACCTTTGGTATACTTTTCTTAGCTCCGGTGTTCTTTCGCGTTTTTCCTCTTGTTATATTTTTTTTAACGCTGCAACAATCTAAAATGTCATCTGCAAATGAAAGGTGGAGCAAATGCAAACAGATAACAATAATCAAATAATGAAGCCAAGAGGAAATTGTTTCACATCATCAATCACCTGAAATAGAACATTATCATTCATAAAGATAACCTCACAATCATTGCATATCGGTTATATGTGTAATGGATCTATGATAAGTTATTTATATTTAACTACGGGGAGGATGAAATTCTTCCGCCGGAAGGTTCTGTTTTGGTTCCCGTTTGTGTGTTCGCAGCTATAACTCACGGCGCTTTTGACCGATTTGTCTGAATCTCGCTATATAATTAGTCATTGATGTCCAGATGACGCGCGTCGATTTTCTGCGTTATATCTGTATTTTCAGGTATTGAAGTAAAATAATTCGACACCCCCGTGCAGTATGTCGTGTGGTATCGTCATAGTGCTGTCGTCAACTGTATTATTGCGTTAAGCCCTCGGGGTTCTACAACTTTTTCGAAGATGGGGGTGAGTAGGTCCCGACAAAAATGTACAATAATCTGCGATCCTGTTTTTCTGTAGACTAGTAGGCAGACGTGTCAAAAAGTCATCACAATCACCCCATGGGGAGCCGCAGAGCAGAGCTGGACACATAGCCGCTAAGAAGCGGGTCAGAGCATGTGGAAATGTAGAGAGAAATTGTCCCTTGAGCCAGTAGACAAGATAAACCCTTAGACCGCCCTATAGGCTTTTTGATAGCCTGCTGTTGTATCCAGAGCCGTGCCTTATCCAGAACCATGACACATAGTCCACGCGTATCCAGAACTGTGCCTGGGGCAAATCTAGTAGTTTTGAATACGCGGAAACTATGATATCCAGAACCTTGCCTGATCCTAACCCTAACCCATTCAGGCATAGAACTAGATAGGCACGGTTCCGGATACGATGCTAGCTGTTCACTAAGTGCAATGCGGCCAGTCACCGCACTCGCGTGTTGTTGTTTTTTTGTTGTTGTTTTTTTCAGCCAAGCACCCCGAGTCACCCCTTCTCTTGCTTTAATTGCCAATAAGTGTGTTGGGTTTGTCTGAGTCTGCCCGTACACGGCGGGTCCACGACTTTACACCCCCATCCGAAAGGACTGCTACAACCCAAATCCCCCATGGCCGATCCTTTGCCCTCTAGATACACGGGATTTGATCCTTATGATGAAGAAATGGAGTCGCTTGCTACCGGGCCTCAGCCTCAGCGTCATGAAAAGCCCGTCACACTTTCAGAAGCTTCACCCGAACTCCAGCTGACCAAGGTTGGCTGAAGTTCGGGAGCAGTCTGACCAGATTTAGGCCAAGCCTACATTTCGATACGAATCGAATTTGAGTTGAATTTGAGTCAAATTTGACTGCCAACCACGCCCGACCTACTCCCGAACACCAGCCAACCATGACCGAACCTCCCGTCCACACTCCCAATGTTTGACACATTTTGAAACATTCGGCTGGCACAGCCGAACACTAGCCGACCCCGCCGAGCACCAGCCAACCACAGCCTTGCTCCCGACCTACTTCTAACCATGTTTGGGGGAGGGCGGGGGGATCTGCTACTGTGGTTCGGGAGGCCATATTCGGCTAGCTGTGTGACAGCGGCTTAAGACCTTGCCTCATGTGGCCGACTGGTCTGGATGTTGGACTAATGATCCTCAGGTCCAGTTAAAGTTGACGTTAATGATGAGCGATTGACGTTGTAGCCACATCGGTAAATACGGCATCTTCCCAGGGTCATAAATCTGACCACCACTTCACTACGTAATTGCTGAGCTGAAGTCGTTACCAGATGTTGTACTTAGGCCACAGCAAGTAATCTTTATGGATCACATCAGCCCGAGCATTAATTTTCGGCTGATTCCGAAAAAAAAAGTTTGTTGCCATCTGATGGTGGTCAACGTGCCGAAAATGGGCAAATGTCGTAAATATCTTTCGGTTCGGAGACATCAGAGATCCGGCTAACTTGAGGCAAAATGGCTCGCTTTTCTGCAATTGTTCTAGTTAATAGAGATGTACACACATCTACAAGGACAGGTAATACAGTTAAAAACAGAAATAAAAGACCTGACCTATGATATGTTTTGTCGCCTCAATTCGTACAAGGTTCATGATCTCAAAATTTGAAACTGTAGGAATCTTGTTTTTTTTGCCCGCCTTGTTTTCTTTCGCCATATCGCTTGAATTTTGGAGTCAGCGGAGGATGTCATCTATAAAATTTACTTGCTGTTGCCTTACCGGCGAAAACTTAACTGATGCAGTTCGTAGTGCTTCAATAATTATTACATTGTGACACATTATACAAAACGTTTCTGTGTTAGTAAGAATTCAAAACTGTCACACTCGACATCACGATCTGTGTCAGCTTATTACATGGGTGGGAAAACCGTGATAATTAAGCATGTAAATTACTTGAGATTGCAGAAAATGCGTACCTAACTCCAGGCTACTTCGTCACCGCTAATTGGCCAGAGCGCGGGATGAGGATGGATGGGGTGGGTTGTCTGCCGTGCTTTAACAATGCTGGGACTGCCGCGGGTTGCCGCACAAGTGGGTGTCTGGGGAATTCATCAGCGACAATGTATATTGCGGGAGACGCAGCGGTGATATATCTGGATTTCCAGAGACGTCTCATAACGTGAGCGGTTGAGATAAGATCAGGAATAACAGCGGTGAGAAGACACAATACAGATGTCGCTGGGAGGAGGCACAGCCGGCATGACGACGGGAGACTGCTGTGCGGTGCGAGGTCTGCTCTGAGTGGAAATGTCGTCCTGCGTCTAACTGTTCCACCGTCACCGCAGGGTTCCGACCGAGGTAAGGGGCAGGCTGAAGTGGGAGCCGTTCGGAGGAATAAAGAAATAGTTTGTCTTTGACTGTGTGCGTGTATGTATGTGTGTGTGTGTGTGTGTGTGTGTGTGTGTGTGTGTGTGTGTGTGTGTGTGTTTGTGTGCGCGCGCGCGTGTGTGTGTGTGCGTGTGAATGTGTGAGTGTGAGTGTGTGTGTGTGTGTGTGTGTGCATGTGTGTTAGTGAGCGCGCGCGCGCGTGTGTGTATGCGTGCGGCGTGTGTGTGTGTGCGTATGTGTGCTTGTGTGTGTGTGCTTGTGTGTGTGTGTGTGTGTGTGTGCGTGTGTGCGTGTGTGTGTGTATGCGTTTGCGTGTGTGTGTGTGCGTGCGTGTGTGTGCGCGCGCGCAAATGTATGTATGCATGTGTGTGTGTGTGTGTGTGTGTGCGCGCGCGCGCAAATGTGCACTATGTGTAACTGTGTGTGTGCGTGTGTACCATAGAGCGTCTACATGGCAACTAAAATATGAAATACGACCAATAGTTCGTTGATAATTCCATACAGTACCTTCTAAGTCTCTGGTAGCGTTTTGTGTAAGATAGGAACTTCTGTTTAGGTCTCTCTTCGCTGTCGATATGTGGATCATGCAGACTTATTTTAAATTAGAAAATCGGCCACAACTGTCAGACTTTTGGACATTTTAAAGTGTAATTATGAATGAGTGAGGACCGTTATTATAGCTTTGTGCCAAACGTACAGGTCGTCTTGTACTGTGTTTGGTAACTACAGGTATACACTAAAAATAACATTGAATGTTCGTGATACATCGATAATTTAGGGTACTGATTCGTCTTCTTCTGCCTTCTCTGTGCATGTATATATGCACGAACAGATCATACTTGCCATGGACGGTTAGCACAGTTACTGACAGCTGATAAGATACTACAACAGCTTTCTACCAGGACTTTGTACACTCTATGAAGCTCGGACATGGATTGATGTAACATTTTTGCATGTCAACATTTGTGAATATATTGGTACTGAAATCAAATGCGACTCAGGGCAGAAGTTCATCCAATAGAATTATCAAATCCATCACGTTTTATATCAAGCCAAGGGGGAAATCATGCAGTTTTTTTCTATATCTGTACGAGGACCCTGTCACAGCCTCAAAAAATCTGTCTATGGTGGTCACTCAAGGGACTGAGCAAATTTGACCACTTAAGTCTTTATTCACATACACACTACACAGGGGTTTATAACATTTTCAGTTCAGTGACTGTTCCCTGACTTCTGTCATGTATAAAAGGATTAAAGGAATAATGCAATGACTGTGCAACTTATGACTTCATAAACATAAAACATGTGTGATTTGGGTGGTGAAGATCATCATCGAATATAGTTAATGCAAATGTGTTGGATTAAAGCTAAACTTTACCAATACAAAATGTGGACCCTATTTGCAAGTTAAATAGCAAACCTTTTGTAGTACATTTACTGGTAAATGCCAGGGGACTTGATATTTGTGGCATATGTCACTTAGGTTAAGGTTAACATCAACATGTAATAATCATGCAAATTACGGTATGCATTTCGTTGTTCATGAGACAACCATTTCTTTGCAAGAGGTCATAAACATGCTACGGACGTGATTTGTGGAGGGTAGATAGCTTTTGGACTTACAAGAAATACTTTAAGACCAGATAACTAAAAAGAATTGATTGATTTTGATTTTTTCTTTTGGTTTGCCGGTAGCTTAAGTAGAGCTTCAAAATCTAATTACTATGCAAAAATGCCAAAAAAAGTCATGTTTTGGCACATGATGTTACATACAAAATATGTCAATAAGTCAACGGGGAATTTCAATGATTTCTTTATATTTCTCGTTACTGCTTCTCGTTAAACTTGCTATATTTAAATCATATCCACGCATGATTATCCAAGCAATGGCAGATTCTTGTACTTGATTCTTTTGTTGAAATGATTTATTTGAATTGTTAAATAAACTGAAAAAGGGGAGCCTTTGTATAAGCATATTAACCTTTCGGACTCCTTTGCACTGCTATATCACATTTATATTTACTTTTTTTATGTATTTTCTATTTTTTAAAAGTGATGAACGAACAACAACGAACAAGGCTTACACAAATTGATTGCATACTTAATAAGGAAAAAAAGGTTCAATATTTTCGTTGTTAACTATTAGAAATTTCACGACCGCGACATTTGTAGTTGTTAGCTCAGGCACAGATAATCAGCTGAATCACGCAAATTAGGACATCATTTTATATCATGAGAAAATAACTTATGGTGAACTCTAGCTTTGGCCCTGGGTCGATTATCACTATAACAAAGACAGGTTAGGTAAAGAAATGAAGATGTATGTTTAAAGTTAAGACTTTTGATCCAACACAAAAAATTCTATATCCTAGAGCTTTCGACCAGTCACTCTGGTCTTCCTCAGTAGACTGACCCAGTGATGCTTGTCACGTGGCTTCTTTGAAGTGTGACGTCAACACTGGGTCAAAGGTATCTGGTAGACGATGTCGGCCCCCGTCGCGGTTCAATGTAGGGTGATGGGCCCTGATATAAATGGTTTCCTTCACCCCTCTCAAGAAATAGTCCTCTATTAGAGACCTCTCTGTTTCCCCAATGTAAGTTTCCTGGCAGGGCCCCTTGTTGTTTTTGCCCTGGCAGGGGATGTGGTAGATGACACCACACTACTTCTCCTTGGGGGTTTTATCCTTGGGCGCAACAAGGATAAAATGATAAATGAAGATGTAACATATACCTAAAATGTAGGTACATGTAGTCCCATTATCCATGGCATTTTTGAGGCCGTTGGGGCAGTGGATAAATAATTATTCACTATGTCAAGGGCACGGTTTGGAAGGCTGTGCCCCACCCCTCTCGTTTGACTGCCTTTTACCTCCCCAACTGAAGTCAAGTACCCTGGGTGGAGTGAGGAAAGTCGTGTGAAGTGCCTTTCCCAAGGACACAAGATCGGTGACATGGCAGGATTCGAACCGAGGACGTCTAGGTTCTGGGCCAAACACCCTGCCGTTATGCCACAAGTCTTGAATGTGCGGGGTTTCCTCATAGCAGGGGGGTCACAAGTCTCTCTCTCTCATGATCACCCTGACGCCTTTAGGCCTAAGGCCTGTAAGTTGTCAGCCTCTTGGTCAGTCTTTTCCACTCTGTTCTGTCTTCAGCTATTTCTTTAATTACTCGGAAGTCTGGCTCCTCTCGTTTTGTGATTTCAATAATCTGGTCCAACCATCTTTTTCTTGGTCTGCCGGTTGGTCTTTTCTTTAATTTTTAGGTTTCCAGTTAAAGATTCTTTTCACATCTCTGTTTTCCGGCATCCTATGTAGGTGTCCAAACCATCTTAGTTGGTTTCTTTCCACAATGGAGAGTACTGACTCAACTGAAAGTGCTCTGCAGATGATGTCATTCCTGATTTTGTCTCTTTTTGTGACACCATAGATGAGTCGTAACACTCTCATTTCAGTAGCTTGTATCCTACTTTTTACTTTTTTAGTTAGAGTCCAGATTTCGCTTCGGATAACAATACAGGTCTCAATATTGTAGTATAAATACAGGTTTTGACGTCCCTGGGTATGCATCTTTCTTTCAGGAGAGGATAAAGGACACATAAGTTCTTAGTGAATTTGGTGATCCTGTTGTTAATCTCCTCTTCGGTCATATTATCGGAGGTCATTTTACTGCCTATGTAGTTGAAGCTAGTTGTTCGTTTGAGCTAGTTGTTCGTATAACCGATATGGAGCCCTTACTTTGTTTTCGGCCGACTCTCATATACTCCGTTTTCTCATAGCTTTAATAGTATAAGGCTCGCTCTAGACAGTTCTTGATCCCACTGGGTCATAACTCTTTGTAGTTTCCGTATACTATTCCCAGTTTGTGCGATGTCATCCGCATACCCAAATCGTTCTATTTCAAAGTCTTTTCTTTCTATGACCTGGATTGTATGGTTGAACTAAATAATGAAGAGAAGTGGAGAAAGGACGCTTCCTTGGCACACACCAGTGTTGGTGTCAAAGTGCCACCTAGTACAGTGCTGCATTGGTTTTCGTATGTACTTTTTATGGCTCTAAGGAGTCTGAGACTTATTCCAGTTTCTTTTATGACTGTCATATGACTTGGTATCCTATCAAACGCTCCTTCGGACTCGGTCGTTCATTCGGTGGTCATAGGAACCGACCATGAATTATGACGCCGTATACACCCCGGGCATTAACCCTATATTAACATCCAGGGACGCATTGTGCTGTTTTCAGTGATTGAAATTATCTATCCCTCCCCCAACAGGTCCCGTTTCTACCGCCATGGCGGCCATCGCTAGGACGTGGCTCCTACTCCTGCTGTGCTTGAGACAGGTCGCACATGCGGTACCAGGGAACTCTGGAAAGAACGCTGACCAAGACCTCCATCTTAGAGAGCAACGCTCACAACATGTCATTCAGACTGGCGATCATTTCACTTCAAATACCAGCCGCATAGGTAACCGGGTTACAAGGAATCATGACCGAGGTTTACTGAAGTCTGAAGTGCTGAACTTGAACTTGCTGAGAGGGCAGCTGTTGGCTTCAGTCGACACAACCTTCCGCTCTCTCAGCTGTGACGTCACTGTGTCGTGTAAAGGCGGGAATCAGGAGGCGTGTGCGTGTGGAGAGGATCGTCTACGCGCATGCGTACTCCCCATGGCGCGGATCACACACAAGTCCTGGTCACAATATGACCCCATGACGCTATTCTGTGTGGGAGTCGAGCTGGCATCCGCACAAAACGGCACCAACTACGAGCTGCTGACCCGCTGCAAGACCAGAGGTGTAGGAAAAGCCAAGTACAGAGTTTATGTCAAAAGGGAAGACAAGAATGCCGCACTGGACGAAACACAAGCAACTGTTCGCTACCGAGCATGTCTAGAACCACTTAAGGATTAGAGCTGCATTACGTAACATTAGGACGGTACAAAGAGTTAATGTTCTGGTCGACGTCATTTCTTTACAAAGTAAGTTTAATCAACCCTACTCCATCGCAAAGAAATGTCATTCAGGAAGTGGAGATGCCAGCAGATATACGAGTGCGTTTATTATATATAAGCTGGAAACTGACAGCTGTCTGACACTGGGAACCTAGATTTAGATTTACTAAGACTTCTGACCTCTCAGCACAACTTGTATTCTCCATGAGCCATGTTTGTGGTAGCAGCACCACAAACTGAGTGCGACTCGTGTGAGCTGTTTTAGCGCCAGGCATGTTAGAAATGTGAGATAATTGCACATATATGAAAAGTGGAAGTACATAAATGACAATCACATGAAGATTTTTTTCAATTAAAAAATTTCATTTTTGTGCAAAAATGTTACACAATTCCCATTTAAGTTGTGGCGAATTCTGTTATGACACAGAATAGACGTAACATGGTTGGTTGATGTTTTTCTTACAGCGAATATAAGACATAACGTTACATAAACACGTAGGATAGAAGATAGTTTGCTAAGTGTCTGCTGACATGCAACGGTGTTCATTTACACATTTTAGAAAATATCTATAGTTATTGTATTGCATGCTTCGTAGTAAGAACAACATGATTCGTCCCCGTGAAAACAAGTATTACTTAGGTGTCACCGTCTACTAGTCAGTGTACCTTTGGGGCTAGCTATGACTACACCCCCCCCATTGCGACGGTGTACGGAAAGTGCGTAAAGAAGCTTAAGTGACATGGAGCGAAATGTAATGGAATGGAACGAAATACGAAGCAAAAAAAAAAAAAAGTTGATCTCCGATCGCAAAAAAATACAAGCAAAAGGACCTGAGTGCAGGTCTAAAATGCAAAGAAGTCGGCGGTAAATTTTGATGTTCGGAGTAAGATATGGAATAAAGCAAAAATGAAGTGGACGGTGAATAAATATAACGTTACATTTTTAGAATTCACCCAGAATAATGAGGCAAGCTTATTAAAATTTGCAGCCTTTTTCGTTGTGTTTGTGTGGCTAAACTCTCCTCCCAATATAAATGACCCGCGATTCTTACCAACCACTCGGGAGAGCCGAAAGACAATGATACGCTAATGAACTCTTACGAATAACACAAAATACATGGAACGGAAGAACTGAGTTTACAGCACTAAAATACAGAAGTAGAAGGCAAATAAATATCTATTTTCAGAATTCATAATGAGGTCGAAAGACAATGATATGCTAATGAGCTGCTGCGTCACGAGCCTGACATCAACATTTTTGCACTTCCCAACATCCTTTGTGATGGGCTGGGGGGGGGGGGTTTACAGCCGTTTGCTGCAGCCTTTCCATGTAGCGCACAATGTTTTTATATGGCTTCGCTAGCTTTCATTAGATAACTTAAGATGTCTTTCATGTAAGACATTTGTGTATGCTGTGATGTACTGGTGTAGTTCTGTGCTATTTTTGTTGTTATTAGAATATCGAAATTGTGCAAACAATTTCCGTTGCTGAAACTGTATAATAAACCACAAGTAAAATCGAGTACTGCTCCATTGAAAAGTCATAAGTCTATTTTATTTATGTCGTTTCTTCCCTTGGAACAAAAGTTCTAGTGCGATGCGTCTTTGACATATTACTTCCCTAATAGAATGATAAGTTGCACCGGACATGGCTCGCATAGATTACTCTAACTTGGGAACTTCGTGTCAAAAAATGGGAACATCTTCAGTTGGTCTTCATCAAAGTAAAAAAAAAAAAAACACCACCAACAACATGAGAATATTAGATAGAGAGCGCAAAGTTTAACACTTCTTTTCGAGCACAAAAGTTTAATCTACCGCTCAAAAATCATGATCAAAGCTTGTCCTGATGACATGAACACGAGATAGAAAAAGACCTTATAAGCTCCAGGGTGCCGCTACTAGTATCTAACCATTTCTTTGATAGGACGAAAAACATCAGATACCAAATTTCATGAAAATCCATCCATGGCTTCTAGAGTTCTGATGTTCAACCACAAATATACAAAGAAATATACATACAAACGCTACCAGAAATACAACCTTCTTAATGAAGCTTTATGTTGACTTTCTGTTTAATTATATACCATTATGATTTGCTATCTTGACCCCTAGGCCCTACGTATCATTGCTATACTATTTTATTTCATTTTCATTGTATAATTTGTTACTTACGATTTATATTTGTTCACGAGGGATTATTTGTTTCTGGCTTTGTTTTGGTTGACTTCTATTATTTGTAATAATGTACTGTTATTTTATTATTGGGGTTATCCCCCGTCCCCCAGGAATTCTTTTAAAAGCGCTAGAAGGCAATAAGTCTATCGTGAATCTGAATAAAAAAAGGACAAAAGAACAAAGAACAGGGTTGCGATGGGACCAAAATGTATCCCTATCTTCCTGAGCTAGAAAGCTGTATGTAACTGAAATGACATCACGGCAATTACATGTTCAGAACCGAAATTGAAAACAACTTGGCCTTTTCAAAAAATATCTTTATCTACCTTCGCCAAGAACGTTATGTTTTCGGAGGCGTCCGTGTGTGTGTCTGTGTGTGTGTGTGTGTGTGTGTGTGTCTGTCTGTAAACACGATAACTCGAGAAGGCTTAAATGGATTGTCTTCATATTTGGTAGGTGGGTAGGTCTTGATGAGACCTCGGAGTGATTAGATTTTAGGCCCCTGGCGGCTTGTTATGGTACTGCAGTGGAACTTCCGGTTTTGATATCTCGTGATCTGGACATGCTAGGGTCATGATTTTTGGATGGTGGGTAGCTTTTGTGCTCAGGAAGAAGTGATATAAGTTTGCGGCTTGCTCTGGAACTGCAGCTGCAGGAGAATTTGTATGCAAATGTTTAAAGTACGATAACTCAATAACTGGTCGACGGATCGTCTTGATATTTGGTGTGTAGGTAGCTTAAGTGATGCTTGACATAATTAGATGACAATTATGCAAATTATGATCTAATTTTCATAATTAATGAAGGAATTCTATAATTTAGTTACCTTCCATGATAGGACTATTCCACCTTGTGACATGTGTAATTAAGAATGAGAGAAACATTGCCATATATTAATTATGTAAATGAATACCTAATTTGCATAATGAATGAGAAAATACTATAATTCCATAGTGGTTGATGCTAGCAATTTCATACTTATGCATTTCGAAGTTGACTGGAGGTGAACATCATTCAACATAACTTATTCAAATCAGAACCTCGTTTGCATAATTTATGAGAAAATGGTAGAATGGCCTTCTTTGTTAAGATAACACTGCCATTGGGATGAGGATATGATCAAGTAATGTAATTGATGCAAATGAGGATCTTATTTGCATAATTAGGAGGGAAATCTACAATTATTCAGTCATAAAGGGTAACCTCATTTGCCGAAGGTATGAGGTCGTGGAAATCTAGTCTAAAATTTAATCCTTCCTTCCCTGGAGCAAGTACTACCGAGATACAAAAGAAATCAAATGTCCATTGATACATGTGCGTACTTGACTGTATCCAAACAAATTCACAGATCTAAATATGGATCAAAAGCGCCATCTACTGACCATATTGTACACGACAGTACATTATGTATATTATAAGGGTAAGAACCCAACGAATCCCGAAAACCTACCAACAGCCGCCCAGTTCTTTTACGATCCAACTCGCCAACAACACCCAGCTAGTCCCGGCCCCCAATAATCTGCACTCTCTGTACATGATGTTTGCAACCTCTGCACTGAAGTGCATGTGTTCTACGTATAGGTACAGTTCCAGGTGTTCTACGCTCCCTGTACAGTCACTGTGGTACATGTACATGCGTTCTGCTTTACTGTTGTACATGTGTGACCTACACTCCCTGTAGTGTGGTGCATGTGTTCTACATTCCCTGTACTGTGGTACATGTCTTCCACATTTCCTGTGGTATATGTTCCACATTCCCTGTGTGGTGGTACATTGGGTTCTACACCCCCTGTGTAGAGTGGTACATGTGTTCTACACCCCCTGTGTAGTGGTACACGTGTTCTACACTCCCTGTGTGGTGGTACATGTGGTCTACACTCCCTGTGTGGTGGTACATGTGTTCTACACTCCCTGTGTGGTGGTACATGTGTTCTGTACTCCCTGTGTGGTGGTACATGTGTTCTACACCCCGTGTAGTGGTACATGTGTTCTGTACTACCTGTGTGGTGGTACATGTGTTCTACACCCCCTGTGTAGTGGTACATGTGTTCTGTACTCCCCGTGTGGTGGTACATGTGTTCTACACCCCCTGTGTAGTGGTACATGTGTTCTGTAATCCCTGTGTGGTGGTACATGTGTTCTACACTCCCTGTGTGGTGGTACATGTGTTCTACACTCCATGTGTAGTGGTACATGTGTTCTGTACTCCCTGTGTGGTGGTACATGTGTTCTACACCCCCTGTGTGGTGGTACATGTGTTCTACACCCCCTGTGTAGTGGTACATGTGTTCTGTACTCCCTGTGTGGTGGTACATGTGTTCTACACCCCCTGTGTAGTGGTACATGTGTTCTGTACTCCCTGTGTGGTGGTACATGTTTTCTACACCCCCTGTGTAGTGGTACATGTGTTCTGTACTCCCTGTGTGGTGGTACATGTGTTCTACACCCCCTGTGTAGTGGTACATGTGTTCTGTACTCCCTGTGTGGTGGTACATGTGTTCTGTACTCCCTGTGTGGTGGTACATGTGTTCTACACCCCCTGTGTAGTGGTACATGTGTTCTGTACTCCCTGTGTGGTGGTACATGTGTTCTACACCCCCTGTGTAGTGGTACATGTGTTCTGTACTCCCTGTGTGGTGGTACTTGTTTTCTACACACCATGCGTAGTGGTAAATGTGTTCTTAACTCCTTGTATTATGGTTGTACAGTATTATTGCTTTTTCATGTTGACAAGCAATGATATTCCCTATCACACAACTGTGTGTATAATGGTACCCATGTGTTAGAAGTGTCACCAACTTGACAACCAAACATTATAACAGTATTTGCCATTCCATCTGTATGCCTATGTCCCTCTCACTCTTTATTTGTTTGCTTGAAAAAGTCTACCTGTTACCTATGATATCACGTTCATAATACACAGAGCAGTCAGGTTTTCTTACAATATCATTCTGTCTCTGTATACCACAAAATGAGAGGAGCCAACTCTGCAAAGCAATTTGCCCCAAAGCAATATTTAAGTAAATATCTTGATAATGCCACGAGGACTGTTCATTAAAAATTCTCCCTGACCTATTTCTAACTTGTAGTACTCAGCTGAAAATACACATGACTAATATATATTTCTATAGGCCATGTGGTAACTTATAGCTCTGAACTCCTACCATTTCTTCTTCTAATTGTGTGCTAAGATGGAGTAAGGTGTTATAATGGACCTTTCCTGACTGACTATCACAATTATCCAATTATCCATTTTGCCAAAAAAATTCTGGTTTTGAATCAACTCCATAATGCCCAACAGTTGAAAAAAGTCCCTTTCTTCATAGTTGTTACAGTTTTTCCATCTATCAATGCAGTGGTTTCATTAAAAGTTCAAAATTCATTGTTTAAATTTTAAACCAGCCTGGTATGTTGACTTCATGGCTCCAATTGAAGCATTTGGGGCTATAATATGACCTAGGCCTGTTTTTTTCGCCATGTCGCTTCATACTTTTTCTGAAAAAAATCTGAGAACTAACAAATCAATATGTTGTGGCCTTAGCACTTATAAAAGAGAAACTGTTCAGAGTTTAGGGCTGCAAAATTACCACAGGACCTATGGAGATACATGTAAACTTTGTATCACAATGTGTAATTTCTAACTGGTAGTACAAAATGTAGCTAAGAGGGAATCTTTACTACACATCCCTCGTACAAAGAACTGATACATAAACACCTTTAAGTTAGTCAATTCTTTCCAATGAGCTTAATAAATAAATCTGCATAGAGCATGACATTAGCATGGTATAGACAAGTGTTTTTTTACACCAGCCACAGAAAAATTTTTGATACATGAAAAAATAATTCAGATGCATATGTTAATATGTCTACACCTGTAGTCTAATCTACATTCCATTGTACAAGCTTGTAGTTCAGTTGACATGGCTTAGACTTCTTATACATAGTTCTACAGGAGAACCTTGCTACATCTGTACAATACAGATGAGCAGCACAATGTCAGACTACAAGAATCAAAACAGGGTACTTTAAAGCCCCTGTCACACATATCCGAACATGGCCTCCTGAACACTGAACCATGGTTAGGAGTAGGTCCGGAGCAAGGTCGGCTGGTGTTCGGCGAGGTCGGCTACTGTTCGGCTGTGCCAGCTGAATGTTTCAAAATGTTTAAAACATTTGGGTGTGGATGGGAGGTTCGGCCATGGTTGGCTAGTGCTTGGGGCATGGTTGGCAGTCAAATTTGACTAAAATTTAACTCAAAGTCGATTTAATTCATATAGTAAAGTAGGCTTCTGAACTACATGTATAGCCATTCCTGGTTGGCTGGTGTCCGTTGTAAGGTTCTGAATGTGTGACAGGGGCTTTACACTACATTGTACCTCGAAGACATTTACCTGGGCAATTACTCCTCAGATATGTTTGTCTGGTCCTGACGGGACTCTACTATTCTTTGCTCATGATTGATCCAAACAGTTTCCTTGTCCATTCAGGGGCTGAGGAGTTCCTGAAGAGATGACTTTGTAAATGTCTTTGACATGGTGCAATTGACACTGAGCCATACATTTTGGCATGAAAGTTTATAGCAAGAAGGAGGATTGAACTTTGTTCCAACACAAAAATAAAGCAGTTAGCCTTTATTAACTCATATCAAACTGGGACAGGGGCCTATACTGACTTCCAATCACCCTTGAGAAACTGGGTCCTCAGTACGGCTGCGTACCAGTAATGTACCACAAAAACCAATTAGGTGCAGGTCTAAAATACCGAAACACTAAGTACTGGTACTGTACGGATAAAAAGTTACACTACCCTCATGCGACACAAAGGTAACATCAAGAGAGTGCGTAACTAAAATGCAACAGATCTTTCAGGAAAATCTAGAATATTGTAGTAAACTACTGTTTCCATTGATATTGAAGAAGTTCAGAAGAACATATGTTAAATTGTTGATTTGTTGAAGTACAGGTACACGTATCTGAACTGTTGTAAAGATACCTGCACCTGTACCCGATGTACACGTTTATATACGCAGCCTTAGTTCTCAGCAGTCCTGAACAGGACCAGACGGTGGTTGCAAATGATAAGTCCGGTCTATTTTTGTGTGCGTTGGAACAAAGTTAATTTTTTCTCCATAATTGATACTTGTTGTTACTGTAGCTGGCTGGCATTAGCTGTGGTTAGAGCTGGGATGATACACCCCATGTACATGTCCACTACAGCTGATGTCCACTTCAATCACAATCCTGGAATGTTCCTACATAGTGTTTCAGACCTCATTTTTCTCTTCAAAGTATAGCAGACCACAGCTCAGATCCTCCTCAGGTGTAAGAAAAAATGACATTCTTGATTAAGATATGTTAATAATCTAACAAAGGAAGCCTTAGTGCAGAGGCATAGGCCACAGGAATTTAATCAATTGGTTCTCGGATTTGCCTCTTCATTTTTTAAGATTTGCAAAAAAAAAAAAGGTTTTTCGGTTCTGAATCAATTCCAAAATGCTCAATATTTTGGCCCCAACGGTTGAAGAAAGTCCTTGTCTTCCTAGTTGTTTTTCCATCTATCAGTATCAATGCAGTGGTTTCATTACATTCAAAGTTCATTGTATGAATTAGCATGTTGTTTAACCCAGTCTAAGTATGTTTTCTTTGTGACTACTATCGTAACATTTGGGGCTATCATGGGGTGCCATGCCTGCATTTTTTTTTCTGAAAAAAACCAAGAACCAACAAATTAAATTGGTATGGCCTAATGTAGACAAGATATGCACATCTGGGCAAGATTCTTCTCTTTGCCAATTTCATGGTATTAATAAAATCAACTTTGTCCCTCCTTCCCTTCATGAAAGCAGCTGAACAAATACCCATTACATTGTACATGCACCTGAATTAAAGACCATTTTACACTGAAACACAATAGTTCCTGAAAATAGTCAAACGTATACAAATAGATAATATTGAATGAACAAAGACGTTTGGGCAAAAAAATACACTCTTCGGATATAAGGGAACATCGAACCTTGCGAATCATCCTTCAATGTCGGTTCTGAACAGGCTGCCATGTTCACCGTGACATCATTGGCAGAATTTAATAGGATTAACCCGCACAAGAAACCAACCACTGAACGGATGATTTGTAAGGTTTGTTGTTTGGTAACATCAGAAGAGTGTACTTTTTGTCCAACCGTCTTTGTTCATTGAATAATATCTTAGACTATTTTCAGGAAGTACAAGTATGCCCAAGCAATATGCTAGTCTCTTAACAGGATCAGTCTCAAAATAAATTCTTTCTGCTGCAGCCCTATTTGATATATGGAATACCTAAGCCACTCATTAAATTTCCACACCGATTTCATTTACAAAATCATGTTTGGTAAGTCACTACCAGTACGTATGTTGATACACAGTTGCACAGTGGTACAATATGAAATATACATCACATGAAGAGCTGTCCATGAGGCGTGTCATAACCTGCACAGACAAAACAAGGTTGGGAGGAACACTCCGATGGCCATAAGGATGGGGAACATGGTGCTACTTTCGTCGCTGTCGTACGGATTGGGTGTTTTTGGTCCCGAGGTTCTCCGTGCCTTGTCTGGTTTTTCCCTGGACAACTCCTCCTCTTCATCTGGTTCCATTCCTGGGATTGGGGGTAATTTGGGAACATCTGGGGAATAAAAAAATAGTACAAAATATTACTTGGTAGATATTGTTACAGTTAATTTTAGTCTGTACCAGGCCTTCTAACGGGGGTACAGATCATAGAATTCGGCAAAGAAAGGGAAATAGTTTGAACCTGCGTTGTTAGTCTGGTAGAAACTAAGTTAAACTTATTAATTAACTCACAAACACACAAATTTTGTGCCAAAGGATTTCTCTGTAAGAAGAAAGTAAAAATGCCTTCAGAATTTATTTTTAATAAGAAGCACTTTCAAAGCCATGTTTCAAACAACCAATTATATTTCCACAGAGCACAACTCACAGATATATTGTCTCACTGCAGCAAATGGTCATCAGTCTAAAAAAAAGGCCACTGTGGAGTTCTCCAGAGGATGTCATAAAATGAATTCAGTATGGGTTACTGTAGCAGGTATTTTGAGTCCTTAGTGAAGTTAGTCACTGAGGACCATTAAAAAGTATAACAACCTACAATTGTATATTATATATCAAACTATTGTACATTATCTTAACAATTATTGTACAACCTGCAAAATTTACAGGTATGTCAAGCAGCTCATCCAAACAAAGGACTGTGAAGACTTCAATTTGCTGTCATTTTAATGGCACCCAAAGTGATTTCAGGGCAGGAAAACTGGATTTTCAAAGTCAATTTTTCTGGTCATTTTTTTAATCTACTACTGTAAGATGAATTAACTCTATCCCATAGCATACTGATCATCTGTGACAATGTGAGGCAAGAATGGGATGTCGCTGACAGAAAATGGTTGCTTGTTTTGTATGGTATGCTGGTTCTAGCTATTTATTGGTGGTACCAAAAAATAAAGGGACTCCTCACGTAGCTTGTTTTTGGGCAATTTCAAATGCTTCGCGTATGATCATGAGATGATGACAAAAGTAGCAGTAAATTATTTTAATACCAGACAGATTTCCTCATCCAGGGTATTTTTGCTTTTTTATTTTGCCGCCCTGAAATTTCATTGCATAATGCCTTCAACTTGTTTTGTTGCTCTCTAACTAATTCTAAGCAGAATAATTTGTGTAGAGTTGGTGACACTAATTTACTAATTGTTACCAGATAGGCGCATGTGTATACATACCATCTGATGATCCTTTTACTACATACAGTGCACACAGCTTTGGGTTGTCATGCAGCCCCTGAAGAACAACAGTCATTAAAAAAAATTACAAGGCAATTAACATTTAATTAACTATACAGCAGAACAGATTCAGAGCCGTTCCGAAGCCGCTTATTTGCATATCACAGTCCAGTGATCTCCCAGTGGCACTGCCAATATGCAAATAAGCGGGTTCGGAACGGTGACGTCAGAGCAAAGCATTAATTATTACCATCGCTCTGGGCGAGCTAAGGAGAGTGCGAAGTTCAAACGCGTGCACAGGGTAATCATTTTGCGGACTAATGCAAAAATTGAAATATATCAACTTTTTAATGTGTAGACTACTGGAAAATAATGAATTTGAAATTTTGTGTTGCGTTCCTTTAATAAGGAGCAATCATGATTCTAAAAAGAACAATTGACTAGAACACTTCATGTACATGTACCGATACTCGTGTAAGTACTGGTACATTGTAAATCACAAAGTTACAAGCACCAGCACAGTCATCCTTATGGACTGTCTGTTTAAGTTAGGGATGTGTACACAAAAATGTGTCAGGTTAGGTACAGATACAGGTTCAGCATTTTACAATATTAAAGGTCCTAACATGGACCGCAACAGGTTTGACCAATTACTATTATTTGTAAGTTAATAATACATTTGTACATCTGGCCAGCTGGACATGTCTTGTTCTAACTTATCTAAAGTAAATTGTCATCTTGGTGTGTACATTTACGATGTACTATTTGTTTTCCTGATTTTCAAGTGCGAAATTGTGACAATTGTCATCTTTGAGATACGATTTACCTATCTTTAGTCTACAAATGGTGACCACTAGTACAAGGTTTTAACAAGGTTTTATTCATTAAAAAACACATAGCAGCCATCCATAGGCTGAATTGCGTGTTTCTGTACAATACGCTACTTGTCTATTTTATACTTAGACATATTGAACACAATTAAAATGAATGATTATTAAAAACAGGCTAGCCATGTATATACAAGCTTAAACATTCTTCAAAGGTTGACAGATTGACAAGAAGCGCATGACGAAAGGATTGGCAATCCGTAAGTAATGCTGTCACTGGTGCTGCTTGTTTAAGTGGGATATGTCATAAAAATATTATGGATAGTCAACTGAATTAGCTATGTTGCTGGAGACTGGTTGTACATGGATACTGTATTACTGTGTGATACATGTACAAGAAAGATTGTCTTGTATGTACTTCATGTAGTGAGCAACATATCTAACTACATAGACAAACATGGGTCATTTTTGTGTATAGATATGTTGCTCACAACATGAAATGTTTGTTTATAACAGAGAGGTTCTGTTTGTACCCAGTACAATAATTCTCCCTACACACAGGTGCTATTATCTATACAGTGTACAGTCAAACTTGCCCAAGCGACAACCTCTATAAGCCGGCCATCTGGCCATTACAGCCGCTTTTTCTCTGTCCCGATAGACGTAAGCATTAAGGGTCTTGCCTAAGCCGACCACTTATCCAATATGACCGTCACTATGTGGGAATGCCCAATCTCCGCCAATGATGACCTGGTCATTTTCAAGCGTGGCCACGGAAAACTTTTTTGATGACAACTAGCGAGAAATCTTAACGGAACTGGCCAGTTTGGAATTAATTTTGACAGAATGACAGTCTTTGCGCAACGTAAAATGGCACCAGCTGGGTCACTTTCGAACAATGAAGCAGTCTATTGTAAAATGGGTGGAAATGTTGCTGCGGCTTTGTCGCCATGCTTTTTGTATAATAAGACCGCTTTTCCTCGGTCCCCTGAGTGGTTTTAGACAAGTTTGACTGTACCTATGAAATAGTGGTGTGACTTAACTAAGAAGAATTCCAGAATGTTTACCTTGATAAGATCCACAGCGAGTACCCCGTGGAATGTGGAGACTTCCCCCTGGACCATCAGCTTCCCTTTCCTGACCGTGAACGGAATGATTTCGTCGTGAGCCGTGCTGCGTCCCACTTTGTCGTAGATGTCCAGCTCCTGTACCACCGTGTGCTGACTGTTCAACACCACATCAAATACCTGCATACAAACAACACAAACAGAAGGTATGGTTAAAAAGGACTAGACCAGTTTCAGCAGACTTGGAAACATCCAACATCTGATGCCTCTGCATATCTAGGGCTCGAAATACGGTACACATCACCTTAGAACAGGTAAAATTGGGCTGTGCAGGTATTTCTGACACTGCCCATGTACCCAGGGCTTACACACAAATGTACAAAACAATGTAGGTGTACTAGTATATATGTGACTATTTTCATTAGCTGTATTGACTGTCATCACCTATATGAAGTGTTATTAAAGAACTATAATGGCAATGGTTTCTGAAATGTTTTTAGTATGAGTGGTTTTGATTTTGTCCTTTATTGTTTGTGTAGTCACTCATGTCGTATAGTTTTTGTGTAAATCAATTGTGTTTATGGACGGTTAATTTAATCATACTTGACACGTGACATGAAAATGAATGTTTTGGTTCTGGAAGAACAGTTGTGTTTTATCTTTCATTGTGGTGATACTTAGTACCTTCATTTGTACGTCAGCTGGAAGGATGTGTGTGTGCGATTGGTTGGTTGGTGTATTTCTAGTTGTTGTATAGCCTGTGGGGTGTGAAAGACATGTGGAGGAATGATTTCTTCAAAGAAAGATCTGAAAAGACTGAAATTAAAGGTAGAGTGAGAGAATAAAGAATGGACATTTCCTATATATATAGTCCCACCTACCTCGGTCAAAACATAAAAATGCAAATATTTGACCAGCATGTGCCACTCTCTCATTGGTCAAACTGTTGATTGTCATGTTATCATTGGATGAACTGATAATTGTGATGGACAGTCACTCAGGAAAGGTCCATTGCAGTAATGCGTTTGCAAAGCTATATACACAATAACATGGTATAGAATTTTCTTCTTACACAACCAGTAAGGTTCTCACCTGCTTACGTTTCGATGTCTATCAGACACCTTCCTCAGAGCTTCTGACTGGAGTTCTGCAACTCGCCGCTATTTAACGTCAGAAGCTCTGAGGAAGGTGTCTGATAGACATCGAAACGTAAGCAGGTGAGAATTTACTGGTTGTGTAAGAAGAAAATTCTATACCCTATATATCTTCCAACCTGATGAAACTTTACGGAAAGCTATATACATGTATATGATAAGTACTATGATGTAAATATACTACAGGCATTATTAGGTTGAGAAGGTTGTAACTATGAAGGCTTGTTTATTTGCAGAAAGTGTTTTTAAATTGCAGAACAAAATGTTGACATTCTGCAATATTGCATCTGCTTCTAACACGGGAACGTGACGTGCTTACTTTGACTGATACAGTACCTAGAAGTAGGGCAATGGTGCGGCTGTTACTCACCGTGCAGTCAAGGATAAGACAATATCGAAGAAGTTCTTAATTTACATGACAGGGAAGCATCTAGGGCTTGAATCATGGCAGTAACATTGATACATTGTACGTACAGCATGCCCTCACGGATAAGCAAAATGCCAGCTTTTTTCAAAAGCACTTGTTTTCTGTTTACTCAACATTAAACAGTTTGGGGTGCAAGAAATACACTGTCACTGTACGTGTAAACTAGTACTGACATACCATGCCAAGTGCAGGTAGACATCAGAAAAGTTATCATCAAAGTAGCTTAGTCTCTGAAAATTATCAATAGCTATATACTAGCTATTTATATCTGTATGGGGACAATGTATGGTAAACAACCATTGTTGTTGTTTACCAAATTGTTGTTGTTTACCTTACAGCGTGCGAAATACTAGGTTGCCCAGTTGCACCGTGCAACCATATTGTGCTTGGTGCAACCTATTTCAACACCCAGGTAGCCCAGTGCACTACCTAAATTTTGTGGTAAGGATGCCCCTTTCTTCCATTGGGAACTGTTGAGAAGTTTCCATATGGAAGAACTCAAGTAAGGAGAAACAAGTTACTCTTTGTCAGAAATGTCACATTGCATTCTAACAAAGTTGATCATAATGTAGAAGCGGGCAACCTGGAATTTTGATAGGCTGACACAGTTCTCACCAGGATTTTTGCATAGCGTAGGGGTCAGGTACAGAAGGACAACTTTCTGTGGCGCAAGTCGCGCATTGAGTCCCAAAAACATGACCAAAGCAGGGTGTCTGACATTCTCCCCAAAAAATTTTAAACTCATATTCCCTGAAACACTATTTCCTGCTTATTGAGAGACAGATTTTGTTAATGTTTTCCCTTTGTTATATAGCTTCATTCTAAAGTTATATTTTCAGTTTTTTTTCAAGATTTATGATTATGAAGAAAAAAATACCCCTACACTGGTTGAAAGACAGTGTAGGGGGCTATATCACAGCGTAGGGGGTCCAAATCACAGCGTAGGGGGCCCCTACGCTCAAATAGCCTAGTGAGAACAGGGCAACCTAGCTTTCATCCTACTCCTAGGTTGCCACTGGCCAACCTGGCTCAAAAAAGTATTTTGTACACTGCCATACATTGTCCCCATACAGTTGCAGTGCAGTAAAGTCCGTTCGTACTTAGTCAGTGGGTGCAAATTCAACATCATTGCATAATTTGTAACTTTTTTTCTTTTAACAAGAAGAACTGAGATCTAATATCGGTATGGTACCACCACAGAAACCGCCTTGGTACAACCAGAAAAAGCACCTTGGCCTTGGTGCAGGGTGCTTTTGCTGTTTGCAAATGCTGAAATTATCTACAATATTTTTAGTTTTGCAGCCAAAGTCCTACATCTTAAGTACCTGAGTCCATTGAACAGAGCACCGCTCCAGATGACATGCAAATACTGTATATTGATACAATGTTTTTAGTTTACATGTACACATTTACGTACTTAGCTGGTTATGTTTTTTTCAAAGGATAGTTTACTTAAGAGAACATGCTTTTATGATAAAGTGACTTTTTGTGTTAATAATTGCTGATATAATATTGTGATCTTTTATGTTGATTTTATGGAGACAATCTTTGTAAATATCTACAAAATTCAGACTGATATGTCTACCAGTGGTATGAAAAAGATCCAATGCAATCCAATAACTATAGCAGCCCCCATGTAGGTGAAACTGTGTTCTGTCCGCCCCCCTCCCCAGACAACTCGCAGCCAATGGGAGGGCTACACCTGTCCAACCTGCCCACCTGGCATACACGCGACACAACATGGAAACACTCCCACCTTCATGTTGGACGCAGAGAAGTACACTTCGGCGAATTTCAGCACAAGCACATAGTCTCCCTCCTGCTCGATGGGAACCTCGTATCCAAACGTGTCCTCACTCCACCTTTCCGTCTGGTATAGTAGCTGATCCTGCTCGGCCACTCTGCCGATTCTGTCCCGTCGGCCATAGTCTGACGCTACCCCAACCCTACCTTCCAACGGGTCGGCGTCGTACTCGATCCCGTAAGAATCCACATGTCTCGGTCCCCCACAGTTCACGGCATAAATAAGGTCCCCGAGACCGACAGCGAGGTCCAGAAAGTATAAGATGAAGAGAAAGAAATAAACATTCAACACCGCTGGCATTCTAAAATTGCAACCAGCTGGACACCGTGCGTGTGAAGTGGTATCGTCCAACTACAATATGGCCCGGACTATCCCACAGGGGTGTCCAGCCTCCGAGAATTTTATTTTGTTGCATAAACACTTTTTTTAAAGATCGCTAAGATGTAATTATTGGAATAATAACGTTAGGTTCTTGTTTAATTATGCGAAATAGTTGTTGTACCTTTAGCCATACATCTTTCAGAATATGTGTTCGTGTACTGGTGGTACAGCCCAACTATCGTGTCAGGTAATCTCGCACCGCAGTTCACAAAGGAAGCAGAATTCTTTGCAGACAACAAATCTAAAAGACGGGAGGGTGTTGAGATTGAAGCTTCTTGAGGACTGTCTATCTGGGCCCTATGGCACTCGGACTTGCCAAGAAAGTTATGATTTACGGGTCGTGGGTGACAGGGTCTGTCTCATTTTTAATTAATAGCTCCTTGGTCAGTCTGTGGCCAGCTTAAACTCGAGAAGCCAGATTCGTACTCTATGGTAGTTGCATGGCATGTGGGTAGGTCTCGGACAAGGTCAATTATTTATAGGTTTGCGGTAGCAAAAACATGTATTGTTTTTGGTGGCATCACAAATATAGGGCGGCCATATTGGATTTGACGTCACGCGGTCGCCATATTGTTTAAGTTTTGCGATAGCAAAATTCCTGTAACAGTTATCGTTTTTGGCGACGCCTCATGGGCGAGCCTAATGGTACAGTATTGTGTACAGATTGCAAGAATTCTAGGAATTGTACAGGAATTTTATCCACTGGTATGGAATGTCCAGAGGAATGTCTCACAGCTCTGGAATTTTGCTGACCCACATCTATGCCCACATTGACCTACGTAGTGAAATTCCTGGAAACCCTCGGGAGATATGGAATGTCCACAGGGATGTCTGACAGCTCTGGAATTTTGCTGACCCACATCTATGCCACATTCCTACTTTCCTGGAAACCCTTGGGACATTGTGGAAATCGTACAGATTCACAACTGAGCAGACACATGCTGATTCAGATCTCTGTCCACTAACTTGCAGCATTATAGCTAGCTCAGTCTTCCATGATGTTCATATAGTAAGCAGTGAGCTGTTAATTTTTCTGAATTAGTGTAGAACGTTTTCTCCCACCTAGTTATTTAATAAGTAGTTATGGATTAACGGCATTTGAACAGGTACAATGTATATCTTTGTCTCCTTATTATGTAAACATTTTTAAAAACAAATCCTTGGACTACATGTAGATCAATTTTGTTTTTAATAGGACAATGTAGAACTCTTAGGTAATCATAATGTACAAATTCTGTCTAGTCTGTCACTCCTCTCTTGGATAACCTAGTTTATGTCCTACTTTCTGTTTTCTGTGAGCCCCGGGGCTCGTTCACTATACAATCAGGGGAGGGTAGGAGTGATCTACTGAACTGCGCTGTACTATATCTGACTAGACTTAACAGGTAACAAGGTACTTGTATACTTTCCTCTCGCTATCATAAAATATTATACACTGTATATCATCTGCGCCAGTATACGAATAAACATCGATAGTCATCAGCTTCATTGCATCTGAACAGGTACTTGTATACTGTTATTATAAAGTATAATATCTTATGCCCTGATGTGATTAACGTTACCTATCATGTGAGCCCCCAGCTGGTCGAGTTTCCTTTGCACAATTCCACTGTTATGCTTGATGTTAGTTCTGCCTCGATATCACTTAAATGAAGTCTGCTGACGAGGATATTTGTGCTGAAGGTGCCATACATTGAACACAAACCCTACCAACAACTTCCGTCGCCATGGCAATGTACTTTTCATTGCCAGTCTTGTTGGTTTAGTGTTTGGGTGCAACCAACAGTTTTTTCCCCATGATGCCGAGGGAGAGGTTTATGGTGTGAATGAGTGTCACCATTTTGGATTTCACGTAATTCTCTTAGTTTACTAGTACCTAGTAGACTGGTTTATTCATTCATTCATTTCATATAACAGTTACATGTTTGAAAGTCATGTCAGCCTTAGGGCTGAATTGTACATTCTTAGTCTTATTATAGCATGGCGGAAACGAAAAATGGTAGAGCATTATCATTGGTGGCACCCATAATGTTCTAAGCGGATAATGGCATATTGTGATTTTTTGTGAGCGTTTGAACGTGTTGATTTAGTCGATGACATCCGCACGCGCATCAACTTTTGTTCGCTTGAAAAAAAGTTTTCAACCATACTATAATCATACGAAGCAGCAGTGCAAAATGAGCAAATATGAATACTAATGGACAACGTAGAGAGCAACAGTAAGATGCGAAAAAAAGGCTTAATTCCATTTCAGGTATCCTCATACCCCCATTTAGAGCACAAATGAACATTCCTATTTTGTTTTGTATTTTTACTCCGTGAAGGAGGTATACCTCCCGGAGGAGTATTGTGGTTAGTCGGTTTTTCGTGTTCGCAGATAAAACCCACGGTTCCCTTTGTTTAATCATGTAATTTTATACGTCGTCTGTATGCATGCCCGTGATGATGCACGTATTCTAAGTTTTACCGTAGCTGTTTTCGTGGCCAATGTAATATTTCAGAAGCACCCTATATTTAAGAGGCATATGGTTCCGGCTGCAAAAAAAAAACACGTTGTTTTGAATAGCGAAGGGGGGGGGGCGCATTTCCTTCAGGCAGACGCTATGGTGGGTCTCTAATGAGAACCAGCTGTGCGTGACCTGTTGTTTAAGATGGGAGCTGTTTTGAGCTTGTGTTCGCACCTGAAAGTCATGGTTTTGTACTCTGTATTTTCATGTAATTGGGCATGTGGTGTGCCGTTATGTCCTTAATGATGCACGTGTTTGTCTTTTTACCGTAGCGGTTTTTATATTGGGGTAAATGCATATTTCAGAAACACCCCTATTTTTATAATCCTGTGGAAAAGGCCGTAGGTTAAGTAGTTGTGTGGTAGGCGAGGTTCTATAAGCAGATATTAGGTGGCTGTTGTGTATATTCGTTTGTGAGTATCTGTTGGGATTGTGACTTATAGTTTGCACCTACTACGATACCCCATTAGATAAATGATATGTAGTGCACTATACTGTTCCCAATCTGCAAAATATACAACTTCACGGAGGATTGTTACCTATGGACACTTGTGGGTTTTTTTTACAATCATGCATGGTTTTCACACAGCTACACAAAAATAGTCCTAACTTGCCCGCAGAGAGACGTCATTAGACCTGATTTATGCTTGTAAAAAAAACTACATAAAGGCCCCCATTCACGGCTCGCGTAAAATGTGGATCATAGTACGACGCTTGTTTTTGAATCGGCAGATATCCCTCTCCCCAGCAACAGTTAAATCATTCACCAAAGCCACTACCCATGTGCCATAATGCCCCTAACAAAAAATGACTAAAATCTAGAGGGATAAAAAAAACTCAGCTTTTATTGCGTCTATGAAGGTTAGACATCCAAGATACACAAGAAGTTATTGTTACTCAAGCAACTGGATGGGTTTTGAAAACTGTCAGGCGTTTTAAGTAGCATCTACTTTTTCGTCAGTGAGTAACGGAATCTATAGTTGAACAGGTCTTTATTCTTTATCGCTGGGAATCAATATGTAAATGAGGTGGATACATTTTTTTACTGTCACATAACTAGTATGCATACAAAGTATGAGCCGATTTAGCCGACCACAATCTTCCGACCTCTGCCTCGTTTTCTTATGGTTATGCAACGACTCTCAATTCACTAACTTGGACCACCTGGACACTCAAGTAAAGAGTTAAAATATAACATTTGAAGTAACTCTTTCACCAAAAATAACAACACTATGATATCAAGCAAAACATACATCAACAAAGTAATAACCAAATAGTAAACAAGGATTGCCTGGACTTTTTATTGCTAGTATTGTTTTTATTTCTTTGGAACAGAAGAAGAGGAAGAAACCGACCTAAAATAATCTGTTTAAAAATGTACTTCTGTAAAGGTAAACATAGCAATCTATTTACATACATCCGTGACCATCATAAGAGCCCCACTGTCATGTAGTGATCTAAACAGTTTATGTTCCTGTAAAAAATCATGCACACTTTTCTTGATTTTTTTTCTTTTCTTGCTAAAATAATGAAACTGTATTTTTTTGTTGTACGCATTCCGTTGATACGGGAAGAAACCATATAGGGTGATGACGTCACAAAATGCACTGGCAAGACTGTAGGCAATGAGTCCGGCAGTTGGTACCGTCAAGGAAACGTTGGTGTTGAGGATATGATTTTCATCCCAGAACCTGAATGCGAGACAATTCTCAATTATTGTGATATCTAATAGAGATATTTCAGGCGATTTGACAAGCAACTGGACTTATAAATAGATGAAAGTCTGTAACCGTCATCCGACTGAAGTATTTTGCGACGAATCTTTTTCATACAAATATAGCTTTTTCGTTGACTATTTGGGTTATTTGCGTATAATATGATTTAATGCTAACTATGATAATTAAAAATACAGTCGAATGAGGGTTAAATGTGTTAAAAGTTACAGTAGCAAGTATGCAGGGTTGCTAATGTACTGTATAAAATAGATAGAATATCATTTTAATTTGTTTGATTTATTTTACATCATCTTCGCGTTTCTGCATTAGGGGCACAGGGACTACGTTTACCTACCCCTTTCACGCCTTTGTGAAAAGCTGCGAGAATGAAAGACATAGGTATATAAAATGTGTTCAAAATTATCAAGAATGTATGTAGGCAGTTAAGAGAAAATGCACTGTGTCCTGAGAAGTCGTCCTTTTTAAAAAAAAAATCTTTCTTTAAAATTGCTGAAATGTTAAAAGTACAATAAATTCGGGAGGCGGGCGGACGGGGGAGCGAGACTCACGTTTTGAAATGACGTCGTGGATTCACCGAATATGTGATTGTGATGTTAAGATCCAACCTTCTTATCACAGTATTCAGATCATGAAGGCTTGGGTGGTTGCCGAGTGCATAGCTCAATATGGAGTTATTCCGCGAAATCATCCATTCTAAGTCCACTTTATCTATTTTGTCTAAAACTAGTCTGTTGATAATGGTCATGTTCGTCTTTCCACCGACATCCTGAGCAAAAAAAAATTAATAAATCGAAGATCATATTTTATTACAGAGATTGGCTTCCTGTACTTTATATGTATTTACAATACGTGTCATTATATAAACTAGTCCTGTTTGAACTCAATCTGTAATCTGTTAGCCCTCCTTGTAACTCCAAAACTACTTATCGTATGACCACAGATTTTTTCACTGAATGAAATTATCACATAGGCAGATCGACTCTGACCGATCAAGTCCTCATTTCTCTATATTGGCTTTGACGCTGTAAGTCATAGAAAGTGTGAAAACAGGTGAATAAAAATTATAACTGGTCCTTTATTAGAATAATTGACCACTTGGTCGTACCATTATGCGGGGAGTGGACTCTTTTTGCTAACATTTGTTGCACGTTTCTTGGTTGAATTAAAATGTTAACCGTCTGGACGTAAACTGGTTTTTCGAGGAATCGGGACGTAATTTTCATAATTAATATGGTAAGTTTATAAATAAGCTGAATTTCAAAACCTCCAAAGGTGCCAATTTCAAAAATTAAGATCTTGTACAAATAGTAAATGATAAAAGACAAGACATAATACCGAGGGATAAATGACGGGAATTCCATACTTTTGGCGTTTGAAAGTAGAGTAAAGATGAACATTATTAGACAAAGTCATGTGAACAATAAGTCATTTGCATAAAAAGTAAGAATATAGTACAAATTAAAATAAGACTTTCATAATTTTGATAACTTTTTCTTTTTGGGTAAATAGGATCATTAACTGATATTGTTAATAAAATGTGGACGTCATTTGCATAACACATTGTAAATGAGAACTCTTGAAAAGAGGACAACTATAAGGGATAACATCATCAGGTGAAGGTCGTGGATCTCTTAATTGTAAAGGCGTTTTTTTTCAACCTTTATTTAACCTTGAAATGTACAGTATAGTACCACTCTTCGGCCTGAGCCGCTTTTCAAGAGTTTAAGGGGAGGTAGGTCAGGGGTCTTTTACAAATGCTTTGGTTCAGTTACAATAATCAGTTACAATATAAATACAAGTCCATACAAAATTCAAACATTATCTCGATTCATAACTTATCAGTATCAACATCCAAACTTTCATTTCACAAATAATAGTCATTCTAAGTGACTCGACGCAGTCTGTTTTTAAAAGCTGCAACTGACGTGGCCGTTCTCAGATCCATTGACAAGTTGTTCCACAATACTGAGCCTGAGTAGGAAATCGACCTTCTGTACACTTCCCGACGAACCATTGGCACATACAAAAGGTCAGACAACACTTTGCCGTGTGGTTCTTACTGCCTTATCCCTACAGTATGTAAACATTTGTCTCATGTAAACTGGCAAACAGTTATTAAGGCTCTTGTAAATTAGCGTTAATATAAGATTGCATTAGCCGCTTATAGAAATTAAAAAGACAATCGTGCAACATAAAAGACAATGTCACCTTTTCAAATGTCTTTAATGGAGCAGCATTCAGTCTGATAACAAAATCTTTGCGGTCAATGTCGTCCCCACAACTGCTATCAAGGAGAATGCCACTATTGCCGACTACTGCGCATGTCCGGTAATGTCCAACTGGTGTTCCCTTGGCAAACATTTCGTTCTTTTTAGACTTTTGCATAGAGTTGTCATAGTTGACGAAATATGTTGATATCTTGAAATAACGCCTTGCCAGATTGCTGAAAAAAATATGTTAAGATATTCTAACTTAGCTTGTCAAGATATACTAAGCACTAGTATTGAATTGAGAATCGGGGAAGCCATGAACAGCAATTCACTAGAAGGAGCTGACGTTGGATCTCAGGAACTAGTAACTGTTGACACCGACATTAGTAGTACCACCACTAGGAGCACAGAGATGACATAGCAGGAAATAGATGTTGAAGATGAGGCCACATTTAAAGTACTGTTACAGTAATCACTTTTAACTCACTGATCATTGATTTCACAGAAATCCCTATACTATGTTTATAAAAGAATAGTACATGATTGAATTTTTTTTACTATAAACCGCTTATTCATTACAAACTGCTCGGTAATGCCGTTCTGTTGATCTGTGGCAGCTAGTTAGGAACTTACTGAAAATCTTCATTGAGCCTATGCCCTGCTCAATGGTGGAAAGGGATTGATGAGTTAAAAGATGAACGAGCATAGGATAGGTGTATTTAGGACAGACTTATACATTTGTACTTGACTCAAGAATGACTGTGACTCTCGTATTTATGATGCATATAGCTCTGTCTACCAACTCCCCATATGCACGTGGAATAGACTACAGATACTATTAACCCGATACCATGGGTATTTTTTTGCGAGAGAATACTGAAAACAGTCGGTCCATGCGATTCTGGGGCATTTCGGTGACCTTTGACCTACTATATGACATTGAAGTAGGACTTATTTATGATGCAAAGTACGACAACACATGTCATATCACATGAAAGGCCATCAAATGACCCAATGAACATTTTTCTAACATTGAAGTTAACAAGATGAGGAAATGTTATGAATTTTGGAAATAATAGACGTTTGGTGAACTTTGACCTACAATATGACCTTGGCATTAGACTTTTAATGGTACAGAAACTTTTACAACATAACACATATACGATCATTGAACGATTCATTTTGAACATTTGAGCATCAGAAAATCAGGATTATTGTGGCATTTGTTACCCCACCCCACATACTTTCACGTTTATCTAGTATATTTCTCTCATTCATAAGTGAAAGTCTTTTGCAAAATGTTTTGAATATATACTTACATACACAAGAAAACAGTTACTCAAACACAGGTATAAATTTTGAGATACACTTACCTAATATGATATGCTGCTGAAACATTGTACCAGTCTATAGATTTACTCCCAGTGTCAAAGACTGGAGTAAATCTTCTGTTCACCAGGGGTTTTGGTGTGATGCTGACGCAAAACAAAGTTGATAAAAACGGTCATATTTTAATTAAAAGTAATACACTGACGGGGTCAGAAAGCAGATCAATATATTTCCCCAAGTTTTAGTTCTAAAGCACTATGTACGAATCTTCTTTGTGTATATACTCCCTCTTTACGCTTGAAATAACATTTTAATAAACAAGGAATACTCACATCGTAATGCTGTATTTGTTCAGCAGAAAGCAAGATAAGATAAAAACTAGACCGAGTAAGACTGGTATACATATAAAAGATTTGTTCACAATCGTAGCCATGTTTAAAGGTCATTCTCTACCCTCCTATTGTATAGGTGGTCCAACAGGTTTGAGGCAGATTAACCTTCTCCCTGCTGCCTAACCCGATAACCCATACAAATTTGGTAGATAATAGCTACCTTAGCAAGCTGAAGGTTAACGTTCTCACGCTGCCACATCTTAATCAACCTGTGACCTCACAGCAGACATTGTTGGGAGTCTGTACACACCCACAGGTGGTCCTCGGCCAACGTGTTTCATTATTTATATCAATGACCTTGCCACCAGCCGTACCCAATGTCTGACAAACTTGTAACGTTCTTTTTTTTAATCACAGATATCACGCTTGATAGGCTAGCAACACAGGCCGTCTCCGTATTCAACATAACTTCTTTGTTACCTCTGTAAATACATCTGAATTGTAACCGTTTTTATTTTATATTGTGAATTGCTTATTGTTCAGTTACGAGCTAGCCTTTTATAATAGCTTCCGACTAGTTGGGAAGTCCTGGCTGTATACTACTCTACACAGTGTAATAAATCAAATCAAATCAAATCAAAACAACTAAATAGTTAATTAATTAATTAATTACAGCGTTTTTGTTTTACAATCGTTTGAGCTAGTGCCAATGTTCTGATAGCCTGCCTGTTGCATTCTGTATTGCGTACAGTAAACAAGCTTTATACAGTGCATGTGTACGTGGTCGCACCTGTTACGCAAATCCCCTTTCGTGCATTTGAGTAAACAAGTGTGGCGTTTAAAAACAGTGACGTGAGATTTATAAGAAAGTAATTTATAAGGATTTCTGGATGTTGTCGTGGAGAAGGTAAGGAGTACATTTCCAGTTCAGCTAGTAGATCGATTTAATAGTATTGTGTGTGCGTGTGTGTGTGGTAAAGGGAAAATTTGATTTTGGTCTTAAACCTATTCAGACCGGGCTTTATCGGTCATCCACGTTGGTCAAATCTTTCTTTCTTTCTTTCTTTTCCTTCCCATTCTTTATTCCTCCATCCAGGCGAGCCTCTTGAAATAGAATAGGTACAGGCATGTGCATACACTTTTAGACAACATATTTTTACACATTACACATTTCTAGAGTAAAAGCTTATTAGATAACACATATCAAAACTACTACCCACCAGACAAGTCAGTATAAATAATATTCTGTTCACTGTCTACAGTTAACACTATCGACGCACAAGCCATTTCACAGGGAATATCTTTCTCATGGCAAATGGTGGGAAGAAAAATTCAAAACTATCATCAAAATTGGACAGCCTTCGGGCCTGATCATAATACCCTGTATAATCTATTTCATTACACATGCCTTTAAATACACACGAGTCTAGTCAAAACATGTCGAGTCAACACATAGGTCGTTTGCAAATTTCTAGAATAAGAGCTTACTAGATTTCAAATCTCAAAACTGGCCAACCATCAGAGCTGATTACTAGTATATCACTCTGTATGTGCGTCTCTCTCACATGAGGGCAAACCCAACAGCTGGGTTGAATACCCACAAGACAAGTCAGTATAAATGACACTGTTCCCTGTTTTCGATTTGAACTATCAAACGCAAGACATTTTGCAGAAAATATCTTTCTCGTAACAAATGGTTAGAATACAATATTTAAAACTATCGACTATCGTCATTATACAGCTGCTGAAACTGGTCGTAATACACTGCACATGCCTCCTATTACAGACGCTCAACTGGCCTATAGATACACACAAATCTAGCCGGAACATGTTGAGTCAAATATGGGTTATTATCAGGAGGTACTCATGTGTTTTCTTATTTCTCGGAGTGCTACAGTTTTATGGAAGAAATCTGGGTAATCAAATAAACAATCAAGTCCATAAGTCAAGTCCATGAGTCATTTCATTACTTCCATGTTGTGTGCTTTAGGGCCATCAGACCCAGGGCAGCACTAATTATAAAGTCCTCCCATTGTTCTGGTTCTACCTCCTCGCAGACCCGGGCTCCAAGAACCACCTCCACGAACCTCTCCTTCTGCTGTTGGTGTATGTCAGCTGCTACTCTGGTCCCTAGATGGTCTGTTATGTTGTCCATGAGGTCAGTTCTGGTGTTTCTGAAGGTTGGGCATATGGTTAGGAAGTGTGCTATGAGGTCACTGACTGCATTTCCACAGGTGGGGCATGATCTTGGCGTTTGATTGACTGGGACCGTGCACATGTGTATGCGTCTTTGCAGGTTCTCTTTGTGCTGTGGATTCTTCCTGGCTACAAACCACAGTCGGTGAGGTCTCATATTTGTCTCGTGTGTCTTATACAGTCTCGGACAACATGTGTGTTCCGCTACATTCTGCACCCATCTTCTCCCTTCCTCCTCTGTTACTGCTTTCCTTACAATGACTTTCCACTGCTCCTTGCTTGGAAAATCAAGGGTGCTCCCGTAGTTCTCTAGGTATTCTTTCAGGCCATATTGTTCGGCTATTTCAAAACAGTCCTTGATCAACCCCTGTGGTCCCTGCTTGTTCTTACGGAGAACAAAGGAATACAGTCTCAAGAGGAAAACCTTCTTGGCCAAACATGTGTGATGTAATCTCGCGAGCCTTCCAAACAGCAGCAGCTTTTGTTTGTGAATTATTGCACTAAGTGGCATCATCTCCATTGTGGCAAGGCATGCGTTTGTTTCTGTCTGAAAGTGCATTCCCTGTAGACGTTTTGCCCCCATCCTGTGTACCCTCTCCAGTTTCTCCATCTCTGAGGTGGTTGGGTTCCAGAACTCACAACCGTGGAGCATGCTGGGTAACACAAGGGTGTTGTAGAGTTTCTTGGTCGTCACCGGGTTTAACAAGCGGCCTTCCAGTCCTGTAGCTGTTATGGCACCAACCTTCCCTCTCCCCTAGGCCTTCTTGCACGCACTGTCTATGGCAATTGCAGACTGTAGTCTTGACTCATGCTGAACTCCCACGTGTTACATGGGATACCTCTGCTATGATGTTATCCTCCATCCTACTTCAGGTTATGTTGCAAAAGTCACCCCCTCTGTTCTGACCAAAAACAATGCATTTGCTCTTCTGAGGTGCAAACTTGAACCTCCACCTTTTCCCGTAGTCTTCCATCTTGTCTATCATCTCTTGCAGGCCTCTTTTGGTACTCGCAAGGAGGCAGATGTCGTCTGCCAGGGCTGGTGACCTGCAATTCAGTCCTCCTATTGAGACTCCACACTTCAGAGTTCTTAACTCTTGGTGCACGTCGTTTGTCGCAAGCAAGTAGTACATCAGGGAAAGGACGCCTCCTTGGTTAACTCCTCTTGTTGTTGTGAACTTGTGAACTCTCTTGAGTGTCTTCCATTCAGTAAAACTGAGTATCTATTTCCTGTGTGCATTGCTTTAAGGAGTCTCCACATCTTCCCATTCGTCCCTTCTCTGTAGATCTTATATAGCATTCCATCAAGCCACACTGTATCGAATGCTTTTCTTGTGTCCATGAAACATCCATACACTCTGCTTCCTCTCTCTTTGTAGTGGCTCAAGACTTCCTGGACAATAAAGGCTGTTGTTATATTGCTACAACCTTTTTGTCCCCCATTCTGTAGTTTTTGGGGTAAACCATGTGACTGCAGCCATGGCTTCCAGCGTTTTTGTTTTACAATCATTTGAGCTAGTGCCAATGTTCTGATAGCCTGCCTGTTGCATTCTGTATCGCGTAATGAAATACAGTAAACATGCTTTATACAGTGCATGTGTACGTGGTCGCACCTATTACGCAAATCCCCTTTCGTGCATTTGAGTAAACAAGTGTGGCGTTTAAAAACAGTGACGTGAGATTTATAAGAAAGTAATTTATAAGGATTCCTGGCTATTGTCGTGGAGAAGGTAAGGAGTACATTGTCAGTTCAGCTAGTAGATCGATTTAATATAGTATTGTGTGTGTGTGTGTGTGTGTGTGTGTGTGTGTGTGTGTGTGTGTGTGTGTGTGTGTGTGTGTGTGTGTGTGTGGTAAAGGGAAAATTTGATTTTGGTCTTAACCCTATTCATACCGGACTTTATCGGTCATCCACGTTGGTCAAATCTTTAATCTTTCTTTCTTTCTTTCTTTTTCTTTCTTTCTTTCTTTCTTTCTTTCTTTCTTTCCTTCTTTCTTTCTTCTTCTTCGTCTTTATTCCTCCCTTGGGAGAGCATTGAAATGCACATATTTACAAGGAGAGAACTTCACTGTTATGAAGAGGATATCTTGTCACAACATGAGTTCTAGCGATCCTACTTTAAAAGAAAATAAAATGTATTTCTATATATATATAGTACATGTTTTTCCTACTTGTACTCTTATTTACATTCCTTTGGAGGCAGGTGAGCGAACCTACCAGGGGGTATTCCACCCTCCACCACGTCTAGTGTACTGATATCTTATGCGGTACTAAAAAGCACACATTACTGTTACAGTATCAGTCCTCTAAAAGGTTCTGTCTGTTCCAGTCTCTATTTCTGAAAGCACCACAGTTCACCACCGTTCTTGAGGGTTTTACTCCCAACCCTGTCCAGACTGCACCATAATTCAGCTGCGCTGTAGCCACCGCTATGCTCTGTCTCTTAACCAGCATCCCTTGTGAATACACACTGCCCAGTTCTCCATAGGTCTTTGGTGTTTCACTCACAGTCAAACTTCTGTTCAGACTGCACCATATCACCTGTACTGACGTCACTGCTATCCTCTGTCTCCTTCCCAGCATCCCTTGTGAATACACACTGCCCAGTTCTCCACGGGTCTTTGGTGTTTCACTCACAGTCAAACTTCTGTCCAGACTGCACCATATCACCTGTACTGACGTCACTGCTATCCTCTGTCTCCTTCCCAGCAACCCTTGTGAATACACACTGCCCAGTTCTCCACAGGTCTTTCACTTACAGTCAAACTCCTGTCCAGACTGCACCATATCATCTGTAGTACAAGCCAATGGAAGTCCTACTGGGTCCTTAGATAGTCTCTGTTGGGGGTAGTTTAATGCCAGCTCGTGTGTGGTGTGTTCTTCTCCCATGAATGTTTTCCTCTCCGCTCGCATTTGTCCTACTCTCCATCCCCTTCCTCCCAAGTCTCGCTGCAGTTCTGTCTCTCTTTCCAGGTGGCGTGTTTCAGTGCCATGGCTGCTAGTGGTCGTACTAGTCTAGCTGCTGATGTAATAAAGGTGCTCCACACAGCTGGGTCTACGTCCTCTTCCACTATCTCGGCACCCAGCAAAACTTCTATGAATCTTTCATCTGGTTGGTTGTGCACCCTCACCATGACTCTTACTCCAAGGATATTTGCTATTTCTTCTGCCAGAGTTTGCCTCAAGTGGTTGAAGGTAGGACATCTAGTGACAAGGTGTCCCACCAAGTCATCAGTGGGGTTGTGACAGGTTGGACATGTTTTTGTGCTGTGCCTAGTTGGGATGGTACTGAGGAGTATGAGATTCTTAATGTCTCTCTGATGCTCTGGGTGCTGCCTTGCCAATGTCCATAACTTGTGGGGTTTTTTGTTTGTCTGGTGGATTCTGTAGAACCTAGGACATTCGGTTTCAGATGCTGTGCTTGCCCTCCATCTCTCACTCTCCCGTGTCTGTATGGCTGCTTTTACCAGTTGTTTCCACTCAATTGTTGTGGGAAAGTCTGTTGTCATCCAATATCCCTCCAGCCACCCATCAAGGCCGTATTCCCTGGCAACTTCAAAGCATTCTTTCACAAATCCTCTTGTCCTACTTCTTGGTTTGGTTAAGATGTAGGAGTACAGTCTGAAGAGAAACACCTTCTTCGCAAGTACCGTGCTTTGCAGACTTATCAGCTTCACGAAAAGGCAGAGTTTGTACTTGTCCAGGATTGACTTCAGACTTGACATTCCCATAGCACTCAGGCATGCTGCCGTCTCCGTCTGGAAGTTCATTCCTTGCATGCTTTTTGCTCCTCTTCTATGCACCCTCTCTAGTTTCAGCAGGTCACTGTTTGAAGGGTCCCAGAACTCACATCCATGTAGCATGCTCGGTATAACTAGCATGTCATACATGGTCTTGTAGATTAGGGGGTTGGGCTGTTGTCCCTCAGAACCCGTCGTCAAAATCGCACTAATTTTCCCCTTTCCTTTTCCACACGCCTGCTCAATGGGTTCTTTTGATGTCATGTTGGCCGAGTGTTGCACCCCAACGTGGGTTACTATATCTGTCTCTGCTATTGGACTTTCTCCCATTTTCCATGTGGCTGCGCCACTGGGGGCATTTTGACTTCTACTTGTCCTCCCAAAGACAATACATTTACTTTTTCCTGGTGCAAACTCGAACCTCCATTTCCTTCCATAGTCTGCCATAGTGTTGATCATTCTCTGTAGGCCTGAACTTGTGCTTGCCAACAGGCATATGTCATCTGCTAGGGCAGGTGAAGCACAACTGATTCTTCCTATGCTCACACCTCCCGCCTGTTGCTGTAGAGTGTCATGCACATCATCTGTTGCTAGTAGATAGCAGGTGAGGGACAGAGCATCGCCTTGGTTTACTCCTCTAGAAGTGGTGAACTCCCTGGATACGCCTTCATTCAACAGGACAGAATATGTGCAGCCTGAGTGCATCAATTTGAGGAGCCTCCATAGTTTTCCATTTACTCCTTTCTGGTACATCTTAAACAGCATCCCTTCTAACCAGACTGTATCGTACGCTTTCTTTGTGTCGAGAAAACAACCATAAACTAGGCTTCCTCTCTCTCTGAAGTGATTGATTGTCTCTCTCACAATGAAGGCTGTAGTAATGTTGCTGCAGCCAACTTGCCCTCCGCTCTGCAGTTGATGGGGTATGCCTCTTTCTTTGAGCCACTGGCTCCATCTGTTAAACAGAGTTCTCTCCCACACTTTGGCGATGACTGGTAGCAGTGTTACACCCCGATGAGAGTCCATGTCTGTCTTGTTGGTTTTTCCTTGCTTCAGGAGGGGTATCTTCAGTCCTTTTTTAAAGCCCTCTGGGATGTGTTCCTGCTGTCTAATTGCATTAAACAGCTCAGTCAGGCGAGGACACAATGCCTCACCTCCATACTTTATGTGCTCATACACCAAGCCATCTACGCCTCCACCTTTCCCATTCTTCAAGCTCTTGCAAACTCTTGGTCTTCCCCCTTCTCTCCACTGCATCCATGCTTCTACTTCTTGTTGATGTGCTTCTGACAGCGCTGGCGACCAGTAGGGTTTCTGGTGTTTTTACACCTCACTGCAGGTATCACGTCCTCCCCTGTTGATTTCAGTATTGATGTTACTGTATGGAGATCCTTTTCTATGGTCTCCACTGACCATGTGGTTGGAGCCCTACTTGTTTCTAGTCTCTCCCTTACTCTTGTTTTGTAAGCCTCTCGGAATGCTTGGTCTTCAGCTCTCTGCCAATTGAGTTTTGGTCTGTGCTCTGTTTCTTCCCACTCATCTGGTTTGTTGAGGAATGAGGCAACTATGGGGCTGTGATCTGAAAGGTTGAGGCTACCGCCCCCAAATACTTTGCATGACGCTGCTTCTGTTAGCAGTGAGTAGGGTATGAGGATGTGGTCTTTTGTTGACAGGTGTTTGTCTCAATTGGAGGGTATAGAGTGGTCCCTCGCAGAGATGGCTTAAGTTCAGGGAAAACAAGTCCAGCTCGTTAGCGTGCCCCATAGCTCTTTTCCCAGCCTGGATGGCTGCCCTCTGCCCCTTGGTCCTCCCTGCTCACCAAGGTCTGCATTAAAGTCTCCGGCAAAGATCACCTCACCTTCATTTTCATACTTCCTGTATACCTCTGAGATAATGCCCAAATGCTCTCTGTAGGTGTCGATCGCCAGGCCACCATGTGGCATATAGGCTGCAAAGACAAAGATCTTCTGGCTGTTCTGGAGCCTGACTCTTACTCCAATAATTCTGTCGTTGCCGTCCTCTAGTTTATGTACAGCATAATCAATTGTCTCTTTCCACAGTAAGGCAACTCCACCTTTCCCTCTTCTCCACCCTGTGGTATGTTCCTTTAGCTGGTTATCTGCTCTCCCCCACCCTCTGTGGCTATTCATCACTTTGTCAAGTTCTGATAGTGCATCTTGGTATAACCAATGTTCAGTGACTGCAAGGATGTCTATATGAGCCAGATGCTTCCTTATGAATGGCAGTGCTGTCACTAGTCCCCTGGCATTATAGCAGCCAACTGTTAGCTCATCAGGTGCATCCGTGTTTGTAGTACCAGTGGCCATCATTGTGTGACCTTTGTGTCTGGTTTCCTTGCCTAAGGATTGTCACACGCTGTTTGGTTCCTCTCACCATCATCTCCCATGTTGTCACCTTTGTTTTTATACCTCTTCTCAGACAACCATTCTCTGCATTTGACCCTGCTGGGCCAGAAGTCTTCTTTCACCACTATATATATATGTGCCTGGTGTAGCAGTACATTGATTCTTGCAAATGCTACATCTTTTTTGTCTACTGTTCATGACCTTCACAAAAGACAGTTGTACTCCTTTACTCTGGGCATACTTGTGTATTTTGCTCTGGAGGCTCTTTGCTTCTGTCTTCTTCATAAAGCCCAGGAAAAATCTCTTTCTCCGCACTCTGCTTCTCTCAATGCCCACAAAGTCTGAAAAGTCTGTGTCGCTGTCTGTACAGCTTGAGCTGTTCTCTGCTCGTAGCCTCCCATATTCGTAACTGCCTTGTGGGGATCTAGGAGGACGAGCTGATGTTTGCGGTGACTGACTAGACCTCTTTTGCCTTCTGCTGGGTGAGTTCCCTTGTTGCACATGCATTACTGCTTTTTTGTATGTCTTACTCTGTGTGCTTTCAATTCCCTTCCGCCCTTGCGTATTACCTCTCAATCTTGATGGGCTTCTCTGTACTTTTGGGCTCTCTACTCTCTTTCTGGCCCCCGTACTCACCCCGCCTACTGCATTGGTCTGTCTGGTACCCTTCTCGGCTGCCTGTGGCCAGGCATTACTCTCTTCATTTGCACCACCTGGTGTGCCAGAGGCTCTGTTTACAGGATCGTCACCTGTCAGTGTTCCATTGTCTCCTCCTCTAATGCCCCTTGAGCCAGTGTCTCTTCTGGGGCTGGGATCTATGATGATAACATTGGCTCCGTCATCCTGCCTTTTACTTCTGGAAACACTCTCCCCACTCTCAGGTACATTCCTCTCTCTAGGCTGCCCTGTTTTGTTCTGTTTTTCTTTACTGGATGGCTTTTTTGTGTCTCTGCTGCATTGTCTGCGCCCTGCTGTTTGTAGCGGGTTGAATGTAGATATGTGGTTATCACATCTTCTTGTTCTCTATTCGATGCTTCCCCGGACTTTCGCACAGGTCCTCTCCCTGTACCAGGGCTCTTGCTGCTTACACCAGTTTGATTAACGATGGCGTTGTCACTGTCCCCATTTTGTTTTCTCAGAGGGTGCTCTGTTGTACCTCTTGTAATACATACTGGGCTCGTAGTCTCAAAATGTTCGCACCTGGCCCTTATCTCCTGTACCATGCGGTGCGTCCTCGACAGGGCATACTCTTGCTCTCTCAATCTTTCTTCAAGTGAGTGGGCTAAGTTCTGTACATATGTTGTAATTCTACTAATCTTTGTCTCTTTGTCCAAGTCAGCTTTCTTAGAGGAGCCCTGTAGAGCTTGAAGCTCTGTTTCTACTGAGTTAATCTTGTTGTTGTGTGTTGCCACTGTTGTCTGCATTCTCATTTGTGTGGTGTCAAGTTTCTTAGTTTTCCCTTCATGCCTTCCATCTCTTCTGATATCACCAGTTGTGTTCCCTTAATCTCTGCTATTTCCTCTTGAATACTTTCTGTCACAGTCTTTCGTTACGAAATCATTGTTCATTATCTACAGATTACCTACTTACCACATTCCTTTCCTTTGCATTCTTTATTCCTCCATCCAGGAGAGCCTCTTGAATTAAAATAGGTACAGACATGTGCATACACTTTTTAGACAGAACTATATAAAAACATATTTTTACACAATTATAAATTTTACACATTTTACACATATCAAAACTACTACCGACCAGACAAGTCAGTATAAATGATAATCTGTTCACTCTCTACATTTTACACTATCGAAGCGTAAGCCATTTTACAGGGAACATAAGAATAAAAGATCAAAACTATCGTCAAAATTGGACAGCCCTCGGGCCTGATCGTAATACCCTGTATAGTCTCATTTATTACACGTCTTTAAACACACACGAGTCTAGTCAAAACATGTTGAGTCAACACATAGGTCGTTTGCAAATTTCTAGAATAAGAGCTTACAAGATTTCAAATCTCGAAACTGGCCAACCATCAGAGCTGATTACTAGTATGTCACGCTGTATGTGCGTCTCTCTCACATGGGGGCTAACCCAACAGCTGGGTCCTTGAATACCCACAAGACAAGTCAGTATAAATGACACTGTTTTCTTATTTCTAGGAGTGCTACAGTTTTATGGAAGAAATCTGGGTAATCAAATAGACAATCAAGTCCATAAATCAAGTTTATGAGTCATTTCATTACTTCCATGTTGTGTGCTTTAGGGCCATCAGACCCAGGGGTTTGAGTGTTCGAAAGAAAGAAAGAAAGAAAGAAAGAAAGAAAGATATATATAGGGATATATATAGGGTTTATTTTCCTACTCATACTCTTATTTACATTTCTTTGGAGGCAGGTGAGCGAACCTACCAGGGGGTATTGAATTCTATCCCCCACCACGTCTAGTGTACTGTTATCTCATGCGGTACTCAAAAGCACACATTACTGTATCAGTACTCCATTCGGGACGAGCTGGGTCAAGTTCTTAGACGGCAGGATGAGCTGGAAAGACAACCTGGAAAAGAAAGTGTCAGATGTGGAGAAGGCCCCCTCCCAACCCGAGTTAGCAACTCGATCAACTTACTCGAACAATACACACGGAGGAACAGTCTTCGCATCCGTAGAATTCCGGAGGTGACTGAGGAAACAGGTGAACATGACATCGTTAACTTTTGCAGGATCAAACTCGGGATTGAACTGCAGCCTTCGTGCATTGATCGCGATTACCGTGTTGGAGCTAAAAATGGGAATTCTGCGGCAAATATACAAAAGTAACGTCAGCTCTGGAAGTCCAGTGCTGAGACTGCTTCAGCACTGGAAAACCCCCTGTCAGCACTGGAAACCGAGTGCTGAGGCTAAGGTCAGCGGATCGATGGGGCCATCGTACTATGGCAGGAGTTGCGCCCTATCCTTCATGACCGGATCGACCAACTCATGAAGACAGGAGTTGCGACGAGAGAGGTTCAGAGAGTACGCCAGATTGAGACGATAGTCGAGGACTACCAACCACCGAAGCGGCCAGCACAAGCCCTGGGAGACTGCAAACTCCTAGACATTCACCGGCGCCTTTTCGACACCCAAGAGGACAACTAAACCCTGTCTCCAAACAACACCCCGGCCCTTTTTAGGGCCACCAAAATGATTCCCAAAAGGGCTATATCCTATCACAGTCACACAATTTGATAAAATCACAAGCTGCAAATCACAAGGTTATTGTTTTCTTTATTTGAAATAAAGCTGATAATAAGTCATCTTTCTAACTGATAACGTTACAGGTGTATAGTACATGAACACTTTTCAGTACTGGGACGTTCCAGTGCTTTATAGACGTCAGCACTGGAAGTCCAGAGCTGACGTTTTTACAGCACTGGAACGTCCCAGTGCTGAAACATACCCGAGCACTGGTAAATCCAGTGCTGAACCCGTTACTTTTACGCCGGCAGTTCAGCACTGGTAACCGAGTGCTGAGCGATGTTCCGCACTGGACACCCAGTGCTCGGAGAAGTTCAGCACTGGAAACCCAGGTGACACAGGGTTCAGCAGTGGAATTCCAGTCCTGAGAGGGCTTCAGCACTGGAAGGCTGTTCAGCACTGAAATACCAGTGCTGAACCTTTTTCAGCACTGGACGTCCAGTGCTGAGGCCGATTTGACCGTTGATTCAGCACTGGAACATCAGTGCGGAACCCGTTACTTTTGTATACTTGCAATTCTGCGCGTTTCATGTAGGTGAAATTCGTGTCATGGCAGGATCGGGATCGAGTCTTCCGAGCCCGTGTAGAAAGCCCCGTTCAAACGAAGTCGGTGAAAGCGCGATTCGGGTAAACCACATTTCTCACATCTGCTCCACGTGACACACGTTCCTTCGGAATCGTCCCCGAGAACGATTCGCCTAAACTACATTAATTGTTGTTTGATGAAAATACGCAAGGTAGCGTGTTATCAATGTCAGAGGTCAACGACCTTCTTGCTGGTGTCCCCCTCCCAGCGTACATGGTCTGAATACCGACATGGTCCCGCCAGAGGCAGTGAAGCTCGCCCTAGAATGGGCACATTATTCGGGCATTACTGCTCTTTAACTTGCTGCCACGTAGATATTGGCATTGCATATAGATACAGAAATATCACCCCGTAACCCATGACTAGGTCAATATGCAAAGTAAACCAGTGAAATCACGTTGCGTTCAGACGCAAATCGCGATCCAGTAAAGGCGATTCGAAAGTACCTCCAGATGTGGTTTGGGATCGAGGAACTTTCAATGCGATTTGGAGCGTTCAGATGGGGCCACTTAAATCCTGATTCGGTGGAGTCCACATCGAAAGCGCTTTCACTGACTTCGTTTGAATGGGGCTGACCTGAAGGGAAGGAAGGATGACAACGGGAAACCCCTGCTGATTATTGCAGATCTAACAAAGGAAGACCACCGCATCGTCTCAGCTGCATTGTCCGCTAAGAAGGCTAACTTGATTAAAGACACCTGGGTGGACGGAAACAGTGGTATCATGATTACACTGCTGGACAAGAACACGAAGTCCATTTAGTCTATTGATGACTTGCCTTCGGGCTAAATGATACTTGAAATAATATGTTTTTTTAATCTATGGACCTTGAGTGAGAGGAATTATTACATGTAATTTGATGTTTAACCTAGGGTTGGCCTCTTCACTAGAATGGGACAACCCCAAACGAGCTTCCTGATATTTTTGTTGTTGTCTAACTCTTTTCGTTATAAAGCCCTCCCTATCATAGCCACAAGCATTGTAATAGATTTGAGTTTGGTCAAATTCTAAGTTCATTCTTTTGTTTATGAAATCTTGATTTATGATGATATTAATTTTGTTTCTTGTATTTTGTTGACTAATATTACCCTATGTTGAGTTGATGTACTCATAACGTTTACTATGCATACTCAGTAATGTTAAGTCACTTTTCTGCCTTCCAGCCTAATTAACTGCTGCCCCGACTTTCATGTGTAGCTCACAACTCCCTGATGTTTTTTCTCCAAAATTGCTGACATGTTTTAATGAGGCATATTGATAAGATACAATCTGACCACATTCATTTCACATATACCTTATCCATATCTCAATATTAATATAATAAGCACTTGACAATTTATCTATCCTTTAAGCACCTTGTGCATCGCACAGACATACTTTTTATAGACAAATTTGGTATGTATGTATTCAGCAAAGACCACTCTACAACATCACGTTGAGTCTATGTCTAATATTATAACCAGAACAAAGATTTTTCATAATATATTCAAAAATTTGACAAAAATATACCATTGGAAATATTCATGAAGGCATAGCTGAGCACTGGAATCCTCCAAGACAATGGTCTCAACGAGAGCTTGTCGTTCAACATGTCTTCTTTTCAACCATGTTTTTTGTAAGTTGGAATAATATTATCTGAGCATGCACCATTTGATTAAAAAATGGACTACAAAATTTAGACTTTTGGCATCCCTAGATGTGAAATGTGATCTCTTTGTTGTTATTTGTGAACAATATGGCTAATCAACATGTTGACATAGCATCCTCACGGTAGGAGAGCAGACTACCTGGGCAGAACAATGGCCGCTGTTCACACCTTTACCTGGCATTGGCTTACCTGCATGACACAGCTTGGCTTGGTTTTAAAAACAATGCTCAAGCCTAGGTGGTGTATAAACAATTCTCTTTATCTTATCAGAAGTTTTCAAGTAAAACTTACACACACATGTGGTTCCACGAAAATTATGGTCAGACCTATCATAAAATGTCACATGACAGCGATGCATTTGGTGATCATAAAACTAAGCAAAACGTACATTTGTATCCCCAACCCTAACAAAAGAGACAAAACCAGACAGCCAATTAACAGTCTCCTAGACTTGTTTGATGTTGGTTGCCACAAATATATTCATATCTAAATCTGCCAGCAAAAAAGACTGCGTACACAGAAGTCATTTCCCAACACTTGCTGTGCACTTCAAGAACTCAAGGTCCTCAACTTCAGTTAACCCATGTAAATGTATGTCCATTAAAGCTCTGAGACAGACAATTGATGACGCCATTTTGTACTGCCCAGTCAACACGCATGATTCGTAGTTCTAAATCCAAAGTTGTCCTCCCCTGAATCATGGGTAACTTGAAGTTGAGGACCTTGAGTTCTTGAAGTGCACAGCAAGTGTTGGGAAATTACTTCTGTGTGCTGTACATACGAATTCTTTAATGTTTAAAAGTGCCGAATAAAACATTAGAAGGGGGTGGGGTATTTGAAATGGCTCCCCTGGTTTATTGTCAATTTTGTCACCGGCAAGAGGTTTATTACAACTTTCCATCACTATTGATTCGAGTCTTTTCTAAACGTATCTTACGCAAGCGAACAACTCGGGGGTTTTAGTGAAGTAAACCTGAGCAATTCTGTTCTGTACAATACTGGTTATGCACTTATTATAAACAAGAAGTACAACAGTTCAATTATCCAATGGAAACCGATCAACGAACGACTTTTATATGTTAGGCTAAACTCCAAATACACCAAGCTGTCGGTGGTAGTCGCATACGCCCCGATTAATGATGCGGATGGAGAAGAAAAGGACCAGTTTTACAGTGCATTACAAGGGGTTCTGCAGGACATACCTGGGCATGACATGCTAATTCTGATGGGCGATTTTAACGCCAGAGTTGGGAGTGACAACACTAATAGAGAGAAACACATGGGTAGACATGGTATGGGCGTCGTCACAGACAATGGCGAACGCCTGATCGACATCTGCGAAGAGTTTGACCTGGCCATTGGAGGTACTTTGTTTGAACACAAAAATATCCACAAACTTACCTGGACCTCTCCTGATGGAAAAACTGAAAGCCAAATTGACCATGTCATAATTAACAACAAATGGAAGCGTTCTCTACAGGATGTGCGAGTTATGAGAAGTGCTGATGTAGGCAGTGACCACAAACTGGTTGTGGCAAAACTTGGTCTCAAACTAAGGAAAACCAAATTTGGCAAAAGCAGGGAAAGGCGCTTCGATGTGGATAAACTTCAGGATCCTAAAATTAGGAAAAACTTCAATGTGGCACTGAAAAACCGTTTCTCTGTTCTCCAAGACGATGAAGCAATGACTATTCACAACTTTAACGAAACCATGTCGCAAGCGGCTAAAGAGACTATAGGATACAGGAAACATGCCAAGTCCCATTGGCTATCCGCAAACACATGGCAACTAACAGAAGAAAGAAAGCAAATCAAAAAGAAACTTTTGAGCTCTAAATCCCCAAGACTCCAAGAGAAATTTAAAAACCAGTATAAAGAAAAAGACAAGGAAGTAAAGAAGGCAGCTAGAAAGGATAAAAGAAACTACACAGATAAGCTTGCCAGAGAGGCTGAAACAGCCGCACAGAGGAAAGATATGAAAACCATTTACAAGATAACACGAAAGCTCTGCGGAGTCAACACCACAAGTCATGACCTCCCAGTACAGACCCCAGATGGAACTACCATCACTGAAGAACAGGCAAAGCTTGAGAGATGGAGAGATCATTTTAAAGAGATCTTGAACAGACCACAACCACAGACACTCCCTGACATCACAGAGGCAGAAGTTGACCTCAATATCAACCTGAATAACATTACCGTCTGGGAAGTGAAGGAAGCTATCAAAAAGCTTAAGAACGGCAAAGCTCCCGAAGATGATGGGATATGCCCAGAAATGTTAAAAGTAGATGAGCATGTCACCCCAAAAATTCTCAGAGACATCTTTCAAGACATATGGAATAGAGAAACTATACCTGAAGAATGGAAAACGGGTCTGATAGTGAAAATCCCCAAAAAAGGAAATCTGCAAAACTGTAATAACTGGAGAGGCAATACCCTGTTATCACTCACATGCAAGGTGTTCAGTCGTATCATCCTCCGACGCATTTCAGCAGCTGTGGACGCAGTCCTGAGAGTAGAACAGGCTGGTTTTAGGAAAGGCCGCTCGTGCACTGACCACATATTCGTGTTAAGACAGATCCTAGAACAGACGCAGGAATGGAACAGTGCCCTATATGTGGTTTTCGTGGATTTCGAGAAAGCCTTTGATAGTCTACACCGCGACTCACTTTGGAAGATCCTCAGACATTATGGCATTCCCTCCAAAGTGGTAAACATCATCAAATCCTTGTATGCAAATCCAGTCTGCAAAGTCATACATAATAACACATTGACTGATCCTTTTGATGTAAAGACCGGGGTCAAACAAGGATGCATACTGTCCCCACTACTCTTCTCACTAGCAATCGACTGGTTAATGAAGAACGTTACTAAAGACAAAAGAAGAGGCCTACAATGGACCATTAGTACAGTTCTAGAGGATCTTGATTATGCAGATGATTTAGGTTTACTCTCCAGCAGACATGGCGATGCACAAGAGAAATCAGGAAAACTCAGTATGTTGTCGAATACCATCGGCCTTAAGGTGAATGAGGATAAAACCAAAGTGTTAAGGAAAAACACCACAAACAGTGATCCCATCATGATAAATGGAAAACCACTAGAAGAGGTTAACGAATTCACCTATTTAGGCAGCAAGATGACTGCGGATGGAGACTGTACGAAGGAAGTAGATATTAGGATCAGCAAGGCTAACCAGGCTTTCGCAATTCTTAAACCGGTATGGAAGAATACTAACATACATACCAAAACCAAAGTCAACATCTTTCAAAGCAACGTTCTGAGCGTCCTGCTGTATGGTGCAGAGTGTTAGAAGGAGACGGCTGCTATACAGCATAAACTGAACGTATTCCAGAACAAATGTCTGCGAAGGATCCTTAAAATCTTTTGGCCTAACACCATATCAAACAAGAATCTACTCCTTAAGACAGGCCTTAAACCAGTGAGCGAGACGCTGTGTGAGCGCAGATGGAGATGGCTTGGCCACGTTTGTCGCAAACCAACAACTGACTTGACAAGGGTGGCACTGAGGTGGACGCCGCAGGGCAGAAGAACAAGAGGTCGTCCCAAAGAAACATGGAGAAGGACCGTGGAGAAAGAAGTGAGGAGACGCGGCTTCTCGATGGATGAGGCGGTGAGGGTGGCTGCTGATCGTCCCAGATGGAGGAAGCTACTGGAGCCCCATGCGCCACTAGGCTCGGAGGGGACTGAGTGAGTGAGTGAGTGACAATACTGGTTTGCACAATGGGAAGTTCAGTCCTTGGTTTCTGTAATATAGCCGGAAGTCTGGAACCTTATATGTCTTATGTCTGGCTACAAGTATATTAATTTATTACAACAATTGCTCTGTGTGAATCTATATACGTATCTTTCTGTGTGTGCATTAGAGTCGAAAGGTGGATCTACCAAACTTATAAGTAAAATATACTAGAAATAGTTTGTAGACACAGGAAAACGTTTTGAAATTGAACCCCTTGTTGGTTCCTTACAATACACATCCTAGCTTGGTTTTCTAGACAGCCATCTATGAAGGCCATTCACACTCCACAGGGGCCAGGTAGCAGCCTGCCCTAGTCCAGCGGCACCCCACCTGAAAAGTTTTTACACTAGGTGGAGAGGGAGCAATTATCGAACAATGGGCGAAATCTGTGAAAATTCCGGTCAAAGGTGGTTGCTATGTGTGGCTAGGGGAGCCAACTCCCATTGCATCGGGGAGCCAGAAAGTGACTTAACTTTACTGAGTAATTTAATTTATATGATTTGGTACCTGATTTCTGCTTCAACAATATGCAAGTTCATAGCTATAAGTTCAAAATTTGAGATATTTTCTTCAAGTAATACGTACTTCGTACGTGATATTTATTTGATTAGTTCAACTTTATAATTAAGTTTTCTTTGTTTCATACCACTTAACTTTTGCATTGACATTTATTTTGATTGTTTGAATGATTTTGATATGAGTTCAGTTATGTGGCTAATTATTCCCCAAGTTTATTTTCTTTGTAGAGCATCAACATCAAACTCAACCCGATGACCTCTCCTGGCTTTCCTCTCCGAGACGTTTACTTTCCCAGACGTTCTGTCCAAGGTAGAGTGCCAAATAGCAAGTTATAATTGTAATGGGCTGGGGGATTCTTATAAGAGAAGGGGACTTTTTACTTGGTTAAGAGACAAACCTTATCATATTTACTGTTTACAAGAGACACATAAGAACATAAGCCCTGTTTAAGGATAACTATTGTACAGGAAGATACGTTACTATGTACCCTAAACGCCAAAGATCCCTCTGCTCAGCAGCGAGCTGGAATTTTACCTATCAGCATTGAAACTGGGTGATACCAGCGGATTCCTGGAGAAAATAGAATTTGCACAATGTGTTGGCTGAATAAAGTAGAAAACGAAACACATGTACACTTTCTTTTCTACTGCCCATTCTATGATGTTCTCCGTGAAAATCTTTTTCGAAAAATCTATCATAAATCTCCTGAGATCATATGGGAAAGGGACGAAAATAGAATTAAGTGGCTCTTGAATGAGGGGGTATCTGAACTTGCTACATTTATTAGCCAAGCCTGAGGAAAGAGAAGAAGACACTTGTATTCTTAAGTTATTATTAGTTATCACCCGTTGTTACTTCTGTACTTGTTTGTATTCTTTTGTTATATTCTATTCATCTTATGTACTTGTGTTATTTTGTGAAATCATTGTTCATTATCTACAGGATACCTACTTGCCACATTCATTCATTCATTCATTCATTCATACTACTGTTAGAGACGAAAAGGTATGGCAGGACGAATGGGGTGGTAAAATATACTGGAAGCGATCTCTGAATGGAAGGGAAAATTTTCATGATGTTTGGCGCTTCAGAAATTCAAATATTGTTCGTTATACCTGGCGTCGCGGGCTCCACGCTAGTAGACTTGACTATTTTCTTATTTCTCTCTCGTTATTAAATAGAGTTACAAAATGTTGTATTGCAGACACATTTACGTCTGATCATAACCTGATTACATTTTCTTTTGTAACTATGGACTTCCCACGAGGTCCTGGCTACTGGCAATTCAATCAATCCCTTCTTCGGGATAGAATTTTTCTTCTACAAACAAAGCACATCATGACTGAGTTTTTTTAAAATAATGTTGGTACTGCTAATCCGCAAGTTGTTTGGGATGCCGCAAAATGTTTCCTGCGGTGACACTGGGAAAAAAAGAAACAATATCTTATTAAAGAAAAACCAGATCGACAATACCACCTGTCCCTCTCCTGACCAGCTGGACGAATTAACATGTAAACAACAGTTACTAGAATCTTTATACAATGAACGTTTAAATGGTATTCTAATCAGATCTAAATTGCGCTGGATGGAGTTGGGGGAGAGATGTACAAAATATTTTATGAATTTAGGCCGTCGAAATCATACACACAAAAAAACATCCAAAGACTTAAGAGGCACTCTGGTTCTAACGCACAAGATATTTTGTCTGACCAGGTCAGTTTTTATTCTGCATTGTACTCTTTTAAAGAATTACCAGTGTCCCTTACAGAAGCAAATTGCGATGGTTTTTTCCCTATGAACTACAGTAAACGTTATTCAAAAGAGCAGCAACAGACTTGCGAAGGGCTTATAAATGTAGAAGAGTTAAAGAATGCAATTTTTTCGTTTAAATCTGGGAAAGCACCAGGGCTAGATGGCATCCCTATAGAAATATATGAGTTTTTTTATCCTATGTTACGTTGTTTTAACTATTCGTTTGTCAATGGGTGTCTTTCAGACACACAAAGACAAGGACTTATATCATTACTTCTAAAAAACGATAGTAAGGGAGATGACAAAGACCCAACTGCTACTACAAACTGGCGCCCTCTCACTCTTCTTTGTTGCGATACCAGAATTTTGTCGAAGTGTACAGCGCTGAGAATTAAACAGGTAATTTCAGATATTATCGAGAAAGATCAAACAGGTTTCATTAAGGGTAGGTAGATAATATTAAAAGATTATTAGACACAATTAGGTAAACCGGTATTAATATTTATTGCAGTTTTCTACACCTTGAGATGGGATTATTTTAACCCTCAAACACCCGAGCTTTTTTGTGACGGCAATGACCGAACGGGGTTCAAATGGACCTCATTTTGTTTCGTTCAAATTTATATACCTTTTTGCATTCTTTCAGTGATTTTTGCACATACATTGGTTAAACATAGTAAGAGGTACATTTTGGCATGATTAAGTGTTTAAAAAATTCAGCTCATTATCATAATTTATGCAAAAAAAGAAAGGCCTGCAGGCATGAACATAGAGGTGACCTTTGACCTCATATGATGGTCAAGGTTAATGACCTCTGAAAACCTGATGACATAATTCCTGAGGTTGAGGTTACTTGGCAAACTGCATAATAGTAAAGCAATAATGCTTCATTGAAGACATATTGAGGACATCCGAACAATCTTCGTGTGTAGGAAAATGCACATATGGCTGGGGTCCATTTGTTATTTTTACAAATTTGTGCCGATCTCCAAAAAAATTTAGGAGAACTTGAAGAAGAGGTTTATTGACAAAGTCACGGGAGGAATTTTTTTTCGAATCAAAAATTTTCAAATAGCACATAAAAATATACGCCTGGGGTCCAAATGGTTATATCATTCGGGTTTTTGAGGGTTAAATGTTTGTATTTTTTTCAACTTTGTGCCTTAACTGAAAACGTGGGTAATAATTTTATATGAAAAATCAACAAGTTTGTTTCGCTGTACAGAAAGTGCGAAATGGAACGAAATGGAACGAAATGGAACGAAATGGAACGAAATGGAACGAAATGGAACGAAATGGAACGAAATGGAACGGAATGGAACGGAATGTGTATGAAGGAAAGCCGTTTAAGCCGTTCGTACGTTGGAACGGCGACGTTTAAAAAGTGTCCGCTCGATGTCCAAACGGCAACGTTAAGATTGATGGTATTCTTAGAACCGCAACGACGTTATAAGATCGATCAGGGTACGTTAAGAATAAACTGACCGCAACGTTATAAGATCGATCAGGGTACGTTAATAAAGTGAGTTTTGAGTTGAGTAGTCAAAGTCCGTGGTCTCCGTCCGCCCTAGCGGTAACGTTAAAGAAAAGAAACACGGTGAAAGCCTAAAATTCACCATACCCTTTTTTATTCGCACGCTCGCATCAGTTTTGTCATCCCTATAGTCAAATCAACATAGCCTTACACGTAATCACAATGAAATGAAATTGATAGCGAAATATTTCAAATGTAGAAGTGTGTGGAAAATAAATGATGTGACGTGTTTTATTTCTTGAACAAGGAGGTTAAATACGTATCTATCCTTGCTATGACCTCCTTGCTTGAACCTATTCAATATTATAGGGTAACAAGAATTGGACGGTAACATTTCATTTTCAGAATTCACCAAGAGTTCATGAGGCAAGCGTTATTACTGTGTATTATAGCAAGGAAGTAAAAATGAGACCTCCTACACTCGGTTACAAGCGGCCGTGTTGGTTGGGGCGGAGCTACATTCTTCCCCCCGCATGCAAATGATCCGCCATTGTTACTGACGGCTGGCAGTGATTACGTGTTTACCGGGGACTTTTCTAGTCTGACCTGGCGCGCTACAGACGGGTTTAATCAAACTCCGACTTTCCTGTTTACATGACGTTTTAGTATATATATATATATATATATATATATATATATATATATAGTATGAGTTGTATTTAGCATGTGTATATCTCCCCAACAAAGACTTTTTATACAACCAATGAACTCCGAACCCCTGTCGGAGAATGGACCCGCCTTTAACGATATGTTAATGAATCTGCGTCACGAGTGTTACTCGATTCAAAAACAGAAAGAGACTTTCAAGCTGGGCCCTCTGGAGACAAGACAGCTTCCTCGTTTACAACGAAACAAAGAGAAGGTGTGAGCGAGCTAGACATGTATTTCACGGTTTGGTGGAAGGAAGGTGCGAACATGAGGAATTTACTAGTACACTGTACAGCTTGGGAACGGACGGAAGGAAGAAGGAGAAAATGGCGGGTGGTGATTCCTCCCCGTTGGCATATCGCTAGGACAGACAGACACAAGAAACACGTCCGCACACTTTGCACAACTCAAAACTCACTGTTAACGTACCTGTTACGTTGCGGTCACTTTATTCTTAACGTACCCTGATCGATCTTATAACGTTGCGGTCAGTTTATTCTTAGCGTACCCTGATCGATCTTATAACGTCGTTGCGGTTCTAAGAATACCATCAATCTTAACGTTGCCGTTTGGACGTCGAGCGGACACTATTTAGACGTCGCCGTTCCAACGTACGAACGGCTTAACGGCTTTCCTTCATACACATTTCGTTCCATTTCGTTCCATTTCGCACTTTCTCGTTCCATTTCGCACTTTCTCGTTCCATTTCGCACTTTCTGGGGTCCCCTCTTCCTCTGTCGTACCCCATCCTCACCAGCAAGCCTCCTCTCCAGATCTGCTATTTGCTGGTCTTTCTGAGCAGCCTGTTCCCTGGCACCAGCAAGCCCCCTCTCTAGAGCCACTATCTGCTGGTCTTTCTGACCTTCCTGTTCCCTGGCTACTCTCAGGTGAACTTGGACCTCTCTAATCTCCCTGTTTAGCCTCACTACTGTGTCAGTGAGGTCCCTATTCTCACCAGACAACCTATTGATGGTGTTTACCAAAATGTACGGGTTTGGCATACCCGGGAAAACAGCCATAGTGGAGAGCAGATTCAGCCACCCTCACCCTAGCTCTGCCAGCCTCAGAATGATCGTTGGGCGTTTTGCGCGTAAATTCCATAGGTCTGGCCGCCCTTTCCATATCAGGAAATCAGAGACCCCAGGGCACAGCCTAACGTCAATCACACAAATGGGTCCTGGTTCAAACAGACTAGCTTAAAGTCTACTTTACTTTAAAAGTACTACCTGTAACTCCTGTAACCTGTAACCTGTACCTGTACCTTGTCCCCCTCCCCATAACACTGAACTTACATTATGTTTGTGCCAGGAAAAACGTCTAATCGAGAAAAGATACCAAAGTGTTACTTTTCTCTGAAAGGAAGATTCACCTGGCCTTCCGCTGTCCTAAAAAAAGAAGCGGAGCGAGCTGGAAAATACTCTACTACTACCGAAACATGCAGAATAATAATGTTCGCGACTCACCATTTTCGCCATCTTGAATCGTGTTGAATTGTGGGAAAATTAGCTCTTGTAGGATTTAATCGAATAAACTCAGCATTACATTCTGCTGACAAGGAAGGCGGGGCTTCAGGGTCGCTTCGCCGACAGAAGCTAATGGGCCGCTCCAGGCCTGGCCTGAGCCACTCCTGGGACCGTGGCCTAATTGAAAACACAGCAGCCTGATATACACTACCGGGAGATAAACCCTGCGCTGTTCGCTGGCCCAAACTTTGATATGTGACCCCCGCGATCGCCGTAAGTACCACCGCTACTCTTGCCGTAGTCGCCGCTATCTTCGGCATCATTGCCTCTTTTCCAAACAAAACAAAACAACACAAAACAAGGAAAGAAGATCTTAATGCCGCTGCCTGTTCCGCCGTCACCACCGCTGCCAATGCCGCAGCTAAAACCGCCGCTCTGACCTCTTCGGGGGCAACGCCGGCATCGTCGCGTACTGGGTCTTCGTGATCCCCGCGATTGACGTAACCACCGCTTCTTTAACCGAAGTCGCCGCTATCTTCGGCATTTTCGCCTCTTTTGCAAACAAAACAAAAAAAGGAAAGAAGATATTAATGCCGCTCCTGTTCCACCGTCACCACCGCTGCCAATGCCGCAACAAAAACCGCCGCTCTGACCTCTTCGGGGGCATTGCCGGCATCGTCGCGTTCTGGGTCATCGTGACCCCCGAGATCTTTTGCCGAAATCGCCGCTATTTTCGGCAACATCGCATCTTTTGCAAACAAAACAAAAAAAGGGAAGAAGATATTAATGCCGCTGCCTATTCCGCCGTCAGCACCGCTACCAATGCCGCAACAAAAACCGCCGCTACGACCTCTTCGGGGGCATCGCCGGCATCGTCGCATCCTGGGTCATTGTGACCCCCGCGATCACCGTAACTACCGCTTCTGCACTCGCCATAGTCACCGCTATCTTCGGCATCATCGCCTCTTTTGCAAAGAAAACTAAAAAAGGAAAGAAGATATTAATGCCGCTGCCTGTTCCGCCGTCACCACCGCTGCCAATGCTGCAACAAAAACCCCGCCGCTATCTTTGGCACCATCGCCTCTTTTGCAAAGAAAAAAAAAAGAGAAGAATATATTAATGCCGCTGCCTGTTCCGCCGTCAGCACCGCTACCAATGCCGCAACAAAAACCGCCGCTCTGTCCTCTTCGGGGGCATCGCCGGCATCGTCTTGTCCTGGGTCATCGTGACCCCGGCGATCGCCGTAACTACCGCTGCTGCACTCGCCGTAGTCGCCGCTATCTTCGGCATCATCGCCTTTTTTTGCAAAGAAAACAAAAAAAAGGAAAGAAGATGTCAACGCCGCCACCTGTTCCGCCGTCACCACCGCTGCCAATGCTGCAACAAAAACCCCGCCGCTATGACCTCTTCGGGGGCATCGCCGGCATCGTCGCGTCCTGGGTCATGGTGACCCCCGCGATCGCAGTAAGTGCCGCCGCTTCTTTTGCCGAAATTGCCGCTATCTTCGGCATCATCTCCTCTTTTGCAAACAACACACATAAAAAAGGCAAGAAGATATCAACGCCGCCGCCTGTTCCCCGTTACAACCGCTACCAATGCCGCAGCAAAAACAGCCGCTCTGACCTCTTCAGGGACACCGCCGGCATCGTCGCGTCCTGGGTCATGGTGACCCCCTCGATCGAAGTAAGTGCCGCCGCTTCTTTTGCCGAAATTGCCGCTATCTTCGGCAACATCTCCTCTTTTGCAAACAACACACATGAAAAAGGGAAGAAGATATCAACGCCGCCGCCTGTTCCCCCGTTAACACCGCTACCAATACCGCAGCAAAAACAGCCGCTCTGACCTCTTCAGGGACACCGCCGGCATCGTCGCGTCCTGGGTCATCGTGACCCCGGCGATCGCCGTAACTACCGCTGATGCACTCGCCGTAGTCGCCGCTATCGTCGGCACCATCGCCTCTTTTGCAAACAAAACAAAAAAGGGAAGAAGATATCAACGCCGATGCCTGTTCCCCCGTTACCACCGCTACCAATGCCGCAGCAAAAACCGCCGCTCTGACCTCTTCGGTGACAACGCCGGCATCGTCGCGTCCTGGGTCATCGTGACCGCCACGATCGCCGTAAGTGCCGCCGCTTCTTTTGCAGAAGTCGCCTCTAACTTCGGCAACATCTCCTCTTTTGCAAACAAAACAAAAAAAAGGGAAGAAGGTGTCAACGCCGCCACCTGTTCCGCCGTCACCACCGCTGCCAATGCTGCAACAAAAACCCCGCCGCTATCTTTGGCACCATCGCCTCTTTTGCAAAGAAAAAAAAAAGAGAAGACTATATTAATGCCGCTGCCTGTTCCGCCGTCAGCACCGCTACCAATGCCGCAACAAAAACCGCCGCTCTGTCCTCTTCGGGGGCATCGCCGGCATCGTCTTGTCCTGGGTCATCGTGACCCCGGCGATCGCCGTAACTACCGCTGCTGCACTCGCCGTAGTCGCCGCTATCTTCGGCATCATCGCCTTTTTTTGCAAAGAAAACAAAAAAAAGGAAAGAAGATGTCAACGCCGCCACCTGTTCCGCCGTCACCACCGCTGCCAATGCTGCAACAAAAACCCCGCCGCTATGACCTCTTCGGGGGCATCGCCGGCATCGTCGCGTCCTGGGTCATGGTGACCCCCGCGATCGCAGTAAGTGCCGCCGCTTCTTTTGCCGAAATTGCCGCTATCTTCGGCATCATCTCCTCTTTTGCAAACAACACACATAAAAAAGGCAAGAAGATATCAACGCCGCCGCCTGTTCCCCGTTACAACCGCTACCAATGCCGCAGCAAAAACAGCCGCTCTGACCTCTTCAGGGACACCGCCGGCATCGTCGCGTCCTGGGTCATCGTGACCCCCTCGATCGAAGTAAGTGCCGTCGCTTCTTTTGCCGAAATTGCCGCTATCTTCGGCAACATCTCCTCTTTTGCAAACAACACACATGAAAAAGGGAAGAAGATATCAACGCCGCCGCCTGTTCCCCCGTTAACACCGCTACCAATGCCGCAGCAAAAACCGCCGCTCTGACCTCTTCAGGGACACCGCCGGCATCGTCGCGTCCTGGGTCATCGTGACCCCGGCGATCGCCGTAACTACCGCTGATGCACTCGCCGTAGTCGCCGCAATCGTCGGCACCATCGCCTCTTTTGCAAACAATACAAAAAAGGGAAGAAGATGTCAACGCCGCCTATTGTTCCGCCGTCACCACCGCTGCCAATGCCGCAAAAAAAAAACACGCCGCTCTGACCTCTTCGGGGGCATCGCCGCGTCCTGGGTCATCGTGACCCCGGCGATCGCCGTAACTACCGCTGATGCTCTCGCCGTAGTCGCCGCTATCTTCGGCATCATCGCCTATTTTGCAAACAACACACAAAAAAGGGAAGACGATATCAACGCCGCCGCCTGTTCCCCCGTTACCACCGCTACCAATGCCGCAGCAAAAACCGCCGCTCTGACATCTTCGGGGACAACACCGGCATCGTCGCGTCCTGGGTCATCGTGACCGCCGCGATCGCCGTAAGTGCCGCCACTTCTTTTGCAGAAGTCGCCGCTATCTTCGGCAGCATCGCCTCTTTTGCAAACAAAACAAAGAAAAGGGAAGAAGATATTAATGCCGCAGCCTGTTCGGCCGTCAGCACCGCTACCAATGCCGCAACAAAAACCGCCGCTGTGACCTCTTCGGGGGCATCTCCGGCATCGTCCCGTCCTGGGTCATCGTGACCCCCGCAATCGCTTTAAGTGTCGCCGCTTCTTTTGCCGAAGTCGCCTCTAACTTCGGCAGCATCGCCTCTTTTGCAAAGAAAACAACAACAAAAAGGAAGAAGGTATCAACGCCGCCACCTGTTCCGCCGTCACCACCGCTGCCAATGCTGCAACAAAAACCCTGCTCTGTCCCCGAAGAGGACAGAGCAGCGGTTTTTGTTGCGGCATTGGTAGCGGTGGTGACGGGCATTAATATCTTCTTCCCTTATTTCGTTTTGTTTGCAAAAGAGGCGATGATGCCGAAGATAGCGGCGACTACGGCGAGTGCAGCAGCGGTAGTTACGGCGATCGCCGGGGTCACGATGACCCAGGACGCGACGATGCCGGCGATAACCCCGAAATCAATAAGGAGTGAGGAGTAAGAAGACCCTCTGACTGCCCCTGAAACTGTAAGTGCGCATTCATATTGAACTCGTTCCAATCGTTTAGAATCGTACACAGTGGATCCATGCCATATTATGTCGGCATATTCAAGAAGAGGTCGAATAAAAGATTTATAAATAACATCAAGTACAGTGCGTGGTAATCTGAATTTCAACTTGTTGAGAGTGGACACTCGTTTGGACACATTAGCAATCATATATGAAATTTGGTTTTCCCAAGACATGGTGGAGGTAAGTATCGTTCCTATATGCTTGTGAACTTTAACAGTTTTAATAACACAATTATCAAGTATAATGGGGGGATAGTCTGGAGAATAGGATTTCCTAGAAAAACACATCTCTTCAGTCTTTAGCGGATTAAGCCAAGCCAAGTCGGCGATGCCCCCAAAGAGGTTACAGCGGAGGTTTTTGTTGCGGCATTGGCAGCAGTGGTGACGGCATTAATTTCCTCTTCCCTTTTTTGTCTTCTTTGCAAAAGAGGCTATGGTGCCAGAGATAGCGGCGATTTCGGGAAAAGAATAAGCGGCACTTATTGCGATCGCCGGGGTCACGTTGACCCAGGACGCGACGATGCCGGCAATGCCTCCGATGAGGTCATAGCGGCGGGGTTTTTGTTGCAGCATTGGTAGCGGTGGTGACGGCGGAACTGGCGGTGGCGTTGACATCTTCTTCCCTTTTTTTGTTTTCTTTGCAAAAGAGGCGATGCTGCCGAAGTTAGCTGCGATTTCGGCAAAAGAAATGGCGGCACTTATTGCGATCGCAGGGGCTGTTTTTGCTGCGGCATTGGTAGCGGTTGTAACGGGGGAACAGGCGGCGGCGTTGATATCTTCTTCCCTTTTTTATGTGTGTTGTTTGCAAATAAGGAGATGTTGCCGAAGATATCGGCAATTTCGGCAAAAGAAGCGGCGGCACTTACTGCGATCGCAGGGGTCACGATGACCCAGGACGCGACGATGCCGGCGATGCCCCCGAAGAGGTCATAGCGGCGGGGTTTTTGTTGCAGCATTGGCAGCGGTGGTGACGGCGGAACAGGTGGTGATGGCGTTGACATCTTCTTCCCTTTTTTTGTTTTCTTTGCAAAAGAGGCGATGGTGCCGAAGATAGCGGCGACTACGGCGAGTGCAGCAGTTTTAGTTACGGCGATCGCCGTAACTACCGCTGCTGCACTCGCCGTAGTCGCCGCTATCTTCGTCACCATCGCCTCTTTTGCAAACAAAACAAAAAAAGGGAAGAAGATGTCAACGCCGCCACTTGTTCCGCAGTCACCACCGCTGCTAATGCCGAAAAAAAAAACAGCCGCAATGACCTCTTCGGATGCATCGCCGGCATCGCCGCGTCCTGGGTCATGGTGGCCCCGCGATCGCCGTAAGTGCCGCTGCTTCTTTTGCCGAAGCCGCCGCTATCTTCGGCATCATCGCCTCTTTTGCAAAAAACACAAAAAAAGGGATGAAGATATCAACGCCGCCACCTGTTCCCGCGCTACCACCGCTGCCAATGCCGCAGCAAAACCCCGCCGCTATGACCTCTTCGGGGGCATGGCCAGCATTGCCGCGTCCTGGGTCATCGTGACCGCCGGTGATCGCCGTAACTACCGCTCCTGCACTCGCCGTAGTCGCCGCAATCTTCGGCACCATCGCCTCTACTTCAAACAAAACAAAAAAAGGAAAAAAGATGTCAACGCCGCCACCTGCTCCGCCGTCACCATCGCTGCCAATGCCGCAGCAAAACCCCCGCCGCTCTGACCTCTTCAGGGGCATCGCCGGCATTGTCGCTTCCTGGGTCATCGTGACCCCCGCGATCGCCGCAAGTGCCGTCGCTTCTTTTGCCGAAGTCGCCGCTATCTTCGGCATCATCGCCTCTTTTGCAAACAAAACAAAAAGAGGAAGGAAGATATTAATTCCGCTGCCTGTTCGCCCGTCACCACTGCTACCAATGCCGCAACAAAAACCGCCGCTCTGTCCTCTTCGGAGGCAACGCCGGCATCGTCGCGCCCTGGGTCATCGTGACCCCGGCGATCGCCGTAACTTTTGCTGCTGCACTCGCCGTAGTTGCCGCTGTCTTCGGCATCATCGCCTCTTTTGCAAACAAAACAAAAAAAGGGAAGAAGATGTCAACGCCGCCACCTGCTCCGCCGTCACCACCGCTGCTAATGCCGCAAAAAAGTACCCGCCGCAATGACCTCATCAGGTGCATCGCCGGCATCGCCGCGTCCTGGGTCATCGTGACCTCCCGATCGCCGTAACTACCGCTGCTGCTCTCGCCGTAGTCACTGCTATCTTCGGCAACATCTCCTCTTTTGCAAACAACACACACAAAAAAAGGGAAGAAGATATCAACGCCACCGCCTGTTCCCCCGTCACCACCGCTACCAATGCCGCAGGAAAAACAGCCGCTCTGACCTCTTCGGGGACATTGCCGGCATCGTCGCGTCCTGGGTCATCGTGACCCCCGCGATCGACGCAAGTGCCACCGCTTGTTTTGCCGAAGTCGCCGCTATCTTCGGCATCATCGCCTCTTTTGCAAACAAAACAAAAAAAAAGGAAGAAGAAATTAATGCCAATGCCTGTTCCGCCGTCAACACCGCTACCAATGCCGCAACAAAAACCGCCGCTATGTCCTCTTCGGGGGCATCGCCGGCATCGTCGAGTCCTGGGTCATCGTGACCCCGGCGATCGCCGAAACTTTCGCTGCTGCACTCGCCGTAGTCGCTGCTATCTTTGGTACCATCGCCTCTTTTGCACACAAAACAAAAAAAAGGGAATAAGATGTCAACGCCGGCGCCAGTTCCGCCGTCACCATGGCTGCTAATGCCCCCCCCCCCCCCCAAAAAAAACCCCGCCGCAATGTCCTTTTCGGGGGCATCGCCGGCATCGCCGCGTCCTGGGTCATCGTGACCCCGGCGATCGCCGTAATTACCGCTGCTGCTCTCGCCGTAGTCACCGCTATCTTCGGCAACATCTCCTCTTTTGCAAACAACATACACAAAAAAGGAAAGAAGATATCAACGCCGCCGCCTGTTCCCCCGTTACCACCGCTACCAATGCCGAAGGAAAAACCGTCGCTCTGACCTCTTCGGGGACAACGCCGGCACCGTTGCGTCCTGGGTCATCGTGACCCCCGCGATCGCAGTAAGTGCCGCCGCTTCATTTGCCGAAGTTGCCGCTATCTTCGGCATCATCGCCTCTTTTGCAAACAAAACAAAAAAAGGGAAGAAGATGTCAACGCCGCCACCTGTTCCGCCGTCACCACCGCTGCCAATGCCGCAACAAAAACTCCGCCTCTATGACCTCTTCAGGGGCATCGCCGGCATCGTCGCGTCCTGGGTCATCGTGACCCCCGCGATCGCTGCAAGTGCCACCGCTTCTTTTGCCGAAGTCGCCGCTATCTTCGGCATCATCGCCTCTTTTGCAAACAAAACAAAAAGGGAAGAAGATGTCAACGCCGCCAATTGTTCCGCCGTCACCACCGCTAGCGCGCTGCCAATGCCGCAAAAAAAAAACCCACCGCTCTGACTTCTTCGGGGAAATCGCCGGCATCGTCGAGTCCTGGGTCATCGTGACCCCCGCGATCGCTGCAAGTGCCGCCTCTTCTTTTGTCGAAGTCGCCGCTATCTTCGGCATCATCGCCTCTTTTGCAAACAAAACAAAAAAGGGAAGAAGATGTCAACGCCGCCAATTGTTCCGCCGTCACCACCGCTGCCAATGCCGCAAAAAAAAAACCCACCGCTCTGACTTCTTCGGGGAAATCGCCGGCATCGCCGCGTCCTGGGTCATCGTAACCCCCGCGATCGCTGTAACTACCGCTGCTTCTCTCGCCGTAGTCGCCGCTATCTTCGACAACATCTCCTCTTTTGCAAACAACACACATAAAAAAGGGAAGAAGATATCAACGCCGCCGCATGTTCCACCCGTTGTCATCGCTACAAATGCCGCAACAAAAACCGCCGCTCTAACCTCTTCGTAGACATCGCCGGCATCGTCACGTCCTGGGTCATCGTGACCCCCGCAATCGCCGTATGTGCCACCGCTTCTTTGCCGAAGTCGCCTCTAACTTCGGCAGCATCGCCTCTTTTGCAAAGATAACATAAAAAGGAAGAAGATATCAACCACGCCGCCAGTTTCGCCGTCACCACCGCTACCAATGCCGCAGCAAAAACCCTGCCGCTATGACCTCTTCGGGGCATTGCCGGCATCGTCGCGTCCTTGGTCATCGTGACCCCCGCGATCGCAGTAAGTGCCGCCGCTTCTTTTGCCAAAATCGCCGCTATCTTTGCCACCATCGCCTCTTTTGCAAAGAAGACAAAAAAGGGAAGAAGATATTAATGCCGTTGCCAGTTCTGCCGTCAGCACCGCTACCAATGCCGCAAAAAAAAAACAACGCAATGACCTCTTCGGGGGCATCGCCGGCATCGCCGCGTCCTGGGTCATCGTGACCCCAGCCATCGCCGTAACTAGCGCCGCTGCTAGGGAAGAAGATGTCAACGCCGCCACTTGTTACGCCGTCACCAACGCTGCCAATGCCGCAAAAAAAATAAACGCCGCTAGGACCTTTTCTGGGTCATCGCCGGCATCCTCACGTCCTGGGTCATCATGACCCCGGCGATCAAAAACAAAAAAAGGGAAGAAGATGTCAACGCCCCCACTTGTTCCGCCGTCACCATCGCTGCTAATGTCGAAAAAAAACCGCCGCAATGACCTCTTCGGGGGCATCGCCGGCATCGTCGCGTCCCGGGTCATCGTGACCCCGGCGTTTGCCGTAACTACCACTGCTGCACTCGCCGTAAGTGCCGCTATCTTCGGCATTAACGCCTCTTTTGAAAACAAAACCAAAAAAAAAGGGAATAAGATGTCAACGCTGCCACCTGTTCCGCCGTCACCACCGCCGCTAATGCCGCAAAAAAAAAAATAAACAGCCGCAATGACCTCTTCTGATTCATCGCCGGCATCGCCGCCTCCTGGGTCATCGTGACCCCCGCGATCGCCGTAAGTGCCGCCGCTTCTTTTGCCGAAATTGCCGCTATCTTCGGCAACATCTCCTCTTTTGCAAACAACACACATAAAAAAGGCAAGAAGATATCAACGCCGCCGCCTGTTCCCCGTTACAACCGCTACCAATGCCGCAGCAAAAACAGCCGCTCTGACCTCTTCAGGGACACCGCCGGCATCGTCGCGTCCTGGGTCATCGTGACCCCCTCGATCGAAGTAAGTGCCGCCGCTTCTTTTGCCGAAATTGCCGCTCTCTTCGGCAACATCTCCTCTTTTGCAAACAACACACATAAAAAAGGGAAGAAGATATCAACGCCGCCGCCTGTTCCCCCGTTACAACCGCTACCAATGCCGCAGCAAAAACAGCCGCTCTGACCTCTTCAGGGACACCGCCGGCATCGTCGCGTCCTGGGTCATCGTGACCCCCTCGATCGAAGTAAGTGCCGCCGCTTCATTTGCCGAAATCGCTGCTATCTTTGGCACCATCGCTTCTTTTACAAAGAAAACAAAAAAAGGGAAGAAGATATTAATGCCGCTGCCTATTCCGCCGTCAATACCGCTAGCAATGCCGCAACATAAACCGCCGCTCTGTCCTCTTCGGGCGTATCGCCAGCATCGTCTTGTCCTGGGTCATCGTGACCCCGCGATCGCCGTAACTACCGCTGCTGCACTCGCCGTAGTCGCCGCTATCGTCGGCACCATCGCCTCTTTTGCAAACAAAACAAAAAAGGGAATAAGATGTCAACGCCGCCTATTGTTCCGCCGTCAACACCGCTGCCAATACCGCAAAAAAAAACACGCCGCTATGACCTCTTCGGGGGCATCGCCGCGTCCTGGGTCATCTGACCCCGGCGATCGCCGTAACTACCGCTGCTGCTCTCGCCGTAGTCGCCGCTATCTTCGGCACCATCGCCTCTTTTGCAAACAACACACAAAAAAGGGAAGACGATATCAACGCCGCCGCCTGTTCCCCCGTTACCACCGCTACCAATGCCGCAGCAAAAACCGCCGCTCTGACCTCTTCGGGGCCAACGCCGGCATCGTCGCGTCCTGGGTCATCGTGACCGCAGCAATCGCAGTAAGTGCCGCCGCTTCTTTTGCAGAAGTCGCCGCTATCTTCGGCAGCATCGCCTCTTTTGCAAACAAAACAAAAAAAAAGGGAAAAAGATATTATACCGCTGCCTGTTCGGCCATCAGCACCGCTACCAATGCCGCAACAATAACCGCCGCTGTGACCTCTTCGGGGGCATCTCAGGCATCGTCCAGTCCTGGGTCATCGTGACCGCAGCGATCGCTTTAAGTGTCGCCGCTTCTTTTGCCGAAGTCGCCTCTATATTCGGCAGCATCGCCTCTTTTGCGAGGAAAACAAAAAAAGGGAAGAAGATGTCAACGCCGCCACCTGTTCCCCCGTCACCACCGCTGCCAATGTTGCAACGAAAATCCCGCCGATATGATCTCTTCGGGGGCATTGCCGGCATCGTAGCGTCCTGGGTCATCGTGACCCCCGCGATCGCTGTAAGTGCCGCCGCTTTTTTTGCTGAAGTCGCCTCTAACTTCGGCAGCATTGCCTCTTTTCCAAACAAAACCAAAAAAAAGGGAAGAAGATGTCAACGCCGCCACCTGTTCCGCCGTCACCACCGCTGCCAATGCTGCAACAAAAACCCCGCCGCTATGACCTCTTCGGGGGCATCGCCGCGTCCTGGGTCATCGTGACCCCCGCGATCGCAGTAAGTGCCGCCGCTTCTTTTGCCGAAATTGCCGCTATCTTCGGCAACATCTCCTCTTTTGCAAACAACACACATAAAAAAGGGAAGAAGATATCAACGCCACCGCCTGTTACCCCGTTACCACCGCTACCAATGCCGCAGCAAAAACCGCCGCTCTGACCCCTTCGGGGGTATCGCCGGCATCGTCGCGTCCTGGGTCATCGTGACCCCCGCGATCGCAGTAAGTGTCGCCGCTTCTTTTGCCGAAATCGCTGCTATCTTTGGCACCATCGCCTCTTTTGCAAACAAAACAAAAAGGGAAGAAGATATAAATGCCGCTGCCTGTTCCGCCGTGAACACCGCTACCAATGCAGCAACAAAAACCGCCCCTCTGTCCTCTTCGGGGGCATCTCCGGCATCGTCGCGTCCTGGGTCATTGTGACCCCGGCGATCGCCGTAACTACCGCTGCTGCACTCGCCGTAGTCGCCGCTATTTTCAGCATTATCGCCTCTTTGCAAAGAAAACAAAAAAAGGAAAGAATATGTCAACGCCGCCACTTGTTCCGCTCTCACCACCGCTGCCAATGCCGCAGCTAACTTCGGCAGCATCGCCTCTTTTGCAAAGAAAACAAAAAAAGGGAAGAAGATGTCAACGCCACCGCCAGTTCCGCCGTTACCACCGCTACCAATGCTGCAACAAAATCCCGCCGCTATGACCTCATCGGAGGCATTGCCGGCATCGTCGCGTCCTGGGTCAACCTGACCCCGGCGATCGCAATAAGTGCCGCTGATTCTTTTCCCGAAATCGCCGCTATCTCTGGCACGATAGCCTCTTTTGCAAAGAAAACAAAAAAGGGAAGAAGATATTAATGCCGTCACCACTGCTGCCAATGCCGCAACAAAAACCTCCGCTGTAACCTCTTCGGGGGCATCGCCGGCATCGTCGCGTCCTGGGTCATCGTGACCCCCGCGATTGCGAGTAAGTGCCGACGCTTCTTTTGCCGAAGTCGCCGCTATCTTTGGTATCATCGCCTCTTTTGCAAACAAAACAAAAAAAGGGAAAAAGATATTAATGCCGCTGCCTGTTCGCCCGTCAGCACCGCTACCAATGCCTCAACAAAAACCGCCTCACTGTCCAGTTCGGGGGCATCGCCGGCATCGTCGCGTCCTGGGTTATCGTGACCCCGGCGATCGCCGTAACTTTCACTGCTGCACTTGCCATAGTCGCCGCTATCTTGGGCACCATCGCCTCTTTTGCAAAGAAAACAAAAAAAGGGAAGTAGATGTCAACGCCGCCACTTGTTACGCCATCACCACCGCTGCCAATGCCGCAAAAAAACCCGCCGCTAGGACCTCTTCTGGGTCATCGCCGGCATCGTCGCGTCCTGGGTCATCGTGACCCCGGTGATCGCCGTAACTACCGCTGTTGCACTCGCCCTAGTCGCCGCTATCTTCGGCACCATCGCTCTTTTGCAAACAAAACAACAAAAAAAGGAAAGAAGATATTAATGCCGCTACCTGTTCTGCAGTCACCACCGCTGCCAATGCCGCAACAAAAACTGCCGCTCTGACCTCTTTGGGGGAATCGCCGGCATCGCCGCATCCTGGGCCATCGTGACCCCCGCGATGGCCGTAAGTGCCACCGCTTCTTTTGCCAAAGTCGCCGCTATCTTCGGCATCATCGCCTCTTTTGCAAACAAAACAAAAAAAAGGCAACAAAAACCGCCGCTCTGTCCTCTTTGGGGTCATCGCCGGCATCGTCGCGTCCTGGGTCATCGTGACCCCGGCGATCGCCGTAACTACCGCTGCTGCACTCGCCGTAGTCGCCGCTATTTTTGGCAATATCGCCTCTTTTACAAAGAGAACAAAAAAAGGGAAGAAGATATTAACGCTGCCGCCTCCTCCGCCTTCACCATCGCTGCTAATGCCGAAAAAAACAACAACGCCGCAATGACCTCTTCGGGGGCATCGCCGGCATCGCCGCATCCTGGGCCATCGTGACCCCAGCCATCGCCGTAACTACCGCCGCTGCTCTCGCAGTCGCCGCAATTTCGGCATCATCGCCTCTTTTGCAAAGAAAACAAAAAAAGGGAAGAAAATGTCAACGCCGCCACCTGTTCCGGCGTCACCACCGCTGACAATGCTGCAGCAAAAACCCCGCCACTATGAACTCTTTGTGGGCAACGCCGGCATCGTCGCGTCCTAGGTCATCGTGACCCCCGCGATTGCGAGTAAATGCCGCCGCTTCTTTTGCCGAAGTCGCCGCTATCTTTGGTATCATCGCCTCTTTTGCAAACAAAACAAAAAAAGGGAAGAAGATATTAATGCCGCTGCCTGTTCGCCCGTCAGCACCGCTACCAATGCCGCAACAAAAACCGCCTCTCTGTCCTCTTCGGGGGAGTCGCCGGCATCGTCGCGTCCTGGGTCATCGTGACCCCGGCGATCGCCGTAACTTTCATTGCTGCACTCGCCGTAGTCGCCGCTATCTTCGGCACCATCGCCTCTTTTGCAAAGAAAACAAAAAAAGGGAAGAAGATGTCAACGCCGCCACTTGTTACGCCGTCACCACTGCTGCCAATGCCGAAAAAAAAAAACCGCCGCTATGACCTCTTCGGGGTTATCGCTGGCATCGTCGCGTCCTGGGTCGCCGTGACCCCGGCGATCGCCGTAACTACCGCTGCTGCACTCGCCGTAGTCGCCGCTATCTTCGACATCATCGCCTCTTTTGCAAACAAAACGAAATAAGGGAAGAAGATATTAATGCCCGTCACCATCGCTACCAATGCCGCAACAAAAACCGCCGCTCTGTCCTCTTCGGGGACATCGTCGGCATCGTCGCGTCCTGGGTCATTGTGACCCCGGTGATCGCCGTAACTACCGCTGCTGCACTCGCCGTAGTCGCCGCTATCTTCGTCACCATCGCCTCTTTTGCAAACAAAACAAAAAAAGGGAAGAAGATATTAATGCCGCTGCCTGTTTCGCCGTCAGCACCGCTACCAATGACGCAACAAAAACCGCCGCTCTGTCCTCTTCGGGGACATCGCCGGCATCGTCGCGTCCTGGGTCATTGTGACCCCGGCGATCGACGTAACTACCGCTGCTGCACTCGCCGTAGTCGCCGCTATCTTCGTCACCATCGCCTCTTTTGCAAACAAAACAAAAAAAGGGAGGAAGATGTCAACGCCGCCACCTGCTCCGCCGTCACCATCGCTGCTAATGCCGAAAAAAAAACCCACCGCAATGACCTCTTCGGGGGCATCGCTGGCATCGCCGCGTCCTGGATCATCGTGAACCCAGCTATCGCCGTAACTAGCGCCGCTGCTAGGGAAGAAGATGTCAACGCCGCCACTTGTTACGCCGTCACCTACGCTGCCAATGCCGAAAAAAAAAACGCCGCTAGGAGCTCTTCTGGGTCATCGCCGGCATCCTCACGTCCTGGGTCATCATGACCCCGGCGATCAAAAACAAAAACGCCCGTCACCACGAAGTTGCCGCTATATTCGGCATCATCGCGTCTTTTGCAAACAAAACAAAAAAAGGGAAGAAGATGTCATAGCCCCCACTTGTTCCGCCGTCACCATCGCTGCTAATGCCGAAAGAAAACGCCGCAATGACCTCTTCGGGGGCATCGCCGGCATCGTCGCGTCCCGGGTCATCGTGACCCCGGCGATCGCCGTAACTACCGCTGCTGCACTCGCCGTAAGTGCCGCTATCTTCGGCATTAACGCCTCTTTTGAAAACAAAACCAAAAAAAAAAAAGGGAATAAGATGTCAACGCTGCCACCTGTTCCGCCGTCACCACCGCTGCTAATGCCGAAAAAAAAACAGCCGCAATGACCTCTTCGGGTTCATCGCCGGCATCGCCGCGTCCTGGGTCATCGTGACCCCCGCGATCGCCGTAAGTGCCGCCGCTTCTTTTGCCGAAGTCGCCGCTATCTTCGCATCATCGCCTCTTTTGCAAACAAAACAAAAAAGGGAAGAACATGTCAACGCCGCATATTGTTCCGCCGTCACCACCGCTGCCAATGCCGAAAAAAAACCCGCCGCTCTGACTTCTTCGGGGAAATCGCCGGCATCGCCGCGTCCTGGGTCATTGTGACCCCCGCGATCGCTGCAAGTGCCGCCACCTGCTCCGCCGTCACCACCGCTGCTAATGCCGCAAAAAAAAACCCCGCCGCAATGACCTCTTCGGGTGCATCGCCGGCATCGTCGCGTCCTGGGTCATCGTGACCACCGCGATCGCCGTAACTACCGCTGCTGCTCTCGCCGTAGTCGCCGCTATCTTCGGCAACATCTCCTCTTTTGCAAACAACACACACAAAAAAAGGGAAGAAGATATCAATGCCGCCGCCTGTTCGCCCGTTTCCACCGCTACCAATGCCGCAAAAAAAACCCCGCCGCAATGACCTCTTCGGGTGCATCGCCGGCATCGTCGCGTCCTGGGTCATCGTGACCCCCGCGATCGCCGTAACTACCGCTGCTGCTCTCGCCGTAGTCGCCGCTATCTTCGGCAACATCTCCTCTTTTGCAAACAACACACACAAAAAAAGGAAAGAAGATATCAATGCCGCCGCCTGTTCGCCCGTTTCCACCGCTACCAATGCCGCAGGAAAAACCCGCCGCTCTGACCTCTTCGGGGACATTGCCGGCATCGTCGCGTCCTGGGTCATCGTGACCCCCACGATCGCTGCAAGTGCAACCGATTCTTTTTCCAAAGTCGCCGCTATCTTCGGCAACATCGCCTCTTTTGCAAACAAAACAAAAAAAGGGAAGAAGATGTCAACGCCGCCAATTGTTCCGCCGTCACCACCGCTGCCAATGCCGCAAAAAAACACCCGCCGCTCTGACTTCTTCGGGGAAATCGCCGGCATCGTCGCGTCCTGGGTCATCGTGACCCCCGCGATCGCTGCAAGTGCCGCCACCTGCTCCGCCGTCACCACCGCTGCTAATGCCGCAAAAAAAAACCCGCCGCAATGACCTCATCGGGTGCATCGCCGGCATCGTCGCGTCCTGGGTCATCGTGACCCCCGCGATCGCCGTAACTACCGCTGCTGCTCTCGCCGTAGTCGCCGCTATCTTCGGCAACATCTCCTCTTTTGCAAACAACACACACAAAAAAAGGGAAGAAGATATCAATGCCGCCGCCTGTTCGCCCGTTTCCACCGCTACCAATGCCGCAGGAAAAATCCGCCGCTCTGACCTCTTGGGGATATTGCCGGCATCGTCGCGTCCTGGGTCATCGTGACCCCCGCGATCGACGCAAGTGCCACCGCTTGTTTTGCCGAAGTCGCCGATATCTTCGGCATCATCGCCTCTTTTGCAAACAAAACAAAAAAAGGAAGAAGAAATTAATGCCGCTGCCTGTTCCGCCGTCAACACCGCTACCAATGCCGCAACAAAAACCGCCGCTATGTCCTCTTCGGGGGCATCGCCGGCATCGTCGAGTCCTGGGTCATCGTGACCCCGGCGATAGCCGAAACTTTCGCTGCTGCACTCGCCATAGTCGCTGCTATCTTTGGTACCATCGCCTCTTTGGCAAACAAAACAAAAAAAGGGAATAAGATGTCAATGCCGGCGCCAGTTCCGTCGTCACCATCGCTGCTAATGCCCCCCCCCCCAAAAAAAACCCGCCGCAATGTCCTTTTCGGGGGCATCACCGGTATCACCGCGTCCTGGGTCATCGTGACCCCCGCAATCGCTGTAACTACCGCTGCTGCTCTTGCTGAAGTCGCCGCTTTTTTCGGCACCATCGCTTCTTTTGCAAACAAAACAAAAAAAGGGAATAAGATGTCAACGCCGCCGCCTATTCCGCCGTCACCATCGCTGCTAATGACCCCCTCCCCCCCCAAAAAAAACACCGCCGCACTGTTCTTTTCGGGGGCATAGCCGCGTCCTGGGTCATCGTGACCCCGGCGATCGCCGTAACTACCGCTGCTGCTCTCGCTCTTGTCGCCGCTATCTTCGGCAACATCTCCTCTTTTGCAAACAACATACACAAAAAAGGAAAGAAGATATTAACGCCGCCGCCTGTTCCCCCGTTACCACCGCTACCAATGCCGCAGGAAAAACCGTCGCTCTGACCTCTTCGGGGACATCGCCGGCACCGTTGCGTCCTGGGTCATCGTGACCCCCACGATCGCCGTAAGTGCCGCCGCTTCTTTTGCCGAAGTTGCGGCTACCTTCGGCATCATCGCCTCTTTTGCAAACAAAACAAAAAGAGGGAAGAAGATGTCAACGCCGCCACCTGTTCCGCCGTCACCACCGCTGCCAATGCCGCAACAAAAACTCCGCCTCTATGACCTCTTCGGGGGCATCGCCGGCATCGTCGCGTCCTGGGTCATCGTGACCCCCGCGATCGCTGCAAGTGCCACCGCTTCTTTTGCCGAAGTCGCCGCTATCTTCGGCATCATCGCCTCTTTTGCAAACAAAACAAAAAAAGGGAAGAAGATGTCAACGCCGCCAATTGTTCCGCCGTCACCACCGCTGCCAATGCCGCAAAAAAACACCCGCCGCTCTGACTTCTTCGGGGAAATCGCCGGCATCGTCGAGTCCTGGGTCATCGTGACCCCCGCGATCGCTGCAAGTGCCACCTCTTCTTTTGTCGAAGTCGCCGCTATCTTCGGCATCATCGCCTCTTTTGCAAACAAAACCAAAAAAAAGGAAGAAGATATTAATGCCGCTGCCTGTTCCGCCGTCAACACCGCTACCAATGCCGCAACAAAAACCGCTGCTCTGTCCTCTTCGGGGGCATCGCCGGCATCGTCGCGTCCTGGGTCATCGTGACCCCCGCGATCGCCACAAGTTCCGCCGCTTCTTTTGTCGAAGTCGCCGCTATCTTCGGTATCATCACCTCTTTTGCAAACAAAACAAAAAAAGAGAAGAAGATGTCAACGCCACCGCCTGTTCCGCCGTCACCATCACTGCTAATGCCGAAAAAAAACCCCGCCGCAATGACCTCTTCGGGTGCATCGATGGCAACGCCGCGTCCTGGGTCATCGTGACCCCCGCGATCGCTGTAACTACCGCTGCTGCTCTCGCCGTAGTCGCCGCTATCTTCGACAACATCTCCTCTTTTGCAAACAACACACATAAAAAAGGGAAGAAGATATCAACACCGCCGCATGTTCCACCCGTTGTCACCGCTACCAATGCCGCAACAAAAACCGCCGCTCTGACCTCTTCAGGGACACCGCTGGCATCGTCACGTCCTGGGTCATCGTGACCCCCGCGATCGCCGTATGTGCCACCGCTTCTTTTGCCGAAGTCGCCTCTAACTTCGGCAGCATTGCCTCTTTTGCAAAGATAACATAAAAAGGAAGAAGATATCAACCTCGCCGCCAGTTTCGCCGTCACCACCGCTACCAATGCTGCAACCAAAACCCCGCCGCTATGACATCTTCGGGGCATTGCCGGAATCGTCGCGTCCTTGGTCATCGTGACCCCCACGATCGCAGTAAGTGCCGCCGCTTCTTTTGCCGAAATCGCCGCTATCTTTGCCACCATCGCCTCTTTTGCAAAGACGACAAAAAAAGGGAAGAAGATATTAATGCCGCTGCAAGTTCTGCCGTCAGCATCGCTACCAATGCCGCAATAAAAACCGCCGCTCTGTCCTCTTCGGGGGCATCGCCGCCGCCACCTGTTCCGCCATCCCACCGCTACCAATGCCGCAGCAAAAACCCCGCCACTATGACCTCTTCGGGGGCATAGCCGGCATCGTCGCGTCCTGGGTCATCGTGACCCCCGCGATTGCCGTAACTACCGCTGCTGCACTCGCCGTAGTCACCGCTATCTTCGGCAACATCGCCTCTTTTGCAAACAAAACAAAGAAAGGTAATAAGATGTCAACGCCGCCACCTGCTCCGCCGTCACCATCGCTGCTAATGCCGAAAAAAAAACCCACCGCAATGACCTCTTCGGGGGCATCGCTGGCATCGCCGCGTCCTGGGTCATCGTGACCCCAGCCATCGCCGTAACTAGCGCCGCTGCTAGGGAAGAAGATGTCAACGCCGCCACTTGTTACGCCGTCACCTACGCTGCCAATGCCGCAAAAAAATACGCCGCTAGGAGCTCTTCTGGGTCATCGCCGGCATCCTCACGTCCTGGGTCATCATGACCCCGGCGATCAAAAACAAAAACGCCCGTCACCACGAAGTTGCCGCTATCTTCGGCATCATCGCGTCTTTTGCAAACAAAACAAAAAAAGGGAAGAAGATGTCATAGCCCCCACTTGTTCCGCCGTCACCATCGCTGCTAATGCCGAAAGAAAACGCCGCAATGACCTCATCGGGGGCATCGCCGGCATCGTCGCGTCCCGGGTCATCGTGACCCCGGCGATCGCCGTAACTACCGCTGCTGCACTCGCCGTAAGTGCCGCTATCTTCGGCATTAACGCCTCTTTTGAAAACAAAACCAAAAAAAAAAGGGAATAAGATGTCAACGCTGCCACCTGTTCCGCCGTCACCACCGCTGCTAATGCCGAAAAAAAAAACAGCCGCAATGACCTCTTCGGGTTCATCGCCGGCATCGCCGCGTCCTGGGTCATCGTGACCCCCGCGATCGCCGTAAGTGCCGCCGCTTCTTTTGCCGAAGTCGCCGCTATCTTCGGCATCATCGCCTCTTTTGCAAACAAAACAAAAAAAGGGAAGAACATGTCAACGCCGCATATTGTTCCGCCGTCACCACCGCTGCCAATGCCGAAAAAAACCCCGCCGCTCTGACTTCGGGGAAATCGCCGGCATCGCCGCGTCCTGGGTCATCGTGACCCCCGCGATCGCTGCAAGTATCGTCACCTGCTCCGCCGTCACCACCGCTGCTAATGCCGCAAAAAAAAAAACCCCGCCGCAATGACCTCTTCGGGTGCATCGCCGGCATCGTCGCGTCCTGGGTCATCGTGACCCCCGCGATCGCCGTAACTACCGCTGCTGCTCTCGCCGTAGTCGCCGCTATCTTCGGCAACATCTCCTCTTTTGCAAACAACACACACAAAAAAAGGGAAGAAGATATCAATGCCGCCGCCTGTTCGCCCGTTTCCACCGCTACCAATGCCGCAGGAAAAATCCGCCGCTCTGACCTCTTCGGGGACATTGCCGGCATCGTCGCGTCCTGGGTCATCGTGACCCCCACGATCGCTGCAAGTGCCACCGCTTCTTTTTCCAAAGTCGCCGCTATCTTCGGCAACATCGCCTCTTTTGCAAACAAAACAAAAAAAGGGAAGAAGATGTCAACGCCGCCAATTGTTCCGCCGTCACCACCGCTGCCAATGCCGCAAAAAAACACTCGCCGCTCTGACTTCTTCGGGGAAATCGCCGGCATCGTCGCGTCCTGGGTCATCGTGACCCCCGCGATCGCTGCAAGTGCCGCCACCTGCTCCGCCGTCACCATCGCTGCTAATGCCGAAAAAAAAACCCACCGCAATGACCTCTTCGGGGGCATCGCTGGCATCGCCGCGTCCTGGGTCATCGTGACCCCAGCCATCGCCGTAACTAGCGCCGCTGCTAGGGAAGAAAATGTCAACGCCGCCACTTGTTACGCCGTCACCAACGCTGCCGATGCCGCAAAAAAAAAACGCCGCTAGGAGCTCTTCTGGGTCATCGCCGGCATCTCCACGTCCTGGGTCATCATGACCCCGGCGATCGCCGTAACTACCGCTGCTGCACTCGCCGTAGTTGCCGCTATCTTCGACACCATCGTCTCTTTTGCAAAGAAAACAAAAAAAGGGAAAAAAGATGTCAACGCCCCCACTTGTTCCGCCGTCACCATCGCTGCTAATGCCGAAAAAAACCCACCGCAATGACCTCTTCGGGGGCATCGCCGGCATCGTCGCGTCCCGGGTCATCGTGACCCCGGCGATCGCCGTAACTACCGCTGCTGCACTGGCCGTAGTCGCCGCTATCTTCGGCATTAACGCCTCTTTTGCAAACAAAACCAAAAAAAGGGGAATAAGATGTCAACGCTGCCACCTGTTCCGCCGTCACCACCGCTGCTAATGCCGCAAAAAAAACGCTGCAATGACCTCTTCGGGGGCATCGCTGGCATCGCCGCGTCCTGGGTCATCGTGACCCCCGCGATCGCCATAAGTGCCGCCGCTTCTTTTGCCGAAGTCGCCGCTATCTTCGGCATCATCGCCTCTTTTGCAAACAAAACAAAAAAAGGGAAGAAGATATTAATGCCGCTGCCTGTTTCGCCGTCACCACCGCTACCAATGCCGCAACAAAAACCGCCGCTCTGTCCTCTTCGGGGGCATCGCTGGCATCGTCGCGTCCCGGGTCATCGTGACCCCGGCGATCGCCGTAACTACCGCTGCTGCACTGGCCGTAGTCGCCGCTATCTTCGGCATTAACGCCTCTTTTGCAAACAAAACCAAAAAAAGGGGAATAAGATGTCAACGCTGCCACCTGTTCCGCCGTCACCACCGCTGCTAATGCCGCAAAAAAAAACGCTGCAATGACCTCTTCGGGGGCATCGCTGGCATCGCCGCGTCCTGGGTCATCGTGACCCCCGCGATCGCCATAAGTGCCGCCGCTTCTTTTGCCGAAGTCGCCGCTATCTTCGGCATCATCGCCTCTTTTGCAAACAAAACAAAAAAAGGGAAGAAGATATTAATGCCGCTGCCTGTTTCGCCGTCACCACCGCTACCAATGCCGCAACAAAAACCGCCGCTCTGTCCTCTTCGGGGGCATCGCTGGCATCGTCGCGTCCTGGGTCATCGTGACCCCGGCGATCGCGGTAACTACCGCTGCTGCACTCGCCGTAGTCGCCGCTATCTTCGGCACCATCGCCTCTTTTGCAAAAAAAAACAAAAAAGGGAAGAAGATGTCAACGCCGCACTTGTTCTGCCGTCACCACCGCTGCTAATGCCGAAAAAAAAACGGCCGCAATGACCTCTTCGGGTGCACCGCCGGCATCGCCGCGTCCTGGGTCATGGTGACCCCCGCGATCGCCGTAAGTGCCGTTGCTTCTTTTGCCGAAGTCGCCGCTATCTTCGGCATCATCGCCTCTTTTGCAAAAAAACACAAAAAAAGGGATGAAGATATCAACGCCGCCACCTGTTCCCGCGCTACCACCGCTGCCAATGCCGCAGCAAAACCCCGCCGCTCTGACCTCTTCGGGGGCACCGCCGGCATCGTCGCGTCCTGGGTCATCGTGACCCCGGTGATCGCGGTAACTACCGCTCCTGCACTCGCCGTAGTCGACGCTATCTTCGGCACCATCGCCTCTACTGCAAACAAAACAAAAAAAGGAAAGAAGATGTCAACGCCGCCACCTGTTCCGCCGTCACCACCGCTGTCAATTCCGCTGCAAAACCCCCGCCGTTCTGACCTCTTCAGGGACATCGCCGGCATCGTCGAGTCCTGGGTCATCGTGACCCCCGCGATCGCCGCAAGTGCCGTCGCTTCTTTTGCCGAAGTCGCCGCTATCTTCCGCATCATCGCCTCTTTTGCAAACAAAACAAAAAGAGGAAGGAAGATATTAATTCCGCTGCCTGTTCGCCTGTCACCACTGCTACCAATGCCGCAACAAAAACCGCCGCTCTGTCCTCTACGGGGGCAACGCCGGCATCGTTGCGCCCTGGGTCATCGAGACCCCGGCGATCGCCGTAACTTTTGCTGCTGCACTCGCCGTAGTTACCGCTGTCTTCGGCATCATCGCCTCTTTTGCAAAGAAAACAAAAAAAGGGAAGAAGATGTCAACGCCGCCACCTGCTCCGCCGTCACCACCGCTGCTAATGCCGCAAAAAAAAACCGCCGCAATGACCTCTTCGGGTGCATCGCCGGCATCGTCGCGTCCTGGGTCATCGTGACCTTCGCGATCGCCGTAACTACCGCTGCTGCTCTCGCCGTAGTCGCTGCTATCTTCGGCAACATCTCCTCTTTTGCAAACAACACACACAAAAAAAGGGAAGAAGATATCAACGCCACCGCCTGTTCCCCCGTTACCACCGCTACCAATGCCGCAGGAAAAACCCGCCGCTCTGACCTCTTCGGGGATATTGCCGGCATCGTCGCGTCCTGGGTCATCGTGACCCCGCGATCGACGCAAGTGCCACCGCTTGTTTTGCCGAAGTCGCCGATATCTTCGGCATCATCGCCTCTTTTGCAAACAAAACAAAAAAAGGGAGAAGATATTAATGCCGCTGCCTGTTCCGCCGTCAACACCGCTACCAATGCCGCAACAAAAACCGACGCTCTGTCCTCGTCGGGGGCATCGCCGGCATCGTCGCGTCCTGGGTCATTGGGCTATGACCTCTTCGGGGGCATGGCCACGATAGCCGCGTTCTGGGTCATCGTGACCCCCGGCAATCGCCGTAACTACCGCTCCTGCACTCGCCGTAGTCGCCGCTATCTTTGGCACAATCGCCTCTTTTGCAAAGAAAACAAAAAAGGCAGAAAGATATTAATGCTGCTGCCTGTTCCGCCGTCAGCACCGCTACCAATGCCGCAACAAAAACCGACGCTCTGTCCTCGTCGGGGGCATCACCGGCATTGTCGCGTCCTGGGTCATTGTGACCCCTGCGATCGCCGAAACTACCGCTGCTGCACTCGCCGTAGTCGCCGCTATCTTCGGCACCATCGCCTCTTTTGCAAACAAAACAAAAAAGGGAAGAAGATGTCAACGCCGCCAATTGTTCCGCCGTCACCATCGCTGCTAATCCTGCAAAAAAAAAACCCACCGCAATGACCTCTTCGGGTGCACCGCCGGCATCGCCGCGACCTAGGTCATCGTGACCCCCGCGATCGCCGTAAGTGCCGCCGCTTCTTTTGCCGAAGTCGCCGCTATCTTCGGCATTATCGCCTCTTTTACAAACAACACAAAAAAGGGAAGAAGATATTAACGCCGCCACCTGTTCCCCCTTTACCACCGCTGCCAATGCCGTAGAAAAAAAAACGCCGCTATGACCTCTTCGGGGGCATGGCCACGATAGCCGCGTTCTGGGTCATCATGACCCCCGGCGATCGCCGTAACTACCGCTCCTGCACTCGCCGTAGTCGCCGCTATCTTCGGCACCATCGCCTCTACTGCAAACAAAACAAAAAAAGGAAAGAAGATGTCAACGCCGCCACATGTTCGGCCGTCACCACCGCTGCCAATGCCGCAGCAAAACCCCCGCCGCTCTGACCTCTTCGGGGGCATTGCCGGCATCGTCGCGTCCTGGGTCATCGTAACACCCGTGATCGCTGTAAGTGCCGCCGCTTCTTTTTCCGAAGTCGCCGCTATCTTTGGTATCATCGCCTCTTTTGCAAACAAAACAAAAAAAGGGAAGAAGATATTAATGCCGCTGCCTGTTCGGCCGTCAGCACCGCTACCAATGCCGCAACAAAAACCGACGCTCTGTCCTCTTCGGGGGCATCGCCGGCATCGTCGCGTCCTGGGTCATCGTGACCCCGGCGATCGCCGTAACTTTTGCTGCTGCACTCGCCGTAGTCGCCGATATCTTCGGCACCATCGCCTCTTTTGCAAAGACAACAAAAAAAGGGAAGAAGATGTCAACGCCGCCGCCTGCTCCGTCGTCCTCACCGCTACCAATGCCGAAAAAAAAACCCCGCCGCAATGACCTCATCGGGTGCATCGCCGGCATCACCGCGTCCTGGGTCATCGTGACCCCTGCGATCGCCGTAACTACCGCTGCTGCTCTCGCCGTAGTCGCCGCTATTTTCGGCAACATCGCCTCTTTTGCAAACAACACACACAAAAAAAGGGATGAAGATATTAACGCCGCCGCATGTTCCCCCGTTACCACCGCTACCAATGCCGCAGGAAAACCGCCGCTCTGACCTCTTCGAGGACATTGCCGGCATCGTCGAGTCCTGGGTCATCGTGACCTCCGCGATCGCCGTAAGTGCCGCCGCTTCTTTTGCCGAAGTCGCCGCTATCTTCGGCATCATCGCCTCTTTTGCAAACAAAACAAAAAAAAGGTAAGGTGTCAACGCCGCCACCTGTTCCGCCGTCGACACCGCTGCCAATGCAGCAGCAAAACCCCCGCCGCTCTGACATCTTCGGGGGCATCGCCGGCATCGTCGCGTCCTGGGTCATCGTGACCCCGGCGATCGCCGTAAGTGCCGCTGCTGCTGTCGCCGTAGTCGCCGCTATCTTCGGCATCATCGCCTCTACTGCAAAAAAAAACAAAAAAAGGGAAGAAGATGTCAACGCCGCCACCTGTTCCGCCGTCAACACCGCTACCAATGCCGCAGCAAAAACCCCGCCGCTCTGACCTATTCGGGGGCATCGCCGGCATCATCGTCGCGTCCTGGGTCATCGTGACCCCGGCGATCGCCGCAACTACCGCTGCTGCTGTCGCCGTAGTCGCCGCTATCTTCTGCACCATCGGCTCTACTGCAAACAAAACAAAAAAAGGGAAGAAGATGTCAACGCCGCCACCTGTTCCGCCGTCACCACCGCTGCCAATGCCGCAGCAAAAACCCCGCCGCTCTGACCTCTTCGGGGGCATCGCCGGCATCGTCGATTCCTGGGTCATCGTGACCCCCGCGATCGCCGTAACTACCGCTGCTGCTCTCGCCGTAGTCGCCGCTATCTTGGGCAATATCTCCTTTTTTGCAAACAACACACCAAAAAAAAGAAAGAAGATATCAACGCCGCCGCCTGTTCCCCCGTTACCACCGCTACCAATGCCGCAGGAAAAACCGCCGCTCTGACCTCTTCGGGGGAATCGTCGGCATCGTCGCGTCCTGGGTCATCGTGACCCCCGCAAGCATGGAATTCTAGCTGTTGTTTTTTTGCGACGCCGCAGGGACGGAGCTGTTGGTATAGTACTGCGATTCTAAAAATTCAACCAATGCAGTCCCTAGGAAATTAAATTTTGTCAACAGGATAACTAAAGAACGGCTGGATGGATTTGTTTCATTCTTGGTGCGTTTGTAGGGTGTGACAAAAACTAGAAATGGTAAAATTTTGGGCCCCCTAGTGTCTTCCCTTGGTACTGCAGTGGAACTTCTGGTTTTGATATCTCGTGATCTGGACATGCTAGGGTCTTGAATTTTAGATGGTAGGTAGCTCTTGTGCTCGGGAAGAAGTCACAGGAGTTTAGGCCCCCTAGCAGCTTGTTCTGGAATTGCTGGACGGTTTGTTTAGAAATCTTTAATAGAGGGTAACTAAAAAAACGGTTGACGGATCGTCGTGATTTTTAGTATGTGGGTAGCTTAAGTGATTTTTGACACAATTAAATTACAATTATGAAAATCAGGATCTAAGTTGCATAATTAACAACGAAATACTATAAATGTGCTGTGTTCGATATTAGGGCTATGAAACACTTGTGACATGTAATTGAGAACGATAAGATCATTTGCAGATATTGATAATGTAAATGAAGACCTAATTTGCATAATTAATGGAAAATTGCTACAATTTTATAGTGACAACTGCTGGTTCCTGGTCGGAGTTCAAATCTGACCAGGGTTCCAAATAGTGCGCCAGTAAATCGCCGGATCTGGGTGGTTGTCACGTTACGTTTGGCTCCCCCTTGCTCGGTGATCGTTTTAGATAATCAAGTAGTTTTCGTATTTACCGAAAAACCCCTGGTTTGTAGTATTTTCGGGCGTGGTAGAGTCGGACGGCCAGCGAAGCATTTTTGGTATTAGTCCGCAAGCAAGGGTGATGCGGTTTTGTTGCCTGATGACCCAAATAGCTGCGTTCTATATGCATTTTCAAGGGATTTGCACCACCGGAGATTGCGGAAAACTTATCACAACAACGTATATTTTTTTCGTTTTTCAGAAACAGGAGGTAGTGAGCTTTTTCGTCATATAAGCCGTTACCCAGGGAAAATTCGTTTTTTCTCAGCAGCTTCGCTGAAAAAAGGGTAAAAAAAATGGTATTTTTTGGGTCCAAAATTTACATTTCACAACAGTTTCTACACAAAATGAAAAGTCAGCAGACGATCCCAAAATACCTATCGGAAGCCGGCTGCAAACCTCTGTTCACTGGTATAATAGGATTTTCCGGCCTACTTTTCTTTGCGGAATTGTAGCCCTTCGGCCAAGGGGTGTCCGCCGGACACAAAAATCGTAAAAAAAACTCCGGTCCGAGACCAGCTGGGAAGTTAATGCTTGCCATATTGAAAGTTCAGTGAAGATGAACATCACTAAACATAACTTATTCAAATCAGGACTTAATTTGCATAATTCATGAGGAAATGCTGGAATAGCCCTATTTCTTAAGATAAGACTGTCATTGGGTTGAGAATATGAACTGTTATAATTCATGCAAATGAAGCTCTAATAATTTGCATAATCACCGTGAAAAATGTATACTTAGTTAGTTGAACGGTAAACATGATTTGGCAAAGGCATGAGGTCGTGGAGCTCATGTTAACGTTGTCTATGAAACCGGAAAATTAGCCCTAAGCTTGCATTTATCACACCTTGTCCATGCCAAATGATAAGGATTTCACCAGTGTGTTTCATGTTACTAGGTTGGGTCATGTGAATATTTTGCATAAGAATTCTTTTAAATTACTGCGAGTGAACGCAGCGTGCTTATACGAGATGACCCAGATTACAATAATACAATAGAACGACAAAGGATTTGCAATACATTTGTATATAGAACCTAGGGAAGCCACAGAGACCGATAAAACGCACATAATTGCGTGGAACGGAAAAAAATCAAAATAAAAGAGAATCACCACGGTGGTCAAATTTGGCACAAATCTTCCAACTTTTTTTCGAACCGAATCACGTTCGATCTGACGTAATTCAAACCGAATATGCGTTCGATTTCGGGGTCACCTACGGCCATGTACAGAAAACCCGCGACTTCAAGCCCTTTTTACATGAGTGCCTCGTAACAGAAGAAATCCACCTTTTCACAAATATAAACAGATTTCTGGACAGTACGTCTATGCCATCAGTTTGTAGTGGATATGTAACATGTAACGAAGCTACGGCTGTCACCGTGGGTGACCTTGAAGATCGTAATTCTTGTTCACGTGGATATAGATAACCCACTCCCCATATCCACGCGGCATGACATGCGTGCAAACATGGTATTTCAATCGCAACAAAAACAAATTAAATTGAAGACAAGACAAAAACCTCGGTCTGTGTCGGATGTTTTCTTTTATTGGTCTTGAAAGTTGAAAAATTGCATTTTTCTTCGATTTTTTCCACCTTAGCAACACTTTAACTTTGAAATTAAAAAAAACTGTCCGACTCAAGTCTCAATTTTGTTGTAATGTTTTAGAAAATGCAAAAATTGAGGAATTTGAGGGAAATTTGGGGCCGGTTTAAATCAGTTGTTTGGTTAATATCGGTTGTTTTTTAATAAGCTTGCAACGCGCTTGAGAGTCATTTCACATACATTTTGGCTCTGTAATCAAAAGAACAACATCTAATGTATAAGCAGTGCGAATTTCTCTTTATTTGGACAAGAGAGTCCCTGTGAAACTGTTAAAAAAGATTTACCCATGACACTGGCTCCACGGGACCCGCGCGCGGGAGCCCCTGTAACCTGATACCCTTCCTCAGAATGGAAACTTTACCCTACGAACAGACCGCCGTGCACGTCGCCGAGGCGTGTTTTAAACGCCACATTATTCTAAATTGTGTATCTAGTGGTTGGTAGCTCCATGCACTTCCAATTAAGATTACAATAGATGAGAAATCATTTATAATTCGTCAACTGTAAAGCCTATCATAACTCGCCATGGTATGTAATTGTGGAACTCTAGTGTTTTCTAAGTTGTTTATTTACAATGTTTGGCAGCTCCAAACACTATAAATTCGAAACAAAATTAATGTTTCAGTTACATAAATAATTGATAAGAGATATTTATACTTCATCAGTGGTAAGGACTACCATAATTAGACAAGGTATGCAATAGTGGAACTCAAGTTTAGTTTTTTTTAATTTTAAATGTCTATTTAGATCTTGTGAGCACCATGCACTGATGATTATTAGAAGATCAATCGTGGAGAAACATATTCAATATGTCAATTTTAAAAACTAGCATTACTCCAAGAGGTATGCAATCGCGGAACTCTCTTGTTTTCTAAATTGTCTATTTACAATGTTTGGCAGCTCCATACACTGAAAATTGAAACAAAATTAATGAGGCGCATTTATAATGTTTCAGTTACATTTATAATTAATAAGAGATATTTATACTTCATCAGTTGTAAAGACTTCCACAATTAGAGAAGGTATGCAATCGTGGAGCTCTGGTTTAGTTTTTGTTTTATAAATGCTGCACCAATAATTTTTTTAAGTTTACAGTTTTTGGCAGCAGCATGCCTGCAACTTCTGCTGAAGTATTGAGAACCCTCGATAGGGGGCGTATTAAACCTATAGCTCCGCAACATATACCCACATGCTTTGGTCACGACTCTCCATCAGCAACTTCTGCTGAAGTATTGAGATCCCTCGATAGGGGGCGTATTAGGCCTTTAGCTCCGCAACATATATTCACATGCGCATGCTTTGATCACGACCCAGCCTCAGCAACTAGATCAAAGATTTTAGTATTCAGAACCCCCGATAGGGGGCGTATTAGACCTATAGCTCCAACAGTTGCGCACATGCTTTGATTTACATAATACTAGCTCATCAAATAGATCCATACCCTCGACAGGATGTTGTTCTCATACTTGTAACTATTCATAAAAAATTCTCAATTCCTTTTTTCAATATTTTCATCATATTTTTCAATAGGATACAAAATGGATCAACTCCGACTAATTTTGTGGAAAACTTGTGCCTAACTACACTCACTGCTTCGGGGGATAGAATGAAGACCCAATCTTCAGAGTGTGCAGATTAAGTGAATCAATTGTTGTCGTGTTTAGATTTGAGGAAATCTGTTAGATTAACATTGACAAAATGCATATGTTTAGGGCATTTAAGGAGACAAAACCAGAAATGAATACTGACAACCAATAAGGAAATGATCTATTGTAATTAACACATTAGGGGCTGAAGTAAAAACCATGGTATAAACATAGATATCCAAAGAGTTCAATAATTTCTTGTTGGCCGTACACTAGAAATACCGCCACAACGAAAGATCCTCTCGATTACATCAACACTTATCTAAATAGCCAACTAACGTCATTTGAACCACCCTCCACTACTTTTAAGTTATACATATTCTACGAAAATTCAAGGAATTCCTCCCTCCTCTTGCTCTTTTTTACAAATAGTTTTCTTAACTTTGGTATTATTCATCGTATGTGCGTATAGATGAATTTAAAAAGATAAAGATTCCATTATCTAAAACATAAACTAAACATAAAATGTGGTAAGAAAAAAAGATAGCTCACCTTTCATTCCCCGGTGATACCGCCAGATTGAGCCCCCGCCCTTCTCTAAGTCGTTATGGTCAATCTGAAAATAATGGGCCTACACACCGCTAGAACTATACCTTATTACCTTCCCATGTTCTTACTTATCTATGTGTACCAGGAAAATTAGTTTATCATAGTATATTAGCGAAGCAGTACTCAGGCCGATATACATCGTTGAAATTACTTCATCATTGTAAGCCCAGGAAGAGGTACCAGTAACAACCGTTTAAAATTAGGCCATCGTGAATAAACGAAGCGCACTGGGACTTTTAGTTACTTCTAATGCTTGCCTCCCACGCAACTTTTTGTTTCAAATTTTACCTACATAGTTTACACTGAAAGGTTATTTTGACGATTTGACGCTGTGACAAAAAAAGAACTCACCTCTAAAAATGGTAATCCAAACATTTAACCAGGACGTAGCAGTTTGCTACGCGTCCAGGAGCAGAGACACTATCGTTATGTGACTGATTGAGGGCCTGCGGTTTTGCAACAATGGTGTCATGTGACGTCGCGTTATCCAACTGTAAAAGATCACGCTAAGTCTTATGCTTTACAAATTTTAACTGCTTTTTGGCGACGCCTCCGGGCGGAGCCGTTGGTATAGTACTGCGATTGAGTTGAAACTATTCTAAAAATTCAACCAATGCAGTCCCTAGGGAATTAAATTTTGTCAACAGGATAACTCAAGAATGGCTGGATGGATTGGTTTCATACTTGGTGCGTTGGTAGGGTGTGACAAAAACCGGAAATGGTAAGATTTTGGGCCCCCTAGTGTCTTCCCTTGGAACTGCAGTGGAACTTCCGGTTTTGATATCTCGTGATCTGGACACGCTAGGGTCTTGAATTTTGAATGGCAGGTAGCTCTTGTGCTTGGGAAGAAGTCACGTGAGTTTAAGCCCCCTAGCAGCTTGTTCTGGAACTGCAGGATGGTTTGTTTAGAAATCTTTAATAGAGAAAAAACGGTTGACGGATCGTCGTGATTTTTATTGTAACGGGGCGTGCCCTAACATCGAACGCTTTTTTACGCGCTCGAACTCATGGCGCTCTATCGCTAGTTGTCGGAGAGTGGTAAGGTTTTGATGAATGAATTTTGAAAACCTTTATGTAAAGAGTATACTTGAATAAAAATGCATTCATACTATTCATGAGCCCTTCACGCTCCGCGTTGTAAGCGGCAAACGCTGTGAGACATTTTCGTAAATTTACCTTCGTGAATGTGCTACGCTAGACAGTGTGCCCTAACTTCGAACGCTTTAGTAATTTTGCTCTGTTCAGGCGTTGATGATGAAATGAAGTAAAAAAAAAACTAGAATTGAATTTTGTGATATTTAAGCTTTCTTTTGATAGCATAATTGCGATTATGTGTACTTGTCACCTCACGTGAGGAGGGCTGTATTGAACGCAGTTCAGTCCGTGTTTGACCAAAAACCCGTCTTACGCAATCAACGCTGTCCCATAGGAATCATGGGAAATGCAGACGACAGTGGTGTTGACGTAGTGTTGACGTTGTTTTCTTAGGTTGGTTTTCTACTACACAAAAACCCGGAGACCCAATTTTTTCCTGTTTCGTAAAGCTTTATTTGTTATGTATGTGGCAGCTATGTGACTGCTTGGTACAGGTCGTTTATATCTGGAACGAGCCGCCGCTACGAATGGACCCCTTTTTCAGCGCCATCATTATGATTGGTGAAAACGACTGGAATTTCGTTTTTCGACAAAACGATAAATAAATAAATAGAACTATACTTTGCATGCAAATAACAGCTGTATGCATTGACTATGTTTACTTACCTTTTTATTTAGCAAAGTCAGTGGCAACAAACATGGCATACCTTTGCATAATAAGATCAGTAAAAAATCCGTCCGAAGTTAGGGCACGTGCGAAGTTAGGGCATCCCCCGTTAGGTAGCTTAAGTGATGCTTGACACAATTAAATTACAATTATGCAAATCAGGATCTAATTTTCATAATTAATAAGGAAATACTATAAATGTGCTGTATAAATTCGTGGGGAGTCATCCCTCGGGATTCATTCCTCAGCTAACCGACATCTCGCAAACGTACGCAGTCGTCCCTCAGTAAGACATCTGGAGCCGCAAAGTTCCCGTGCCGTTTAGAACTTTATTTCAGCCCACCAAGCCTCCGCTACAAGTTGCAACACCACTGCCCACCACACTACCGAAAAAAGGAGAGCCCCAAGGATTCAAGTGATGTTCAAGCCCCACAAGATGCTGAGAAGCCAGAGCTACAGACGCCAGAGCAAGAAAACAGCCAAGGGAGGAGACAACACTTTGAAGAACTTGGACTTTTCTATTTAGAATTGTGTTAGCAAGCCCTTTATGACATGTGAAATTGTTCTGGAACAATAGGTGACGTCATTGTATAGGTCAACTAAGGTCAGGGCATCTCGATCTGCATGTAACTGACCAGATCATAGCACCACGAACTCATGTAACTGATCAGGGCACTATGCACTGGAAAGGTATATAAATGAGAACTTCATGCTACTTGTGTCATTTAGCCTCTGTACACTTGAAGAAGCCACACGTGTGTCAGGCTGAAATAAAGTTCTAAACGGGAACATTGCGGCTCCAGATGTCTTACTGAGGGACGACTGCGTACATGTGCGAGATGTCGGTTAGCTGAGGAATGAATCCTGAGGGATGAATCCCCAAGAATTTATACTATAAATGTGCTGTGTTCGATATTAGGGCTATGAAATACTTACATATGTAATTGAGAACGATAAGATCATTGGCAGATATTGATTATGTAAATCATCATCATCATCATCATCATGTCGGGGGTGGTCCCCGGTCCCAGACCCTCTCCCTCCAGTCCACTCGTTCCATCATGGCACCCGCCAGGTACTCCTTTGGAAGTCCTACATCAGCAGCCAGCTGGTCTACATATGTCATACGAGGACGCCCAGGTTTAGCATGCCCTTGTTTAGGCTCCCACAGGACCAGTTCACTAGCTAGTTCAGCCTTACTTCTGTAGACATGTCCAGCAAATCTTGTCCTCCGCTGTCTGATGAGCTCGGTCACAGCTGGAATGTCACCGTAAAGCTCCTCCTTGGTAGGATGTTGCTGCCATGTCTTGTTTAGTACTGCACGTAGCATACGTGTGTATGTTCCATCTAGCCTTTTCTCCAGCTTTTTTTGTCAAAGTCTATGTTGGTGACCCATACAAGAGTACTGACTCTACCACCGCTCTAAAGATAATTTCTCTTCATGTTGTCAGGTAGAGAAGATTTCCATATTTCCCTCAGTTCTTGTAGCGCAGTCTCCATGCTTTTGCTATACGGATTAGCACATCTTTTTCTGTGGATGAGATATCGCTTCCCAGGTAGGTAAACTGTTTTCTTTTAATGAGGTTCCATTCAGGGTACTGATCATGCCACTCTGGTTGAAGCAAATGAATTTAGTTTTTTTGGCGTTTACGTAGAGGCCAATCCCAGAGGCTGCCTCTTCTAGTGCATGCAGTAATCGCTCTGCACCGGAGATCCAGTCAGCCAGTAGTGCAAGATCATCCGCATAATCCGCTATATTATGTAAATGAAGACCTAATTTGCATAATTATTGGAAAATCACTAGAATTTTATAGTGACAACTGCTGGGAATTTAATACTTGCCATATTGAAAGTTGAGTGAAACATCACTAAACATAATTTATTCAAATCAGGACCTAATTTGCATAATTCATGAGGAAATGCTGGAATAGCCTTATTTTTTAAGATAAGACTGTTATAACTGTTATGCAAATGAAGCTCTAATAATTTGCATAATCACCGTGAAAAATGTATAGTTAGTTTGAACGGTTAACATGATTTGGCAAAGGCATGAGGTCGTGGAGCTCATGTTAACATTGTGTATGAAACCGAAAAATTAGTCTATAGCTTGCATTTAACCAACAATATCACACCTTGTCCATGTCAAATTATAAGGATTTCACCAGTGTGTTTCATGTTACTAGGTTGGGTCTTGTGAATATTTTGCATGAAAATTCCCTTAAATTGCTGCGAGTGAATGCAGCGTGCTTATACGAGATGACCCAGATTACAATAATACAATAAAACGACAAAGAACTTGCAATATATACAACCTAGGGAAGCCACAGAGACCGATAAAACGCACATAATTGCGTGGAACGGAAAAAATCAAAATAAAAGAGAATCACGTCGCCGAGGCGTGTTTTAAACGCCACGTTATTGCGACTTATTACGGCATATTTTAGAGACTTAAAAGAAAATAATAACCTTTCTTTTCTAATACCATAATAGCAATAGGCCAAAACAGTTACTCAAGCAACTGGATATGATTTTGGAAACGGTCAGACGTTTCAGGTAGCATCCATTACCTTTCGTCAGTGACACTAAAGGACTGCAGGAGAATTGCAGGTTTATAAGCACAAACCATTGATTGGTATGGGCCAAAAGGAAACAAAAGTTAGACATGAGTCAAGACAAGGATAATGCAAATTAGCGAAGAAGCTCCTGTTGTTTTAGAACAGGAGCTTAAGTGTTGTCTGTCCTTGGGGCTGGGAGCGCCAAATCCCAAGTTCCCGAGAGGTCTACCCGTAGCCCCCCCACCCTCCCTGCTGAGGGTGGGGTTGTACATTCTTTCATGTATAACTTCTCTAACGCCTCGTTCCCACCAGCGGGTTTCGCGGTCTAAGATATCCGTGGACTCGAGTTTGAAAGAGTGCCCCTGGTTGTGTTGTAGGTGGTGGAAAATGGCTGAGGAGTAGCCGTTAGCGCTGGGTCTGCAATGATCCTTGTATCTTTCAGTGGTCGACTGGTTTCTCCAATGTAGGTGTTATTATCTCCATGAAAAATGGAGATATTGTTTTGGGTCTGTCTGTCTGTCTGTCTGTCTGTCTGTGTGTGTGTGTGTGTGTGTGTGTGTGTGTGTGTTTCCGCCACTTACTGGTGAGCATAACTTAAGAACGCCTTTATGGATGGTGATGATATTTGGTATGTAGGTAGGTCTTAGGACGACAAAGGTCAAGGTCAAATCTGGCCTCCTGGTGGCTGACCTTGGTACTGTAGCAGAACTTTTGGTTTTTGTATATTTTGTCCTGAACATGCTATGGTCTTGATTTTTTGGTGGCAGATAGCTTTTCCTGTCAGGAATAAGTGGTGTGGGTTTGGTCCCTCTAGCAGCTTGTTCTGGAATTGCAGGGGGGTGGGTGGGAAAATCTTTAAGAGCAGATAAGTCCAGAAAGGAGAAACGTATTATCATGGTTTTTGGCATGTAGGTAGCTTACACGGAGATGTACATAATTAGATGAAAATTATGCAAATGAGGAATTAATTTCCATAATTAATGAGGAAATTCTGTAATTCCAGTGTTTTACATAATAGGACTTTCATACATGTAATGTGTATAATCTATCGCAGGTAGAATATCAACAGATACCAATTATGCAAATATGGACCTCATTTGCATAATTAATCTGAAACTTCTATGATTCCTTAGTGGTAAAGGATGGGAATTCCATACTTGTGACATATGTAAGTTAGTTACACATGTCACAAGTGTTAGTTACACATGTCACCAAAAAATTGCGGAGAGGATGTAGGACTCGGGAGCTACAAAATAGGTTTGGTAACCAGGCTAAAACTTTCCTACATTGGTCAAGTTTTGTTGATTTCACCAGTTAGTGGGCGTAATGAGAGATGAGTGGTGAGGTCTTGCCTGCAAAAGCGGATGGGTAGCAGAGAAATCTAGGTCAAAGGTGAGGTTTGTTTACTGTGATCAGCTGTTGTGGGAGTTTGAGCTAGTCAACCCCCTGTTTTCTTTCTATATTTGGGAGGCAGACCCTTGTACTTTCTGGTGCAGAAGAATTTTTGAGATTGAAATATGAGTAAGTAGTTTGATGAGTCGTTATGTTTTGGTGTATTTAATCATAGATTTCAATGGCCAAATGTAATGGTACTGTCTGCCCTTCACCAGCTCATTAACTACGACAACAGCTGACAACAGTAAACAAACCCTACTTTTGACCTAATTTTCTCATGTATCCATCCTCTCTGGGCAGGCATTAGACCTCATCACTCAGGTCTCTCATTACGCACACTAAACTGGTGAAATAAACAAAACTTGACCAACTAGTATAGTAGGAAAGTTTGAGACCCTACCAGCCTCACAGCGATAAACGGTCAATATCTCAAAAAAGGGGAAGTCTCAGCAACTTCCAAAACATGTTTGGGATAGTGAACAATAGTAGTACTAGTATTACAAGTTAGGCCCATTACGTAAGCTTTATAAAGTTCTTCATTTTTCACCATTTTCAACCCCCAATTGCACATGTTAACGAAAAATGGTGTGCTGCATGAATGAAATGCAACCCAGAATGTGTGTGAGGCTCCGGCACCCCCGACAACTAGCGCGCTTGCTTGTTTTTGATCCGGGGATAAATCTAAATCAACACGAAAAGAAAGAAAGAAGACTAGACGGGCCGGGAGAAACAAGAGTTTTAACTATTTTCTTTTTTAAAAACTTTTCCAACAGTACAGAGACTAATAGACAGAGGGAAAGAGACAGAAAAAATGTGTCAAGCTACCGTACACGACAGGTTATTGTCCAATTGTGCTCCCACCAACCTACTCCTGCCAACTTGACACAGCAAAATAAAATAAGGACAATTAACAGACAGACAGTACACGACAAAAGACTGACACGACAAGAGGAGAACCGGGGATTAAAAACGCAAGCGTAGTTTTCCCCCAGCGACCTTCGCCCAATGTACTGAAGTACACCACTGAGACAGGAAGGCTGTCTTTTTCGCAGCGACGAACAAGGCAGACCTCACTGCACTGACTGACACTACCAGCTGTACAAATGTGACTTTTATGTGAATTTCATGGAAAAATTGAAAATATGTAATACAATGTGACTACAGTGGAAAATATTGTCAATTAGTTTGGAATTGTGAACCATGAACTCATATGGATAATGGCTGAAAAGTGGAATGATTTTTGATTTTCAAAAAAAGGGGGCTTCGATTTCTCAGAAGTCGACGGAGCCTCTAGATCTTTTGATCAAGGGACAGTGAGAAAATTGGCCCGCGGGCAATGACACAATGTCATATAAAGATACAAAAAGTGTGGCTGTTTAGTATCCCCATGTCACGATTTACATTTATCAAATCCCCCTTTCACATATCTTTATCTGTCAGTCACATCATTTCACATTTCTTGAAGTTTATCTGCCAACTTCACATAAAGATCACATTTATACCCCCGGCAGTGTGAGTCGTCATAAACTGTCAGAGACAGAATAGTGTAACCAGGTTTTGGGGTCAACAAGGGTCAGATGAAGGCCCCGGATGTCTTCAAGTGACGACTTGTTGTGTTTGAGCTGGAGAGACGTTCGAGTTTCTTTTTAGTTTAGTCTTAAGGTGTAGTGCGTGACGCTTATATTATATAGTGAGGTTCTACTTCATAGCAGTTGGCAGCAGTACAAGCCCATCCAGACCCACGAGTCAAAGCACAGGTGAGATCAATTTCACTTCTTACAGTACTATCGTTATATCTTTTAATACCATCTTCGGGATGAGGAAGCTTGACGCCTTTGGTAATCCCGGTCACGAACGTTGTGTATTTCAGGCTCTCCCAATGTTTGCCTAGTCGTGACTTAAACTCCTTATAACTGTTTTTGAGTACCACAGCGAGGGGTAGACTGTGGCAGGGAATTCCAGTCAACGACACTGAAAGTCTGCGTTCTTTTTTCTGGTTTAGCCAGATGCATACCCACAAAACCCCGGCCTGGGCTTGGAGTCTTGTGGGTGGAAATTTATGGAAAATGTGACGATTTCTCCGTAGATTTATCGATTATAGCATCGATAACATGGTAAGAGGTTGAACACGGCGGTCTGTTCCTAGGGTAAAGTTTCCATTCTGAGGAAGGGTATCAGGTTACAAGGGCTCCCGCGCGCGGTTTCCGTGGAGCCAGTCTCAACGGTAAATCTTTTTTAACAGTTTCACTCTCTTGTCTAAATGAAATGAAATTCGCACTACTCATACATTAAATGTTGTTCTTTTGATTACAGAGTGTGTGGGAGGTTTTACCTTTGTCAAAACACTAGTCTAAGAGTGTTCTCCTAAGTTCTGGAATAAAAATTGATCATCAAAACAAACAAAACCGGCATCAAGTCCAGAAAAACATAGAGGGTTATCAGACTATTAGATTAGTAGTAGAATGGTTTATTACAAGAAAGAGACAAAGTACACACAAGCCTCCTGGCAGCCATGATGGCTGAATTGCGAGGCTTATTCTAACAACATGTTGCGAACGAACTTTGTACATTCATAAAGTCTAAAAATATAGTTGAATTTAAAAGCGAATATTTAAAATCGGCATACAATAAAGTTGTGTGGTAAGTGAATGAAACACAGTGTGGAATTACTGCTGCTAAAACGTATGAGTAGTAAAAGTTCATGATCTAGAGTTCATTTAATCGTCTGACCAGGGCAGGGATCCCACTTGTCGTGTAGCGTTTGGTCCCGGAGGGCTGCTGGTACCTACTGGCGTTACGTAGATTTCTGCCATGCAGTTCACCACGGGTAGGGGGAAGCCAAGAGCGGAAGCGTGAAGACTTATCCACGCTGGAAGCAAAGTTCGAGCATAAGTGTTCTCTTCTATCCGCCAGACGTTGCAAGTCGAGCAGCGCTAGGGTTTCGGTGTACGAGTTGTACCTGCGTCCCAGAATGATTCGGCAGGCGCGTTTCTGAACGCGCTCTAGGGCATCGGACTGTTTCTGCGTCAGCGCAGTACTCCAACAGGGGGCGGCGTACTCAAGTGTCGGCCGGACGTAACCGCAGAAGATGGAAACCAAATCAGTAGTGGGGACCCCAGAACGGCGTAGTCTGCTGATAAAGAAGAGTTGCTTGCTGGCTTTAGTAACCATCTCGTTCACTTGGTCGTCCCAGCGTAGGTCAGATCTTACAAGTAGCCCTAACAACCTGGCCTGTTTGACAATCGTGAGTGGTTCACCACCAAGGGTAAGTACTGGAAACTGTGGGGCTTGACGCATAAAACAGACATGCATCGCTTTACATTTCTTTGGGTTGAGCGACATGCGGTTGTTTGCTGACCAGTTTTCAAGGTTGTCAAGGTCCGTCTGAAGTGTCGACGCTGACACTATTGGTCTCATCTCTCCAAGGTTGACATCATCAACATACTTCCAGTGAGTATTTGTGGTTGCGGGTTTGAAATCGTTGATCATTGCCAGAAACACAATCGGCCCTAACAGTGTTCCCTGTGCTACTCCACATGTAAGGGGCTCCCAGTCCGACAGTGCTCCTTGGTAACGGACACGCTGTCTGCGTCCTGACACGAAACTGCACAACCAAGGGATGAGAGATGGTCTAGTTCCCATGTTGATAAGTTTAGTGATGGCAGTATTGTGACACACGCGATCAAACGCCTTGGAAAAATCTGTAAGTATCAAGGTGCCCACTGATGATTTCATTTCAGATCCCACAAAGAAGAAGTTTAACAAGTCGATGAGACAATGTGTTGTCGAACATCCTTTAGAGTTGCCAAACTGTTTCGGGTCTATTTGAGACGAGATGTCAGACAAAATCCACGACGAGATGAAGCCTTCACAGACTTTCGCGAACTGCGCCGTGAGGGAGACTGGACGGAGACTATCCAGGTCCGCTGGGTACTTCTTTGGAACAGGGATGACTGTAGCTTCCTTCCACTCTGGCGGTACTCTACCCTGCCTGAGCGAAGCATTCAGGATGTCTGCCAGTGGTGTTGAGAGTTCGTAGGCAAACTCCTTTATAATCCGAGGAGACACGTTGTCCGGGCCTGGGGCTTTAGAAGCCTTAATCCGTTTTAGCCGGTTGTACATGTCCCAAGGATTGATTTGGGGCGGCGGTGTAGACGGCAAGTACGCCAGTAACGTGTTATGGTCAAGTGGGCGCAGCGCTTGGCAGATGGCTGCAAGGTGACTGTTGATCGCATTGGCTGCACCAGCTTTGTCCGTTGGCTCTATCCCGGGCACTAGGATGGACGAGGAAGGCGCTGTCCAGTTAGCCATCTGTCTGATGGACTTGTGCCACTCGGCAGGATTGGACTTCTTCAAGTGCTCCACATGGTCGTGGTAAAATGATTTCTTTACTCGTTTGATGTCACGGGCTAGCTTGTTCCTGAGAAACCTGTGGAGTACTACTTGCCCTTGACTAAAGGCTCTTTGCCTCTTGTGTATCAATAACTTGAGAGAAGTGGTGACCCAGGGTTTGTCTCTGTGATGCAACTTAGCTCTCTTAGAGGGGAAGATTTCGTCGATGGCTGAATGTAGTGTCCGGTAGAATGCTGCTGTCTTATCTTCAACTGCATCCCTCTCTAGAACCTCTTCCCAGCTGTGCGACGTAATCCACTGCCCGAACTCACGGATCCTAGAGTCTGGCATGGGGCGGACTACAACGTAAGTAGACTTGTTTGTTGTCCGCGCGCGAGCTCCTGACTGCCACCAAACAGCCTTGTGGTCACTTGTGCCCATGGGGCTAGTCACGACCGGAGTCTTGTAATAAGACTTCAAGTTAGTGATGATGACGTCGAGAGTTGCTTCCCCACGGGTCGGGGAAGTTACTACTTGTTGCAGGCGTTGTGCCCGAAGAAGGGGTTGATAATCCAGTCGATTGACGTCCCCGGCGACTATTAGCCCGATCTCAGGATGAAGTGATTAGATTACCCCCCCCCCCCCCCGGTTTTAGCCGGACTCAAAGTTAGTAATTGAGGAAAAGGATTTTTTTCAAGATACAAGATAGATACAAGATGTCTTTATTGGTTTGTCGCAGTTTCGTAAACTGAATTAAAAACCAATGTACATGTCAAACCATGTTGGAAAAAGACATCCAACAAGAAATTATCCCATTTACACATTTACATTTTTCAATATATTTAAATCGACATACTGAGTAAGCAAGCAAATCAGCTTACCTTTCATCTCCCACGTACTTATTCTCATTCTCTTCCCCATTATGTAGCCGTCTCACCATCTCCTGATCGAAAAAGAAACAGGAAACAAAATTTTTAATCAAAGGTCCTTCTATCATTTGCGTAGCAAGCAGACATCACACCCGTTTGTTTGTCTCTTTTGTTGGAAAGGGCCTGGTGGCTTGAAAGTGTGAATATCGCCTACTGAAGCAGCTTAAACAATGAACACAGTCTTGTATAACAATACCCAAGGTTTGGGACATTTTAGCATATTTTATTGTCTATATTTAAATCCCAGCAAAGCTATTATTTACCCCAAATCTGTTTAATCTGACTGTAGCTTGCAGGCAAAGGCTATTCAATAAAAAATTATAAACAGCAAGTTCTTACTAGTAAGTTTTTAGGCGTGGATAGTGAATAGTGTGCATGCCTATAGAATTGTATATAACACCGTACATACCGACAGAAGTGCAGAATTGGCCCTTTTCTGCCGCTTGGCCGCAGGTACAGCAGTATCTTCCTCCCCAAGCCGCTGGCGGGCTGAAGTCGCGGCGGCCGTGGTTTGGTGTTCTAGTGGGTCCTGTCGGCGAGTCGTCGTGCCCTGTCGATGCCGTGTCATTTCTACCGTTGCGGAAACTACTTCGGTAGAATCCACGGGGTGAAAAGTTTGATGCCATTGAGAAGCGAAAAGAATTTAAGAAACTAAAGCCAACATTAGAGAAAAGACTGGGACAACTGGAGCAAACAAAGATCGAAGTCGTTATGACCAAACAATTCAAACACTTCAAAAGATATTGGATCTGAAATCGCATTGGTTACTAGCTTTAACCACTCACAATCACAGCCAGACAGGATGTGATTGGTCAGGTGGGATCGGATATATGCACGTGACTATGTACAAGACTGCAACAAGCCCGTTTCTGTTCATAGAACATAGACCTTCTTATAGCTTACGAAAGACAGACTGATATGGTGATTGTACATTATCCCTACCATTGTAACAGCCGTGAACAGTAAAGTATACGGAAACAGTATTCCTGTTTTGGGTTGAAGTTTGGTACTAAATAAGTTATGATATAGAATACACACACATGGAGACGCCATGTTTTCTTCTTCTTCGAAATCGATGTCCATATTGTCCAAAATACTAGTATTTAGCTCTCGATCTATAATGACCAAGGAGGCTCATAGACTGTACTAAATGTTTGTTCTCAAACATGTCCTTTTTTCGTGTAGTTCAACAGCAATGCATTCTAGAAAAAATACGGGCCGCGCGTGGCTTGGGTACGCCATGACGGTCGTGACCTAAACAAAACACCCGATTTCTTGTGTAGCTTAGTGTGTAAAGGGACACACTGCCCCACTAGAGAATGTACAAAATATAATTCTTAAAATGTCCTTTTTTGTAATGTTCAATCTAGGCAAGGAGGTTCAAATGATCTAGGCAACAATTCACTAGTGAAAATACGGGCCGCGCGTGGCTTGGGTACGCCATGTTCTCTTTTGTTTTAAAGCCAAGCCGACGTGACGGTCGTGACCTAAACAAAACACCCGATTTCTTGTTTAGCTTAGTGTGTAAAGCGACACACTGCCCCACTAGACTCAGAATGTACGAAATATAATTCTCATTTTGAATGTCCTTTTTCGTAATGTTCAATCTAGGCAACAATTCACTTAGTGAAAATACGGGCCGCGCGTGACTTAGGTAGTCGCCATTTTAAAAATTTGTTGTTTAAAGCCAAGCCGACGTGACCTAAACCAAGGAGGTTCAAAAAGGAAGCTGTGGCCAAGCAGTCACCGTATTGTTATGCTGCTACCTTTCTAAACAAATATATCTTCTTCCCGCATAAAATCAAGCGTGCAAGTTCTTGACCTTTTACTTACCGACAGAGGATTTCCTGTACTATCCTATCAAGGAGGTTAAAAATCAAACTTGATTTTAACCTCATTGATAATATTTTATGACAGTCATGTTTGCGTGTTGCGGCGTCTGTTATGTTACCTACGCCATTTTTAAAGATATTAACTAGGTTTGTGTTGGCGGTGCTGAACTTTCACTACGGTTGAAGCGTAGAAGGTTATCCGTCCCCCCCTCATCGGATCACATTGATCAGTTCGGGAGGAAAAATGGTAACGTTTTCTCACAAATACTTTTCCCGCCCTACTGACACACAGCCTTTGAAAAGCCCGGTGCATGTCTCAATTCACACAATTTCAACATGGTCTATGGTGCTCCCTTATTATTGTGACACGCGACGTGTGCAGGTTCGTATATTCCTGTACACATGACTAACTACAACGCGTGTGGACGTGTCCAGGGATATCAGAGACCCACACACGCCAGGACCTACACTTACCGCACACACCCACACGTACACACACCCAGACATGCCAGGTTTCACGGGATGTGTAATGGCCCGAAAACGCCCGGAAATTAGGGATTTCATGCAGTGCTTCTACCTATATGGCTCATTCACATGTAGTTTAGGGCATTACAAAGTATTTTCCTTTAAAAATCAGCTGATGGTAGGTATCAAAGGTTCCTTATTGATATTGCCAAAATCAGCCATTAGCATAACGTATCAGAACATGTCCATTTATATATTTGAGTTTGCTAAAAGAAAATAAACAGGGGGGGGGGGTAAGCTGGCCACTGCAGGATGCAATGTAGTCCAGAGTTATTGGCAGCCCTCTTCCCCAAAAAAGTTGAAAAACAATTCTAATTTCTAGCACAGCTACATAAACTGGTATGTTTTCTTTTGCACCTTGTTCTTAATCTTTTCAATATCTTCTTTAGAGAACCAGAACTGTTCTCTAAAGTTTGAGACCGGGAAAGACAATGTCCACAAGAGCTTTCTAGGATGAAAGCAAATGTTGATGAATTCATTATAAAAATTACTTCTAATTTTATTGAGGAGAACAAATATTTGTATCTTTTAAGCCTTTAGTATGTGTCCTTTAAGCAATGGGAATGCCATTTCCCACAGTATTTGGCTAAAAACTAAAAGTGGGGGTACGGACGGGACAGGTGGGGGTACAGACGGGTAAGGGGTACGGACGGGACATTTGGGGTTTTATTGTGCTATATCAGGCAAAGTCTTTATCACAGAAATGGTTTATATGGTAGTTTGGTATGTGGCAATACAGAAATAAACTATCATAATTACAAGCTTGTGGTATTTACTTAGTGCAGAAATTAAGAGGGGGTACGGACGGGACAGAATTTTTCTGAAAATAACAGCCCTTACGTTAATCCTTTGCTGTGAGTCAGATGAAAGTAGGAAAGATCTCATTTTACCTTTGCTCTCTTACATACATCATATCAAACTAACACTTATAACAGCATAATTTAACAATGCTACAGACTTTGAAATCTATAAGTAAATATTACATTAAAATCGGTAACATGTGGGTAAAAGTAAAAAAATACCCCTTCTTGCCAAAAAAAGTTGTCATATCGCCAAAAAATGGTAATAAATGTTTAGTTAACATATGACTGCTTGTACAAAACAAGAAATCATAAGGTAGTAACCATGTTTGTGATCTCTGCTGCAATTGTTAGAATGCGAAAAAACTGAATGACGCCTGGTAACATTAAGAATAGGGCATTTTTATGTAGTATTTTTGTTGATAGTTTCGACAAATATTGACGGATTTTCCTAATTTTTCTTTGTTGTGTTCCTTGTCACACCAGCTTTTGGAAAATAAAAGTCTAAAACAGTAATATCTTAATGTAGACTTTCTTATCAACTGGTAACATCTGGAAAAGTAAATGGGACACTCAATTGTGAAATAGCCGAATGTGTATAATCTAATGGCAGGTGGAAAATAAACAGATATCAATTATGCAAATAAGGACCTAATTTGCATAATTAATGTAAAACTTCTATGATTCCTTAGTGGTAAATGATGGGAATTTCATAGTTGTGACATGTGTAAGTTACTTAAAGGTTAACATTACTATGCATATATTATGTTAACATAGAGGTAATTTGCATAATCAATTATGACATATTGAAATGGAACACTGCCAAAGGATAGGACTTTCACATATCAAATATATGTAATTTGTGTTTCATGGAGATATGAGGTCTCCGAATTCTTGTTTTCTGTGTGCAAGTTGTTTGGAAAGCCAGGTTGCCCGACTGCCAGACTGAGGCATCGTATCCGTCCCTTTGTAAGGAACAGATTACCTCTCTTTTTAAAAAAAAGTATCTTAGTTTATAATAGTTAGGAACAGGTATCATGTCGGAAATATGAGCTAGTAGTGGATCTTACTAGAAAAAATTCGGGTGAGCTTGGAACATGTGCTTGCATATACGTTTTTCTCAAAACGATCTTTTTCCAGTGAAAATATAAAAACAATACCACATAACAGTGTCTTTTAGCATAGTAAATTGTATTACTTTAACAAAAAGTCCAAAATCCTACCACAAACATGACAATTTAAGCTGGAAATATTCTGACTGTTCTGAATGGAGTATAAAACAGCTATAAGTAGAAATGTTCTTTGAAAACTTCCCACGATCTGGAAGAGCTCACTCCAACTTAGTCCAAGCAAGGGAAAACAATTCTTTTTAACTTAAAGTTTAAAAACACACCTGGTTGATCTTGTTCGTGTGCCTCGCCAGTGGGCTTGTCAGTTGAACGCCACCCTTCTTTGGGAATTTCGGCCCTTTATGTTCAATGTTCCCTCCGGGTGGGGGGCCAGCAGCGTTTGAAGACACCACCACCCACTGGCGAGCTGACTTTCTTCTCTGCAGGTCAGTCCATGTCTGTGAAGATGTAGCTTCTGGTGGTTGACTTGATCTCCTTTTGCTGATACTAACACATAACAGTTGAATTTTTCAATTAATAAAACGCACGTGCTAAGAAAGGGATCTGATGTTCAGAGTTCAAACAGCTGATCACGTTCGAAACACCTGATGACTGGCAACTGTGTAATGTTCGCTTCACCTCGGTCTTTCTTCTTGCACTGGTACTTGTTCCAAATCCATTAGATCCAGCTTCTGCTGCTTGAATGCTGCTGCTCTTGTGGTTGACGTGATCTCTTTTCTGCTCAGGCCTAACTTCCTTAGCCATTTTTGTAGCGATGCAGCAACAAATATAAAAGAATAGTGATTATACTGAAAAGTTAGTTCAGCACAAAGGATTATGTCCAGTAATTAACTCACCTGTAGCAATACCTGCATGATTTTTTTTCTCATATGGGCAAGGTACTCTCACCTCTCGAATAAAAGTACCCCCTGGAATAAAAGTCCCCCCCGGACAAATCTTCAAAATCTAATAAAAGTACCCCCTGGAATAAAAGTACCCCCTGGAAAATTTCAAAATTTACATGTAATGTAAGCATCGTCTATACTAAAATGTGTTCTCTTCAAAATCTAATAAACATACCCCCCGGAATAAAAGTTACCATATTGACAACCATGTTCCTCTTATAATGCATTCTTCTTTAAAGGTCATTGAGTTGTATAATGCAGCCTAATCTATTGTGAGTATCTAAGTATGTATATTCTCTCTCTGAGTTTACACAATTTGTTGTTGATCATTTACATTGCACACTATCATACATGAACAGGAACAATACTATCAAATTTTGAAAGAAGAGTTCTTGATTTTTGATTATCATTATAACATCAGGAATCGGGAAGATTACATTAAGAGGTTGAATTTGAACAGAAATTTACAATATGCTATTAAAATATATACACTATACAAATTTCCAGTAACATGTAAAAGCCATAGGGCAAAAATTAATCATTGATACAAATGTATTTTAGATGTAGATTTTCTATTCTAATGATTTTTTATACCTTTAAAAATTCAATCGGGGACAAGAAAACACAAACTGGAACTTCACCCTTTCTAAGTGTTACAGTCACCCTTTATACACTATTAGTGATATCATTTACAAAGATAATCGAATAAATTAGGACATTAAAGTTTCCAACCAATCACATCGCAGGATTGTATATCCGCCCTCTAGCAGTTTATTTATTTATTTATGTATTCTTTAACCAGGGTAGCACCAACTCAGTGACTTAGCAATGCTCTTCCGAGTGGCCCTGAGTACACATACTAAACTACATGTAACAATATGTACAAGACAAAGATGGGTCGGATCAAAAACATCAAATCACAATCGTAATCCAAATTCGTAATCAAGGCCATGCCGGGTCGTAAGGGTGGAGAGTCAGAGGTCACGTAACTGTGCACAAAGTGATATGAAGGACTGTACAGACGATGCAGTTCTAACAACGGGTGGGAGTTTATTCCAACCCACTGCACCTCTATAAGCAAAAGTTCTTTTACCACATTCTAACCTGGCTTTTGGGAGTCGCAAGGACTAATGCAGACTGTGTCGGGTGGAGTAAGTATGGGTTTCTAAGGTTCTGTTAAAGATGTTTAGGTACTCAGGTAACTGGTTATGAATTGACTTTCGCACAATTTGTAGAAGATGTATATGACGTCATGAAAATAGGTCTTTCCAGCCAAGGCTGGCAGATGCTCAGAGCTGACATGCGATCTATATGTCAATGTCAAACCTAGGATCATTCTTACTAGTACTGCTCGGTTTTGGAACATTTGTAGCTTGTCTGATAACCCTTTCTCACAATTACCCCACACTACATCACAATAATCGAGTTTTGGTAAGATTAAACAATTAAACATTTTTAGTGACAATGACAATGACAATGATGTTTATTTGCACATTCATGCCCATGTAGGCTAAATGCAGTAACATGAAGTTTACATGATAACGTTACATGTGTATAAATACTACAAGTCTCCATAGAAGAGCTACACTACGTATACAAATGGACGAACATATAAGGCTATTATTGATTATATAGTTTACGTGTTTCTTCCCTCTTTTTAAAACATACAAATTCACAGAGTTTTTGTTGTACATTGTTGTTAGGGGATGACATGATATATACAAATAGATCATCTTTTACTAACTGTTTACATCTTGTGTCTAAATTCAGGGCACCGATAAGAGAGTCACGCATGTCCCTGTATAACCTACAATCTAATACAAAATGCACTTCATCTTCTACTCTTTTGGAGTCACAAAGTGTACACAGTCTTTCGTTCGGAGGAGTCCGGTTGTGTCTTCCTACTTCAATTTGCAGTGGGTGATCGCTAATTCGTAATTTAGCCATGGCTCGGCGATGGCTAAAGTTAGGTTACTCAAGTATTCTTCTCTTTCGTAAGTGTGTTTGAATTTTCTGTACGTTCTGAGTTTGTTGCCTTGGTTTTCGCATCTACAATTAGAGTTCAGTTCTGAATAGAAGGTTTGTAGAAATATATCTTTTAATCTTTGTTTCACTTCTGTCTGAACTGAAGGTAGATTACGGTCTTGGTTTAACAGTAGGTAGCCATAACCGGACTCCTTAAGGATCTTGTTTACATTTGAAAGCCAACATGGCACATTGCATTGGTGTAAGTCTTGCTGTACAAGAAATGCTTGATACTGTAAACTATGTGTTGGTACCTCTCTAGTCAACCTGTTATAGTAAGAATAGAGCCTACTGTGAACCTCGATCCACAGGGGGAATCTCCCAAGTTCCGCCCTTGTGGCGAGGTTACTGGCGTTCCTTCTTACCCCTAGCATATTTTTACAAAACTTCAGGTGCGCTTGCTCCGGTGGAGAATTTATCATTTAAACCAGCAATGCCCCATACTTCTGCACCATACAGTAATATTGGCACAATACAAGCATTAAATAATTTACACTGCAGAGACACTGAAGAGTAGTTTTCTCCCAGGGTTGTTTTTATACTGAACAGCGCTCTTAATGCTTTCTTTTGGAGAGTTTTCATGGCTGTGCCGAATTTGCACCCCGCTGTAAATACTACGCCTAAATAACAATAAGAGGAGACTACTTCTAGGTCTATGTCGAATAAACAAAATCTTAAGTTTGATAGTACTAGTCCCCTTCTATTAAAAATCATGATTTTCGTTTTCTTCAGGTTTATTGTTAGCTTCCATTTGTTGTAGTAGCGACCGAGAATATTGATTGCGTTCTGTATTGAGCTCGTTTACTAGATCGCTCATGTATAAGTTGAATAACGAGGGACTTAACACACAGCCCTGTCTCACACCGATCTCTATTGGGAAGCTTTCGCTGCTTAAACCTGCATTGGTCTTTACACACGCCTCTGATTGGTTGTATAGACTTTTAATGATTTCGAAAACCTACCGGAAATGCCTTTTGCTAGAAGTTTGAATAAGAGACCATGATGCCAAATGGAATCGAAAGCCTTTGATAAATCAACAAAACAAGCAAAGAGGCGTTTACCAGACTGAGTGTATTTAGTGATTAAGGTTTTTAAAACAAATATATTTATCTGCTGTTCTGTATCCTTTTCTGAATCCTGTTTGATTAGGTTTCAATATTCCGTTTTCTTCTAGAAGAGTTGATAATCTTTTGTTTAGAATTGAGCTAAATAACTTTCCCAGACAGCTGGAAATTGCAATCCCCCGATAATTGTTTGGGTCATCTTTTCTTCCTGCCTTGTGTATTCAATTTGGTACAATGTAGCTTCTAGACCAGTCTAGTGGGAAGATTCCTGTTCCTAGTACGCTGTTGAATAGTTTTGTAAGAGGGCGTAATAAAAGTCTTTTCACCCCTTTTAACATCTCATTAACTATCAAATCTTCTCCACTAGCCTTTTTGAGTTTAAGTGCTTGAATCGCATTACTTATTTCAGATTCCGCAATATGATAATCTAGGGGCCCTTGACTTGTGTTATCTTTCTGAAGGGCATTTAATTTGTTTAATACTTCTTTTTCAAAATTGGAATCAAAGACCTGTTTTTCTAACCTAGATTTACTGTGAAGAGATTTAAAATGCTCTACCCATGTATCAGTTGGGACGTCTTCTTGGTTTGTTGATTTTTCATTCTTTAGTTTGTTAAGTAAGTTCCAGAATGCTGTCGGGTTGTTTTCCTGTAGATTTTGTAGTTGCATTAAACAGTGATTTTCATGTTCCCTCTTGCGTTTTCGGATGAGTTTGTTAAATTCTCTCTTCTTTTTGAAATAGCTCCCTCTTATGAAGGGGTTTTTAGGGTTACACACAAGTAGGTATCTTAAATTCCGCAGCTCGTTTCGCGCCTCAAAGCAAGATTTGTCAAACCAGCGTTTGTTTCTTTTAAATTGTTTTGGTTTCTTACGCCTTACTTCTAATGACATTCTGCCAGCTGTCACTAATATTTCCTGAAACTCTCTTACTTTTTGGACTACGCCTGTTTCTGCTGATACAGTTTCTAAACTAAAGGACGAGAAGTCTTCTAATTTTTTAAGAATCTTCGGACAACTTAAAGCCTCTACAGATGTAAATGGACAATTTGAAAATTTGTATAGGCCAACAGATGTACATGTAAATGGACAATCTTACAAATTAACGGTGAAAAAAATGCAAAAAAACACAAAATTTGTAGGTCAATAACAGCTATTTGCGGATAAACGATGGATGCTGTCATCACTCAAAAATAGCGGTAACAAATCTAGGTAACGAGGTGTGAATGTTGACAGGGATTTTCTGGGTTTGAGTTTTTTATTTTTACTGAAAGAGACGCTGTGGGGGTAAGTCCAGCGGCATAAGGAGTACATGGCAGATTGGTTGGTAAGTTGACCCAAGGAGCTTCTACTTGGTTGACCTAAATGGCCACATACTGGAAAGGTCTTAATTACTTAATTATAGAGCAGTGGCCGAGGTAGCCACATCAAAGAGGAAAGTGGCAGCCTGTCTCCGGAAGGGTCAATTATGGAGGAATTCACCCTCTGGCACTTCACGCAAATGTAGTCAGAGACAAAGGAGTGGTAACAAATCTACGACAGCCAATTATGGATAAACAATGGACTCGATCGTCACTCAAAAAATATCTGGAGGGGCTGCTGAACAGATGAAAAGACGCTCAATATTCATCGTTATCGCTGCCTCTTCTAAGTAACCCTGTCAGTCAAGATAACAAATGTGTAGTCAGGAACAAAGGAAAGGCAACACATCTAGGTCACCAGTGTAGATGGACAGTCTTCACGTCAAGGAAAATGAAAAAAAAAACAAAAACCAACAGAATATGTAAGGACAGAATAAAGAAGCACTTCATTAAGTCTGATGTAATCTACAGATTGAAGTGCGACGATCCTCAATGCAAGGATACGTATATTGGGGAAACAAGCCAGCCTCTTGTTATTAATAAGGAAAGATATAAACAGCATTGCAGGGCTAGTTCCAGTGGATTTCCTCCGCCATTTACCACCATCTGAACAGACACAATGGACATTCTTTCCATCTAGAAAATACTGACATTCTTGATAGGGAATCAAGATGGTTTGAAATAAAGAGGAGTTAGAGAAGCTATCTATGAACATATTCATTTACCATCACAGCACGAAAACTGATATTTAAGCCAACTTTACAAACTACGTTAAGAGATATTAAAGGCGGAGAAATATTTCAGCGGACTTTACGGTGTCGGAAAGGTAACAGAAAGGCAAATATGGCCTTTCCGTAACCTTTCCACCTGTGTAAATGTCACGTAAATATGTCGTGTTTCTTTCCGTGAGCTTTACAAGTACTTAAACATAACGTATAGAAAACATTGCGATAATAAGCTAAATACATGTAGAGGCATCTCAAAACACATTCGATATTATACAATATTTTTTATTAGTATGAATAAGGTATTTACGAACCTCACACAGATATCAGAGCATTCTTATATGCTTTTTGATCTTTAATTTTAACTCAAATGTTAGATTTTTTCATTAATGACGGTTATGATCTCCCCGCCCCATGCAGTAAAGGCGCCGTTTATCTACGGGAAACGCTGCGTTTATTTGTCTTTTTTCTACTGTCGCAAATTTTTCCCTGTAGATGCCGAATTTTCTTTCTTTCTAACAAGGGCCGCGTTTTTCACACTTATTTGAGCGTGGCCAAATATAACAACACCATGCCTCGTCCTTTCTATGTGTTTATATCTGGCTTTCCAAAATCATACGGGTCCTTTCCTCCTTTTATAAACACACTTTACTGCATAGGGGTGAGATCTCACCTCTATGCAGTAAAGGCACCGTTTAACTACGGGAAATGCTGCGTTTATTTGTTTTTTTTTTACCGTGGCAAAGTTTTCCCTTTAAATGCTGAATTTTCTTTCTAACATTAGGGCCGCGTTTTTCACACTTATTTGAGCGTGGCCAAATATAACACCATGCCTCGTCCTTTCTATGTGTTTATACATGTATCTGGCTTTCCAAAATCATACGGGTCCTTTCCTCCTTGAATATAAACACACTTTACTGCATAGGGGTGAGATCTCACCCCTTTACAGTATAGGCGTCGTTTAGCTACAGGAAATGTTGCGCTTCTTTGCCTGTTTTTACCGTCGCAAAGTTTTCCCTACAGATGCCAAATATTCTTTCTTTCTAACAAGGGCTGGGTTTTTCACACACATTTGAGCGTGACCTAATATAACAACACCATGCCTCGTCCTTTCTATGTGTTTATATCTGGGTTTCCAAAATCATACGGGTCTGCTCTGATGCAGTGACTGCCAGGATAAAGTCAGCCTGGAAAAGCTTCCACGAGCTTCTCCCCATCCTCACGAACAGCTACATACCTCTTAGAAACCGTGGACATGTCTTCAACTCTTGTGTCAGAAGCGTCTTACTCTTACGCTTCTGAGACATGGGCTGTGACAGCAGAGGACATGAAGAGACTGGTCCGGAGCGACAAGGCCATGGTAAGATGGATGTGCTCCAGGAAACTGGCAGACTGCAAGTCAACTGAACAGCTACGCACTTGGCTTGGAGTACATAGCATCCAGGACACAGTGAGATACAACAGACTAAGATGGTACGGCCACCTCCAGAGAATGGACAGGGACAAATGGCCAAAGAGGATCCTCACACTAGATGTGGAGGGTCCAAACCCCCGAGGTCGCCCTAGGAGGAAATGGTTCGACAACATAAGGGAGGACCTCCATCACCTGAACTTGGGCAAGATCAACCCACAGGACAGAGGCAAGTGGCGAGCGGCCATCAAGCCCCAGTTGCACAGTGCAAGCACGTCTAACCCTCGGAAGACGGGGAACAACAGACGATAAACCGGATAGTGAGTGAGTGAGTGAGTGAGTCCTTTCCTTCCCGCTTTCCGTCTATCAGTTGAGATCTCTCTCCCTGAGTTTATTTGTCTTTTTTTACCCTCGCAAAGTTTTTCCTAAATGCCTAATTTTCTTTCTTTGTAGCAAGGTACGCGTTTTTTTTATTTTTAGTGTTGTTAGCGTATTTATTGTGGTCGGAAAGGAGTTCCGTAGTTCAGGTCAAAGCGCGGAGATGTTTTTCACATGTAAATTTATTCATTGCTAAGCTGTGAACAAACCAAGATAATGATGAATGCCGATTGGGATGTTTACACCCTGTCTGTCAGATGGAGGTCATGTGACAGTATTACCCAATAAGAGACAAGAGTGGGTTTTTCAAATCTACCGAATATACCAACGGCGGCCTTCTCGGGCGTCTGTTCGAAGGAAGCTTCAAGTGCAACTGTTTCTCCAGGCTAGCAAGTTATGGCAGAGACTTTGATTCTACCAGCCGAACTGACCCCGACAGTGCAAAGGCAAAGCTACCATTCTGTACAAGTCTGTGGAACGGCGTGGGTTGGAGATATTGAACAGAATACGGCACCGAAGGGGAAGACTACACAGCAGCTGTATTTTTGTCGTCCTGACCGGCTGACCCGTACCAGCACATGCAGATTACAAGTTGAACAAGAGTGCGATCTGGCCATCACGGATACTAGTATCTTATTGGATTATTCTTCCTGTGGTGACCAAATGCAAAAGTGTTATCTTCTATCTGCAGCTGGCTTATCGCTACACTGGAAGTGGAATGATTGGGTGCTTGGATACAGCAAAGAAAAGCCTGCAAGGTAGCCGGAATGGATCGGGCGTCATCGGATTCCCTTCGGCGGTCCAAGGCAGTATGGCCGCCGATGTAAGAGGAAAGTTGCACCCCTAGGGAAGTTGGCCGCTCGGGCTTCAAGTTCAACTCCCAGACGACGGCCCGACCCAGTCTGTCTACCAGGATAAGACACAGAAAGTCTGCTTAAAGAAGCAAAAGCGTTAAAATTTACCTAGTCTTTACTGTTTATGAACACAAAATAAACGTCAATTTTACACAGTCACACTTTTAGGATATTTTACCACATCATTACAACACCTTTAAGCGTACCGATAACCCAGAGATCCTGACGAAAAGAAATATAAAGGTGCTCAAAAGAAGACGGAAAGGCCATAATTAACGCATGCTTTCCGCACAGGATTTTCTTTCGAAAGCTTGTTCTTAACGACGTCTTTAAGCATCTTAAAATCGTGAAAAGGCACCGTGAAAGTGGGAAAATAAATGCCCTTTCTGCATATATATGGTAGCCAAAAGACTACGGAAAGGCAAAGATAAATGCATGCTTTCCGTGCAGGATTCTTTGTAAAGGAAACGGAAAGATGGTGCTTAACTACGCCTTTAAGCATCTAAAAGTCGTGGAAAGGCACCATCTTTACGGCCACGTTTAGGGGTCGTAAAGTTGCGGAAAGGAGGAAGAAACGCTGCCTTTACGCTTAGTTTAAGCGTGCTTAAATACCAGTTTTCGTGCCGTGCATGATCATTGAATCGTAAGGGGGGGCTAAGATTCAAGCTTTCACTTCAGCTACTTGGGACGGCGCTTTGCAACATATTTATGTATTTTCACACTTTAGACCTTGCTTTTCATTTTTACATGGTTTTACGTACCTTGTATCACCCCTTTTTTACTTTAGAACATTTTTTAGAACTTGTGTCAGTTTACTTTTGTTTATTTAGAACACACTTTAGGCCACACCAATTTAATTTGTTGGTTCTCGGATTTTTTCAGAAAAAATATGAAGCGACAGGGCGAAAAAAAATAAAAATAAATACAGGCCTGGGCATCCTATTATAGCCCCAAATGCTAGAATTGGTGCCATGAAGTCAACACAAAAGACTGGGTTAAAATTTGAATAATGAATTTTGAACTTTTAATCAAACCAGTGCATTGGTAGATGTAATAACTGTAACAACTAGGAGTAACAGGTCTTTCTTGAACTGTTGGAGGCAAAATATGAGCATTTTTGAGTTGATTCAAACCAGAATTTTTTTTTTTTTTTTTTGCAAATCAGAAAAAAATGAAGAGGCGAATCCGAGAACCAACAACTTAAATTGGTGTGGCCTTAGAACAACTTGTTTGTTTTTGTTTTGTTTATTTAGAACTTCTTTTTCTTTGTTCCGTAAATCGTTTGTATACAGTATTCACTGATGAAGGGTGTTGGAAAGACATCCGAAACGTTTGTATTAATAAATTTATAATCCAGTCGTAAAGTGCTTATAACTTATTGTAAAGGGTTAATATTAAGTAGAATTCTAACAAATTCAATATAAACTGAATATCTACTTCTTCTTCTTCAATCTTCCTCTGATAAGGTGCAGCTAGTGAAGTTCTGTCTCCAGTAAGGTCTGTCAGACATCACGGATAGAAGTTCCAATCCTTGCAGACCCGTTTCAGACTCAATGAGTTTCTTAAGAGTTGTACATGGACGTCCAGTCCTCTTTTTTGCCTCTGGAGACCAGAGTAGTAGTCGCCCCGCTCGTTCTGTGCCACGAGTCACGTGACCTGCAAGACTGAGACGACGTGACGAGTGTTCCATATAACTGTTTGTTTGTGATGTGCTTACACCAGGGTATGTTATAGGCTACCCGCAACATCTTAGTGTAGGTACCATTTAGTTTTTTGGATCTTGTAGTGTTCATGATCCAAGAGTCGGATCCATACAAGAGAATGGCTTCAATGCATGCCTGAAATACTTTAGTCTTGGTTTGCTTTCTAATAGAGGATTTCCATACTTTATGAAGTGAATGAAGGGCGCTCCACGCCTGGGCAATCCTAACATTCATGTCGTGATCACTGTCAGTGTAGCCACCTAGGTACTTAAAATCGGCAACTCGCCCAATTATAGTACCATCGGAGGCTAGGAGATTACTCTCAGTTGTAGGATTTAAGTGCATATACTTGGTCTTAGATGCGTTTAGGTACAAACCAATTTTTTGGCATGAGGTTTCAACTCTGGAGAGCAAGTTTTGTGCCAAGGATATACAGTTTTCCAGTAAAGCAATATCGTCGGCAAAATCGAGGTCTGCCAGGGTTTCGGCTTCGCCGGCGACGGGGGGTAAGTCCATCTCCGTCGGCTATAGAAGACCGCAATGCGTAGTCGAGGCATATGACAAAGAGGAAGGGGGCCAAAGGGTCTCCCTGAAGGACGCCAGTATTGATGCTGAATGCATCTGTTTCTCCCCACAGCAGTGGTGTCTTTGTACATGACCCGAATCGCATTCACGACATCCAGCAGAATCCCGTATGTCTCCAGAATTTGAAACATTTTGTGACGATTTATGGAATCAAAAGCTTTACGGAAGTCAATGAACACCAGCACTGCTTCCTTGTCGAAATTCTTCAACTCCTCTACAATGCGCCTTAAGGCTAGAATGTGGGAGGTAGTTGATCGCCCTTGACGGAAGCCATTCTGGTTTGTACGTAATACTTGATCAATAACAGGACGAATTCTATTAAGAAGGCAACGGTTGTAAATCTTAGCTGCAATTTGTGACAAGGATATACCCCTGTAGTTATCTGGGCGATGTAAATTTCCTTTCTTAGGGATGGGGATAATGCCAGATATACCCCATTCCTTTGGGCGATGTCCATTGTAGGTTGAATTACAGAAATCTAAAAGAATTCTGTTCATGTTAGGCAACTTCCAAAACTCTGTTGGTAGGCCATCCAAACCTGGGGCTTTACCATTTTTCAGTTGTGTGGTCACAGGCCAAAAATACCTCATCTTGAGAAAACTCTCCACTCTTGATTTCAGGGAAAACATTGAATACTTTATGTATTGGCTCAATATCATTATCCACTTCGTGATCAATATTTACGTTAAGAAGGTTCCCAGGTTTTAAGGCGATCTTCTCCTATGAACTTCAAGACACTGCACCTAGATTTCTTTCCAGTAAGTGACTTTACTAGCTAGGTCCCAAGCATTTTGTATGTTAAGTGGTGAAGCTGTGTGTTCGAACATACGTAAGGTCTCATTAATACGAGTGTCCTCACAGCGATCAAAGGTTTTTCGCAAATTGACCTGAGTTTTTTGCACTTTTCTAGTCGAGGCTCTAAGTGTTGCTTTTCTTGCTTTTACCACTAGTTCAGTGTCTCTCGAGTCTCTAGATCTACGAGGCTTTGGTGGAAGTAATTCCTTTCCAGTTTTATGTGCAATATTTACAAAAGATGTATACATGTAGTTTTGCTCAGACAGAGGTAGGTTTTCAAAACTCGTCTTAACTGTATCATCTATCTCTGTTGCAAGACATTTGTCTGTTGTAACAGCTTTCCAGTATAATTTCTTTGAGGCTGCATGTTTAGTGGATCTGAGACTGAGTTTTACTGTGGTAGTTACAATACGGTAGTCGCTTCCCACTGGGAATATCTACAATATATATAATGTGAAGAACATACCTTTAAAGAAAAGCTTCAGTGGGTTTAAAAAAAGTTAACATGAACACAAAGCACCGAGAACGGGTTTAAGCATTCCCAGTTTAGTAATTTGTTACATGTAGTTTGTGTTGTTTCGCAAGACTCTAATCCTCTCTTACTTCCGGGTCGGCTTTGTAACTGGCCACGAAAATCAGACAAAATCAGTGGAAAAACCTTCTGTTTTCCTGATTAAAATGTAACTGGAGTGCAGTGTACCTTTCGTTAGCATGTTGAAACTCCCCAAAGCCGTTACATGAGTCCCAATATAGCTGACGAGGCGCCGAAACAGGCGAGTGTCCAAAGTGCAATATTTTGTCCAAAATTAATCTGTAGGGTGTTAATTTTAATATATATCTTGGTTGAGATTCAAAGAGGACAGTAGAAAGCTAGCAAAACATGATGTATTTCAGGTAATGCAATCTATACTTCAAAATATGACATTATTAGATTGTAACTAGTAATGGTTGTAATTGCTTCCAAACCCAGGTAAAGCTACAAATTCTGCCGTAACAATGGCCCATTTTCCATTGCCATTGGGAACTGTTCATTGAGAAGTTTCATCCGTAGTTCACTGTCTTGTTTTAATGCCCCTATGAATGCAAAATTACATCTGAAACGCGCGGCAGTGATCGGCCGAGACGAAAACATTGAGGTATGTCCAGTATCAGGGTGAATGGTATGGAGTTAGTTGTACGTAGTTGTATGAAGTTGTACGAAGTTAGAGCCTACTACAACAAGGATCAGGTGGGTGTCAGAAATATGTTGACGATGCAGGTGCATATGACGTACATGTACCAAGCTAACGTCTTCTGTGACGTAACAAGCTAACTTCGTACAGAGGGTGGGGAAGGGTATACAATGTACGAAGTATGAAGTTAGAACTTCAAGTGACTTCTTTATGTTAATAATGGACGGGTGAGGTGGCAAGCTAACTTCGTACAGAGGGTGGGGGAGGGTAAATTTATATCATACCCGGGCGGCGAAACAGTGCTCCCGGCCGTGTTGTATTCTCCCGTACGACCGGGTGTATAAAACGGGCTTCCATAGAACTTTCGAACGCGCTTTGCTTGCGCCGCTACAAAAATTCGAACACGGGTTCTCGAACCACCTTGTTTTTTTTTCACAATTGCGGCATCCGACAGGGCTATAGTGTTTCAGGACTTTGATCATTCAGCCAGCTCCAGCTACATAGAGCAGCAGAAAACTACAATACTATGAAGAAGACGGAGAGCGACGTAAGGCATTTCCTCTTGTGGCTTAAGGCTCATGATGAGAAGAGGCGCCTCGAAGAAATCCTGCCAGAAGAGTTGGATGACATGCTGGGAAGTTTCATCCTTGGGATCAAAAAGGACAGCGGCGAAGATTATGAGCCGGACAGTTTGACTTCAAAGCAGCGGTCAATTGCGCGATACCTGAAAGAAAAAGGATATCCTCTTGATATTCTCACCAACCGCAAATTCGCCTTCTCTCGTGAATGCCTACTGGCGAAAAGAAAGAGTTTGAAGAAAGACGGAAAGGGCCAAATCGCGCAGAACCGCTGAGCCCAGCCGACATCAAGATCCTTGAGGAAAAGCAACTGATCGGGCCCTCCAATCCAGACAGCCTTATTGCCGGACTGTGGCTGAACAACACTCGGCTGTTTGGGATGCGGTCAAGAGAGGAACACTGTAGGATGCTGTGGGGCGACATTGAGGAAACGGTGGACAGTGAAGGTCGAGCTGTTCTGGAGTATAGCGAGAGAGCCACGAAGACTAGAACAGGTGTGACCTCCGATTCTCGGCCATTTCGACCACGGGCCTACGCATGCCCGGAGCGTCAATCTCTCTGCCCCGTTAACTTGTACAGAGAGTACAGAAAGCACCGGCCCATGACGCAAATGTACCCAACAGCACCGTTTTACCTTGGCATTAACCAGGCGAGGCGCAAACGTGATGCAGAAGTGTGGTTTATCAACACCGATGGGGAAGAACAAAATCGGAAACATCATGTCTACTATGGCTGAGAAGGGAGGATTATCTGGCCGAAAAGTGAACCACAGTGCAAGGAAGATGATGGTACAGACCCTCGTGGCCGCCGACGTGCCCCCTACGCGAATCGCACAACTCTCTGGTCACAAAAACCTCCAGTCGATTAACAACTACTCATGTGCCACAGAGGAACAGCAGAAAGAAATGTGCGATCTTATCATGGGGAAAGAGGGATCAGCAACAGCACCTGTGGGCCTGCTTCAGCAACAGTGCCTGTCTTCTCAGAAGCCAACAGTTCAGATAAGTTTTGCTGGCGCCACGATTCAGGGCGGCACCTGGAACTTTGGCGGTTCGAGCTGCTCTTCTGCATGACTGTAAAATTGAATCATTAATAATACGAACATTGTTTTTTTCCTGAAATGTTCGAATTGTTGAATAATTGTCAGCAACAGTGCCTGCATGTCTTCTCAGATGCCAACAGTTCAGATAAGTTTTGCTGGCGCCACGATTCAGGGCGGCACCTGGAACTTTGGTGGTTCGAACTGCTCTCCAGAATGACTGTAAAATCAAATTACGAACACTGTTCTTTTTCCGAAATGTTCGAATTGTTGAATAAATCCGTTACCGCTACCGCTACGTGCATTAACACAGGACTTTTGTCTCTTTTTTTGCAATAAACTTGTATTTTCTAGGGTGGGTATGATATAAATAGCATACAACACGGTGTATTCCGTATTGCCCTCGGTCTCGGCCCTCCCGTGATTCGGATCGCCCGGCGGCCGAATGTACGGAATACGAAGTTTGAAGTGACGTAGCCTTATGTGACGTTGCAAGCTAACTTCGTACAGAGGGCGGGGGAGGGTGTACGAAGTACGAAGTGACCTAGCCTTATGTGACGTTGCAAGCTAACTTCGTACAGAGGGTAGGGGAGGCTGTACGAAGTACAAAGTTAGAAGTGACTTCTTATGATAAAGTAATGGACGGGTGAGGTAGCAAGCTAACTCAAGTTGTACAGAGGGCGGGGGAGGCTGTACGATGTGCGAAGTACGAAGTTAGATTAGAAGTGGCGTACTAGCCTTATGTGACATATAGATAACTTCGTACAGAGGGTGGGGGAGGGTGTACGATGTACAAAGGTAACGAAGTTAGAAGTGACTTCTTATAATTATCATCATAACCCCGTCACTTGAGGTTTCATTATATTGAAAACACGTCACCCCTAACTTCGTACATCGTACTTCGTACACTAACCTGGTGCCCCGTACGAAGTTAGCTTTTTGTTTACGTCACTTGAGACTTACATGTATGTCATATTTAAATTACACGTCACCCCTAACTTTGTACATCGTACTTTGTACACTAACCCGGTCCCCCGTACAAAGTTAGCTGTGTCACGTAACCCGATTTTACACCCATTCTCCGTTAACGTGTGCAATTGCTGTCGCACAAGAATATCCGTGTAGCAAACTGTTAAACCGCACATTGCCTTCGACTTTGGTGGTTTAATGTTACCAGTAGATATTAGAAATATGAATAGTAACCTTTTTACCGCCATGGCAAGCTATTTTTAGGTCGTAAAGGACAATGTTTGGGTCTGTAACCGTCGAAAAAGACCTGTCGCAAATCCCAATAGCTCATTAGGCACTGCATTTGCATGTTGAAAAAGCGTTTCTTGAATAGATTCTGAATTTTATCGATGATTTATACCTACCGTTGAGATCAACATGAAACAAGCAGGGGAGTTTGTCCAAGTAGCGCATATCTCAAGCCCAGGTGCCATTTACATGTATGCCTGTCGCAAGTTTTTAACTTTGACTTACGTTACAAAGACGAATGAATAAAAATCTGGATTTCTGCACAGCTTCTTCAGCAAACGGTAACGTAAGTCAACATCTACGCTATAGAGTTATCAAACTTTACAAGCCGTCATAGTACTTTCAACTCACTACCTCAAACTATATTTCACTACTGTTGTACACTGTTTAGTGCAAGTTTTTATTGTGTATTTGCCTTCTATGTAGATCATGGGGAAGATAAGAGCAGAGATACAGAAGGCATATTGGGAGAGGAAGAAAATCTTGTTTTCAAATGTGTTCACTTCAGAATTAAGGGAGTCGTGCAAGAAAAAGAGTACTAGAAGCGTACTAGCTGGGAAGGTTGTGAAGAAGTATTGGATGATAAGTACACTTTCCAATGAAATTGGAATAGCCAGAGAAACGCAAGGATGAATACTCACAGAAAAACCAGACGTGCCCTTGCACGGTCCCGACTGAAACGACAAGTGTAAGAGTTTATGGAAAGAGACGACAACTCGAGGCTAATGGTAGACCGAGGTAGACCGCATGCCTAGTACCACTTATGCACGATAAATATATCGTTACAATTGCTGTGTATTTCATATTAAAAATGTTTGACTTACGTTACCAAAGTATTGACCTACGTTACTATAATGCAAGGACGTCTGTAGGTTATGCATAATATAGTTTCATCCCAACTATTTTCACTGTTGTATTCTACAGGCCTTAGTACTTCCTTCGGGCGAAAAACGAAGTAGATGTTGCAAGTCTTTTCTGTACACCAGAAAAGATGGTGTTGTGTGTTTAATTTGTTGACAATTTTCCAACTTCATTGGAACAAAATTAGGTGATTTCTCTCAAAAAGCAGACAGAGCTTTCAAATGTTACCCACTAACAGGCACGCCAAGGGCTTCCGCTTGGACACAAATCAGAAAAACTGTTTGAACTCTTGAATTAGCCGTGTAGAAGACATCACCAGTGGGTTAACACGCTTTTTTGATATCACCAAAATATAAGTAACATCACAGCGATAAACGGTCAATATCTCAAAAAAGGGAAAGTCCTAGCACCTTCCAAAACTTGATTGGGATAGTATACAATTGTTGTAACAAGTTAAGCCCATTACGTAAGCTTTATAGAGAACTTTATTTTTCACCATTTTCAACCCCCAATTGCACACGTTAACGAAGAATGGGTGTTGAACTTCATACCATTTACCGGGTACCCTGATACTGGACATGAATGAAAACATCAGCGGCCATCTTGGATTATCGAGAACTCATGTTAGATCTCGCGAAAACACGCGAGAGAATACCCAACGCCCTCTAGCGACATTCAAACTGTAGGGCTACAGATATCAGTAGAGAGTCGATAATGAACCAAATTAAATCTAGCACCGCGTTTCCGCTGCTATTTTATCTCTTGGGGAGAAATTAAGTACATCTTAATTGCTGTTGTTGCTATAAATTGTATAAAAATTGTACTAAGCTGGAAATTTTTTTTCTTAAATTAAATACTGTATGATTGCTTTTCTGTTTACTACTGACTCTCTAGAAACTAGTAATTTTGCATGTATTTTTCAAATTGCATGTAAAATGTTTGCCAACATGCATTTTTGTAAGCATGTACATGTATATGACTATTGGGTTTAAGTTCAGATATAGATAATAGAAGTGCAAGTGACATACACCTCAATGACCTGTAAGAATGCATTTTAAAATGAACATTGTTGTCAATTTGGTCATTTTCCGGGGTACGTTTATTCGTACGTTTATTAGATTTTGAAGATTTTTTCTGTGGGGGTACTTTTATTCCGGAGGGTATGTTTATTTGGGAGATGAGAGTAGCAATATGTATTACCATTCAGTTAGAGGAATAATTTGTTCATTAAATCAAGGCTGAATGATGGTGATGAAATCCAGGCATCCAAATTGGCTGCAACAAATTATGCCGCCCACACCGACCTCTTGCACCGTGAAGTTATTTTTTCTTCCGGCGTGGTGAGCGGATGGTTCCTTACACAACAAGTTTATCGCCACTCTCTGTGTCTATAATGTTATCTTGCTTCCAATTTCGGCAGTTTGGCTTTTGATATCCTTTTCCACTGAGATCAGGGTACTAGTATCCTCTTACTTGGGCACTAGTATTGTGCTGGAATTCGCACCCAGTATTTACACCACAACAGACTGGACCAGGTGTGATCTGCTGTTCCCAGAAATCACAATACTAAAAACATCCTTTAGAATTGGGCCAACGAACAATCAATCCCATAGAAGCTTACATGTGTGAACAAACATACTTTTTGGGGAATGTATTTTGAGTTGCATTTTTTATGGCAATACTGCTGAAATTTACCATAGTTGCCAGCTGGTAGTCATTCGGGTTACAGTACCAGGGGTATAAATGTGAACTTTAAATGTGAATTTGCGCTAAGCAATTTCAAGAAATGTGAAAAGACGTGACTACTTAGTACACATAAAAATATGTGAAAGGGAAAATTTTGGAGTAATGTGAATGGTGAAACGCAAGAAACAGACACCCTGGACATTAAATGCTGTCTTTTTGGCATCTCTATTATGTGCCTTTGCCCTATTTGCTCACTGTCCATTAAACTGTGCAAGGCACTATATAACAGTTCTATTGTCTCTGCACCCTGTCTGACCACTTTTCTGTCAAAAATCATGGTGTGAATAATTGGCGTCTAGCTCAGGGCGCTATTTAATGATATGAGGAGGCCTGGAAGGTCGCTGTGTGGTGAGACACGGAGGTTATGGCAGATTGGTAGATGTACATGTAGCCAGCATGCCATGTCATGTGTTGCGTTCACTACGCTGTCATAATATATATTTTCTAATTAACTTAATAAGCTTTTTGCCCTGGTAACTTTTCCATGTTTCCAATGGTCTTCTAGGGTCTATCTATTGGGTTAATTATAAAGAAATTGGAAAAATCTTTCTTTGGCAGTTCAGTCTCAGCAAACTACACAATAATCTTTCCAGCAGTACGACTTTACGTGAAATGGTTTGTTTAGATTACTCAAGTTACACAAAATCTGCAAGTATGTCTTTGCTGACTGGACTCACCAGAAACCAGTCACATTAGAAAGTTACCATCATTTTGTTTTGTTAATATTTGTTTTCATGCATTTCACCTCGCCTAATCTGACAGGAACTCAGGTTGGGCCCGGGTATATGTTAATATCAAAGAAGACAAAGTCTTTTTTAATGATACATCAACTCTAAGATGACTACACAAATGTTTGATGTAAATTAAACGTATCCAAGCTCTTGATAGCTTTACTTATTTTAGGTTGGATTCCAAAATGAAATCTAAAAATGACAAAAGAAAAAAATTAATACAGAGATGGTGCCAGGATAAGTTTCATTTTTTTTAAATCTCTCTTTCTCTCTCATTTTTTTTCAAAAGAAATAAACAACAAAAGTGGCGTGGCAAATTATAACAGTACACGTGTGGTACCACGAACTAAAAACCAGAAACAATTATAGTTTTTACAAACATTTAACAATAACCCCATATCGCCTATATTCACTATACAGTATTAACAAGTGTCCATAGGCGATAGTCCTCTGTGAAGTTTTATATTTTGCAGATTTAGAACAGTATAGTGCACTACATATTATTGATTTGATAAGGTATAGTAGTACAATGTAGGTGCAAACCATAAGTCACAATCCCAAAAGATACAAACGAATAATTATACACAACAACCACCTAATATCTGCTTATAGAACCTCGCCTACTACACAACTACTTACAGCCTATTCCACAGGATTTTAAAAATAGGGTATGCCTAAATACCTCAACCGCCCTCAACCCCCCTCAACCGACCGCCTCCTGGGCTTAAATATGCAGTGTACATGTGCTAAGAACCATTTTTAACGCTATGGATACATTACCTATGCAATTATGAATAGGAAAAGCACTATAATAACTCTGATGTTTTTACAAGTTTTTTCACGGCGCGCCGTGCGCCCGAGGAACAGGGTCCGCCATCTTGTATGTTTACGTCGAGCCGCCAGAACGCATCATGCCGTAAGTTTCAAGTCAAAATAAGGACAGTGAAAAAGCTTGTGCAGCTCATACGGAAACTCAGCAGATATAGAGGGAAACCTCTTTAAACATCATGTTTCTGGTGGTGGATTTTAGCGCTCAATACTTGAGGGCGGATATTTTGTGGGGTGTATCAATCCCTGAAGACTCCACTTATGATACATTAGAAGTTATAACGTGAAAAAACTCGCCAATACTTAGGAGTTAGTTGGTGATTTTTATTTATAATCGTATAGACAATGTATCCAGAGTGTAAAAAAGGGTTCTTAGCACATGTACACTGCAAATTAGCCCAGGAAGCGGTCGGTTGAGGGGGGTTGAGGTATTTAGACATACCGTAAAAATAGGGTTGTTTCTGAAATATGCATTTACCTCAATATAAAAACCGCTACGGCAAAAAAACGTGCATCATTACGGACATGATGGCATACCACATGCCAAATTACATAGAAATACAACGTACAGAACCATAACTTTTAGCTATGAACACAAGAGGGAGCCGGTTATGGCAGTGAAATCGTACTGACTGAAAGATAAAGGACCAATTTGAGATATTTTGTGGCTCATCTACCAATGGTATACTTCTGATAATGTTGTGAACTTTTGGGTGTGATTCGAGGGGTGTTGTGGAGACCCTGATGTCTATTTTGGTTCTGTGCTGTCACCCATCTTTTTGGTATCCAATTGTGGTACGACAGTACACGGCAAATGTTGCAGAAAAAGCACAGAAAGTTTCGCCCGGGATTATTAATGGGGTGTAAGGTCATTGCTGACTGATTAATTTTGGTGGTGAACTGATTTCGGCACTTCATTTTCTGCGACCCACTCACGTTAGAGGCCTGTTGCTTGTTCCATGACTTTACAATCGCAATGAGTTAAGTATCATAGAAAGGAAAATTACACAAGCTTTCTAAATTATATACATATAATATATTGAAATTTATAAAAAAGAGACAACTGAATAATCAAAGTTGAAGTTTAGTTCCATTGTTACCGCTGCAGAGTGGCCACGTTCCAACACGCGGGTTGCTGTAGTCTTACGTTATAAGTTAACCAGGTCAACATTGTCTTTTTTGGTTCTGCGTTATAAGTCATTAAAAACTTTATCAATCTATATATCAAAATAAAGCTTATGTTTATGGGAATTAACACATGCAGTTTTCAAGAGGGATTACAGCCTTCTCACAAAAATTTAGAGTAGGAAGCTGAACTGAAAAAGGAGCAGGCGAGCCACGAAGTGACTCGGGGTGCAGTATTTATCCCACCCCTATAAGTAGGTTACCGGAAGTGATGTAACGTCGTACCCAAGGAGTCCGACTGGGAATGTATACCCTGGGAACAACGGTCATGTGATACGACTTGTAAACATGGCCGTCGGCAATGAAAAGCCGCCGGAGCCCGCAACTATACCCCCAAGGTAACGTTTTCACTTCAGTAGATGATTTTGAAAGAAATCTGAAAGAAGTGGTGGAAGATACGGCTTACGTACATCACGTACAAGAAACGACCAGATTTTGGGGAAAGGAGGGAGTTTTCATCAGTCATCGACTCATCGTCTGTTTTCACGCGAACTAACCTGTGTAACGTTGTTCAACGTTAGGCCACAGCAAGTATTTTTTATTTATGGATGACATCAGCGTGCGCATTGATTTTCGCCTGGTTTTGGAAAAAAAAACAAGAAATTTTGTTGCCCTCCGATGGTGGTCAACATGCTAAAAATGGGCAAAAGCCATCAGTTGTTTCAGTAACAAATGGATGTTGTAATAATTAGCACAATATAGGTAGATTATCATTAAATAAACGTATGTTTGATAAACCAGTATGGACACATACTACTAAGTATTAAGTTCATACTGATTTATGAGGCAGGTCATGTACGGTAGTTCAAATACCGGTTAGTTTCGGCTTCCGTACAGTTCAGTTTATGAGTCACTCTGTCTGTGATTGAGACATGTTATGGTAGGCAGTCTCTATACTCAAACCATTAGGGATCCAGCAAACTTCAGTCACAATTGCTCTAGTTTCCTGGCATTAGTGTACAGTGTAAGGTGTTCCATCGCATATGAATATCCAGTGTTAAGTATAGTAGCTGCCCATGATGGTATCACAAGCTATTTTCTACAATTATTGTGTGTGAGACTAGTTAATAGAGATGTATCGTATTCTACAAAGACAAGTAATACTGACTGTTGAATTCAGGAATAGAAAACCTGTTGGTTGTGATATCATGTTTTGTCGCCTCAATTCTTGTTTAACAAGGTTTATCATGATCTTAGAATTTGAAAATGTAGGAATCTTGTTTTTTTTACCCGCCTTGTTTTTTTCTCGCCCTATCGTATTACATTTGGAGTCTGCGGAGGATGTCATCCATAAAATTTACTTGCTGTGGCCTTACAACAGTTTCTTGGAGTTTCTTAACAATGCACATACCTAACACTAATCGATTTGTCTTGATATCCCTAGACACAATTAGGGGAGCACTTTTCTCGAGCTTTGTCTCGATGTACACATGTACTTCAGAATTGTGCGGCTATGTGGACATCTCAGCATCTGCATCCAATTTATTAGAAACTCTAGGGGAAAGAAGACGGCGCGAACTGGCCGATCGAATAATGAAATCATCATTCCAATTTCACTTGAATCTGATGGTTACATGATTACGGCTACTTCACAATCAGGTGTACCCATTTTTTTTCTGACAATTGTTATCAGTTGATAGCAAAAGCTACACAACATATAACTGTTTTAGACTTTCATTTGCCAAAACCTGGTACAACAAGGAACGTGTCACAAAAAGAATTTTGTAAATCGGTCAATGTTTGGCGAAAATATCGACCAAAATATGACCTGAAAATGCATGATTCTTAGTGTTGTCGGGGACCATTCAGTTTTCACTACTGTGACAGTAATTTTTTAACTTTTGATCTAACCAAGGAGGTTGAATGGCCATTCAACCTCCTTGATCTAACCAAAAATTTGTAGTTTGTCGTTAGAAACCACTTGCTTTCAGTATGCAGCCATGTGTCTACTAGTGATTTTATGCTTTTTTTTCGAGGATAAAATCATTTTTTGTTCCATGCAGAATTCTGTGAACTGAATCCAGAATTCTGCAGAATTTTCCCTCAAGTTTGGTGAGGTAAAAGTTTATTGTTGAGTGCCAAAGGCGTGGCAAATCCCGGGGGTCTTTAGCCTTTCTCCCTTATACAGTACCTGTCACATTGTGCAAAAATCGATGGAATGACGAGTCTGCTAGCTCTAAATGACATTTCGTTCACTCAGTAATAATACTAATATCATGGTCCTGTGTTTTCTTCATCAGAGTACGATTTAAGGATCATCAACAATTTTCAGGAATTGGCTGATACATGTACATGTACTACTAGTTGCTGTGCACCGAAACCCGTTCTTAACACCAGCAACTTGACTCCGACAATCATTGAGGTTACAGAGCTCATTACCAGGTCACCTGTAGGTCCAGGTGATGGGTGAGCACAGAGCAACTTATTGCTCATCGGCTGCAAATTGGATGGCGTACACCAGTGGGGCAAGTTTGTTTGTTTGCAAATGTTGACTTTCTTTAAAGTAGTGTGTACTCCTGACATTGTGGCTCCTGTGGAAGCAGGTGTTGAAGGTCAAATCACTCCCATCAAGGGCACTCATTTCCCAATTGGGCTACTCCACGGTCCCATTACTACCAAACTCCTCTCTGCAAAAGGAGATTTCAAGGAAAAAAAGGTGGAACACAAATCATCTTCTCCCATAATGCCTGCGTATTTGTGCCGTCAGCCCTACAACGCTTGAAAACTGCCTGTAGAAATCACTTAGGGGACTTGAAGACGTGTAACAGTAGGGTTCAAGCTGGTCCAGAACTTTTGACCTAGTGGTTATGGCGTTGGGTTCATGAGGCACAGGTTTGATTCCTGGGAGCCACGATTTGTGCTGTTTGGCCCCTTTGTGTTTCAGAAAAATGTCTGTAAATAGGTGGCCACTATAGGCAGGGTCCATCTATGCTCTGCAGATAACACACTAGAAGGAGAAACACTTAACTGAAGTAAGATCAGTCCCCCAAAAAGCATTGACCATGAGGCTATGACAAATATTATTTTAACTCAATTACTTGTATACCGGGTAATTATTTTTTCTGAACAGACATCTAGACAATGTCTGTGGAATTGGTACTAGTCTTTGCCATAGGCCACTCATACTCAACACTGATACTGCTATACATGAAACTACAAGGCTAACGTTATATGTAGAAGGGTACTGAACCAATGTTTTCCCCAGAAATTCAAGGTATGGTGATATAATTTTACAGTGTACTTCTTTTTCCCTATTACAAAATATTATGACTTACATTGTAAGGGCTCACTTCAGTTTTACCTCAGTACCAGACCCTATTGCTCTGTCAGCCAAACTCCTTGGGGTAACAAACAACATATGCCCGCGTACACTATACATGTAGCTACATTGTATACTAGTAGCCAGCCGTCTGCAGGGATCTGGTACCAGGGTAAACTCCGGTTTGATGTCACGGTTAGAGAGGCTGTGCATGCTGCACCAGCCACTTCCCCATCCTCATCTTTCTTGCTTTTCTTTTTTTCTCGTCCTGAACACTGGACTCTGATTCAGAGTCAGTCAAAACATTGTAAAACTCTGAGTCAGGCCAAGGCAGATCTTAAGTGTGGTATCAACTTGCTCATTCTAATCTTGCAACCCAGACAGATCGCAATGATCATTGAGTTGCACTTTCGCAAGAAATTTTGATCACATGTTGTCCTTCTCATGTCATGTTTATGTTGAAAAGTGCTCTGATGTGGTGCAAACATGTTAGAGACAGAGTGGTACAGTGAGAAGTTCAAACCTTCACAAGTTTTACGTCTTCCATACGTAGCTTGCTCAACAGGCAAGTCAGAGTGAGACAGATCGCAAGGATTGTTCTCCATAGCTCGAGTATGACGAACAAAAAACAAATGATCAAGCAATTAAGGTTAGTTAGCTGCATTTGGCACTTTTGCTTTTATACTGTGCAGAATTCTATGCAGAACAGCTAGATTTAAAAAAATGTATTCTAATTAATTTAAATAGCAAAATGTTTTTCAAATATCTACAATTGATTTGTCACTTTATAGCCATGGAAGAGCTTAGGACATGATTTTTAGCAGTTGAGTTACTACTGTGAGACCCAGTATTTTTGTGTTCAAACCCTGGACAACTACCCTTGGAAGAACTTATCACCATATACAGTACCAGCATCGTAAGCGTTAACGTAAATTACGATCTGCGTAATCGTAAGCACGCCGAAACTACGATCGTAATCACGGCGTAATTACTTTCCGGGAGTGAGGGGGGAACAGCCACTGGAACAGCCGGAAATATGCAGAATATTCATTTTCTGCCACCGTGTACACGGAATATTCATGAGAACTTCATTAATTATTAATCAAACAACCCGATTTACGACAGAACTCGAAAGGCGCGCCCGGCCGACAGAGGACTGCAACGCATGCTCAACGTAATTTAGACGGATTTTTTTACGTAAATCGAGCCGATCTTTTGGGTAAAAAATGTCAGTCACATTACACACCAAAATAATCCGCTGATTTTTTTTCAGTTGGAAATATAACTCAATCCACGTATTTTCCGACCGAATGACAAGAAATTGACCTCTGTATTTGAAATCTAAACCTCATTGATTTGAACAACGCGGAGGCGAGCGCAACGTCCTTGGTGAAAATAAACAGCGCTCCAGTCAAGTTGTAGAGAATTTTCTTCATATATCCATTCATTTGCAAAGTCATGCCCGCAGTTTGAAATTAATTTGCAGGACATCGCGCGATAATAGCGGCGATTAATGATTTTTTGAACGTAGAAACGCGCGCTCCACCAGCCTTTCGTGTAAACATTATCGTAAAACTTTCTCGGACCTGAAAAATCTCGTACAACTACGGTTCAAAACAAGTCAGCTGCCGGCGAAAATCACCTCCAACTTACATTGTGGGGCTGCTACTGTCATGTAGATACCGTGTTAGACCTTGAAAATAATAATTAAACTTGGTGCGCCTGCATTTACCCTGCGAAATACAGCGTTATCTTCAACTTGTTCCCGGCCGGCACGGCCCAAAAAATGAATATTGCGTAATACGTGGTAACGCGCGCAAATGTCCGTGCCATGCCACGAGGCCGCGGGAGCCAGCGCGGCGGCTCCCATTACCAGGAGGCGCGGTTGACCACGCCCCCGCCCTTTGCCGTGCCGACTTGTTGTTACTTCGCCGACAGAAAGGCGTAACCTTTTATATTTGAGTGCTTTGAAATCAAGGAATGAAGAAGTGTGTTGTTTAAATATTTTCAATAATCGATTAAGCCATGAGTACCGAGAAACCCCTGCTGTGCTTCTTGCGATATTTTTCATTATTATTTTTCTTAATTTTACGCCGCCCTGCAAAAGTGTTTGCAACATTCATCACAGACTCACCGGCGCCTAGTGTCAGAGAATGACGTAACGCAGGAGTGTGTCACTTGAACTTTTTCCCACGCCTTCTGTCGGCCGACACGGCCGGCCGCGCCCGCCCAGATTTGGTTTATTTTTGTCAAATCTGTAATGATAGTGTAGCCGCATGGAAATTACGTTGATGCAAGTATTTTTGCTTGTGAACATTTGAAAATTTGAAGCTAACCAAGGACGACCTTGCCTCTGGGATCTACATATAGGTAGGCGTATTTAGCGTGGTCGTGTGAGTTTTCGCTGGTGATTAAATGGAATTATTAAAAGCTCCAAAAAAGGGCGAGACAAAAATTTTTTTCTGTTATAAAATGTTTCTCTTGATGGCCTTTCTTGGTACGTAATTTGAAAATTGTATTATGAAAATGGCAATTTCACCCGTCTGTGACGAGTTCGTGGAAATCAAATTTCAGTTCTTTGATACCATTTTCTACATGTTGAAGCCAGGCTTTTCCACAATGTCAATTTTACAAATCTGTCCTTCGCCAAAGCACTGAATATCGTCAATATCGGTATAAATGCCGCATCCAGCCTCTCCCTTTACCGTCGGGGAGCCCGAATAATTCAGTAGTAATAAATCAACGTGTTCAAGTCGACAAGATAGGAGAGAATAACAACGCTGGAAATTCCTTAGTTCTCGATTAAACATCAACAAGCTGATTATTATCTTTCTCTTCTTTGTCTAAATTTCTTTATTGTATGAATCTGAGTACAGTACAGTACTATGTCTTCTAGGAACGTTCTTGGGGCGTCGCATGCACGTGTATGCTTGTGGGCACCCAAGCTGCGTAACAAAATATTCTTGGGGTCAACGACCTCGCTCATGTGCGCCGCCTTGGAAATCGGCTTTGATACTTATGGATCAAACCTAAAAATTTATCGTTTCTGAGTGCTGAATGTAAGTAAAAACAGATTGAAATCTTCACACAAAAATAGAGTTTTTGACATTCTATATTTGTTTTTTTTATGAGAACACAACTCGCTCCTGATCCCGACAGGACTCTGCGCTGGCGCGAGCCTGTTGCTTTCAAGTGCCACGCACTTTTTTCTGTCGTAAAATCAACTGTTGTAAAATCAAGGCGCTAATCAGTTCTTACCGTGCGGACATGCCGGCTCATTATCGACCTCATTAGCTATAATGAGCTGCCGGTACCGAATTTGTTGTCCACCCAAAATCGTAATTACGGCGTAATCATCATCGCAGTTACGCCGTGTGTACGTTTTGCCTACGCCGTAATTACGTTAAAGTTTACGATGCGGGTACTGTATAGGTACAGTAGCTTGGGGTGCTACTGGGTTTGTTTAACAATTTGCTATGCCCCGCCTCCACACTTATCCAAACAAATGCAGGGCTTTTAATTTAAGTCTTCACAGTATTAAGGGTCCAGAGGGCCCTCCAGACTATCAAATTGTAATCACTACCACATGTTTCCATAGCTTATCTAGCCTGGATGCCAGACCCATTGCACACTAGGCCCAAAGTTCCCTGTGTGCACACAGGGAACTTTGGGCCTAGTGTGCTATGGGTCTGGCATCCAGGCTATAGCTTATAATTATCTATCTACATGTACTTTGTAGCCCATAGAGGAGACTAGTCTCAGGAGAACAACCTTTGGCCTGAGCTGTGTAGTGTAATGTAACCTCCAACCCTTTCGGTGGCAAGACAGTATTCATTAGCCAGAGGAGTTTGGCTGCAGCCAGAGGAGTTTGGCTGCCACTTTCAGTGGCTACTGGCTAATGGACACTCCTCTGGCCAATGGATACTGCCTTGCCACTGTATGATCTGCTTAGAGATTAGAGCTGTGTAATCCAACCTTTTGTCTGGAGCCTGTTTAGGGGGCTCGAAAAATCGAGGTTCAATCAGGCTACAAACTATAATACATGAATGAGAAAATCAATTTGATTTTACCTGTAGGTTGATTATCAAAATTATTTCTTTGCCAGTTGTTAGGGAAATGTATTTCCATTGGTTTTGCTTTAAACGGTAAGAGATTTTCTTTTCTTGAAAAAATCGAGATCTGTAAGGTAATTTTTCAAGTAAAAAAACTTCTCCACCGTGAGCTATGGACATTACAGCTTTGCATGAAGATACCAGACTTAAGGACATAACAGACTTTTTGTTTGAGCTGTGCAGGCTGTAAAAGACCATGCAGGTCCTGTAACCAGCTAGCAGCCTGGTGTTAGCCTTTTTAGCTTTTGTGGGCTCTCAGGCTAGTAACCAGCAGTATCAGTTGAATGAACCACATGGGAAATTTGACATTCCATGGACTGGTCACCCAAGGGTCAGGAGTATTTGTTTTCCTGTTTCATGTCCTGACCCAGGGCCTGGTCCTGACCTACTAGTGCCAGGTGTTTATTATGGCTTCCCCTGGCCAAAGGGGGATCTTATTGCACTGGGGTTAGAAAATTGGGATGCTTTCTAACTGGCTGAGATGCTTTGTATCCAGCTAGTGTGTTAAAATTCTCCAAGCAGATGTTAGGCTAGAAAATTGGAATATTTCTGACTGGCAGAGATGTTTTGTATCCAGTCTGTAAATTCTCCAAGCAGATGTTAGGCTAGAAAATTGGAATGTTTTCTGACTGGCAGAGATGCTTTGTATCCAGTCTGTAAATTCTCCAAGCAGATGTTAGGCTAGAAAATTGGAATGCTTTCTGACTGGCAGAGATGTTTTGTATCCAGTCTGTACATTCTCCAAGCAGATGTTAGGCTAGAAAATTGGAATGTTTTCTGACTGGCAGAGATGTTTTGTATCCAGTCTGTAAATTCTCCAAGCAGATGTTAGGCTAGAAAATTGGAATGCTTTCTGACTGGCAGAGATGCTTTGTATCCAGTCTGTAAATTCTCCAAGCAGATGTTAGGCTAGAAAATTGGAATGCTTTCTGACTGGCAGAGATGCTTTGTATCCAGTCTGTAAATTCTCCAAGCAGATGTTAGGCTAGAAAATTGGAATGCTTTCTGACTGGCAGAGATGCTTTGTATCCAGTCTGTAAATTCTCCAAGCAGATGTTAGGCTAGAAAATTGGAATGCTTTCTGACTGGCAGAGATGCTTTGTATCCAGTCTGTAAATTCTCCAAGCAGATGTTAGGCTAGAAAATTGGAATGTTTTCTGACTGGCAGAGATGCTTTGTATCCAGTCTGTAAATTCTCCAAGCAGATGTTAGGCTAGTAAATTGGAATGTTTTCTGACTGGCAGAGATGTTTTGTATCCAGTCTGTAAATTCTCCAAGCACATGTTAGGCTAGAAAATTGGAATGTTTTCTAACTGGCAGAGATGCTTTGTTTCTAACTGGCAGTGCCAGGCCAGGTGGTAGTAGTAGTGGTCAGGATTTCTTCAGGCCTCCCTCTACCACTGTCAAAAAATTTGTCAAGTAGTTCAACTGTAAATCCGGTGTTGTTCAAATCTTTATACATTATGGTCATTTTGGGAGCATGTTGCAAAGTATGGTAGGCCAATGAAACCCCTCAGGAAAAAAAATACTTTTTTAGGTGATTATAAATTATCTATGATAAAGGCTCTGATTAGTTTTTATACTACAAGTTTATTTCTTCAGAATCTTTGAAAATTCTGCTTGATATACATGTTAACAACAATTTTGTTTGAATTTCATTTCTTCTAAAAAAACAAGCTGACAAGTGACTCCCCAAGAGCTGATTCAGAGAGAGGCAAAAGCATGCAGCTCTTTTCTCCCATAGGGAACCCTGGCCTAGGGTCACAGAAAGGTGAGGTGTCCCAGCTGGTCTGGCCAAGGAGGTTCAATCAAGCCCTTGGTCTGGCCATATCATATGTCACACCTCTCAGGCATATGTGGGGGCCTGCATGCCCTTTTTCGTAAGGCGTAATCAGGCCTTTTTAGTCTCTGTAATCCGTAGGCAGCCGCCCCCAAAATCAACGTAATTCGTAATCAGTACATTAGCCGCAAAGCGTAAAGGCGTAATCAGCCCTGAGAATTTAACGTAATCCGTAATCGGCGGCGAAAATTTTTCGTAATTCGTAATCACTACCCCCCCATGCAGGCCCTCATATGTGTTCTACCAGGAATGACTGGGATCAAACCCCCCATGATCCACACATCTTCAACCACATGGCAAAACAGCTAGAATGCACTACTCCTTGTGCCACAAAGATATGCAGAGGCAATAGAAGTTAAAACAATGCAGGAAAAAGAGAATGTTTAGATTACAATGTTAATTTGATTGTTAAGTTGGTTACTCAAAAAAAACTGCACCCCTACAGGGGTATATACCATACATGTATACAAATTTGGACTACATATAACAAGCCGCGATATAATTATGGAAAAACGTTTTAATTATGGACTCCCGCCCATAAATCTCAAACGCTTAACCCAACTGTCTTTATACTTTTTATGGTAACATATTAGGTGGTAATGAATATGCGGAAAGCGTTGATGAGTCCCTTGGGAATAGTCAAATTATACATAATTATACTATAATTATGTATAATTATACATAACGATTTTGTCATTATACATAATTATACATAACCCTTTTCTCCATTATACATAATTATACATAATGATTTTACCATTATACATAATTATACATAACCCTTTTTACCATTATACATAATTATATATAACACTTTGTACCATTATACATAACCCTTTGTACCATTATATATAATTATACATAACAATTATACATAATTATACATAATTATACATAATTATACATAATTATACATAATTATACATAATTATACATAATCTATATGACCATCATGTGTATATATAGAATACAACAACACAGGATATTCCGTATCGCCCGAGGTACCAGCCTGACCGCGCGTCGGATCGCCCAAAGGCTGGAGGGAGATCCGATCCCGGGAGGGCTGGGACCGAGGTGGTCTGCTTGAAGAGGCTGGATTCTCCCGACTCACAACATGACTGAGAGTTAATCGTCTCCGATTCGAGGTGTTTTGATGTCAAATACGGCAGGTATCTTAAGATTCCCAGGTCCTAAACTTCACAGTTCCTGGCAAATGAAGCAATACAGCTGTATTTGAATATTTGAGATTCATCAAATTCAATCACATAGGAATTTTCTGAGTACGCACAGCAGTATCAAAATTTTCAAGCGCTTTGAAAGACAACCGACCGGATCCCGGCTGTAAGCCCCAAGCGAATGTATTCACAGTTTAATGGATTTCTATCTACAGTGTACAGTGCAGTACGTACAGCCACACCACGGATGATACAAACTGTAGTACAGTACTTTTATCGTTAAAAAACCTGCTGTAATAATCACGCACAGTAAATTATTTGAGTAATGACAAATGGGCGTAAACCCAAGAAATTCCCACCCATAACCATTGACCCAAAAAGAACCGGCGGCGGCCATCTTCGTCCTTAGTCGAAAACATCATGTGGCAGTCGAAACCCGAAACAAACTGGTCAGTTTGAGAATCCATGTTCCCACTGATTGAAAACTTTACAGAATTATGACCCCGTTGTCAGGGATTGGGCCATGGGCAGACCCAACTCGTGGCAGTCGTGTTGGCCAGGTGGCCACACTGGGAAGTTCACTTGATGCTTGTGTCAATGGGGAAAATTTTCGGATCCAAGAAAAAGCGGTTGCGATGGCCAGGTGGTTGAGTTGAAGAGGTGATCGCCTGGGCAGGTTTGACTCACTGTACTCTGGTTTTACATGATAGATGACTCCAAACTGAAAAAATTCCCATAAGTTAACAAGCTGACCAACTACGGTTCACTACATTATCCAGTAGTAAATTGTATCATATGCCACTGCTTTGCTATTGACAACTTGTTTATAAGCACTACTAAAATGTATTTTGAACAAATAAGATGCTTCCAAGGACTAGTAGAAATTGTTTTTTGAGAAGAAAGCAGGCTGTAATATATCTAAATGAAGAAAACTCAATTCAAAGTGTTTCCAAATCTCCCTGCATGTTTTTCCTGGTGCATATAGACGTGTCCAGAGCAAGTACACCCTTGTCCTCAAGAGCACAATTGACAGGTACAACTATAATTATGCTGACGGCATAAATGTACCGGTATGTGCAGCAGTGAACTGGCTTGTGCTAGAATCTTTTTGCCAGAAAATGCATGATGTGAATTTTGAGCTTTATTAGGAATCATCATTTCAACTGAACAATGGTACAAAAAGTTTATTATGTCATGATCTATCTTACAATGTTAGCAAACTTTAATTTTCTTTCTTAAAGTTCTTTCTTTTTCGGTACAATAGGTTGCTCTAATATTTTTAGTTTGAATTCAACAAAATCAGTTATTTACATAATAATTTTTCAGTTCAACCCCAAGCCAAGCATTAGATCCAAAGTACTTCAGCTCCCTAGCCTGGGTGCCATCCTCCGCAGTTTCTGCAGGCTCCCTACCAGAAGTCAGCGTCACTAGAGAGCTGTCTATGGAGGATGACACTAAGGGTACTACATGTACATGTACAATGCAAATGAACATATAGCATGCTCCGGATGTCCCAAATTCTCAGAGTACTAATCAATCTTATCATTTTTACATACATATTAAGTTTCAGAGACTATAAAAAAGAAACCTTCGATTCCTTTGCATTTTTCAATCCCTCCCTGTCTCCTGTGTAGACTCAGGAGAGGGTAGAGGGTAGCCTGTACCAGGCTTGGGGAGGCAGCTGAAAAAGAGTAGAAACTGGCCAAACAGAGTATCATGCAAGGGAACTTGGTCTGCCAGGGAGTACAGACTTTGCTGCACCAGCAGCTACAGTGTCCAGCAAAATTTGATAGAGAATTCACAATAGCCTGCTAATCTAGTGGGAGGGGAACCAATTTGTCACACCCTCCCTATGCTTACAGGATGGCTTCCCTCATTGTCCCAAGGGCCATAGTTAATCTGGCAAAACAAACACAGCTCTGGGTAAGGGGTATCCCCAGGTTAGACCCAGGGTGGGCTAGGGGTAATAGACTCAATGCCAGACCTGTAACACACTTTAAATATCCAGTATGCACACTGACTGGATATTACCAGCCTGAGGGTACTTTGTACCATTGTGCTATGGGTCTGGCCTCCAGGCTAGCCTTAGACCTTAGACCTTAGTTCCTCCTGTGCCTGATGGCACATCGGGCAGCAATTAAAGCTTCAACTTCTTTTTGTCAGCAGCTGTCTCTGCCTCCTCCCAGGCTAGCTAGGGGTATAAATTTCTAACAAGCACCATGAAGTTTGAACTGTAGTTTCCAACATAAGTCATAAGAAATTGGACCAAATTTTGTCAAGGAATGAGTTCTAAACTGAACACAGAAATTTCAAGATCACTGTGCTGTGTTATCCCATGCTTGAAACTAGCAATTGATAACCAGGCTAGCTTGAAACTAGACTACTAGCAGGTTTCAAGACAACTATTAAAAAGATACTGTCATAAGTAGAAGTAGAGTACAACTGTAGTGCAGAGTCTACGTACCCTCAGGTAGGACATTATGTATGTGATCCTCTTCAGCCCATTGTCATAGTGGGACTCAGGTCCATTGTTCGTGTGACCATGTTGTTATGGCAAGTGTCAGAAATTATCTACACACTTTTTTGTCCTGTACACAAGTACTACTACAACTTTATCTTTAGGCAATATGTTCTTATGGTCATGTTTTCTTTACAATGTAGATCTTTGCAAAATTATCTAGCCGCCTTTATACGGGATACGGATCATAGAATTCGGGAAAAAAAGAGAGTAAAAATTAAAATTGGCCAAGGGAGTCTGGCCTAGGCAAGGTTGTTTTCTCCCTCTGAACCCCTGCCTCTGAACTGCTTGGCCAGTCAAACTCCAAGGCGGTCAAACTCCCCTGGCAAATGCTCTCCTATAAATAGCCAGTGTTGTCTGGTAGCCTCTTCACAAAGCAACCCCCTCCTGGGATGAAGTATTCCCTGCTGAGATTCCCTGCCGCATACACTACAGTCCAGAGGCAATTTTTGGGGAAGACCTTATGGGAAGTTGGGAACCCCAGTAGGCTGATAGGATGGTAGTCAATGGGGCACAACAACATTAGCTGCCAATCTCGGCATCCCTTTTCTGAAGACAAGCCTAGGTAGGTAATTCAGTGTCAGCACTGCGAAAAACGAATAAAGTCATCTTGTACATGTATCTTGTATCGTAGGTAGCTTTGTTATTCACACTTTCAGTATCAAAAAAAATTGTGCAGCTTTCTGTTTAAATAGCACAGTAACAGTGCCATTGGACTTTCTATGATTTCTTGGTTGATAATTCTAACAGCCCCAGTGATGACGGTGATTGTTTTCTCAAACAGTTCACTGTCCTCTTTACAGAAGTCAGGCCGAGGGTCAAGCTGATTGATTTGAGCCAGATAAAGGCCAATACCAACTACTTGGAGGGGGTAGGCTAGAAATAGTATCTTGTGGTCAATTGAAAAACACATTCAAAATCCTACCAGATTTTCCATAATGACTTTCCTGGTGACTAAAAAGTATAAAAAGTCCATTGGCAAATGTAAAAAGATTTAGTTTTAACTTTTTGTATGGGTGAGTTTACAGCAAAGATGTCCCAGCTCACTTCTACTGTTCCATGCACAGATGGTACTGGTAGCTTGGCTGATATCTTTTAGTCTCCACCAGACTCCCATGCAGGCTGAATAAATAGTAGAAATCGGCTGATATGGACCCTGTATGGCCGGCCAACTCCTCTGGTAAATGATGTTTCCCTCAGCCGTTTTCTTCTATTTATTTATCCTGCAAAGGAGTCTGGTGGAGACTAGATATATTGTATCTTTGGTAGCTGAAGAAGCCTGACTCTAGACCACATGTTGTGCAAATGAATGTGGTGTTATTTACACACACAGCTTGATTGATCTCCATGATTGGAGCAAGGAGTTCCAATTCAACTAAAAGCAGATGTAGGGTTTGGCTGACATCATAGGGTTTGGCTCAGTGTTGTTATGAAGCATTTGTACGTCTAAAATTGCAACATTACATCAATAAAAGCCTTTTTAGTTTGTTGATCAATACAAGAAGGCTAACCTTCTTGATCAATGACATATTTATACTTTATAAACAATAGATGATATTGAATTAATGGCAAGAAGATTTACAAATTTTGTATGTTAAAAAGGAGGGAATTGTATACAAATCTGTACGGCTTTAAAAATGTTTATTTTGGTCATAAGTACTGGACTGTCAACACTGTCATTTTTTTTTACTGTAGAGTTGAAATGTGATGGAAACATTTAATTATTTTGTCATACAATATTTCCAATTTTGGTGCCAAAGTCCTGCTATATGAGCCTAATAATAAGCAAGGAGCGCACAAGGACAATCCTGTAGGAAATTATAAAGTAAATATTCTGCAGTGTGACCTTTATTATGTGGATTCAAACTTAGGTCTCAGGTCATTTATTGTTCTTAGACATGCAAATCGTCACTGCCCAATTATCAAGTTGACATGAATTATCCTTGGGGAGTACTATCAGAGGCAACACAAATTATCGGGCAGCCTGTATGGGTAGAGCCTGAAAACCATGGATCCTTTTAAAGTTTTATACCTCTATCCCAACTGGATTCTGGCGATTCAGCTTACTAAGGAACAAGAAAGGATTAGAATGAAAGAAAACAGTCCATTTGCAATTATAATTTACTCTCTGCATCCTTCCAAAATCCTTGTTAGAGTCATTCTAATCCCTCAGAGTGTAAAAGGAAATTCCACCTAAGTTTACATTTTGTTCTTTCCTTTAGTAACTTACCCTACCACTACCAGGCTCCCCAGGTTGTATGCTAGAGGAGTTTTATCGGAAAGTGTGAGAAATGCTGCCCAATAGCGCAGTCCATTTGATACATTTGACAATCCCTTCCAGGTAAATGCTGTACCCTGTACAATTTCTTAGTGGAAGTCCTTGCAAATGTAAGCTTGTGGTGATGGTACACTCAGTCAAGGAGGTTAAAGACTGAACCTCCTTGACTCAGTAAAGCCTGCCTCCTTCATCTGTCCTGTCCCCTGAGGAAACTCCTTAGCAACAGTTGCTAAGGGGCTTCCTTGGGGGATAGGGCAAACCACAACAAGGCAGTGATGGCACTGCATGCCCTGATGAGCAAACACTATCAATTTCCTGTCAGAGAGAAGCTGGCCTCCTTGTCTTTGTAGGACTAGGAGGGGGCCCGCATGCCCTTTTCCGTAGAGTGTAATCGGCCGTTTTAAAAAGGGAATTCATTCATGTACTATGATGTAGTTAATCCTCTTTCTTCAAAAGCCTGATACAGACAGAAACAGAGCACATTAAACCATCTTTAATCTTGCAATTGATTAATTCATAATAATTGGCAACTACATGTACATGTAAGTTTTGCCTCAGCTAATATACCCCACAGTGAAAGAGAAAAAGTGTTAAATTATAACAACTTATTCTTCAACTTCAATTTCTTGGGAGGATATTTTCTGTGCAATCTCTGCTTCGAAATTAGGCCATCCTCTGATTTGACCAAGGACTGAAGGACCCGGCCTGAAGGAGGTTAGATACAATTGTATACCTCTTTGATCTTACCAGGGACTTGATTTGACAGCTCGAGCATGGAGTTTAACTCCATAGACAGAGCATTTAGCCAGGGCACTGGGGCAGGCCTGGGAAATTTGCGGACTATACCAAATTTTATATGAAAGGGGAGTCTAATGGTAGTATGATGTAGTCATTTCAAAAGCAACTTCAAAACCATGCCAGATTTTTTTCTTATGTCTCTCCATTGTGACTAAAAGTCTAAAAATCTGATTGCCACATGTAAAACAAGCAGTTTCTCCTTTTTTGTATGGGAAGTTTGCCCTAACTGCCGCAGCAGCTACTTCAGTCTGCTGTTCCTTGCCCAGATGATGGCTTGCCCCAGGCCTGGAGTTAGCCATGGGTGGTGGACAATCAGAGTATGGTGCAGTTTCTGAGTCCCATTTCTGACAGGCTTTTCTGGCCACCCCTGGGTTTATGTTCAATCTCTAGCATTTACATAATAGGATTCTCTCACAGCAATGTTTTGTGAGAGGCTGTGAGTATTATTTTCAAGCAGATGTCGGGTCCGGCTTACTACGGTGTTTTAGACTGTCCAATTTGCAACATTTGTATCTCTCTTTGGTGGAGCTTAGCCTCACATGTACCAACGTACTAATATAAAGTCTGCCATCATCCTATCCTGAATCATTTTTCTTTATCATCTTCATGTTTGAACATTCTCACCAGCCATCAGACATCAGCTGAATTGGCTGAATCAAGGAGGTCTCCACTTCAACCTCCTTGGCTGAATACAGGATCTGGCCACCCACTGTGTTAGTCAACTCCTTGCTAAGATCATGCTAAGATAAGGCCATGAGCAGCTGCATAATCTCCAAGCAGATCCTATGGTGGCAATACAGTATCCAATGGCCAGAGAAGTGTCCATTTATAATCTTACAAAAGATTTTCAAATGGGGCAAAACAATTCAATTGCCCCCATAAACAAAGGTGCTAAGTCCACAGTGTTCCCATGCTTGTGTGACTCCTTCCCCAAAAGGCTCTTTGAAACAACTTACAGGAATCATGCTAGCCTGGGTGCCAGACCCATAGCACACTAGGGTCCACTAGGCCCAAAGTTCCCTGTGTGCCAGGAACTTTTTTGGGGCCTAGTGTGCTATGGGTCTGGCATCCATGCTAGCCTGGGTGCCAGACCCATAGCACACTAGGGTCCACTAGGCCCAAAGTTCCCTGTGTGCCAGGAACTTTTTTGGGGCCTAGTGTGCTATGGGTCTGGCATCCAGGCTAACTCCATGCAGATACTCTACCACCAAAAAAAGTAGACCAATAAAGGCATCCTGCCATGAACAGCCTGGTAGTACCTCAGGTAGTACCAGGCTGTTCATGGCAGGATGCCTTTATTGGTCTACTTTTTTGGTACTTCATGTATTTTCTTTTCCACATGGCCCATTCAACTGATTTCCAACATGTTCTGATGTGTTTATGCATTGGTTTATGCGAGGACATTATACTTGGTTTATGCAAGGACATTATAATGTCCTTGGTTTATGCAAGGAGGTTACCTGGTCTATGTTGCTGCCATAGGATTGCTTGGAGCATGGAGTTTAAATTTTAACTCCATGCTTGGAGCAAGGAGGTTAGCCTCCTTGCTTGGAGATTTACTACTAATAAGCCCTGGAAACAGCCTGGCATCTAGACCAAGGACATTATATCCTTGGTAAATTGTAAATATAGTAAAAAAAGATGTGGGAAAATAATTACAAGTGTTCAATACTATAACATTCCACACACAAATTTTCAAGTTTCTAAACTTCTGCAATTTTTCTTCTTGCAATGCAAGCTTTTGGTAGTGGACCTCACATGCCAGGGCCAGGGCTAGTAATATAATCTCCAAGCAGTTGTGGGGTAGAAAATTGTATAAAGTTATCTGATGATTGGATATCTTTTTGGGGTTTTACCCAGTACAAGTGCCAAAATAATCCATGCGGCCACCCCACCCAGCAATGCTCCCTATGGGATAATTTGTTCAACTTGATAATTGAACAGTGACCATTTGCATGTGTAGGACAATAGCTGACCTCACTTGAACCCGCATAACAATAGTCAAACGAGTAGGATCCTTGCTTATACCAAGGACATTACTGGTAGTAGGGTGCGTGTCAAACGCCTACAACACTTTCAGTTTTACACGCACCAACTATGACTCCCGCTGCGGCATGCTGCGTCACATTGTAATGAACCCTGGTGACAAGCTGCAATCTTTTTCTGTACTTGTTTGGCCTTCAGTAATCTGTCCAAATGCCTCCTTCTTTCTTTGGAAGCATCTTATTTGATTAAAATAGAATTACATACACGTAGCAAGGCAGTGGCATATGATACAATATATTACAGGTCTGGATAATGTAGTGAATTGGTCAGCCTGTGGGGATGTTTTAGTTGGGAGCCATCCATCATAAAACCAGTGAGAGTATAATTGAGTTGTGAACAGGTATGATTGAAAAAGCAGTGAAAACAAGGCTCCCTGTGCTATTGCTCATAAGTATAATACGAAAGTTATGAATAATTACACAAATTATATTATACAGTATGTTACCCCAGGTAACAACAAATTTCATTCAACATTATAAAATAATCTAAAAAAAGCAGAATTGCACTACAAAAGAATTGGATGGCCATGATTGATCTCCAAGCACTACACCTTTGGTGGCACTACACAGTATCCAATACAGTATGTGTGTCTCAGACTTGCCACCAAAGGGGTCTGAGATTTGGCCTATGGTGGAACTTGCTAAAGGCATGGTGATCATAAAATACTTTTCACCCAATTAGACCTAATCTTTCTTTTCTTTGATGAAATAAACTGCATCCATTAGTGCACCCATTGTGGAGGTTGGTTATCACCTATACACAAAGCACACATACTAAAGATGGGTGAGAATGAGGAGGGGAGGGTATTATCATATTATGGTGATACAATTAACAAGTTCCAAAGCAGCAAGAGTGAGACTCCAGTCAGGTAATAGAGGTAGAACAACCTCCTTGGTCAGATGAAGTTGTAAAAGAGTTACAGATGGGAACAGGAGTAGTAAATTAAAGCATTTTCTGAGTTATTGGCTAAAGTCTGAAACTTACAGTGTATGAATATGCACACACACACACTCACACACAAACACACACACACACACTCTCACACAAACACAGACACACACACTCACACCAAAAATCAAGCGATTGATCATCTAAAAACTAAACTAAAAAGGACCACCTTGAGTGCATACATTGATGTTATGTTGCAATTCTATACAGTCAACAGGACAACAGGACTGTTTCAATTGAGAAACAAGAAATGAATTCGTAATTGTTGTGCCTAACAGTGAGTTGTAAAACAAGCTTTGATGCATAACAAGACTCATACCCTACTGCAATGAATGGTTCCAGATATAGGGACATTTTCTCCAGATATGTCTGCATGCAGGAATTTAGGTTTCCCTGGCAAAAATTTCTGCAGAAATTCTCCTTCAGAAATTCCTTCACACTCTTTAACCTCCTTGAGACACTCTTTAACCTCCTTGATTTTAAGATTATAAATTTATTTCAATCCCAAAATACTTTTAACTATTTAAAAATAATTTTTTTATATACATTTAAGTCAGACCACCAATCAGCCCTTAGTGTCAATTAAGGCTGAGATAGAGTATTTGTAGGTCAGGCAACTTAAGACAGACAGAATTGAGATTGAATTCACTTCATTCAGCCTGCAGAGATCAGTAAACAGTACTGAGATCTTGTATTCCAGGACCTGAAGTCATTGAATGGCAATCAAGGTCATAACTAAATAGTTAGGAAGTGATATTGGACAAATTACTACAATAAGCAAGTCTTACTCTCAAAGTTTACAACTAGAATCACAAAAGAATCTATTATAGAATACAACACATGCAGTGTATTCCATATCTCCCGATGTACATTTTACCAGCCTGACCACAGGTAGGATCTCTCGACGGTAGGAGGGCTGGGACCGAGGGTGATACGGGATACACCACATTGTACCACACTCGAGAACACACGCCTTTCAATGCAAAATGAGGGGCGCACTCGGTTATCTCAAAATGTTAGTGAAATTATGTCCAAAATGTTATGTATAATTATGTATAATTATGTATAATTATGTATAATTATGTATAATTATGTATAATGGTCCAAAGAGTAATATATATTTATGTATAATGGTCCAAAGTGTCATGTATAATTATGTATAATGGTCCAAAGTGTTATGTATAATTATGTATAATGGTCCAAAGGGTTATGTATAATGGTCCAAAGTGTTATATATAATTATGTATAATGGTAAAAAGGGTTATGTATAATTATGTATAATGGTAAAATCATTATGTATAATTATGTATAATGGAAAAAAGGGTTATGTATAATTATGTATAATGACAAAATCATTATGTATAATTATACATAATTATAGTATAATTATGTATAATTTGACTATTCCCAAGGGACTCTTCAACGCTTTCCGCATATTCATTACCACCTAATATGTTACCATAAAAAGTATAAAGACAGTTGGGTTAAGCATTTGGGATTTATGGGCGGGAGTCCATAATTAAAACGTTTTTCCATAATTATATCGCGGCTTGTTATATATAACTAGAGGTCAACGATCTCATGCCTTCGTCAAAGGATGTTATCGTTATATAACTTAAGAAGGTAGAAGTGATATATTAGTCCCCCTAAATATGGAAGTTGGGTTGCGAAAACTACCCCTGCCGATGCAGTCTGCAATCGTGCACTGGGCAAGGGAAAAAACATCTGTGCAGGAAATGTAAGGCAACACCGCCTGCAGCTACATGGACTGCTTAATGAATATCCCCTCTGGGACAGCCTGTTGCCCATGTGTCACAATGAAGGTAGAGTATCATGGAAGGTAACTGAATTATAGAATTGCTTCATTTATTATGCAAATTAGATCATAATTTGCATAATTGTCATCTAATTATGTCAAGCATCACTTAAGCTACCTACACACCAAATATCAGGATGATCCGTCGACCGGTTATTGAGTTATCCTACTTTGAACATTTTCATACAAATGCTCCTGCAGTTCCAGAGCAAGCCGCTAGGGGGCCCAAACTTATGTCACTTCTTCCCGAGCACAAGAGCTACCTACCATCCAAAAATCATGACCCTAGCTTGTCCAGATCACCATATTTCAAAACCGGAAGTACCGCTGCAGTACCATAACGAGCCGCCAGGGGGCCCATATTCCTATCACTTCTAGACCTCATCAAGACCTACCCACCTACCAAATATGAAGACAATCCATTTAAGCCTTCTCGAGTTATACTGTTGACAGACTCACGCACACACGCACGCCCATGAAAACATACCCTTCTTGACGAAGGCAATAAAAATTGCTAGTGTGTGTTGTCTTGACATCCTGGTTCAAAAGACAGTGGGCTTCCAGCCTGGGAACATGACCTACAAATGTACAACTGGTATGCGGTGAAATACTGTAATGTGGTGACTCACTGCTGCATTTAGTTCACCATTGACTTATGAGCTAGGGTGATATCACAAATATGCTTTTCACCATGGGAGAGGGAATATATCTTTACAGATCGGACCCACTACATTGTACATGTATAATGTATTGCAACACTAGCTGTAAAACTTTTGGCAAAAGTTGATAGTCAATAGTTGAAATCTATAAAGGACTTAAATTAAAATAGTAAAGTACACGTTGACCATACATGTATATGTATGGTCAAAATGTACTTTATTATGTAATTGTTCAAGCTACAGTGTATATGACCCTATTCTCATAAGAAAACGTAACAGTGTCAGTACAAGTCATGTATTTCTTTCAATCTTTGCCTTGGATGATTAGCATGTTCTAACAGGACCTGTACATTGTTATAACTTAAAGGCTAAAAGATAGGATCTACTCTCGTCCTCTCTAGAGTTTCAGTGGTGATGCAAAGCTGGCAGCCCCTTGTACAATGTACATGTACCTGTAAGCAGGAGCTTCAGGCATACATTAAACCCCTTAATAAGCTTTAAACCTCAGCACCAACACACTTATAATAATGAGAGTAGGACAGTGACCTTGGATGAAAACTTGAGCCATAGCAAAGTCGCAGTGCAATGCTAAGATACACAAAAAAGCATCATGCCTGCTTCATTTCAGTTGACTATGACTGTTTTACCATAGAATTTGTACAACAAACTAAATAGCTAAGGGTGAATCATTACGACACGTTGAAGGGGTTGCTTTAAAGTTAGATTGCTGGCCTAGCTCTTGACCACATAGTAAGCATGTACATGTACATCGTAACCTATCAAGATTAAGTAAGTACATGTAACAATGAAATATTGCAAAAAGTTTTGCAAAATATGCCGATTGTTTTTCATTATCACACTAGAGTGCAAAATTTAGTTGGGGGGAGTCAGGTTATAATTGAGTTTACACATGCTTCATGCATGTACTCAAGGTGATCTATGTGTGTGTGTGTGTGTGTGTGTGTGTGTGTGTGTGTGCATGTGTGTGTGTGTGAGTAGAGAGAGAATAAGAATATAATTTCCCAGGTCTTTCCTTCTTGGTTCTCTCTTTTCCTTTACTCTAGAACAAAGTAATTTGAGCTATCCTTCTCAGGAATGCATTTCTTAAGTTGCAATTTCATGGGTCAGGCAGGTCAACCTTGGGTCCTCCGGCTGACCCCTTACCCCACCAGACTGCTTTCAATCTATACATGTAGGGGGGCCCGCATGCCCTTTTGCGTAGAGCGTAATCAGTCCTTTTAATTCAACGTAGAGCGTAGACGGACCACTCTAATTCAACGTAGAGCGTAATCGGTGCATTTTGCGTAGAGCGTAATTGGCCGTTTTATTTTTACGTAATGCGTTGTAGCTACATGGAATTTACCGTAAAACGTAATTAATGAATTGTGCGTATAGCATAATCAAACTTGGCCAGCAAAATTTGTCCCTTAAAATGCAGGAAATGGGGTTTAAGAATGTTAAGATTTCAAATTTTTCCGGGGGAGCATGCCCCCGACCTCCCTAGTCTTCCCACTGCGGACGGCCTAAGCCCGAGAGGAGGCCGTCCCAGAAAAAAAAATGATAATGCCAAATTTTTGCCAAAGTCTGTGGTTTTATTGGCAATAAACTAATACCTTTACTGAACAATTATTTGCCTCTCAAAAGGCGGGAAATGGCGTTTAAGAGGGTTAAAAATGTACAAATTTCCCGGGGGGGCATGCCCCTGGACCCCCCTACAAAGCTTGCGCCTTTGGCGCTCGTGGTCGGGCCTGCGGCCCTCCGGTTGTGACGCCCGAAGCCTGGCGGAAACACTGGTATCAAACCGCGCCAAAATGAATACTAGTTGTAAAATGAGCTAAATGTCACCTCTACATATCATAAATTACCAGCTTTGACGCAAACGTTAAGTCGCTAGGTGGTTGAGTCCTGCATATTGCATTTAGAAACTTTCGAATTTAGCGTAGAGCGTAGAGAGGCTTTCTTAATTCAGCGTAATACGTAGCCGGCTCTCTGAATTTAGCGTAGAGCGTTGCCGGGACCCCCCCATGCTGGCCCCCATGTAGCAAGTGAAACTCAAGTTACTGTATTATCAAGGAGTATTTTTCAGGCTTTGGTAGAAAATCTACATGTTTAATATCATACAAAGGTGCATGTAGACAGATAATGCCTTCAAAGGCAAGGTAGGATTCTCAAAGGTCTGAGTCTCTCGTACCTAGTAGAACAGCCTGGATGCCAGGCCCCAATGTGACATATGATACCCCTGCCCTGAGGAGCCACACTCCTGGATTGGAGAGCGGGCGTGTTGGGTAGCTAGAGACCCAATTGGCAAGATCGATGAAAGAAGTGCTGGGATGTGTACTACAACAGCACTTAAAACAAGCAGACAGATTCTTTACTGATGCTTTTATATCCACTACTACTCTTCACTGTAGGGCTGCAGGCAGATACTGTATTCTGTGATCATATCAAGCTCTTACTGAGACCTCACCACTGGTTTTTCAACATAAAAAAAGTTGGCTGTGCATAAAATACTAAAGATATTAGTAATGTACCAACAATTTGTCATGTATTGAAATTTGAGCAATATGGGAAAATGCATGATAAATTTCACTGTTCAAGTAAAGCAAAAGCAAAGGTTTCAAGTTTTACGTAGCACAGTAGTCTGTATATTTATTAAGTAGGTCAGTGACCCTGTGACACACTTCTCCCCAGAAGCAGAATTATAGTTTTGATTTGATTGGCCTACGCAATTTGCTGTTATAACAGAAAATTTCTTCTCTTTGTATATGGCCTCAGTACTGCTTAGGACAAATTATACAAATGTCATGTAATTCCTCTAACTTGGGGGTTGCTTGATGAGTAATGAGCAACAGTTCACCTGGTGTCACAGCTGGCCTGGTTATTAGGTAGCCTGATTCCCTACAATGTAGGTCTGCTGGGCCATGGGAGGAGAGGAGTTTGATAGGAGCACCAGTGTGACTAATGAAGATTTTCTAGGAGTATGGCCCAGCAAACCCAAAGGATATTACCAAGCCCCATTTGTGTTTGTTTTAACAATCATATGGGTGGGACTATAACTAATCAATGCTCAAGCCAGTAGCAGTCTTAGTTTACAATACTATAGATTTGCAAGTACTCACAATGGAAAGGTTTGACCGGTGCAATGGCCAAGTGGGTAGAGTGCTTGCCTTGCATTCCTTAGGTAGTGGGTTCGATCCCCGGCCCAGTCATACCAAAGACTTTAAAAATGGTACATACTGCTGTCTATCTCTGCTTAGCACTCAGCATTTCAGTAATCCATCCCTAGACTGAATGTGATCCCTTATACAAGTGAAGCTACCTAGATTCTTATCCTCAATCTTCCATTGGCAATTCTGAACTTTGCTATCTAACTTGTCTAACTTGTCTAATTTACTTGCACAAATTTATCAGATTGTAACCAAATCCATTAAATTAAGGATATACATGTACTTATCTTAAAGCCCCCATGCAACAGGGAAAATAGACTTAATCTGTTGTACTTAATCTGAAGATTGTCGGTTGTGGTCATGAATTTTAGCAATCGCGTCCACCAGCGCGCGCTCTATTTTAACACAGCGCGACAAACATCTTGGGTTTCTTTGATATGGGCAAATCTGGGTAGTGACGTCACGTGACGTCACAGTAGGAACGCCCACCCGCCGACGGGTCAGACAGGTCGCGCAAAATGGCGGAAGCCATGGGTGTTGGTGGAGAGGAGTGGGGCGACGCGTACGGCGATGGCGAAGTTCAAGCTTTCGAACCCTAGCTATCAGTTTGAACCAGAGGCGGTGGAGGAAGAAGAGGGGTCGCCAGAGGCACCAGATGGCGGGAATCAGGGCCGCCGTTCCAACTTAAACTGGTGTGTATACGTTGCGCCGCCCGTAACTTGTGTCCTTCAGCGCTTACGCGATGAAGGTATCGGTGACTGTACTGTTTCATGTGCATAATATTTCCTTATGTGCTACTTGGTCTGCAAGGAACTAAAAGTTATGTGAACGTTTTCATATTACGGATTAATTGTTCCGAATAATTCTGAGGGCTCAGCGTACGAGCAGTTAGGCGTTATGGCGTTTTACAGGGCGTTTTATGCGGTTCGTGGAAGGGGGAGGGGGGCTCGGTATGTTACTAAAGTATTTTGTCGTGTCGACACAGAAGTAAAACGCTACGAAAAAAAACAGACTATTCGTCAGCTACGCACCAGAAACTGTGTTCATGAACTTTTTTATTTTTCAAGTTTATTTGGCACAAATTGTGCAGAAAAAGTCAAGTTGGATACATTTTTCTCATATCATCTGAACAGCACGTTGTAAACTTTAGAACAGATTTCTTTGCGGTAAATTTTTCGACAGCATGTAAATACATGTGTCCTAAACCAGTTTCTTATGTGTATCATATTTTGAATCGTTGTTAAATAAACTCTATTTGGCAGAATTTTTTTGTCTTGAATTTTGTACTGTCTGTGATATTCCACAGGTGTGTGTGTGTGTGTGTGTGTGTTTGCTGGTATGTGTGGTTGAAGACATGTCTTTTTTTAAACACACTAGTTATTACTGGGATGAACATTTTGAATAAGTCATCATCATACCTACCGCCTAAAAATGTATTTAATGACATTAGAAAGTTGAGAGTGATACAACTATTACATGTACCTATACGGTATATACATGTATCACATAATTCTATATAACATTTCAGGTGCAGATGTGATAATTGCAGTATAATGACAACCGCAACAGAATGTGTCTGTTGTCAAGAAATCGAACAGATTATTATTGAACACTATGGAAGGTGTGTCACCAGTACCCAATGGCCAAGTGTATCACGATGCACCCTGGCTTCAGATCTGTATGTCTAGACACTTGGGTACTACAATGTGCCTACTACCAGTACAGGCAAGAGTATGGGCCCAGTCAAGATCCAAACCATGAGTAAGCTACCTAGCGATATGCACGTTCTCTGTTTCCAACTAATAAATTAACGTTAAATGTTGATTGGAGACGTATATGTACATTACTACAGCAGTTAACAGACTACAAGTTTACTGAGGGTATGATAATGAACGATACCCTTGTCTGCAACAAAACCTAGTAAAAAGTATGTATCTTATGACCACTCAATTTAAATTTAGTACCAACAGTCACTGTTCAATCATGGTGCAAAGCTGGAAATATTTTCCTGTTTCCTATAGAACTGAAGGGCCATGAAAAGTCAGTCTGCATAAATGTCTTACTTACATACAATAACACTATCCTAACTACAGACTGCATGTAGTTTTTTCAGGCCCTGCAGTGTGCACAGTCTCAGTTAACCAGTGAAGTTGGTTATCTAATCTAAATTTGACACAATGACATATATACAAGTTCACAGTTTAGTTGCTACAAAGGATAATGTGAAAAACCTAACCAAGCCGTTCCATTTTTACTCTAGAGCAAACTTACTACTTCGTCGGTCCCGATACAGTTCAGTTGAGGTGAAACGGATTCTTTTTAATAGCTATTGCACTCCTATGTATTGCTCTCAGATATGGTCAGATTATAGTGTGGGCATGATATCTAGACTGCGGGTGGCGTACCACAGCGCCTTGAAGCTGTTACTCTACGTAAGCAGAAGCACTAGCAACAGCCAGTTATTTGCCAACCTTGGAATCGACACTTTTGACGCTAGACGTAGGAAACAATTGTATTCTTTTGTCACTCGGCTACTTTACAGTGACAATTCAATCATCGCTACGCTAGTTCACTCTGATGGCTACAGCCTCAGCACATTCTGGAGGCATTACATTAACCAAGTTTTTAAGTAGTTTATTTTCTCTAGGTATAGCTTATTTATTGTGGTATTAGTTATTTGTTACCACGCCTCCATTTCTTCTTGTCTGTCTGTTCTTGATGTGATATGGGCCAGATGGCCTGAATTAAAGAATAAATAAATAAATAAATTTAGGAGGTACCGGTACATAGCCTACCGCCAGTTGGTGCGCTGGTGCTGGGGATGGCTGGGAAGAAAACTGAGAGTGGTCCTCCCTGCATGTGCAGTGGTAAAGATCAGGGACACCTTTCCCTCAGCACAATACACAGGATTCCAGTACCCTCCACTGAATTAGTAGTAATGGAAGGCTAATGTTGTCAGTCACAGAATAGAACTTGTTAGAAGTATAAGTTTACCTAAGTTGGTTCAAATGTTGATCAGGGTTCAAAGTTAAGGGTGTCTCAATATATACATGTATACAAAAAATTCACAGCCATGACAGCACAGTGAAACCATCCTCTCTTGATATGGAAGGATGCCAACTTGTACTACTACTACATGTGTATTTTATTACTACACTACTGTACTTTTACTACTATTCATCAATGCTGAATCTTGTTCTGTGGGCCTCGATGGCAGCTTCTTTGTTCAGCCTGTCAACACCACTAGTACTTGTAAGGGATGGTGGTGTTACCATCGGAGCATCATCCACGATACCTTCTTCGCAGAGCCTCACTACTTCGTCTGTGAGTTCAATCACATAGTCTGCATTTTACAGGGAGAGAATTGTTAGTACCGGTAGTATTGCAATTGGATGGTAAACAGTAGCATATGCATTTTTATAAAATATATAAAATTAACTCGGTGTGGCCTTAGAACATTATATAGAATTGGCCCTAAAAAACTATGTCTGAGCTAACCTAGTTTATATCAAGATAATTTAAACCCATGCCAGGAGTATAGTACTAGATAGTCCTTACCAAATGTACAGCTCCCTTGCACTGCCTGCACTGTGCAGGCCTTCTTGAATTTCTTATAACGGAGCTTATAGATTCTCCCGCCAGCCTTGTTTCTGGCCTGTCCCCGCCCACAGTTTTCGTTGTGATGGAGAGCGGCCAGATGGAGCCTGTGGGGTAATACATGATACATGATATAAGAGGTAACATGGCAAAAAACAATGTATATGTAAAATTGTATTTTTTTCTGTAAATACATTTTATTCTTTTTCAAATTTGCATATATAAATAACAGAAACAGTCATAGACCATTTTCCTTCCCTGTTCAGGTCAACTTTACGGCTACTGTCATACATATCTATTTAAATTTCTACAAAATTCAACACTTGGTGTTTTAAAAAGTTAAACATACCTTGACAACATCCCCATGTAAGAGAATGCTGCCCATTTTGGAGCAAAGTGGTTGATTGTACTATGGAATGCCTCCAAGTGTGCGGTCTGGTATTTGGGTGACAGCCTTCAGAAGGCTTTTCTTTGTAATGATAGCAGAAAGTTTAACACTGGCCTTTGTGTCTGAAACACAAATACCACAATAAGTAAAAATGTAACAAGTTTTTGGAAATGCCACACTAACATGTTTGCAGTGTAACTTGTAAAAGTACTGGCTGTATTACAGTATGCACATCTGAAGAAACAATAAGACTTTGTTATTGTTGCTGTTATAATAGTTGATGTAATTATGCAGCTCCATGTACATGTAAGCCACCTTACAATTTAAATGTTTGAAAATCAGTATTGGATTTCTTTATCAAGACTGAACAGCTTAAGACTAGAAACCAAGCAAAATGTTGCCATTGAAACAGCCATTTGTGAAATATAATTCTGCTTACCAATTTTTTTGTTTTATTTGTAGACTAGACCTTATATTAAAGTTTATCTAGGATTGATTTTTGTTTAGTTTGACCACCCAATGCTTGGTTTTGATAGACAGAACCTCCTAATAACTGTCTTACTCGGTTTAAGCCACTGTCTGCGCAAGGGCCCATGGGCACACTGTGGGAAGGCTTCACTGTGGCCACTGTGAACATTGTGCAAGTGGTTTTCAAGAGACAACCACTTGCCCTCCACCAAGTCACCAGCACCTTCCCTAGTTGTTGTGGAACACCAGTATAGGTGATTGACAATGGAGTTTGTCCAATCACCTACTACCTCGCACTCCTTCTGCTTTGCCAAGGGAGAAAGCTTCTTCCTGAGACCTAATAACAAACCAATTACTGCATGAGAACACTACTACACCTACCAAAAAGTGTTTATTTAGTCTGAATTTGTTCAGTGGGGCTTATTGAATTGGTCTTCTTTGTCCTTAAATTTTCCCCATTTAATGTAACCAGTATAGCAACCACTCAAACACTCCAGAGTAGCTTACAAAACACTAACAACTTGCTCTTAGTAAGGTCCACAGTCAATAATAATTATTGCAGTTTGTGTCAAATCATAAATCAGCACTAACTAATCAGCCCTCTTGCTTCGTCTGTGTGAACTAGGAATGCTTACCTTTAGCAATGTGCCAGATGTCATACAGATGACATGTTTCTGGCAGGTTTTCTCTTATCCATTTGGCGATCTGTATGTGGCGATCAGTGACAATCTTGCCGATCTGCAGTGTGCAGTTCCTCCTTATGAAGTCAATCGCCCTAGCCAGACCCTCCTTCTCCATAGCATTGCTTGATCCGACTTCATTGCTCTGTTTTTGTGAAATAATACAGGTAGGAAAACTTTTAGACCAGAGTAACATCAAATCATTTCATCATTACATTAAAGTGCTGTGCATTTAATGTTATTGAGGCATTGCTGCTTGCTTAAAAAATACCTGTAGTTGTAATACTAATAGATAAGAGAACAAATTCTAAAAAACAGGAGAAGCTACTTACCTGAACCAACTGTAGGGTAAGAATCGTGTTAGTCCTCAAATCCACAAGGGTGTAAGACCCATATTTGGCTGAATGTCCAGGGCTGTCGGCCCTGCCATCACCTCCGAGTATCAGTGACTGTCCTGCTTCATGCAGGGCTGCAAACACGCCTGCCTGTTTCCTACTCCAGACGTTCTTGATTGCCAAGTGGAGGGTCATACGTTGGTGTCGGAAGAAAGTTCTAGCTGAGATACAGTGTAGGCGAAGGTAGGCAAAGACGTTCAACGCCTGTTGTGGTATTGCCCCTGTTCGAAAGCATACAAATTCATTGTGATTTGTCTATGACAAGGACAATTTTATTGGTTACCTGCATCAATCTGTCAGCTATAGACATGGTAGTATAATAATAATAATGGGACAGTATGTACTTATAAACAAATTAACATTAACTCATCTGTAAGCCTCCTTGCAATGTGGCTTTAAAGGTTCAGTTTTATATGACTTTAGACATGATTGACAGGAAGTAATTCAATACCTGCAAAAAGAACTGCTGCAGAGATCAGCAAGTTCCCAGCTGGTGTGTTGCGTATGAATGGCTGGCTGCTCCATGTCCTCACATGTTTGCACAAGGTACACATCTGTGTGATGGACAGGAAGGACCCAATGGTCTCGAGGCAAAGCTTCTGCTTTCCACTACCACATAGTAGGCAGAGAGAGAAAAGCTGCAGAAGAGCCGAATGGAAGACAAGGTACTTTCTCTCCTCCTGGGGTGGTACTGACTCATCTGGCAGATGAATCTCTGTCTCCAAGTCATCACTAGGTAAAGATTGAAAAAGAATTGGTTTGCACATAAAGCTGTGATGCCACATTAGGGATTTCAACAAATGTGTTTTACTGTCATGATACTGTGATAAAAGAGGCTATTTGAACAAATGAAGGAATATGTTGCAATTTCGTCTGACCTATCAGTGTCTGACAGCTCCTCCTCTGAGGGAAAGTAGTCCTCATCATCATCGTCATCCTCCTCTTCCTCAGACTCCGGCTCCGACTCGGTGTCCATATCCTCTGGGGGTGGGGTGAGGAGTGTGCACTGGACCCCTGCGTCAGCGCGAGCAGGAGTGACCTGTGTTGCTGAAGAATAACAAGCAAAATGACTTTGAAATATTAGCACTGTCAATTTTTCATAGTATTTTAAAATTACATATACATATAAAATGTCTATTTCAAAACAAAACCATCACTGTCATAAGTGGAAAATAATATGTGCCTTAATGATGATTGTATACAGATAAACTTTTGAAAAAGATGTACAATGGAAAGGAATGTTGCAAAACTCTTGATACAGCTGTAATGCATGAAACATTTTACAGTAACCGTGTTACAAAACACTTGAGCAGCACTACATCTTTACCTCTGTGTCTGCCTGAGGGCTTTGTCTGTGTGCCCACACTGTTTTTCAGCTCGGCTACAACCTGAGGATTGTTTACATTAGGTTTACCACATAATCTTCAGGATGAAAGAATAGATTGTGTCAAAAGAGTCAATCAAACCAGTGCACCCCTCAGATTAAAAATCTTGTAACTCTTAGAAGAAGTTCAATTATATCTGACATTTAGTATAGGAGAGAGTTTTCATCACAAAGTACAGTACCGGTATTTATTATTTCAAGTAACATACCTCAATATCAACCATGTCTTGTGAGAGATTCTGATCCTAAATGAAACAGAAACAGTGTTATTAAAAACTTGGACAATATTTACCACACAGCACAATGTGACTAATGATTTTCTTTGACAAATGTTTCCATGTATAAGCTTATATTGTTACAAAAATAAATAAAATTATTTTTTGGTTACTTGTCCATTGTTCCTGACAGTTTTTCCTTCACTTTGTAACAATTAAAAATTCAATTTAAAGTATCTAAACAAAACCAATACAACATACCTGTACACTGGGTTCCAACAGGTCTGCAATGATCTGTGTGAAAAATAAATGTACTACATGTATTTGCATTGTACGGCAAAATTTATATGATACATGTCAAACAATTTAAGAGTCCAGCAAGAGATATAAAGACTGACGCTACAGATATGTACGGTACATAAATATCGAAGTCCAACACTATATATTTTAAAAACTCACTGCAAAAGGGGCCTGCATGACTTGTGGAAGAGCCGCGTACAAGCTATGTATGTTTACGTATTTTCGCCGGCGCCCCCCTCCCACCCCACACCCATAATAATACGTTTTAGCTAAAGCCGAAAGTAAACGAGGCGGCTCCTAATTCTGGAGATATCTACATCTATATCGTCACTCCTGATCTGCCAAGATTTTGTTGTGTCACAAGAGTATTCACAGAACGTTACCTGTTGTCTTCTGCGTTTTTCGAACGCCGTACGTGGGCCGCTTACAGCAGACGACGCCCCACTCTCAGTCGGTATTTCGTCAAACACATGTACATCCGGCACGGCTGTGGGCTTCAACTGAACGCGTTTACGTATTCCGAATTCCCGCTCGAGTCCACTAACAAACTGATCGCTGGAAAAGTGCCGACAACACAGTTCCGCTTTTGCCCCTCCCGTCCAGTTGTTTCTACGGCGCTCTACGTACTGGGTCCACAATCGCCTTCTCCGCGGGCTTCTTGGGAAACTATGTAAGCTAAGTCCTAATTTCGTAGTCCCAGAACAGCCATAAGCAACACACCTACGCACCATATTTCTCTAACAACAAAGATAAACAAAGATACTGACGAAAAAACTTGGGCTGACGAAAAAACTACATGACAGTTCCTGTCGTCTGCTAAACTATGACGATCGCGTTCCTACTGTGACGTCACTTCCGGTCTCACTGCCGAGTTTACACTAGAGTAGAGTTGGTGGACTTAACACTCAGTTTTCGCAAATTCATGGGCGCTTGGATAAAAATGAGGCAATTTCCACAATTACATGTGTGGAAAGCTGTTTATTCCCCAAAATACACATCCCCCGTTGCATGGGGGCTTTAAGAAAACCTTGGGAGAGGAGCTGTGTCTACCATGTAGTCATATGGAAGGGGTACGAATTTGTCGTCATCCTTTCCTTCCACCACATATTAATAACTTAAATTTCCTGTTCGAGCATTAAAGTCTCCCATTATCATATACTCATAATTATCCATGTCTAATGTGTATTGGGACAATTCCAATTCCACTATCTGGAAAATATCTTTAGTGAAGTGTATAGGTGAATTTTCAGGTGAAATATAAACAATACCAATTATAAAATTAGCTTCCCATCTAAAATAGTCTTTATCAAGGGAACACCAGATAATATTTTTAGATTGGCTTGGTAGTCTTTTGACACCTTTGTTTAGTTCTTCTCTGAAGAGCCAGTCCTCCACAATTTCTTTTAGCAGTTTTCTTCTTACTTCTGTTACTGGTATAAACTACATAACCTTCCAGTGAAACGTCGTCCTTGTCTTGTGCCCACGTCTCCTGCAACCCCACTATATCATGTTGTTAAATAGAAAGTTGATAAAGTCAGGGTCCTCTCGTTTTGACAACAGACCATTTACATTCCATGTAATGATTGATAAGGTGTTTTTTCCAAGTACAGGGTTTGCTGGCATTGTCCTCATTGCCAAAGACTCATATAAGGTTACAATATTTTGATTTATGACCATATTGGCCACAAGTGAAACACTGAATTCTGTGTCTACATACCCGGTATATTGACATTGTGACCAGTAACATAGTATACTGTACGTTCACATTTCTGGTATAAGTTGTAGTAATGTAGGGAACTTACAAGAGATTTGCGTATGTTTGTGTATAGTGATCATTCTAAAATGTGTTTCATTTCCTACATAATTATTGTTACAAAACCATATTCTGAATCTAGAGGAGCCTGCAGCTGGTTGTATGTACATTAAATTCACAGTTACTCTACTAATCATACATGTAGGTCTGATGATGGCTCGGTGATGATTGTTTGTTTGTATTTCCAGATATTTTTTTTCTTTATCATTATGATAAAATTTTAAGTCCTTGATTTGATTCCTTGTTTCCCCATTTCTCCACAAGACACAATTTCTCAGTGAAAATGTTGAAGAACTTTGCCATGTAGCCTACATGTAGTTTTTATTCAGGTAGCAATATTGAGTACTAGATAGTTTGTTTCGGTCATTTTTAAGCCAAGGATAGGGAAAAACTGACTCCTCAAAGATTTTACTTAATATATGGAAAGCCTTGTTTTGTAGAGTAAATGTCACTTCTATATACATTTGTACATGTAGCAGTAAGAGGATACTATATGTTTTGGTTGAGAAATTGAAACATTTGTCACTTTTCATAGAATATTGTTCATTCTATAAAACGATGCCCTTCCCACCTTTTTCAAAATATTGCTCAATAATATCACAAACAGTAAAATGACTTTTCAAAACTGAACAACAGAACCAAGGCAAAAGATAACAAGACCACATTTTTTATAAGTTGACCCCAATGTCTACGTACTGGAAAGGTCGTGACACACCTGCCATATAAAGGGGGAGTGGCTGGGAGAGGCACATAAAAAAAGGAAAGTGGCACCCTGTCTTCTGAAGGGCCAATCATGGAGGAATTTACCTTCTGGCACTTCACGCAAATGTAGTCAGAGACAAAGGAGTGGCAGCAAATCAAGGAGAGCCAATTATGAATAAACAATGGACACTGTCGTCACTCAAAAAAATATCTGGAGGGTCTGCTGAACATAAAACGCTTTATCATCATCACCATCGGTCTACCTCCATGGTTACAATATAACAAAGACTGCAGTCAGGAAAAAAGGAGTAGTAACCAGGTGCAGATGGACAGTCTTCGCGCTAAGGAGAAGAAAAAGAAAAAGTAGAAAGGCCAAAATTTGCTCCAGATCAAATACAGCATTATGTAAGTTGCCTCAATGTCCACTGACTGGAAAAGTGCTGACACCTTTTAGGGGGAGTGGCTTAGAGAGTCATGAAAGGGCAAAGTGACACCCTGTCTCCAGACTCCAGAAGGGCCAATCATTGAGGAATTTACCTTCTGGCAATTCACGCAAATGCAGTCAGAGACAAAGGAGTGGCAGCAAATCAAGGAGAGCCAATTATGGATCAACAATGGACGCTGTCGTCACTCAAAAAATATCTGGAGGGGCTGCTGAACAAATTAAATAAATGCTTTATCATCGCCATCGTACTAAGTTGCCTCAATGTCCATGACTACGATTCGTAGTCTTTGAAGAAACCCTGTCAGTTACAATATAACAAAGATTGCAGTCAGGAAAAAAGCAGTGGTAAAAAATGTAGGCCACCAGGTGGGGATTGACAGTCTTCACGTTAAGGAAAATGAAAAGAAAAACAGGAAAGGCCAGCATTTGCTCCAGAGCAAATATAGCATATTTCAGCCATTTTCTTCCAATTTAAAGTCCCATTTTACACAATTTTAAAGCGGTGTATGCCAGCAAGGTGAATAACGTTCTGTTTTTATGTGTCCAATGATCCCCCGTACCAATTATCGGGTCATTTGGTTTTATGTGAAAATAGCACAAAAAGTCCATTTTACACAATTTACAATGGTGCATGCCAAACGTTTGAACAATGTTCTGTAGGCATGTGTCCAATGTACCCTCATAGCAAATCCCAGGTTATTTGGTGTTAATATAGAGCCAAAAATGTACATTTCTTGACCGAAAATAGCATAAACACTCTATTTTACACAAGTCTAAATTGGTGTATGTTAAAAGCGTGAATGATATTCTGTGGGCATATGTCCAAGGTATCCGTATACCAAATTTCTGGTCATTCGGATTTAATACCTGGGCACAGGAGCCAAAATATACATGTACATTTTTTGTCTGAAAATAGCAAAAAAGTCCCCTTTTACACAATTTTAAGTGGTGCATGCCAACAGTGTGAATAACATTCTTTGGGCATGTGTCCAATGATCCCCCATTCCAAATTCCAGGTCATTTGGTTTTAATATCAGGACACAGGAGCCCAAATGTAATTTTTTTTTGGTCTGGAAATAGCAAAAAAGTCTCATTTTCACAATTTTAAAATGGCATATGATAAAAGTAGGAATTATGGTCTGTGGGCATGTACCCAAGGCAGCTGAGCTGCAGCTCCATACCAAATTTCAGATCATTTGGTTTGAATATTCGGGCACAGGAACCAAAAATGCAATTTTTTTGTCTGAAAATAGCAAAAAGCCCATTTTTACACAATTTTAAAGTGGTGTATGTCAAAAGCATGAATGACTTTCTGTGAGCATGTGTCCAAGCAAGGGTATCCCCATACCAAATTTCGGGTCATTCGGATTTAATACCAGGGCTTCAGATCCCAAAATGCACATTTATTGCCTGAAAATGACCAAAAAAAAACAACAACAAAGAAATAAAACATTTTTTCAAAGCCTGTATAAAAAAAAAAACAACCTCAAAGTGTATTTGGCCCTCCCTACATGTACCTCCTCAAAAAATTTGAGGTCATTTGACCCACGAAATGAAGAAATTGAATCCAACAAAATGGCAGGAGGAGAAGAAACACGAGGGAAAGCAATATATATAAAATGAATGAAAGACCTTTATTGTACATTTTTGCTCATTGCGAACTAAGTACAGGTCATGGTAAGTAGCGATGGTAGACTAAAATATATCTATAGTAAAAACTACATTATGTACAGGTTCTGCTTCTTCTCGCTTCTTAAAACAGTTGTAAAATGTAAGAACAGATGGAGTTTATAGTATGAGGGTTATCGAGTTTTATAAGGAAAATGAATTTTTCTTTTCTATCTAAAAATGTAAAAGTAGGGAAATAATCTTGTATATAATTGAACAGAATCTTTCTCTCATTATTATATCTATAGAGTACAGTCTACAATAAAATGACTCTCGTCTTCAATCTCATTTAGGTTGCAGTAATGACAAATTCAGAGGAATGTGGTTGTGTCTACCCTTTTCAACAAAAAGTTTGTGTGAGCTAATCCTAAGTCTTGTAGTGGCTATTTTGTGTCGTATGTTTGTTATCTCTAAATAGTTTTCCTCGTTGTAAGTGGTTTTAAGTAATTTGTATGTTCGTAGTTTGTTGTTGTTACGAATTTCTGCTGTAAAAGTTTGGAGATACATGTCCTTTAAGCGTTGATCAAGGGTTGGAATAATTTGTGAAGAATTTAAGACATACGACATCGGCGAATTCCATTCGTAGGCAAAACCACACTCCTCTAGCGTCTTGCGGACTCCCGAGGCCCAGCATTTAGTGCCTGACGCATCGAGTTCAAATTGACATAAAAGGGTGTCTGCTGAGAGACTACCAGTCGGCACGTTCTGGCGTATCCTGATATAGCGGTATGCCTAAATACCTCAACCGCCCTCAACCCCCCTCAACCACCCTCAACCCCCCACTTCCTGGGCTAATATGCAGTGAACATGTGCTAAGAACGCTTTTTAACGCTCTGGATACATTGTCTATGAAATTATAAATAGGAAAATCACTGTAACTCTGGCGTTTTACCAGTTTTTTTACGGCGCGCCGTGCGCCCGAGGAACATGGTCCGCCATCTTGTTTGTTTACGCCGCGCCGCCAGAACGCATCGTGCCGTAAGTTTCAAGTCAAAATAAGGAAAGTGAAAAAGCTTGTGCAGCACGGAAACTCAGCAGATATAGAGGGAAACCTCTTTAAACATCATGTTTCTGGTGGTGGATTTTAGCGCTCAATACTTTAGGGCGGTAACACGTTACTCCACTAAAAGTTATAACTTGAAAAAAATCGCAAATACTTAGACGTTACTATGTGATTTTTATTTATAATCGTATAGACAATGTATACAGAGTGTAAACAAGCGTTCTTAGCACATGTACACTGCATATTAGCCCAGGAAGTGGGGGGTTGAGGGCGGTTGAGGGGGGTTGAGGGCGGTTGAGGTATTTAGGCATACCCCTGATATAGTGTTCAATGCTGTTTAGAGATGCTTCTAGTTTGAGAGGATAACGCCCCAATTCCGCCATTACGGCAAGATTGCAAGCAGATCTGGGAGCATATAAAGATTGTTTACAGAATTTTAAATGAGCTGCTTCGATAGGTGATGATTTTGGACTTTTGAATAATCCCCAAATTTCGGAGCCATACAACAATATTGGTTTTACACATGTGTCAAAAAGTTTGTTTCTAATAGATATTGTCGCGTTGGCTTTGTTTAGGGATTGATTGACTCCAAACAGTGCTTTCAGACCTTTGTTGTACAAGTGTTTGTTGTTTGCCTTGAACGTGCCGGCTGCATTAGCAACAATACCAAGGTAACAATAGTTTGCTACTATTTCTACTACATTGCTGTTGTACAAAAAATTACAGTCTTTTGGCAGACGGCCTCCCTTTGTAAAGATGACTACTTTTGTCTTTTTTAGGTTGACATTCAATTTCCATGTTTTACAATAAGTTTCTAATCTATTTAAAGATGCTTGTAGACCCTGTTGAGATTCAGAGAATATAACTAAATCATCTGCGTACAACAAGCAAGATACTTTCTTATTACATGTATGTAATATGGGGGGGTTACAAGAATGATCATTAAACTCATTTGCTAAATCACTAAATGTATAAATTAAATAGTGTTGGACTCAGGTTACAGCCTTGTCGGACCCCACAGTTAGTTACGAAAGTTTCGGTAAGACCGCGGCTAGTTTTGATACAATTTGTTGTTTTGGAGTACATATCTTTGATAGTCATTAAAAATTTGCCTCCTATTCCAAGTTCAGTCAATTTTTGTAAAAGTCCTCTCCAAACAGAATCAAACGCTTTACTAAAATCTACAAAACAGGCATATACTAGTAGTCGTGCATTTTTACTCAGATATTTGCTAACTAAAGTAGACAGTACAAAAAGATTATCAGTTGTTCTAAAGTTTTTCCTGAAACCGGCCTGTTGGGGTTTGAAAAGGCTGTAATGTTCAGCATAATTAACTAGTCGAGTATTTAAAATGGAGCAGAAAAGTTTACCAAGACAACTGATTGGAGATGCCTCAGTAATTGTCGGGAATTGAAGTGTCCCCGGATTTATGTATAGGTACAATATGACTTAGTGACCATTCTTTGGGGTAGTAACCATTTTGTAGACATGAGTTGAAAATATGTAGAAGGGGTTTCTTTAGTACGTATGGTCTTTCCGCATTTCAACATTTCATAATTTAGAACCATAATATTATCGTCCCCGCCAGATTTCTTGTTTTTTAGGTTGGAGATTGCTATGTTTAGTTCTTCCTCTGTTATAGGACAATCTAATGTACAATTCTCTGGTGAAGGAGTACTAGATAGGGGGGAGAAGTCTACGTTGTTTGTGGAAGCGCCTATGTTACTATCCCCGATAACATCGGTGTGTTTGTTAAGACCTTTGGAATGTTTTAGCCATGCCGAATCTGATATTTGGTCAGTATCGTTTATTTTTTTAGGCTTTAGCTTATTTATTAGATTCCAGAACGCGGTTGGGTTACTGTCTTTATGTGATGCTAGTTGATTCATTATTTGTTGGTGAAAGTCTCGCTTTTTCTTTTTAACCAGTTTTCTGTATTCTTACAGTATGTTTACTTTAAAGAATCGTCCCTGTATTTCTGGATTCGATGGGTGTCTTTCAAGTAAGGCAGCCAGGTTTTTTATTTCACGCTTCATTTCCGTACAACTTTTATCAAACCACCTTTTGTTTGTTACCTCCGGGGAAGGAGGTATCCTTCCGCGGAGAGGTAGAGCGACTGGTCGTCATTTTAATGTTCGCAGCTATATCTCGCGGTGGGGTGGACAGATTTTTGTGGGACTCGGTATACGTTTTGCTGTAAAATAAAAATAGGCTGCAGATGTGGCACGTTCCTTTTTTTCGTTGTATATGTGTTTTCGGGCGTGGAAATGAAACGTTTTGGAGGCCCCTGGACACCCCCTTTTGCCTGAAAATGGTCATGCCGTAATTACTTGGCTGTTGTTTATGTACATGTATGGCTGGACCAGTTCCATTTTTTTCAGGCATCTGACAGAGGGTTGTCTGGTTTCGATAAATTCTTTGTTTAAAAATATGCGCTAAAACGCTGTTTTTCACGACTGCATAACCACATTTAGGGAAAATATGCACAATTCAAAGAATTCAATTCTTTGCGGATTTATGGTGTCTTTCCACATAATTTTCAACCCGGAAGTGTGTGCCGAGACGGTTACGGGAGCATGGTATCTTCCCATATATGCAAATATAGTTCATAGATATATGTAAGATTTATGCAAATATACAAACATAATGCATACGTTCATACATTACAACAACTTTTTGTGAACCCTTGTATAGCGTGGGTTTAACGTATTTTTCAAAACAAAAAACAAAACTCCCGCTGAAGGGAAATCATCCCGTATGTAACATTTCAGATCCCAGTCACTATGGTGCGTACATGGCCAGCTGCCTGGCTTGTGTCGCGATTTTTCTCAATGGAAAACCTGTATAAATTGCCCACTCGGACTTTGGCTTTGACCCGAAGCTCCTACTTGAGAGTTGAAATGTCATAAAAGTGCGTCCTTTATTTGGAGAAATACATGTACGGTATTGTGATGTGCATAGAATTCGACAAATCGGGAAGGGGGTGGGGGCAACCTAAAATTCTGATGCGCTACCTAGTTTTTGCCCTAGGTAGCACACTGTGCTACCAGGCTCAGAAAGTATTTTGAACACTATACGTTATTTTTAACGTCTGGTGTAATGGTTCCGGTTGTCATCCTGCATGAGTTTCATTACGAGTACCTTGCGGCAGATTAACTAGAATTCCATAAGTTCGTGGGTACATGTTATAAGCTGCAGATGAAAATGTTGACCTGTGTTACAATCCTGGAATGCTAAATTTAACACCATCAACTATACATAACAGTTATAACAAACAACATATAGAAATATACAATAAAAATCCCGGAGGTATAAAATCCCAGATTTTACTTGTTTTTTTCTGTGTTTTCTTTTTCTTTTCCGACTCAGACAGTTTTGGCCAGCATCTCTTAGAAGGGAACTAAACTCGGAGACAATATTTTCAATTTGGTCTGAATCGGTTGTATTGTGGGAAATGGACTGTGTAATCTATGCAGGATGTGGGGTTGGTTTAAAGAATGGAAAAAATTTTGCGCAGATTTATCGTCCCAATTAAATCGTTTAGGCCGTGGTCTGGAGCTTGTATTTCTGTGTTCTTCTTGAACACATTGTAATCAGTAGCAGATTCAGAATGGATAAACACTGACAACATGCAGTGGTCTGAGAAGACGGTTAAGGGATTGACACGGAACAGTAAAATGTGCTTTAAAAAGGGTTGGTTAGCAATCATGTAATCTACTGTGCTGCTGCCTCTTGGTTGGAAACATGTAAACTTTCCCTGTAGGTCACCAGCCACCCTGCCATTCAGTATACATAGGTTGGCTTGGATACACAGATCACACAAAAGTCTACCAAATTTGTTTGGGGGAGCTTTGTCTATGCATTGTCTATCGGAAACAAGGTTGGAATTTACAAATTGATTGTCGTCATTTTGAATGTTGCTGTCAATGTAATCTCGTAAATTACCGAAACGGGCATTAAGATATCCTCCGAGTAATTTAAACCCTTGTGTACTGTAATCAGAGATTTCATTTTCCAGAATCTCTAAAACGTGATTTTCGGAGTTTTTATGCGTAATTGAAGAGCTTGGACTTATGTATGCAGAACAGATGAACAGGTCTTTAGATAGACCTAAAAGCTCGCGATCGATTCGCACCCAAAGGGTGTCTGTCGATTTAGACGGAAGTTTCTTTACGTAATTTTTGAATTCGTTTCTGTAGAAAAATAAAATACCCCCCGAGGAGCGTTTGGCTCATTTGCTCTTTGTTCTGTGTAAGTGAAAATAACTGTAATTTGTTATGTTAATTTTTGTGTTTTCAGTAGTCCACGTTTCCTGAAGCGAAAAGAAGTCGAACTTATTAACATGCGCCAAAAATTCTAAGTCTTCTAATTTGGAACCGAGGCCATGGACATTCCAAATGGCGAAACTCTTACTTCCGCAACCAGGAAACATTTTCATAATTTATGAGAAATAGACTTCAAAAGGCAATATAAGTAAAATCTGTGTCCTTAACGGAGTATTCAATATTTAACAATATGTATAAACGTATATCGTTAGGTGGCGCTTCTTGGGGGCTGCCACGCTCAAAGACTGCTCCTGAATGTGACCATCTTTTTTGGTGATTTTAACGTCTGTCTGATAGTTTTTAACAGTTATTTGTAGGGCAATAAGCAGTTAAAGTTCTCTAGACCGTTCCTGGAGGGACCTTTTCCTGTCTCATGTGAAGGTGCGTGCATCAAACAGGATTTTTCTTCTCCGGCGTCCCTCGACTGTGAACAACAATGGCGGGCAGAACAATCATCGCGTACTTAATGGAATTCATGAGGAGCCTCAGAAACAACCACTCCCCTCCAATTCCACATCTGAAAGACTTCCTTCGTAACAGTGGCATTCTTAGAGGTTACTGCCGACAAAGAGGAAGGAAAGCAGGCAGAAACTACCTCCGGACAATCCAAACAGTCATCGGTAAGACTAATAACTTGATTAATTTTTGCGCCAAACCTGAGTTATCTGTGGGAAATTTACGCGCGAATTTAGTGCACGTCAGCAATGTAAATAAGGAGCCCCGCACCTGTGTTCCTTTATCAACATCACAACAATCTTGCCCACCGTCTAAGTCGAATGAGAAAAAGACAGTGAACCTACCATCAATACTTGTGTGTAACGCACGATCGTTATGCAACAAGTTGGACGAGTTCGAGTATCGCCTATCCAACTCACAAACTGATGTCGCGATCGTCTCCGAGACCTGGTTCACTGAATCCTCCCCAACAGAAAGTACTGATGTTCAGGGGTATACAACCTTCTCCCGCCCACATAAGGGTGGACTGGCGGTGGTGTAGCCATGTACGTTAGAAACGACATTCCATCAAGTGTCCTCGACATTCCCACGCCCGATGACCTTGAGTGTATGTGGGTCAAATTACGACCACATCGCCTTCCACGAAGTGTGTCTTGTTTGGCAGTCTGTGCCGTTTATTCCCCGCCGAACTCTCAACATGCTGAACCACTTCTTGACTACTTGGTCGATGCCGTTGACTCGCTACGGGTAAAGTACAACGACATTGGTGTGCTCGTTGGAGGAGATTTCAACCGCGTCGGAGTTGATAGCCTGTGTAGCAGACATGACCTGCTCCAAGTCATCACCCAACCCACAAGGGGATTAGCAACGTTGGATCTTCTCATCACTAACTTGCACCCTCACTACCTAACTCCTACTGTGTTAGACCCACTTGCCAATAGTGACCACAACATCGTGTTGAGGCCAAAAGAGAGGTCTTCTACAAACAAGATTGTACGGCGAGTCTGTAGACCTATCCGTGACTCAAGTCTGCGGTCATTCGGCCAGTGGATAAGCTCCCACCAGTGGCTTGAAGTCCTAGCGGCCAGTACTGTAAAGGAGAAATCTGAGGCAATGCATAACATTCTGAAATCCAAAATGGAGCAGTTCTTCCCCATGAAATGTATACGCATGCACCACTTAGACAAGCCTTGGATGACACCTGCTGTCAAATCTCTGATGCATGCACGCCAACAGGCCTTTGTGAGGCATGATATTGTCACCTGGAAACGTCTGAAAAACAAAGTGCAACGTAAAATCAGTGACTTGAAAAAAGCCCACTACACCGACAAGATCAAATCACTGAAGAAGGAAAATGTGGCCCAGTGGTACAGGGAAATCAAGGTCTTGACCAACATGAGTCGTTCAGAACCAGTAATCCACATTGAAGGCCTGGTCAGTAAGGATCATCGTGGATCGGCAAACGAAATCAATAAAACTCTATCCGCTGTAATTCCCAGCTGCCTCCTTACCTTCCTTCTCTCCCAGCACCATCGGTACAACCGTGGGATGTTTACAACAAACTCCTGAGAGTCAAAACAGGGAAAGCTGCGGGGCCTGATGGGATACCCGGCAAATTGATTAAAGAATTTGCATGTGAACTGTCCACACCTCTTGCTGACATCCTGAACGCGTCCCTCCTACGGGGCAGGGTACCAGAAGAGTGGAAACGAGCCATTGTTGTACCTGTGCCAAAGACGAAGCCACCATCGGTTAACGAGCTGCGACCCATATCTCTGACGTCTTTGTTAGGCAAAGTTGCAGAAAGTTTCATCACACAGTGGGCGCTGACGGACATCAAATCTGAAATCGACCCCCAGCATTCTACTACTACACCAATTTCGACTAGAATGAGCTGTAGTCTGTTAGGGTAACTAATTACCTACTATCCTAATAACTATCTAAATATACAGTAATGGGAGTATCCCCATAAAGTTGATGAATAAGAATGACAAACCGGGTCTACATTTTTTGAAGTCCGAGTTACTAGTAACTAACTACCGGTACATGTTCGTGGTGATATCCTTTTATACTAGTAAGATACTTGTCCTACCACACCATGGGCAGCCACATCAGTGCAGGGTGCCAAGGCCAGGGCGATGGGGCCAGGCGGTGAGGTCGGTTTGGCACTGGGTTGTTCATAGGCGGAAGACACCAAGGCGTAGGTGGGAAGTACGGCGGACCACTCCATGGGCCCGGTCGCTGGTTTGGCATGAAGCGTGTCGTTACTGGTGGGGGCCTGAGCGTGTTGGTTAAGCGTTGATTTTGACCTTGACCTTGTGGTTGCTCTGGAGAAGGGCTGTTCCTTGGATCAGCATGGGACGGTCCCTCGAACCCTGTATGGCGCGGTCTGTTGTAAGCTGGAGGTTCCACCGGCGGTGACTGCATAGCCCCAGGTGTACTACTGGTGTTGGCTGAATGCAGGTGCACTTCGATGAAGACCTTGACCTTGCGGTGGGGAAGGCCCTGGACTGGATGAACTAGATGGCTGCCACTCACAGGTCATGCGCATGTTGGAATCTGGGCGGCCTACCAGTACCTGGGCCCTGGGGAGACTGTAGACTTGTCTTTGTGCCCCTGTTAGTGTACTGACCCAGACCTAGGATGGGGTTGACCACTTTCTTCATGCTGGACACCAGCACACGAACTCCAAACCTACTTCAGGTGGTATCCATCTGAGTTGTACAATGCTTCCTTTATAGACCCCACCTCTGACAGACCACTGTTGTCCGTGAGGTGTACGAAGCTGTTTTCTTCCGCCACAATTTTTAAGAAAGTGTTCACTTCGCCTCCTATTTCATGTAGGGTAGTGTCCCGTCTGGGAGGGATGGACGAGAAGACTAGCACAGAATGGGGCAACTTATCGTGGAAGGTGTGATTGAGCTGTCGGAAGTTCTTAGATACAGTTGTGGAATCCCACGCGTCACGAATGTCGTTAGTCCCGACATGGAAGAGTAGAACTTTGGGGTCTGACATGGTTGAGCGTTCGATGTATTCAGTAGCCTGCGTCAGGTTGAATGTCTGCGCCTTTATCACGCGTTTACCTGGATACATGACATCGGGTTTAATTGCTTTAGTGTTAGAGTCACCAAGGATTATCACGTCTGGCGGCATCTCTCTGTTGTGTTGATGTTGTCTGTTTGTTGAGATTGTGTGTCTGCTCTCTGTCTTGTCCTGAAAAGGCAGTTGATTTGCACTTGACTTGGGTGTTTCTTCACGGCGTTTCGCGCCTCTGTTTGAAGCCGCATAGACATCACTGTTCTTATTGTTCTCTTTATCCAGAGGTTGGAACCTGTTGTGAACGCTGACTGAAGCTAGTTCATACAGTAATTTGTCGGCGCAATCTGAAGAATCGTGGGTGGTTTGTGTCTCCATTGATTTGGTCTCCGGAGCGTGCGAACTAGCTGATCGTGCCTCAGTTAAAGCGCTCGAAAGCTCGTCGTACTTGTGTTGCAACGATTTCACTTGACTCTCAAGCTCCCTTTTGGCACTTTTCAAACGCGCAATGTCTTTTACAAGTTTGTCTTTCTCCGATGCAGACAGCCCGTTACACGCATGGTTTTGCTCGCGGGTTTTCATTCTGTTTTCCAGCGCAGAGAGCCGATGCAAAATGGAGGCTTCAGAAGTTTTTCTGTCTGTGATAGATTCTGTAAGACAAGCCTCCAGTTTGTACACGTTGTCTTGGACAATGGAACAATCGATATGGGTGACGGCCGTCATGTTTTCTTGGAGCTGGGGTGAATCTTCATTCGATGTCATGTCATTACTGTTACAGTCTTGCAACACTTTAGGTATAGTAGTACATGTAGCACATGTATCAGACTGCAAAGGTTGCTCACAAGTTGGGCAGGTACTGAGATAACCATTGTCAGTTGGGGGGGTAGACATAGTATCTCCAAGATTTGACATTTGAGATAGAATGCTCACTTCGTTGCTGGTGCACACACAGCCAGTTTTCTCTTTCAAGCTAGGAAAAGTTTCAAGAAACCACAGCAGATATGCGGAACCTTGCACTAGGATCTTCTCAGTCGATTCGTACACCATGAGGCTAACCGATCCAACAACTTCTTTAGATTTAGCGTCGATGAAAGAAGTCTATCGCCCGAGTAGCGTAGTGATCTTCGCATTTGGCAAGCCAAGAACTAGACATGTTTGGTGGCAGAAATATGGTGAGGCTATGCTCGTTTTGATTGACACAATGGTCCTTCGACTGCTTACTTGACTTTGTTGTGAATCTTGGAGGTACAGTTACAGCGCCGCTGTCATCATACTGTTGTCTCCGGGACGCATCGGACAAGACCATAAAAGACTTGCTTACCTCCTTATGTTTCGCCTCAGCTTCCTTGAAAACCCTGCTCTTTTTACCGAGTTTTGTTGCCTCTTCGTACTGTCAGTGAGTCTGACCTCCTTTTTGTAGGCTTCCACAATATCCCCATGGGATGCCGTAGAAGAAACTCCAAGTAAGGAGTACAGCTCCTCGTGAGCACCTGAGTCGGCCATGGCGTCCGTAGCTTGGCTTGGGTTTCGCGTCAGCAGTAATTTGTCGTAATTTCCCACGAAGATGGTAGAAAATCAACTCAATATAAATTTCCCACGAAGATGGTAGAAAATCAACTCAATATGGATCAGAGTTGAAGAGAGTACAAAAGAAAAACGTTTTGCTTGGAAAATATAGAATTTTAACTCAGAAAGGACACTATTAGACTTATATTAGCAGGAGCGTGGCATCGTCGCAACCTCCGCCGCCGCCATCTTGTCTCCAGTTTTTTTTCATCCATACCTACATGTACAATGTATGGTATGGCTGAAATATAAAAAAACACAGAATATCTACCTATTTTCAGTTGCCCTCAGTCCTTAAAAGTTATTGTTAAGAGCTGATATCAGTTAAAAATTTTTATCATGGTCAATATTGACTGAAGGAGACAAGTGGGCATAGAAAAGATAACATGATATTAACCCTCAACAGTACACCTTCCCGGACTGATTAATCTGTCACCCTGGGGTCCGCGCGGACCCCAAAACAGTTTTTTGCTAATTTTTTAGAAATTATCAGTATGCTACCAGCTGAATCAAGGCTGAATGATGGTGATGAAATCCAGGCATCCAAATTGGCTGCAACAAATTATGCCGCCCACACCGACCTCTTGCACCGTGAAGTTATTTTTTCTTCCGGCGTGGTGAGCGGATGGTTCCTTACACAACAAGTTTATCGCCACTCTCTGTGTCTATAATGTTATCTTGCTTCCAATTTCGGCAGTTTGGCTTTTGATCCTTTTCCACTGAGATCAGGGTATCCTCTTACTTGGGCACTAGTATTGTGCTGGAATTCGCACCCAGTATTTACACCACAACAGACTGGACCAGGTGTGATCTGCTGTTCCGATACTGAAAACAACATCCTTTAGAATTGGGCCAATGAACAATCAATCCCATAGCCTCTGTGAAAAATGAAAGCGTCCCAGAGGGAGAACGGAGTCTTGGACGCCGTCTCTGCCCGTGTCTGTCCGTCTAAACTGCCGTCAACAGCGTCCCAACACAGTTGGCGGTCTGGAAACTCGCAACTCTGGACGGCCCGACGAAAAAAGGGCCACGCCTCCCGTCGCTCCCCAGACGTCCTTACACGTCTGATGTGTCGACAGGCGTCAGAATTAATTTATTTACCACGTTTTCCACGTGGTTTTAGGCTTCTAATGCACATGCGCAAGATTTAAATTAAACGCGTATATTCAAACTGTTAGTGGCCCGTCCCCTAAGTAAGAGACACTGTTCGGTCGATGTCCGCTTCTTTGCCTCTTTGTTGCATTGTGCGCACTTTTGGGGGGTGGAATAATCAAACACCACTACAGGAACCCCCATATTTTTCGGGCGTCTAAAACGGCGTCCGAGCCCATCCCATGAGGCCCAGTGGCATTCAACTGCAACCGAATGCTGTCCGAAATGCCGCTAAAAGCCTGTCCAAAATGCCGGCTAAGCCCGTCCTGGAGCGCCGTTTCTAGCGTCTGGGTACCCATTTCCAGACGTTGCCTGGGACGACTGGGATGTCTGTCTGGACGCGGCCAATCTAGACGCGTCTAAGCATTTTCATGCCGCCCAGACCGTCTTGGACGTTTTAAATGGCCGGTCCAAAGCCGTCTGCCATCGTGATTGTCCAGGGAATCTTAATAATCTGAGACTTCTGAATGGGCGTCACAAACGGCATTTCACCGTCTGGGACACCTTCATTTTTCACAAGCTTGATGATGTGTGAGGACAAGCTTGATGATGTGTGAACAAACATACTTTTTGGGGAATGTATTTTTGAGTTGCATTTCTTATATAGATGGCAATACTGCTAAAATTTACCATAGTTGCCAGCTGGTACTCATTCAGGTTACACTACCGGGGGTATAAATGTCAACTTTATAATATAATAATTATGTGAATTTGCGTAGGAATTTCAAGAAATGGGAAAATACTCACATTTACAAGATAAAAATTGGCTGTGTCGCTTGTGAAGGCGGGAAGAGGGAGAGAATTTTGTGCTGTATACGTGGGAGATAGTATTTCACCATGTATGACCAAAATAAAAAAAATCAGACAGTCTCTCTATATATATACCGTACTGTGGAATTAGAAACTGCAGCGGCCGCGGTGCTACGCTGGTCTCTGATATCATCATCATAACGCACATAACTAGGTTGTGCGACGATACAACAGAGAATTTTGCTAAATTTTTTTTTTTTTTTCCTTAGCATAGTCCACACTGTACGATAGTTATGCAGCCTTAATGTATGAGGATGATTTTCAACACTTGTGTAAGCATGTGTGTGTGGGACCCTTGTCAATACTTGAATTGTAAATTGTTAGAGAAAAAACTGTGTCTGATGGACCCTTGTCAACACTTGTGTGGGAGAGAAAAAAGCTTTGTTTGTGTGGGACCCTTGTCCCTTGTCCCTTGACCCTTGCTGTATGTGCCAGACCGTTTTTCCTCACTTGTGTGGGAGAGAATAATTGGAGATGTCATAAATCTTTTCAATTCTATATCTGTAAGTACTGCTTTTAGTCAATGTTTCAAGGAGCATTATGTAACATTTTTGCGGTGTTTGTGGGTATTTCTAGGACTGATGTGACAACATGGATTGAAATAATTATTGGAAAGTTGCTGACGAAAGCTACACTGCACTGCAGAAGTTTTTCCACTGTTTTCGTCTATTTTTCTCGTAAGCCAACCCAGAAGTAAGATGGTAACGCAGTAATCCAGAAATCAATACCGTTTATTTTGCACATTGTACTTTAAATAGAGTGACTTAAAGTACCTCGCTTTCAGTACAGCCAAGTAGATATAGAAGTCACAGCACTACATGTTGTCAAAAGGCCTTGCTTTTTTAAAAATTCTTCTAGCTCTGATTGGTGGTTTGATTTCGCCAATCAGATATAAAAGGTAATGATATTTAATATAATTCTTGTGTTCTTGTGTCAATATGTAATTCCCCTGGTTATCATTAGCATATTATGTTTTGGGGTGGTGGGACTACGGCGCACTGTCATGTCAACTTACTGTATTTATATGTTAATTGTATTAATTATTGTTTTGTGGCGCTGTTAATATAAGTTTTAAACTTGAGTGCAGCGCCACAATGTCCTTTTGTGTTGAATAACAAAAGTACCTCGCTGAAGATAAAAATCACTTGAACTTAGTGACTTACATTTCAGAAATTCGTAGAAAACAGCGATATTTTTGCAAAGCCATTTACCACATAGCTCGTTCCTCGCGGGCCCTCAGCTTTGGGCGCGCTCGGAATTCGCTGATCGCTCGGGACCCGATTTTCGGGTGACTTCGGCTACCGTCAGAACTCGTCTTCAATTCAGCAAAAAATCCTGGCCCTGGCACCAATGCATGGACAGTACTGGTTGCTTAGGTTGTTGTCTAGCTATCATGCACATAATAGAGCAGCAATCTTGGTCAGTTAGCAATAATGGATACTGGTAATATCAGTCCAAAGAAAGATAGGTGGTCATGATTCTTTGCAAGATCGATGTCACATTTTATATGAATTCTATGTAAGCATGTATCTGATATATGCCTGGGTATTTTATTGCTGATTAGTTTTGAAAAGTCATTTTACTGTTAAAGATTATTCGCAATATGTCAATCCAGATATCTTAAATATATGACTTGTTACAGGCCTCCTTTAATTTGCCAACATCTGGAGTGTACTGGCTGCCGTAGATTGTGGACTGGTACCATGAACATAATATGGCAGCAATGTTTGTCAGTTAGCAATTATGGTTCATCAGTCCATACTATAACCTCCTTTGCTTGATCAGTCCAAAGATGAGATAGGTTGTCATGATTCTTTGCAAGATTAATATCTTTAAATATACATTTTATATATATATTTTTTTTAAATCTATGCATTGCCAGCCAGTCTCAGCCATATGAATCCATATGAATCCTATGACATGTATCTCATGATGCTTTTGTCCTTATGCAACTTCAACTGGTGAACTCAACTTACTTTACTAAACTGGGAAAGCTTAAACCCGTTCTCGGTGCTTTGTGTTCATGTTTTTTTTAAACCCACTGATCAGAAGCTTTTCTTTAAAGGTATGTTCTTCACATTATATATATTGTATATATTCAGTTTACATTGAATTTGTTAGCATTCTAATTAATATTAACCCTTTACAATAAGTTATAAGCAATAAGGACAACTGTGTAAATCTATTATCGGCAAGCCTACATAGTACATATTCTGTGGGGTTTTTTTTTTTCATTTTCCTTGGCGTGAAGACTGTCCATCTACAGTGGTGACCTAGATGTGTTGCCTTTCCTTTGTTCCTGACTACACATTTGTTATCTTGACTGACAGGGTTACTTAGAAGAGGCAGCGATAACGATGAATATTGAGCGTCTTTTCATCTGTTCAGCAGCCCCTCCAGATATTTTTTGAGTGACGATCGCGTCCATTGTTTATCCATAATTGGCTGTCGTAGATTTGTTACCACTCCTTTGTCTCTGACTACATTTGCGTGAAGTGCCAGAGGGTGAATTCCTCCATAATTGACCCTTCCGGAGACAGGCTGCTACTTTCCTCTTTGATGTGGCTACCTCGGCCACTGCTCTATAATTAAGTAATTAAGACCTTTCCAGTATGTGGCCATTTAGGTCAACTTACCAACCAATCTGCCATGTACTCCTTATGCCGCTGGAGTCACCCCCACAGCGTCCTAAGCGTCTCTTTCAGTAAAAATAAATACTCAAACCCAGAAAATCCCTGTTAACATTCACACCTCGTTACCAAGATTTGTTACCGCTATTTTTGAGTGATGACAGCGTCCATCGTTTATCCGCAAATAGCTGTTATTGACCTACAGATTTTGTGTTTTTTTGCATTTTTCTCACAGTTAATATATAAGATTGTCACCTAGTTGCCTGGAGTTGCTACATTCACACTCGTTACCTAGATTTCTTACCGCTATTTTTGAGTGATGACAGCGTCTATTGTTTATCCGTTATTGGCTGTTATTGACCTTCAAATTTCATAGCTTCTCTACACATGTATTTATAAATATTAGCTTACTTTATGACTAAGAAGTTTCTCCCTAAATGTACAGAAACGGTAAGGCGTTCATCTTGTGCTACTACGAGACAATACCGAAAACAAAGACGTACAAAATTCAGCGTCACCCAAAATAAACAAGATAAACTATAGCTACAACTTTACAAACGAGTTACAAACTACGAGAAATGCAGCCCAAGTCTGCTAAATTCCGAGGCAGAAGTAAAGGTGAAAGTTAAGCACCGTGTGTGCTACAGCGTTAGTAGAGTGCTACGACTGCAAGACGAATCGGAAACCCTGACAGTGACACACAGCGCCTAGGCCGCAGCAGTCAAAATGGCGTCACAATTTTTTAAAAAAAACTTGCGAGTCAATTTCTATAGCAAAAACACAATGAAACCTTAGGCCACAGCAAGTAAATTTTATGGATGACATCCTCGCGCGCATTGATTTTCGCCTGATTTCAGAAAAAAAACAAGAAATTTTGTTGCCCTGCGACGGTGGTCAACATGCCAAAAAAGGGCAAATATGTCATGAACGTCCATCTGCAAGACAAGGCTCTGATTTATTCTTTTATTTTTACTTTGATACAATGTTGTATTTTATTCATTTTATATGATTGTGATGTTGCCACAAAACCATTTGTACAATAATTGAAAATTTTATTTAGCCACTTCTTTTTTCAAAGTTGTTTCAGAGACAAATCGGTGTTGTAACAGTTGGCACAATATAGGTAGAGTATGGGTTCCAGACAGTTCGGTTACTCTGTCAGTGATTGAGCCCTGTGTTCTGCCTGGTAGCCAGTCTCTAAACTCAGAGACCACCAGGGATCTTGAGGCGCAATTCCTCGTGTTTGATGGCAAGTGTTGACAGTCCAGGGTGTTCCATTACAAATGAATACCCAGTGTAATATCTACCTTGAAGATGGTACAGCAAGCTCTTTTTTTTTGGTTCTATTTAATAAAGACACATCTGCAAGGACAGGTAATACTGTTGAATACAGCGACAGAAGACCTGTTGGGTATGATTTTTTACCACCTAAATTCTTGTTCAACGAGGTTTACGATCTCAAAATCTGAAAATGTAGGAATCTTGTTTTTTTTGGCCTGCCTTGTTTTTTTTTTCGCCCTCTCGCATTAATTTTGGAGTCTCCGGAGGATGTCATCCATAAAATTTACTTGCTGTGGCCTTACAGTTAAAATCTACAGTGTCTACCAAACCTTCTCGATGGCGTCCTAAATAAGTGTATGCTCCCATCCTTGGGCGTCAGGCGATGACGGCCGGGCTTTGCTACAAGCCGGTCCACGGTGCCCCGATGAACAGCGTCGGCGTGTTGATAATGGCGGAATGTCAGTAAAGTGTATTGTAAAACGCTTTATCCATCCAACAGACTGTTAAACGCTTAGAATTCTGCCGGGCACCGTGCGACCGTAGCATCAACAAGCACGCACACAAACGCAAAACACAACAACAGCAACAAAATTATAATGAATCTTTATTGCATGTTCATTCCCGGGGGGATAAATGCAGGAGATCAATGGAAATACAATGTACTAGAAACAAGTACAAATGGCTAACATTAGATCTAAGGTATATATATAATTTAAAAAAAAGCTAAAAACTATATAAAGTAGTATCTATCTACGTTCTAACGGCTTCTTCTCTCTTTTTGAAACATTTCGAAACATACTTGCAAACTTTATTCATTACATCGATATCTACATTTGTACATGATATAATAAATTTAAAGGTGTCGTGTTTTGATAACGTTTCACATTTTTTGTCTAGATTAATTGAACTGAATAGTGATTTGCGTTCGTTATCATATAATGTACAATCAAGTATAAAATGCGATTCGTCTTCGATACATGAATTCTTACAGAATTTACATAGTCTGTCTTGTAACGGGGTACGGCTATGCCTGCCAGATTCTATGTGTAGGGGATGGTCGCTAATGCGGAGTTTACACATGGCTCTGCGGTCCTCAAAATTTGGAATGTCTAAATATGGTTCTCTGTCGTATATCATTTTGATATATATATATGCAAATTATGATCTAATTTGCATAATAAATGAAGCAATTCTATAATTCAGTTACCTTCCATGATACTCTACCTTCATTGTGACACATGGGCAACAGGCTGTCCCAGAGGGAGAAAGTACCAGAGGGGATATTCATTAAGCAGTCCATGTGGCTGCAGGCGGTGTTGCCTTACATTTCCTGCACAGATGTTTTTTCCCTTGCCCAATGCACGATTGCAGACTGCATCGGCAGGGGTTTTCACAATCCAACTTCCATATTTAGGGGGACTAATATATCACTTCTACCTTCTTAAGTTATATAACGATAACATCCTTTGACGAAGGCATGAGATCGTTGACCTCTAGTTTGTAGTAATTTCATCGCTGTGTTAAAGTTGCATCCAGCTGTAAAGACTACACCTAAGTAAGAATAAGATGAAACGACTTCTATGTTTTTGGAGAATAATTGAAAGCTAAGTTTTGTAAAGGCGTGTCCTTTCTTATTGAATACAATATAATCTTTGTTTTATTTAGGTTGACGGTTAGTTTCCACTTTTGGCAGTATCTACCAAGAGTGTCTATTGCGTTTTGCAGGCCTTGTTGGCTTTCCGACAACAAGACTAATTGTCATCAGCATATAGCAAGCTTGTTACTTTTGAGTGGTGTAATAGTGGTGCGTCGATGTCTACCATGTTTAAGTCGTTAACAAGATCACTGATATAGAGGTTAAATAAGGTTGGGCTCAATACGCAACCTTGACGGACACCTATTCGGACAGGGAAGCTTTCTGTTAAACCGCCAATAGTTTTAACGCGTGTTTCTGACTGGTTGTAAAGACTTTGGATGATATTAAAACATCTGCCGGATATTCCTTTAGATAGAAGTTTGAAAAATAAACCCTCATGCCAAATTGAATCGAAAGCTTTGGAGAGATCTACAAAACAAGCGTACAAACGCTTGCCCGATTGGCTATATTTTGAGATTAATGTTTTAAGTATGAAGATGTTGTCTGATGTTCTGTAGTTTACAGAAAATTAATAAATAAATTTACAGAGATCTAATAAATTCAGCACCAGTGACCCTCGAGGTATGCACTCTTCAGATATCTATGCCTGGGTGGTCAAGACACTCTTTAGAAGACAAAATTATTTTTTTGAAAATTTTAATGTGGTTGTCCTAGGGTACCCGGTGGACTTATGGTAACCGTTGTAAAAATGGATTAAAATATCACCATCATATTGAGAACATTACTCTGTGGAAACAAGCCTTGCTTCAAATAAGACCACCGACCACAACAGTGAGCTACACAAGTTCACAACATGGTAAGCCATCTTAATTTATACAAAGAAACGGGTGTACAATGCATTACGCACTATGTTGCAGGTTGTAACTATAGTTTGCACATTTGACTTCAGTTGTATATTGCATTGTCTAATGATATATGTTATTGCGCTTAATCAATGCATATTATAATTAATCTAATGTTATATGTTAATTTCCATAACGCCTGTAAAACTTAATGTACACTGTAATGTAATGTAATGAAATGAAATGATAAGATTCTGAAGCTATCTCATATGCAGTGTAGGAAATTGTGGGAAAGGTCAGAGGTCCCTGAGCCGAAAACACATCCATGTGGATATCGGTCAAAATAAATGACTCTTATGGAGCTTGTAAACTTTGACTTAGACCACAATGCATAGCACTGCATATGCACAATAAAAACTATGAACTGACTTATTGACTTGATTATTACCTTCGCCAAGAAGGTTATGTTTTCGTGGCCGTGTGTCTGTCTGTCTGTCTGTCTGTCTGTGTGTCTGTCTGTCAACAGCATAACTCGAGAAGGCTTAGATGGATTATCTTGATATTTGGTAGGTGGATAGGTCTTGATGAGAGCTCGAACTGATTAGATTTTGGGCCCCCTGGCGGCTTGTTATGGTACTGCAGCGGAACTTCCGGTTTTGATATCTCGTGATCTGGACATGCTAGGGTCATGATTTTTGGATGGTAGGGCTGAGCTCTTGTGCTCGGCAAGAAGTGACGTAAGTTTGGGCCCCCTAGCAGCTTGCCCTGGAACTGCAGGAGCATTTGTATGAAAATGTTTAAAGTAGGATAACTCAAGAACCAGTAAGAGGATACTATATGTTTTGGTTAAGATATTGAAACATTTGTCACTTTTCATAGAATATTGTATTTTCTGTTCACGTTTATTCATAGCACAGGCTCAGTGTGTTATTTGCAAATTGCTTTTTGCAGGCGGCCTGTTGGCTTATTATCTGATAATACATGATACATGTATATATAATTTGTACTACAAGCTTAAGGTTGTCCATACATGTACACATCGGTTGTTTTTAGTAGGGGATATCTAGATCTACTCTATTCAGCTTGTTCCTGTTTGTTGATCACTTACATATACATGTATGTTAAACAATGAAGGTCTTTTTTTCCTTTCATGGTCCGATCCTCTGTAGATTATAGAATAGGGCTGCATACCTAAACGTAACATCAGGTACAGGTACAGGTACCGGTACAGAGGTTTAGGTACAGGTCCGGACCTGTACCTGTACCTGAACAATTTGGCAAATTAACATGTTCTACTGAAATTCTTCAATAATGACAGAAACATTAATAAAGTGCCACCAGTGTAAAGCAGCGGCTCGATCCCAACCAATACGCAGCCTGTAAACTTCTCCTTTTTGATTCCTACAGTCATGTAGATGTCTGTAGGTAACGAAAATATGGAAAAATAGTGTTGCAAAATGGGAGAGATAGAAACTAAGGTAAATCTCTTTACTTTAAAGCTTGCTGTTCATTTTCCTGGCAGGCCTCCTTGTGTGTAGTGATCATCAGTAGTAACAAGTATGGATTTTTGTTCCAGTAAAAAAAACGGTCCACCGAGGTTTCGTTTTTTTCGGACCGGACCGATTCTATTTTTCCGGTCCGTACACCTGGACTGGTACGCACACCTATTATAGAATATAAAAAAGCAATCTATTTTATCAAGCTATTCTTCTTATCTTATACAACATAAATATGGAGTTTAGACCTAGTATTGCAATCATCATAATGATCACCTTCATTGTACATTTGTGTTGAATACGTGGTATTCCCACTATACACTTTTCAAAATCAACAAATTTAACGTTAAGGCCACACGAATTTAATTTGTTGTTTCTCGGATTTGCCTCTTCATTTTTTTCTGATTTGAAAAAAAAATAGATTCTGGTTTTGAATCAACTAAAAAATGCTCATATTTTGCCCCGAACAGTTGAAGACAGTCCTTTTCTTCCTATTTTATTAGTTGTTACAGTTTTTCCATCTATCAATGCCGTGGTTAAAAGTTCAAAATTTATTGTTTAAATTTCAACCCAGCCATTTATGTTGACTTCATGCTCCTATATATTGTAGCATTTTGGGCTATAATAGGATGCCTAGGTCAGAACTTTTTATTTTTTTCGCTCTGTCACTTCATATTTTTTCTGAAAAAATCCGATTACCAACAAATTAAAGTGTTGTGGCCTAACTACTACATTTAGCAGTTCTTTAAACTTTTTACAAAAGATCGTTTAATCTTGTACAGTGGCACAATAGGGATGGTTACTTATTATTACTCTCCAATTGAGTAGATTTTTGTTGGTTGGGAGTAAATTAAACATATAAATCTATGTACATGTAGTAACTAATATATTATATAATAATAAACTTAAAATTTTCCTTCCGTTTTTAGATGTATGGTCCTGCCAATCCATGAAAGTTCCAAAGTGTGATGATTTTTATTAAAAGTGGCTGCCCTTTTCTGTTGACTATGGGGTTTGTCCATTTTGTCGATAATTAGCATTTTATATTATTAGATACATGTAGATGTGTGTGTAGATGGCTCCCCCTTGTGCAGGCCTTCACTAATTGACCAAATTACTAACTGGCTTTGAAACTCAACAGTTACTGTATATGTAATTCAACCCGAATACCTACTGTAAGTCAATCTGAACTAGGAGTTTTCCATGCTTTCATTTGGGATGTTGCATTTTGAAAATCTCTTTCCTGCAATGTTCTGTTTAAAATACATTATTGCAATTTTTGTTATTACCACATGTACACTTTACCAATAATTCAGTGTATTGCATAACATTAGTTTTAGTCCGTCTTAAATTGGTTCACAGCATGCGTGTGCTGGATTTTATCAGCACCTTTGTCAAATCGTCAAAAACAACTTTTGTTCCATTAAAAATAGTGAACCGGCTTAGGGCAATGACTTGGGGTCTACTCATTATACATGTATGTACTATATTTTTATGGTTTGAAAAATGCAAGGTAAATTCATTTCTCCTAATTTTTATATGATATAAAAATTATGTCGATCTCAATGTATATCTAAATTTAGTTTTTTGTAACCTACATAGGTGCCATGATAGCCGGGAAAGAAGTGTACTGGCCCAGAGAGCTAGAGGTATGTGGAAATATTTTGATTTTTGTAGAATAAAAGGTTGATAAAAAGAGTGGACAGTTATTTTTTAAATTTACATATTTGTTGATGATCTTTTTTGGTATACAAAAAGAAGAACAATGGTAAACTGGAAAGGGTGCAGAACCAACACGGTGGTCTGTTGCTACGGTATTCTTTCCCATTGCTAGGGGCGTTCGAAAAAGTATCGGGTTACAAGACGCAATTTTCGGGCTAACCATAAAATATTTGAAAATAAAAAAATGGTATGAAAGGGAAAATTTCGTCAAAATAAAATGAATTTATCGCCCTTACATACTTTTGATGTTTGATTTTTACGTTAAATGGCAGATTTTTCATAATTTCGCTCCGAAAGACGATTTTTTTCGCGTTTGCTGAGCGCCATGTTTTTAGGCAAACACTGAGCAAGATTGGCTACATATATTATCCCAAATACCTAATTTTTATATTTTTCGATGGCTAGGGATAATATCAAAAGCTGTGCCTTAGGAATTTTTTAATTTCTGATTTTAAATGTAGTTTTTGTCGACAAATAGGTGAAAAAATGGCATTTTTGGACATTTTTAGCACTCAATTACCCATAATTCAAAATCGGGGGCATTTTTCAAAAATCCCTAAGACACAAGCCTCGGAAAAATCGTTACAGTCATTTTGAGCCGTCAATGAAGTATGTTGGACTCTCCGTGCTTCCAATCTTGCTCGAGGTTTGCACGCATGTCATGTGGCACGGATATGAAGAGGGGGAAATTCATGCCAGCGTATTCAAGTATTGCAACATTCAAGGTCACCCACGATCACGGCAGTAACTTTGTTACATGTTACATGTCCACTACAAATGACGGCATAGATGGACTGTCCAGAAAACTGTTTATATTTGTGCAAATGTGATATTTTTTTCTGTTTGGCGGCACCCGTGTGAAAAAGGGCCTGAACAAGCGGGGGACCGCGGGGGACCCCGGATCGAACACTGTACGATTCGAATTACGTCATATCGAACGAGGTTCGGGTTCTAAAGCAGGTGGGGAGATCGGGGCCCAAATTTTACCACCGTGCAAGCTGCCAGATTTTTTCGAACAATTACGAGGCATGCTGGTGTCAGCAAAATGAAAACAAACCTACAGTGGGTGTCACTTGATTTAGACAGAAGAGAAATACCCAGAGTATGTATGATGCACAAATAACAACTACAGAGTATCTAATACCAGCTTAGAGAGAAAAAAATGAAATAGTCAATGCCTTCAAGTACCAGAATTATCAGGTAAAGATAGAGGTGTTCAAAAACTAATTTTTCCTAAACTACCATAGAGTAGAACTTGCTGCCACCAAGTACAGTAGCCTAAGGGTAACCCTGTCTAGAGAGCCTTCGACAATGTTTCAACAACAGGTGTGTAAAGTTCTGTAGGTTTGACAGCCTGTTCAGTGTAACATAGCTATTTCATGTTCGAATTGATACACAGTTTTCGTGGACACAAACGTTTTCTTTTTTTCCATTCAAGATTAACTAAATTATGTGATACCATTGTAAAATTTGAATCAGTTGATTTTACCAGTAAACCTGTAGACCGAGCTGAACAAATATTGAAAAGACCTGACTTCTAAAAGTTATCTTCTAAAAGGCAAGAGTGACCCTGTTGAATATGTCAGTACGCTGAGCTTATCGCTGTGCACAAATCACCCAAAAGTAATTGTTTCGAGTATGTCGGGTGACGCCATTTTTAACCTCGAAAGATTAGAGCCTTTGTTTTCTTCTGTGACGGTCTGAATAATTGGCGTCTGGCTCAGGGCGCCTTTTAATAGTGATTTAATGACAATTGAGGAATTATTTGGGGTGATGCAGGTGTTAACCTTTAAAGGTTATAGCCTTCGCTTTCTTCTTTGATCAGCCAGGTGTATAGCCAGGTGTTTACAGTGGCTCGGTTGCTATCCTTTTGTCCGCGTTGCTATGCATATCTGCCCCTCCTACTCACCGCAGGGTGCCTCCTGTGTTCGTGTTCCTGGCCCTCTACACGCGTTAACAGTGCAAATATCTCTCAAAATAATGCATGGTCGGGAAACCATGTCAAGAAAGAACAGTAATAACTGAAAAGTAGACAGGATGACTTTGTAAATAAGCAGACTCTGGGGTAAAAATGTGACAGCAAAATAAAGCGTTCAAAAAGTCCGTCTTTCGCTCATGTAGAGTACTGGCAACTTCTGGTCACTGAACTTTGAACCTTGTGACCTAAATCCGTGAGTCCTCTGATGTCAAAGTCTCTCTTACGATCAATATCTTTAAAAAGGAGTTAGACTTATTATTCAACAGACCGACAAAACACTCCCATTTCACTCATGGTCAAAGATACTCTGCTGTTCATCACACAAGGCTCTGTATAAACTTCCTAACCAAAACTCATTAAATATATGTGAATAAAAAAAAAGAAAATCGGTGTTATTTTTCCAATTCACACACTAAACATTAGTTGAAGTCCTACTCTATGCAACTACCAATAGTTTTTTTTATTTCTATTGTATTAAACTCGATGTCTGCGAAATCTAAAATATCGTTTTCTTAAATTTCGGGGTACATTTCGGCCTAAATTAGGGTATAATTCCCATGAGCCCCAATAGAGATGGCGGCGGGACTCTACCCTTTCGATTACTGCTGTGACGATCATGGTAGCAAGCATAGACGGGTATAGAAACGATGAATTGTGGGATAAAAGAGGCTTGTTGCACAAAAATGGCGCCGGGGTAGGGGGGCTGAAATGACGTGCTGCAGAACATAGAGAAAACGTCCTGTCGGAAGTGGACAGAAAGAATGAAATTGCGTATGGACAGGGACTATATTGGTGTTCCATTTTGCATGACATACATACATGAATGTACTTGGTAAAGGTCGGATTGTCTTTCTTCAGCTTCTTCTATCTGCAGATCACCTTCTGATACTACAAATTGTTTACTGTGGGTGTGTTAACTTAAACAGAGACGTAACATTCATAAATTGGCCAGAAATAGAAAAACATGTCTGATCTTTTAAAAACTACTATGACTCAACAGTACATGTACTAAGTCTTAAATCTCCATCATACAAAGGAATATCAAGTTCATGCATGCTTTTGATGAAGAATAGTAAACATTGAAAGTTGACCAACATTGGACGGCCATTTTGTTCACACCCAGCAATTCTCCCAGCACCATCGGTACAACCGTGGGATGTTTACAACAAACTCCTGAGAGTCAAAACAGGGAAAGCTGCGGGGCCTGATGGGATACCCGGCAAATTGATTAAAGAATTTGCATGATTGTGAACTGTCCACACCTCTTGCTGACATCCTGAACGCGTCCCTCCTACAGGGCAGGGTACCAGAAGAGTGGAAACGAGCCATTGTTGTACCTGTGCCAAAGACGAAGCCACCATCGGTTAACGAGCTGCGACCCATATCTCTGACGTCTTTGTTAGGCAAAGTTGCAGAAAGTTTCATCACACAGTGGGCGCTGACGGACATCAAATCTGAAATCGACTCCCAGCAGTTTGGGTGTTTAAAGGGACGGTCCACTAACCACTGCCTTTTTGATCTTACCAACGAACTATTTAAGGCATCTGACAAACCTGGTACCCTGAGCTCCCTGGTGTCAACAGATTACAGCAAGGCATTCGACTGGGTAGATCACACAGTAGCTGTTTGTCGACTGATAGAACTTGGATTACGGCCATCCTTAGTCAGGTGGATTTCAGATTTTCTCTGCAACCGACAACAGGTGGTCCGTTATCACGGTGTCATTTCTGACAGTGTTCCAGTGACATGTGGCCTTCCGCAGGGGCCACTCCTTGGGCCACTCATCTTCATAGCCTACACAAACAGTGCGGCCCGCCAAATCTCATCCAAGAGATGGAAGTTTGTCGATGACTTAAATCTGTTGGAAACTAGAATCCCCTCAACACAACCGTCAAGTATCCAACAAGATCTGACAAACTTGAACACATGGTCCCAAGAGAGCCACATGGTTCTCCATCCACGTAAATGTAAAGTCCTCCATGTCCAGTTCAGCAGGACTATGCACCCTCCTCCCCCGCTTAAGATCAATCATGACATTGTCCTGGAACAAGTGCACGTCATGAGGATACTTGGACTCTACTTGCAGTCGGACCTTAAATGGGACACCCATGTCAACTTCGTCTACAACAAAGCTAGCCAGCGACTTTTCCTTTTACGTAGACTGAAGCACATTTCAACATTGCAAAGGAAGACCTTGTCACTGTGTACATTTCTTACATAAGACCCATTACCGAGTACGCAGCCCCTGTCTGGCACCCGGGATTAACAACACTGCTGAACAATAAGATTGAGAAAATCCAGCGCAGGGCGGTCCGCATCATCATGGGACATGACTACACCTGCTACTCCGAAGCATGCTCACACCTTGGCTTGTCATCTCTTCATTCCAGACGTTCTAACTTGACTTTAAAGTTTGCCAAATCTCTCCTAGTGTCTGAACAACATCGCCACCTACTATACCGCCTACAAGAATGAACATTACTTCTCGTCAGACTCGTTCTGCTTGTAATCTGGACATTCCGAAGTGTCGAACCGAACGATATAGAAAGAGTGCTGTGCCACACATGGTTCGTTTACTAAACAAGTAATTGTTAATATTGCCCTATATGATTAATAACATGTATTTTTTATCCAATTTTAACGTATACCAATTTTATAACTTAATCGATCGTTGTGTATGTAATGATTCTCGATTTTAGCTTATGTATATAATGCTCTTTGGCAGTCAATTTGTGTAATATCACACCGCCAATTCAGCCTGCGGGCTGCCACTGTTGTGATATAGATGGCGTCATGTCATAATAAACCATTCTACTACTACTACCATATAACCAATTTCGACTAGAATGAGTAGTCTGTTAGGGTAACTAATTACCTACTATCCTAATAACTATCTAAATTATACAGTAATGGGAGTATCCCCATAAAGTTGATGAATAAGAATGACAAACCGGGTCTACATTTTATGAAGTCCGAGTTACTAGTAACAAACTACATGTTCTTGGTGATATCCTTTTATACTAGTAAGATGCTTGTCCTACCACACCATGGGTGGCCACATCAGTGCAGGGTGCCAAGGCCAGGGCGGTGGGGCCACGCGGTGAGGTCGGTTTGGCACTGGGTTGTTCATAGGCGGAAGACACCAATTGGCGTAGGTGGAAGTACGGCGGACCACTCCATGGGCCCGGTCGCTGGTTTGGCATGAAGCGTGTCATTACTGGTGGGGGCCTGAGCGTGTTGGTTGAGCGTTGATTTTGACCTTGACCTTGTGGTTGCTCTGGAGAAGGGCTGTTCCTTGGATCAGCATGGGACGGTCCCTCGAACCCTGTATGGCGCGGTCTGTTGTAAGCTGGAGGTTCCACGGCGGTGACTGCATAGCCCCAGGTGTACTACTGGTTAGTACTTGTGCCGGGTGTTGGCTGAATGCAGGTGCACTTCGATGAAGACCTTGACCTTGCGGTGGGGAAGGCCCTGGACTGGATGAACTAGATGGCTGCCACTGGTCATGCGCATGTTGGAATCTGGGCGGCCTACCAGTACCTGGGCCCTGGGGAGACTGTAGACTTGTCTTTGTGCCCCTGTTAGTGTACTGACCCAGACCTAGGATGGGGTTGACCACTTTCTTCATGCTGGACACCAGCACACGAACTCCAAACCTACTTCAGGTGGTATCCATCTGAGTTGTACAATGCTTCCTTTATAGACCCCACCTCTGACAGACCACTGTTGTCCGTGAGGTGTACGAAGCTGGGTGACGGCCGTCATGTTTTCTTGGAGCTGGGGTGAATCTTCATTCGATGTCATGTCATTACTGTTACAGTCTTGCAACACTTTAGGTATAGTTACACATATCAGACTGCAAAGGTTGCTCACAAGTTGGGCAGGTACTGAGATAACCATTGTCAGTTGGGGGGGTAGACATAGTATCTCCAAGATTTGACGTTTGAGATAGAATGCTCACTTCGTCGCTGGTGCACACACAGCCAGTTTTCTCTTTCAAGCTAGGAAAAGTTTCAAGAAACCACAGCAGATATGCGGAACCTTGCACTAGGATCTTCTCAGTCGATCCGTACACCGTGAGGCTAACCGATCCAACAACTTCTTTAGATTTAGCGTCGATGAAAGAAGTCTATCGCCCGAGTAGCGTAGTGATCTTCGCATTTGGCAAGCCAAGAACTAGACATGTTTGGTGGCAGAAATATGGTGAGGCTATGCTCGTTTTGATTGACACAATGGTCCTTCGACTGCTTACTTGACTTTGTTGTGAATCTTGGAGGTACAGTTACAGCGCCACTGTCATCATACTGTTGTCTCCGGGACGCGTCGGACAAGACCATAAAAGACTTGCTTACCTCCTTATGTTTCGCCTCAGCTTCCTTGAAAACCCTGCTCTTTTTACCGAGTTTTGTTGCCTCTTCGTACAGTCTGACCTCCTTTTTGTAGGCTTCCACAATGTCCCCATGGGATGCCGTAGAAGAAACTCCAAGTAAGGAGTACAGCTCCTCGTGAGCACCTGAGTCGGCCATGGCGTCCGTAGCTTGGCTTGGGTTTCACGTCAGCAGTAATTTGTCGTAATTTCCCACGAAGATGATAGAAAATCAACTCAATATAAATTTCCCACGAAGATGGTCGAAAATCAACTCAATATGGATCAGAGTTGAAGAGAGTACAAAAGAAAAACGTTTTGCTTGGAAAATATAGAATTTTAACTCAGAAAGGACACTATTAGACTTATATTAGCAGGAGCGTGGCATCGTCGCAACCTCCGCCGCCGCCATCTTGTCTCCAGTTTTTTTTCATCCATACCTACATGTACAATGTATGGTATGGCTGAAATATAAAAAAACACAAAATATCTACCTATTTTCAGTTGCCCTCAGTCCTTAAAAGTTATTGTTAAGAGCTGATATCAGTTAAAATTTTTATCATGGTCAATATTGACTGAAGGAGACAAGTGGGCATAGAAAAGATAACATGATATTAACCCTCAACAGTACACCTTCCCGGACTGATTAATCTGTCACCCTGGGGTCCGCGCGGACCCCAAAACAGTTTTTTGCTAATTTTTTTAGAAATTATCAGTATGCTGCCAGCTCAATTGTTTTGCTGAATCGATGTGTCAACCTCTGAGTCCACATTGCGTACATAAATTATACATTTTGACCTTGTCTTATTTTGTGGTGAAAGAAAGAAGAAATCAAGAAATACCCGTTTTTTTAAATTTTTTTTTAAGCTTTGGGGATTCGTGGGACTGAGAGGGGGACTCATTGCCCCCCTCAGAACTCGAGAACGGTATATCGTATGGCCACCAAATTTTCAGAAGATGGTGCACTAGTAAAAATAAATCAATACAACAATTTTGTTGTCGTTATGACGTAATATGACGTCATTACGACGTCATTCATATGATTTTATTGGCTTAAACCATCTAAATAGATTATTCTCTTAAAACTTAATGGTATACAACACAACTTTAACAAAAAGTGTCTATTAATGTTAGAAAGCATGTGTAACTTATCATAAAAGCCTGAAAATAAAGTAAAGTATAAGAAAATAAAGTAAAGTATAAGAACGCCAGTGTATCCATTACGATCGAAAGCCGGCTGGGGTCCGCGCGGACCCCAAAAGAAAATCAGATACAAATTTTTTTTTTAAATGAGGGAAAAGGAATTTTCTGCACTGTATTGAGGCACAACTTTGTGGGTGACAATAACCTGAAAATTTAAAATATCTTTAGAAACAAGATAGTAAAGAATGCATAGTGCTGGGGTCCACGCGGACCCCAGGTATACTGTTTAGGGTTAAACAAACACATATCAGCGAGAACGGGTTTAAGCTTTCCCAGTTTGGTCAAACTCTGTTCAGTTTACCAGTTTGATTTGGCATAAGGACAGTAGCATAATGAGATACATGTATACTTATTGTTCATACTAAATGTATTTGAAGACATCGATTTTACCAAGAATATGACAAGCTATCTCTCCGGATCCTTTGGACTAATTACCAGTATCCATAATTACCAACAGCCAAAAATATCTGCCCCATCAGTTACATGGTAGCTAGTCTACAATTTACGGCAGCTAGGTCACTTCAGATGTTGGAAAATCCACCTTTATTTTATGACCAGTGGTGACGTGAATATAAAGCATATTGCTTGAGTGCGTCACCAAAATGTATTATATTTTTTGTTTACATGTGGAAAGAAAAAAAATGATAAAAGGAGACCTGTAACAAGATATCTGGATTGACATATTTCGAGTAATTTTAACCAGCAGTAAAATGATTTTTCAAAATTGAACATCATTCAGTATAATACCCAGGCAAAATACATTTTTTGTACTACCATCCCAACACTGTCTTTAAGTTGACCCCAATGCTCACATACTGGAAAGGTCGTGACACTTGTAAGGAGGAGCTGCTGACAGAGCAACATAAAACAAAGTGGCATCCTGAAAGGGCTAATCATGGAGGAATTCACCCTCTGGCCCCTCACGCAAATGCAGTCAGAGACAAAGTAGTGTTAACGAATATAGGACAGCCAATTACAAATAAAAAATGGACGCTGTCATCACTGAAAGAAAACAAACTAGGCGGGCTACGAGATAAATCAAAATACGCTTTTATCATCATGGTCCTTCATCTTACGTAAAGTGCAGTCAGAAACAAAGTCAGGTAATAAATCTAGACAGTGAGGTGCGAATCTAACAAAAATAACGAATGTAATCTTCATGCCGTGGTAAATGAAAAAAAAAAAACCTACAGGCCAATAACTTCACGCAGTTCAGCTCTCAAACTTCCAGATAAGAATTGATAGTAGATTACCTTTTAGGGTAGAGTTATTGAAAGAATTGTAAATGTGTTTTAAGTTAAGAAATGCTCTGTCTCATATCTCAATTCAGCCAGGTAATGTTGCAATGGTATGTATGCACATGCTGCAAACAAGCCAGTTAATCATGATTATTATCTCAGATGTCCTTATTGTCAAGAAAATGACCTATAACAGGAATCTTCGGTGGGACCCGGTGTAGAAAAGTTAACATTAACATAAAGCACCTAGAAGAGGTCTGAGGTCCCCCAGTTTGATAAACGTTTGTTTACTTCACCGGTCCAGTTTAATTTGGCATGAGGACAATAACAATCATTTAAAGACATCTCTTGGACAATAGGGCTTTACCATTAAAAAAAAAAACAGATGAGAAGCACAACTTGGATACACAAGACTTTGGTTGTACAAAAGTCATGTATCTCTCACAAATACAACGTTTTCAATAAACAGTGATAGGAAATTTATTCAGAAGAGGAGAAATCAATGTGTTTTTAAGGCAACAAAACATACAACACATAATACATAGAGACCATGCTGTAATAATGATTTTATATCATTTTAAGTAACATGTACATGTATGTTAAAAGGTGCATGTGCAGGATGAATTTCATTACTGTAGGCATACACGGTGGTCTGTTGCTAGGGTATTCTTTCCCGTTGCTAGGCACGTTCGAAAAAGTATCGGGTTACACGATGCAGTATTTCAGCTAACCGTAAAACATTTGAAAATAAACAAATTGTATGAAAGGGAAGATGTCATTAAAATTAAGTAAAATTATCGTCATAACCTACTTCTAGTGATAACTTTTTACGTTGAATGGCTTATTTTTAAAAATTTTGCTCGGAAATGCAGAAAAAATCAAAATCAGGAATTTTCGGTAATATATGTACCCAATCCTTAACGATGTTTGGCTAAAAATGTGGCGCTCGGAAATCCTTAGAATAATCGCATTTCCGAGCAAAATTTCTAACCTGGTGCCCCGTACGAAGTTAGCTTTTTGTTTACATCACTTGAGACTTACATGTATGTCATATTTAAATTACACGTCACCCCTAACTTTGTACACCGTACTTCGTACACTAACCCGGTCCCCCGTACAAAGTTAGCTGTGTCACGTAACCCGATTTTAACTTCATACCATTCACCCTGATACTGGACATGAATGAAAACATCAGCGGCCATCTTGGATTATCGAGAACTCATGTTACTAGTAGGTCTCGCGAAAACGCGAGAGAATACGCAACACCCTCTAGCGACATTCAGACTGTAGGGCTACAGATATCAGTAGAGAGTCGATAATGAACCAAATTAAATCTAGCACCGCGTTTCCACTGCTATTTTATCTCTTGGGGAGAAATTAAGTACATCTTAATTGCTGTTGTTACTATACATTGTATAAAAACAAAGCTGGATAATTTTTTTCTTAAATTAAATACTGTATGATTGCTTTTGTGTTTACTACTGACTCTCTAGAAACTAGTAATTTTGCATGTATTTTTCAAATTGCATGTAAAATGTTTGCCAACATGCATTTTTGTAAGCATGTACATGTATATGACTATTGGGTTTAGGTTCAGATATAGATAATAGAAGTGCAAGTGACATACACCTCAATGACCTGTAAGAATGCATTTTAAAATGAACATTGTTGTCAATTTGGTCATTTTCCGGGGTACGTTTATTCGTACGTTTATTAGATTTTGAAGATTTTTTCTGTGGGGGTACTTTTATTCCGGAGGGTATGTTTATTTGGGAGATGAGAGTACTAGCAATATGTATTACCATTCAGTTAGAGGAATAATTTGTTCCTTAAATCAAGGCTGAATGATGGTGATGAAATCCAGGCATCCAAATTGGCTGCAACAAATTATGCCGCCCACACCGACCTCTTGCACCGTGAAGTTATTTTTTCTTCCGGCGTGGTGAGCGGATGGTTCCTTACACAACAAGTTTATCGCCACTCTCTGTGTCTATAATGTTATCTTGCTTCCAATTTCGGCAGTTTGGCTTTTGATCCTTTTCCACTGAGATCAGGGTATCCTCTTACTTGGGCACTAGTATTGTGCTGGAATTCGCACCCAGTATTTACACCACAACAGACTGGACCAGGTGTGATCTGCTGTTCCGATACTGAAAACAACATCCTTTAGAATTGGGCCAATGAACAATCAATCCCATAGCCTCTGTGAAAAATGAAAGCGTCCCAGAGGGAGAACGGAGTCTTGGACGCCGTCTCTGCCCGTGTCTGTCCGTCTAAACTGCCGTCAACAGCGTCCCAACACAGTTGGCGGTCTGCAAACTCGCAACTCTGGACGGCCCGACGAAAAAAGGGCCACGCCTCCCGTCGCTCCCCAGACGTCCTTACACGTCTGATGTGTCGACAGGCGTCAGAATTAATTTATTTACCACGTTTTCCACGTGGTTTTAGGCTTCTAATGCACATGCGCAAGATTTAAATTAAACGCGTATATTCAAACTGTTAGTGGCCCGTCCCCTAAGTAAGAGACACTTTGCCTCTTTGTTGCATTGTGCGCACTTTTGGGGGGTGGAATAATCAAACACCGCTACAGGGACCCCCATATTTTTCGGGCGTCTAAAACGGCGTCCGAGCCCATCCCATGAGGCCCAGTGGCATTCAACTGCAACCGAATGCTGTCCGAAATGCCGCTAAAAGCCTGTCCAAAATGCCGGCTAAGCCCGTCCGAAAAAACTACCTGGAGCGCCGTTTCTAGCGTCTGGGTACCCATTTCCAGACGTTGCCTGGGACGACTGGGATGTCTGTCTGGACGCGGCCAATCTAGACGCGTCTAAGCATTTTCATGCCGCCCAGACCGTCTTGGACGTTTTAAATGGCCGGTCCAAAGCCGTCTGCCATCGTGATTGTCCAGGGAATCTTAATAATCTGAGACTTCTGAATGGGCGTCACAAACGGCATTTCACCGTCTGGAACACCTTCATTTTTCACAAGCTTGATGATGTGTGAACAAACATACTTTTTGGGGAATGTATTTTTGAGTTGCATTTCTTATATATATGGCAATACTGCTAAAATTTACCATAGTTGCCAGCTGGTACTCATTCAGGTTACACTACCGGGGGTATAAATGTCAACTTTATAATATGTGAATTTGCATAGGAATTTCAAGAAATGGGAAAATACATTTACAAGATAAAAATGGGCTGTGTCGCTTGTGAAGGCGGGAAGAGGGAGAGAATTTTGTGCTGTATACGTGGGAGATAGTATTTCACCATGTATGACCAAAATAAAAAAAATCAGACAGTCTCTCTATATATATACCGTACTGTGGAATTAGAAACTGCAGCGGCCGCGGTGCTACGCTGGTCTCTGATATCATCATCATAACGCACATAACTAGGTTGTGCGACGATACAACAGAGAATATTGCAAATTTTTTTTTTTTTCCTTAGCATAGACCACACTGTACGATAGTTATGCAGCCTTAATGTATGAGGATGATTTTCAACACTTGTGTAAGCATGTGTGTGTGGGACCCTTGTCAATACTTGAATTGTAAATTGTTAGAGAAAAAACTGTGTCTGATGGACCCTTGTCAACACTTGTGTGGGAGAGAAAAAAGCTTTGTTTGTGTGGGACCATTGTCAACACTTATGTGGGAGAGAGAAAAAGCTGTGTATGAAAGACGCTTTCAAAGTGGGAGAGAAAACTGGTGTATGTGGAAGACCGTTTTCCCTTACTTGTGTTTCAGAAGAAAAACTGGTGTAATTGTGAGAGACCTTTTTTCCTCACTTGTGTGGGAGAGAGAAAACTGCTGTATGTGCCAGACCGTTTTTCCTCACTTGTGTGGGAGAGAATAATTGGAGATGTCATAAATCTGTTCAATTCTATATCTGTAAGTACTGCTTTTAGTCAATGTTTCAAGGAGCATTATGTAACATTTTTGCGGTGTTTGTGGGTATTTCTAGGACTGATGTGACAACATGGATTGAAATTGGAAAGTTGCTGACGAAAGCTACACTGCACTGCAGAAGTTTTTCCACCGTTTTCGTCTAATTTTCTCGTAAGCCAACCCAGAAGTAAGATGGTAACGCAGTAACCCAGAAATCAATACCGTTTATTACCCCGTGAAGGAGGTCAGGACCTCCGGACGGAGTGTTGTAATCGGCTGATTTTTCATGTTCGCAGTCAAAACACTGGGTTCTCTTTGTGTAATCGGCACGCAATTTTATACGCCGTCTGCGGGCATGCCCGTACGCGTGTTGATGCACGAATGTGTATTTTTGCCGTTGCTGCTTTCGCGGTCAATGTAATATTGCAGACGCACCCCTACAATTACGAGGCGAATTGGAATGGTCCAGAAAAACGCGTTGTTTGGAATAGCAGTGGGGGGGGTGGAACTTCATGCAGATACGGGGTGGTTTTTATAAGTGGTTCCAGATGTTTTTGCCCATGGTTAAGAGATGCCAAGTTTTTTGGAAGATGTTCGCAGCCAAAACGCATTCTTCCGTACGTCGCATTTCTGTGTAATTTCGCATGTGGTGTTGCATTATGTCCGGGATGATGCACGTCTTTTTATTTTTACCGTAGCTGTTTTGATATTGGAGTAAATGGTTATTTTCGAAACATCCCCATGTCGTTGAAATGTTGTCGTCCGTTTATGTCACCGGTAGTAAGTCGGGGCGGGGCTGATGGGGACGGATATGTGGGGTGGTCAGAGGTCAACATTAGGAAAAATTTAATGTTAATACCGATGACCGAGTCCAAAAAACTGAAACGTGAAAATCGGATGATTGGACCTGATGTACATTTCTGTAGATTGTACACAGAATACACACATCTTTAGATAATCTGGCCATGGCAGGTATACTAGATTAGCGTACATCTATGTTTATGCGTTCAAAACAAGAAAAGTAATCGTTTCCCGGTATTATTCTCTCGAAACACGGTGCTGAATATAGGAAGAAGTAGCCTGTGTTACGCAATGCTTTCGGCCGGATTGATGTGCAACTGTTACTAATTGCAGGGCCTGGGCTTGGCCAGTCGCGGTGTATGGCCAGTCGCGCTAATATGCGAGTGTTCCCTGTAGACAGTCCTGGAGTCATTTTTTCGCACATTCCAGGAGCCTGATGTGCATCTAAGGGTGGGTACTGGTTCAGTCGGACCGGTTTGGACTGGAACAACGGACGGAGTGTTGTAATCGGCTGATTTTTGGTATTGCTGTGGCAATGGTCAGCCTAACATGTAGTATCTTAGTGGTCCTTTTTATTAAGAGTCGGGCAAGAGAATGTATTCGGGAAGCAAGTGAAGGTTTGTATCAGGAAGAGCTGACGATGTCTGAGAGACCGACAGACAAAACGCCTCTGGTAGAAAATCATGAAAAGGTGGCCTTTCAAGACACCATGTCAACTATTATTTGAATGTGGATAACGTATGTCAAACGTCTCTAAAGAACAGAACATGCAGAATGGCATGGAAAATAAAAAGATACAGAAAGAATCACGTGTGAATTCAGATTAGTACACTACAAGTACAAAGTAAGCTTCTTTATGACACATACAACTTCGTGTATACCACGTAGAAACTGTTGGAAGTATAGAAAATGTGAAATCACATTCACTGGTGTGTTTTATCAATAGAGAAAATGTGGATTTATGGTGAAATATTCTCCCACAGAGAATATTAGCATGCGTTAACTAAAATATTGCAGATAATTTTATCATAATATTTTATTTTTGTAGACTGCTTTGTGGCATTTTCATCGATGTGGTCGTCTTTGTAAATGGGCTTTTATTTATTTTGCTTTTCGACTTTGCAGCTAATGTTACCTATAGCTATACACGTGAATGATTGATGACTTTGTAGACATTTAGGATGTCATTGTATACACTTCTACGTTATTCGCACAATAAATGAACCTTTCTGACATCAAGGGCTAACCAGACCCTTTCTTTGTCCGGTAGTTGCACAGAGTATACAGTATAGATGGACCAAGGACCAAGCACGATGTAAGGAAGAGTGAATATCACTCATACTGTGGCCCCAAGATAAATTCTCTAGTCTCTTTAGGACATGTACATGGTACATGGTTTAATTGACTTGATTTCTTGATGCCTTGATTTCCGTCCGTCTATAAAGACACGCTTAGCGTTAGACGTCTGTGCTCGGCGTTAGTGCACTGTAATATAGAAAGCTCTCAGTTGACTAAATATGAATGCATTATATCTATATTTACCAAAATAGAGTAGGACCAATTAGGTCCATTTATCTTTTTGGCTTTGTTACTCCGTGAAGGAGGTATACCTCCTGCAGGAGTATTCGGGTCAGCCGGTTTTTCGTGTTCGCAGCTAAAACTCACGGTTCCCTTTGTTCAATCAGCATTTAATTTTATACGTCGTCTGCAGGCATGCCAGTGGTGATGCACGTATATCAATATTTACCGTAGGTGTTTTCGCGGTCAAGATAATATTCGAAAAGCACCCCTACATATAGGGGCACATGGGACCGGCCGCGAAAAACCCGTTGTTTTAAATAGCGCGGGGGGGGGGAGCATCCTTAATGCAGATGTGCGGGGCGGTTTTTAATGCAGACCAGATGCAGACCGTAATGGTTTATGGATGGGGCGGAATTGTGAAATGTGTTCGCACGTAAAAGTCATGTTTGTGTACGTTGTATTTCTATGAATTTGGGCATGTGGTGTGCCGTTATGTCCGTGTTGATGCAGGTGTCTTTGTTTTTACCGTAGCGTTTTTTATATTGTGGTGATTGCCATATTTGTGACTCCCCCCTATTTTTCCTGTTGTGTATGAAATGTTGTCGCCCGGCCGGTGAGCGGCAAGTGTTAAAATTGTTGACGTGGTTTAACTTTGTGCACGTGTCTTTGTTTTTACCGTAGCGGTTATGTAGGGCGGTGTTTTCCGTGTGCAACGTTGCTGTTGTGATCATGTTGTTTCGTTAAGCAGTTGACTTGAGCGGTACCCGTTTTTCCGTGTTCGCAGCTAAAACCCACGGTCCCCTTTATTCAATCGGCATGTAATTTTATACGTCGTCTGCAGGCATGCCAGTGCCAATACCACCTCCCAATCTGCAAATTATAAAATTTCACGGAGAATTGTCGCCTATGGCTTCTTGTTTTCATTTAAAATAAGTCGTGCACATTGTACTTTAAATAGAGTGACTTAAAGTACCTCGCTTTCAGTACAGCCAAGTAGATATAGAAGTCACAACACTACATGTTGTCAAAAGGCCTTGCTTTTTTAAAAATTCTTCTAGCTCTGATTGGTGGTTTGATTTCGCCAATCAGATATAAAAGGTAATGATATTTAATATAATTCTTGTGTTCTTGTGTCAATATGTAATTCCCCTGGTTATCATTAGCATATTATGTTTTGGGGTGGTGGGACTACGGCGCACTGTCATGTGAACTTACTGTATTTATATGTTAATTGTATTTTTGTTTTGTGGCGCTGTTAATATAAGTTTTAAACTTGAGTGCAGCGCCACAATGTCCTTTTGTGTTGAATAACAAAAGTACCTCGCAGAAGATAAAAATCACTTGAACTTAGTGACTTACATTTCAGAAATTCGTAGAAAACAGCGATATTTTTGCAAAGCCATTTACCACATAGCTCGTTCCTCGCGGGCCCTCAGCTTTGGGCGCGCTCGGAATTTGCTGATCGCTCGGGACCCGATTTTCGGGTGACTTCGGCTACCGTCAGAACTCGTCTTCAATTCAGCAAAAAATCCTGGCCCGGCCACCTATGCATGGACAGTACTGGTTGCTTAGGTTGTTGTCTAGCTATCATGCACATAATAGAGCAGCAATCTTGGTCAGTTAGCAATAATGGATACTGGTAATATCAGTCCAAAGAAAGATAGGTGGTCATGATTCTTTGCAAGATCGATGTCACATTTTATATGAATTCTATGTAAGCATGTATCTGATATATATATATATATGCCTGGGTATTTTATTGTTGTTTAGTTTTGAAAAGTCATTTTACTGTTAAAGATTATTCGCAATATGTCAATCCAGATATCTTAAATATATGACTTGTTACAGGCCTCCTTTAATTTGCCAACATCTGGAGTGTACTGGCTGCCGTAGATTGTGGACTAGGTACCATGAACATAATATGGCAGCAATGTTTGTCAGTTAGCAATTATGGTTCATCAGTCCATACTATAACCTCCTTTGCTTGATCAGTCCAAAGATGAGATAGGTTGTCATGATTCTTTGCAAGATTAATATCTTTAAATATACATTTTATATATAACACGCGACACTTTAATTCCGGACAGATACTCTAATTCCGGACTACCTCTCACTTTTCAAGCATAGTTTGTCCTGGACAATTGACATTCCACATTGTGACATAGAAGATGACAACAACTATGTAGATAATAGTGATAGTTCCCTAGGGATCAAATTATTTCTGCAGAATTCTGCACCCCGTGCAGATTTCTGCACAGAATTCTGCGCGGGGTGCAGAATTCTGTGCAGATTTCTGCGCAGAAATCTACTTTTTAAAGATTTTGTACAATACTGTCCTACAAAATGTATCATTATGGTGATAGGTGATAGATATGCTTTTCGTTTCTTGAAAAAATTATGATCTTTAAATTTAATAATTTATGAAGTAAAACAATTCTCCAAAAAGTGATGATGAGCTATACACATTACAGACTAGGACATACAATGTAACAGACGTTTCGTTTGAGCTATACAGGCAAGCATAAGACCTGATCCTGTAACCAGCTAGCCCGAGTGTCAGCCTTTTTAGCTTTCGTCTACTCCCCACTATGCTACCCGTAGAGTGTGGGGAGTGGATGAAAGCTACAAAGGCTGACACTCGGGCTAGTAACCTAGCCTGGCTACCATCCGGATTCTCGAGTGTTGTGGAGCGAAAGTCCGGACGGTACCGGGCTACTAGTAACCAGCAGTATCAGTTGAATGAACCATAAGGGAAATTCCATTGACACACGGGGAAAAGATTTCTGCAGAATTCTGCAGAAATCTGCAGAATTCTGCAGAATTCTGCACAGATTTCAGCGCAGAAATCTAACTTTTAAAAAGATTTCGTACAATACTTAGAAATTATCCCACAAAATTTATCATTTAATATGGTGATAAGTGGTAGATTCACTCCCCTTGGAAATCTTGCATCAGAGCTCTTTATTATGTAATATAAATGTTACATATTGGGTATGATGATGATTGAGTACGGAATGGAGGTCAGATTGATTGTATACTGTGCAGAATTCTATGCAGTGCATCTAGATTTCTGATTAATTTAAAATAGAAAAATGTTTTTAAAAAATTACAATATATCTACAACTGATTTGTCACTTTATACTATATAGCCTTGGAAGAGCTTGGACATGATGTTAGCAGTAATACTACTTTGAGACCCAGTATTTTGTGTTCAAACAGTGGACAACTTATCCTTGGAATAACTTGTCACCAAGGTACAATGTAGCCTGAGGGTGCTACTGGGTTTGTTTAGCAATTTGATTTGCCCCGCCTTCACACTTATCCAAACAAATTCAGGGCTTTTAATGTAAGTCTTCACAGTAAGGGTCCAGAGAGCCCCTCCTGCCCACCAAGTTGTAATCACTACCACATGTTTTCCATAGCTTATTTATCTAGCCCATAGAGGAGACTAGTCTGTAACCCAACCTTTTGTCTGGAGCCTGTTTAGGGGGGCTGAAAATTAATCAGGTTCAATCTGGCTACAGACAGTACATGGATGAGAAAATGAATTTGATTTTACCTGTAGGTTGGTTATCAAAATTATTTCTTTGCCAGTTATTACTAATGTTAGGGAACTCCATGTATTTCCATTTGGTAAGAGCTCTAAATCTTTAAAAACATTGAGTTAAAAATTCTCCACAATATGATGATGAGCTACACACATATTCTTGTTTGAGCTACATGTATGCAGGCAAGCATAAGACCAGGTCCTGTAACCAGCCTTTTTACATTGTAGCTTTGTCCATTCCCAGGCTTGTAACCAGCAGTATCAGTTGCATTGAACCACAAGGGAAATTTGACATTCCATTGACTGGTCACCCAGGGGTCAGGAGTATCTGTTTTCCTGTTTTACATGTATGTCCTGACCCTATTAGTGCCAGTTTCATAAGAATCTGTTGTTGCAGGGGAAGATACTAAAGCAAGTCTAAATGTTGGAATTTTTTTTAAAGAATTGTTAGCTGTTATGAGGGTGTCAGTAGTCACAGTGCAGAAAGTCTACTTCTACTTCTAAAGTAATCTCAAGAAAATTTTCTATGCATACTCAAAACCAAAAGTACGCGTTGACACATCTTGAACCCTGAATTTTACGGTGTATACGGGTATACCTGAAAAATTTTATGGTGTGCCGAGGGGGTTAAATGATGTCTGGTCCCAGATGCATCACAACAGTCATTGCAACTACAATTGACATTGCAAGAAAGAATATTAAATGTTTTTGCCTGCTATCAAGGACTATTCCATGTTTCTGTTATGAAAAAAGACATATCTCTCCTACATTATACATGTAAATCTGCCAAATACATGTATGCACAGTCGCAACTGGTGTGTGTGTGTGGGGGGGGGGGGATTAAAGTTGACAACAGTATAATGCAAGCATTTCAAGCCTGTCCCCTTTGCTGGAATGCCTGCTTGAGTCATAAGAATCTACAATGTAATGGGGTAAAGTTGAAGGGAATTGCCACATCTCACAGTTCTTTACTCCTTGAAGGAGGAATTACCTCCAGGCGGAGTATTGTGGGTAGACGGTTTTTCGGTGTTAAGTGATCACACACTGTTTACATACACTATACTGTTCTCAATCTGCAAATTATAAAACTTCATGGAGAATTGTCGCCTATGGACACTTGGTTTTATCATCAGAGTACACTCCATATAGTACTCTGTTTCTTTGGTTTTTATTGTCCAAACAGTACCCGTGCAGTCGCAGCCTTTATATGGTTGAATTGATGCAGGGTATCACATAATGATCAAGACAAATCACAACAATCAAGTAATACACATACACATATAAATTTTTGTGGAACTGTTGCAAGGGTCTGTGCGGCTGCCATTCGGCGCCACAAGGGGAACTCAATACGACTTTCCCCAACCGAAGTTTGTCTTGTGTGTCTCTTTCTGTGAATCTTAAGTTCATGAATCTCTCGCAGCTTTTCTTTTTAGGACAATCTTTACCCCACATTTCAGTGCACATGTCCCAAGCCATCTGATTAGAATTGTGTGGTGCTCATGTCCAGACTTCATCAACTCCCATGGCAATTACAGTACCAGGGCTTGACTCAGACCTTTTGAACTCAACAATTTTGAACATTTGCCACTTCTAAATGATTATGATTGGGACCAAACTTTTCACATGTAACATCACCAGTCCTTAAATATTATTATAAAATGAATTTGCCTTTTAATTCTCACTTTGTCATGCTAATTCTCTAACAACTATTTTCCCAAAGGCAGATGAAAAGGGTTGTCATGACCTGCCTCAAAGTACATGTAGTTAGTGATTGGTTTATTGAAAAGAACAAAGAACATATCAGACTTGCAGTAAAAACTGAATTGTGCTGATATTTACAACTTTTGGGATCATACAATAGATATAAGAGGGCAACTTACATTTATAATATACTAAATTTATAAAAACCATCGTCATTGTCATATTATTATAGCAATATAAGTAAAACAATACTCACGAGTAAGATCACTACTGTCGTTCTGCATTAAAATGACTGAAAGTCTTTAAAGTTTTGAAAGCTTGTCTGGTACGAGCACTAAGGACAGTTGGCGGCAAGGTTTCAATTTGACACAATAAACAATGTTAAAACTGAGATCAGAGTCCAACCCGATTAAAAACTCAGTTAAGAAGTTTGTAGTCCGACCAGGAGTTTTGCTAGTGCAGTAATCGCACTGGTTGTGTAGCGCTTAGTGCCCTTGGCCTGGCAGTAATGGGGAGAGTTCCTTAGCGATCTACCGTGTAGTTGTCCTTTAGTCGGTGGCAGCCAGGAGCGAAAACGTGACGATTGTCTGATTTTGGTTGCAAAGTTACGTAAGGCATAGGTCGTGTCTACGATCAGACAGAGTTGGTAGGTTCAGGGTCTGCAGGGCGTCCACGTATGTAGTGTAGTGACGGCCTAGCATAGTCTTACAAGCCCGTTTTTGAACCCGTTCAAGCTGGTTGACTTGTCTGATGTTAAGGGCAGCATTCCAGACGGGTAACCGCGTATTCAAGGAGTGGCCGAACGTATCCGCAGTAGATAGCACAGAGGTCGTCTGGTGGGAGACCAGCCCGCCCGCAGTCTACACAGGAAAAATAGGCGTTTGCATCCCTTGGACACCATACTGTCAACTTGAGAGTCCCATTCAAGAGCCAACTGAATCTGAATACCGAGTAGTCGTGCTAGCGTCTGGCCTCCTAGTGTGGAGGAGTTTTCATAAAAAACAGATTTGCACTTATGTACACTCACATGTACATCACTCACATGTACAAAATGTACATGTGAGAACAAGGTGTCTTTTTGTTTTAAGGCATTCTAAAATGAATGCAATTTCAGGCAGCTAAACTGGAAATATACTGATACAGGTCTGGTAATCTGTATATTATTGACACATACTCTCTCACATTAGCAAATTTGAATCAGTATTTCAATTAACTTTAAGGCATGTAAAACTGCAGAAACAAGCCCCATGACTAGTGCTTTATTTTCTGGGCGGTAGCCTAAACATCAACCCAGGTCCTTCCAGTAACCGTTTTTCATCAGGAATTTGGGCATTTTTGCTCCATAAATGTCAAAGTACATTGAGACAGTGTTGTTTCAACTTAATTTGTATGTAAGTGACTAGAATAATGACTTAGAGAAATTTAGTTTCCAAGCCTTAAAAACTAGACTGGATTTATGTAATTTAGAAATTTTGTATGCATACAGGTCTGGTACATATATGTGACCCATTACATTTACAAGTGACGAAAAGAAACTTAACAGAAAGATCCTTACACATCAGGTCGTGAAGGCACAATGGTACTTGTGGTTGGGTTTCCCTTTTTGGTGAGTTGCAAGCCATGTGCCAGGGCATTTAGGGGTCAAATCATGTTGACACCTCCCATGAGATGCAACATGTAGCACTAGCAGGCTGGTGTTGAGATTGTTATACAATATACATTGTATAATATTCAGGATTTTTATCCTGCCCCTTGCATTGATTGTCCTTTTTTCAAAATAGATTTGTAACTTGTAATTATAAGATGTGGTACATGTAGGTTCCAGGTTTGACATCATAAATTAGTATTACTAAGGATGATTTGAACTGGATTCTCAGAGACCCAGATATGGGATCAAACAAACCTCATCCCTGAAAAAACATCTGCCTTGCCTCCTCTGCCTGAGTTGCAGATTGACCCCCTCACTGGGACAAGGGGAGGCAGAGGTCAGACCTTCAGGTCACAATTGGGTACACCACAGTTTGGATGTTACAGAAGCTTTGCTAGCCACCTTGTTTAAACTTAAAATTAAAGTTTTCACTCTTCACTTTTTTTTGTAAGATGTGCATTTCCAGAAAGCTTCGATGAGCAATGAGTATTCAATGTTATAAACAGGATCGGAGGAAGTGTAAGAAACTGGCAGAACTAATCGTTTTTCCTCAGTTGGATGGTAGAGATGACCTATACATGAGGGCCTGCACGCCCTTTATTGTAAGGCGTAATCAGGCCTTTTTAGTCTCCATAATCCTTAGGCAGCCACTCCAAAAATGTAATTTGTAATTATAGTAGATTACCTGCAAAGCGTAAAGTCGTAATCAGCTCTGAAACTTTGATGTAAGTCATAGTCGGCGGCGAAAATTTGCGTAATTCGTAATAACTACACCCCCATGCAGGCCCTCATGTACACGCTTTCCTGTTACAGTCAGTCTATCCTGCCTTGGCCCCTCTGGCCTCTCCTACTACTAGTAAGACTACGGTAGTCTTAGGCCCTACTGGCACGGGCATGATCTCCTGTGAAAAGGTGTCTTTTCCTTTGGGGTATACGTGTCATGTAACCTACTGATGTCAGAGAAAAGCACAATTTGAGGGTAAGGAACTCATGTCATGGTCATGGGCACAGCATACAGTGAACATGTCTCACCATGAGACTACATGTTCATTCAGCATGCCTGTCTGATCATCTCTCCACTTTAAAATAAAGTTTGTATGAACTTGTCAGGGTCCACAAATAACCTCCTAAAATCTTTACCGACTGGCAAGCAAAATAGCATATTTTATTTAATTAGAAGAATTGTGCAGTTGTTACAGAATATCTAACTATGGGGAAATTAAGTAGATAAACATGTCAGTAATTGAAAGCAAGACAGCTTTTTCTACATAAACATTCAACATGACATGTCTAAGTGTGTTTGAGAGCTGGCTCAGTAGTTAGGATTCTGGCTGTCTGAGGCTGAAACTTCAGACTATAGTAGTCCAAAGTGTGAGATAACCCAAGTGCAATGATGGAAAATTGCAATTTACATGCTATCCCCTGGAATCAGCTTGGTATAGTGTTGTTTTAGTCCAGCATGGCTGTCTAGGCTAATGAGGTCAGACTAGTGTCCAGGGATTTCAGCCTGGCCTACTCTGGGTACTCAACATGTCACTTTCTGCCAAATCCAAAATCATTGGAAATGGGTCACTGGGTGTATCAAGTTCCTGTTAAACTGACCATACATGTAGATATGTAAATCAGAAGTATACTAAATGGCCTACAATTGCAAGCAAAAGTAGTATTTCCCAAGCTTTCTCAGTCCATGTATTCCTAGGCCAAACAATTCATAGAGGCATATAGATTTTTGGCTATTTGTAACAAAAACAAGCTAAATGATAGCCTTTGAGAACCTGCACCTGAGGGGAAAAATTGCAAATGAACAAGCACATGGTACCAACTTGAAAGTACATTGAATCTTCAATTTGCAGATCATTGGGCCATAATATATTGTGGCACATAGGCCTCAGTGAGTTACATACATTTTTGGCTATTTTTACCCAAAATAACCTAAATAAGGCCGGCATCTAAAAAAGGGAAAACCCAATTCTTCACACCTTTCACCAAGGTACACTATCATCTTTCCAAATTTAAATTTCAAGTCATTCGACAGTACATTGTAATATAGACGCACAGAAGCCAGTAATATAGATTTTTTACTATTCTAACCCAAAATAAGCTATACATGTATATAACCATTTGCAAGACTTGAATCAAAAACTTGGAAAGCAAAATCTTAGCATAATATTTATGCAAAGCTATCCCCATGCCAAATTGCAGGGTATTGGGCTGTCATAAAGTGGAACAAAAGCAAAAATATATATATTATGCATTTCCGACCTTTTTACCCAAAGTAAGCTGATGTAGCATTTAGGGGAGTGAATCTACCAGTTATCACCATAATGATACATTTTGTGGGACAATTTCTAAGTATTGTACGAAATCTTTTTAAACATTTAAGATTTCTGCACAGAAATCTGTGCAGAATTCTGCAGAATTCTGCAGATTTCTGCAGAAACCTTCACCATGTGTGTCAATGGAATTTCCCTTATGGTTCATTCGACTCTTACTGCTGGTTACTAGCCCGAGAGTCAGCCTTTGTAGCTTTCGTCCACCCCCCACACTCTACAGGTAGCATAGTGGGGAGTAGACGAAAGATATAAAGGCTGACACTGTTACAGGATCAGGTCTTATGCTTGCCTGTATAACTCAAACGAAACGTCTGTTACGTTATATGTCCTCATCTGTAATGTGTATAGCTCATCATCACTTTTAGGAGAATTGTTTTACTACATAAATTACTTTAAAGATCACAATTTTTTCAAGAAACGAAAAGAAAAGAACAACATACAGTGCAAAGCTATCCCCATGCCAAATTGCAGGGCACTGGGCACTTTAAAGCCAATGCATGTCCGACAAGTTATGCCCCAAATACATGTAACCTGATAGTAGCATTTGTAGGAGAGTATACATGTGTATCTACCACTTATCACCATAATGATACATTTTTAACACAGTATTATACGAAATCTTTAAAAAAATAGATTTCTGCGCAGAAATCTGCACAGAATTCTGCACCCCGCGCAGAATTCTGTGCAGAAATCTGCACGGGGTGCAGAATTCTGTGCAGAATTCTGCAGATTTCTGCAGAATTCTGCAGAAATAATTTGATCCCTAGGGAACTATCACTGTTATCTACATAGTTGTTGTCATCTTCTACGTCACAAGGTGGAATGTCAATTGTCCAGGACAAACTATGCTTGAAAAGTGAGAGGTAGTCCAGAATTAGAGTATCTGTCCGGAATTAAAGTGTCGCATGTTATATATATTTTTTTTAAATCTATGCATTGCCAGTCTCAGCCATATGAATCCATATGAATCCTATGACATGTATCTCATGATGCTTTTGTCCTTATGCAACTTCAACTGGTGAACTCAACTTACTAATTACTAAACTGGGAAAGCTTAAACCCGTTCTCGGTGCTTTGTGTTCATGTTTTTTTTAAACCCACTGTTTAGAAGCTTTTCTTTAAAGGTATGTTCTTCACATTATATATATTGTATATATTCAGTTTACATTGAATTTGTTAGCATTCTAATTAATATTAACCCTTTACAATAAGTTATAAGCAATAAGGACAACTGTGTAAATCTATTATCGGCAAGCCTACATAGTACATATTCTGTAGTGTTTTTGTTTTTTTTCATTTTCCTTGGCGTGAAGACTGTCCATCTACACTGGTGACCTAGATGTGTTGCCTTTCCTTTGTTCCTGACTACACATTTGTTATCTTGACTGACAGGGTTACTTAGAAGAGGCAGCGATAACGATGAATATTGAGCGTCTTTTCATCTGTTCAGCAGCCCCTCCAGATATTTTTTGAGTGACGATCGCGTCCATTGTTTATCCATAATTGGCTGTCGTAGATTTGTTACCACTCCTTTGTCTCTGACTACATTTGCGTGAAGTGCCAGAGGGTGAATTCCTCCATAATTGACCCTTCCGGAGACAGGCTGCCACTTTCCTCTTTGATGTGGCTACCTCGGCCACTGCTCTATAATTAAGTAATTAAGACCTTTCCAGTATGTGGCCATTTAGGTCAACTTACCAACCAATCTGCCATGTACTCCTTATGCCGCTGGAGTCACCCCCACAGCGTCCTAAGCGTCTCTTTCAGTTAAAATAAATACTCAAACCCAGAAAATCCCTGTTAACATTCACACCTCGTTACCAAGATTTGTTACCGCTATTTTTGAGTGATGACAGCGTCCATCGTTTATCCGCAAATAGCTGTTATTGACCTACAGATTTTGTGTTTTTTTGCATTTTTCTCACAGTTAATATATAAGATTGTCACCTAGTTGCCTGGAGTTGCTACATTCACACCTCGTTACCTAGATTTCTTACTGCTATTTTTGAGTGATGACAGCGTCTATTGTTTATCCGTTATTGGCTGTTATTGACCTTCAAATTTCATAGCTTCTCTACACATGTATTTATAAATATTAGCTTACTTTATGACTAAGAAGTTTCTCCCTAAATGTACAGAAACGGTAAGGCGTTCATCTTGTGCTACTACGAGACAATACCGAAAACAAAGACTTACAAAATTCAGCGTCACCCAAAATAAACAAGATAAACTATAGCTACAACTTTACAAACGAGTTACAAACTACGAGAAATGCAGCCCAAATCTGCTAATTTCCGAGGCAGAAGTAAAGGTGAAAGTTAAACACCGTGTGTGCTACAGCGTTAGTAGAGTGCTACGACTGCAGTCAAAATGGCGTCACAATTTTTTTTTAAAAACTTGCGAGTCAATTTCTATAGCAAAAACACAATGAAACCTTAGGCCACAGCAAGTAAATTTTATGGATGACATCCTCGCGCGCATTGATTTTCGCCTGATTTCAGAAAAAAAAACAAGAAATTTTGTTGCCCTGCGACGGTGGTCAACATGCCAAAAAAGGGCAAATATGTCATGAACGTCCATCTGCAAGACAAGGCTCTGATTTATTCTTTTATTTTTACTTTGATACAATGTTGTATTTTATTCATTTTATATGATTGTGATGTTGCCACAAAACCATTTGTACAATAATTGAAAATTTTATTTAGCCACTTCTTTTTTCAAAGTTGTTTCAGAGACAAATCGGTGTTGTAACAGTTGGCACAATATAGGTAGAGTATGGTTTCCAGACAGTTCAGTCACTCTGTCAGTGATTGAGCCCTGTGTTCTGTCTGGTAGCCAGTCTCTCAACTCAGAGACCACCAGGGATCTTGAGGCGCAATTCCTCGTGTTTGATGGCAAGTGTTGACAGTCCAGGGTGTTCCATTACAAATGAATACCCAGTGTAATATCTACCTTGAAGATGGTACAGCAAGCTCTTTTTTTTTGGTTCTATTTAATAAAGACACATCTGCAAGGACAGGTAATACTGTTGAATACAGCGACAGAAGACCTGTTGGGTATGATTTTTTACCGCCTAAATTCTTGTTCAACGAGGTTTACGATCTCAAAATCTGAAAATGTAGGAATCTTGTTTTTTTTGGCCTGCCTTGTTTTTTTTTCCGCCCTCTCGCATTAATTTTGGAGTCTCCGGAGGATGTCATCCATAAAATTTACTTGCTGTGGCCTTACAGTTAAAATCTACAGTGTCTACCAAACCTTCTCGATGGCGTCCTGAATACGTGTATGCTCCCATCCTTGGGCGTCAGGCGATGACGGCCGGGCTTTGCTACAAGCCGGTCCACAGTGCCCCGATGAACAGCGTCGGCGTGTTGATAATGGCGGAATGTCAGTAAAGTGTATTGTAAAACGCTTTATCCATCCAACAGACTGTTAAACGCTTAGAATTCTGCCGGGCACCGTGCGACCGTAGCATCAACAAGCACGCACACAAACGCAAAACACAACAACAGCAACAAAATTATAATGAATCTTTATTGCATGTTCATTCCCGGGGGGATAAATGCAGGAGATCAATGGAAATACAATGTACTAGAAACAAGTACAAATGGCTAACATTAGATCTAAGGTATATATATATAATAATTTTAAAAAAAGCTAAAAACTATATAAAGTAGTATCTATCTACGTTCTAACGGCTTCTTCTCTCTTTTTGAAACATTTCGAAACATACTTGCAAACTTTATTCATTACATCGATATCTACATTTGTACATGATATAATAAATTTAAAGGTGTCGTGTTTTGATAACGTTTTACATTTTTTGTCTAGATTAATTGAACTGAATAGTGATTTGCGTTCGTTATCATATAATGTACAATCAAGTATAAAATGCGATTCGTCTTCGATACATGAATTCTTACAGAATTTACATAGTCTGTCTTGTAACGGGGTACGGCTATGCCTGCCAGATTCTATGTGTAGGGGATGGTCGCTAATGCGGAGTTTACACATGGCTCTGCGGTCCTCAAAATTTGGAATGTCTAAATATGGTTCTCTGTCGTATATCATTTTGAATGTTTTGTACGTTCTCAGTTTGTTGCCTTGATTTTCTCTTTGTCCCTGTGCTTGTAATACTGAGTTGAATTTTTGGATGAACATATCTTTTAATCTTTGTCTTAGTTCGTGCAGATGGAATGGTTTCTATACTCGTATTTATATCATACCCGGGCGGCGTAACAGTGCTCCCGGCCGTGTTGTATTCTCCCGTACGACCTGATGTATAAAACGGGCATCCATAGAACATTCGAACGCGCTTCGCTTCCGCCGCTACAAAAATTAGAACGATTCGAACGCGTTTCGCCCCAACCGTGTACGCCGCTTTCGAACATTCGAATACAGGATTCGGACGTTGGTACATGTTGCTGCAGTTTTTCTGGTCCAGCGACACCAAATTTTCGCTCATTTCGCCTTGAAAGACGTGTTTTCTAAGGTGGGTATGATATAAATAGCATACAACACGGTGTATTCCGCATCGCCCTCGGTCTCGGCCCTCCCGCGAGTCGGATCGCCCTCCGGCCTTCGGCCGTCGGGCGATCCAACTCGCGGTCGGGCCGATACCTCGGGCAATACGGAATACACCGTGTTGTATGCTCTATGTATATAGGCAGGCATAGCCGGACTCCTCTAAAATTGTCTTCATGTTCAACAACCAACAGGGTACTTTACTTCTAACAAGGTCTTTTTGTACAATGTAAGCTTCATACTGAAGGCTTTCAACAGGAACATTTCTAACTAATCTATAATAATAACTGTACATTCTACAACACGCTTCAATCCATAGGGGGAAGCGGCCAAGTTCAGCTCTACTTGCATAGTTACTAGCGTTTCTTCTTAATCCTAGAATTTGTTTACAGAATTTTAAATGTGTTTGTTTAAGTGGAGAGTTGTCATTTAATTCGCTGTTGCACCATACTTCCACCCCGTACAATAAAATAGGAACAACACATTGATCAAAAAGCTTAAGGTAAACTGATATAGGAGCCCTAGTGTCTCCAAGAGTACATTTAATGCTAAACAACGCTCGTAGGGCCTTCTTTTGTAGTAATTTCATCGCTGTGTTAAAGTTGCATCCAGCTGTAAAGACTACACCTAAGTAAGAATAAGATGAAACGACTTCTATGTTTTTGGAGAATAATTGAAAGCTAAGTTTTGTAAAGGCGTGTCCTTTCTTATTGAATACAATAATCTTTCTTTTATTTAGGTTGACGGTTAGTTTCCACTTTTGGCAGTATCTACCAAGAGTGTCTATTGCGTTTTGCAGGCCTTGTTGGCTTTCCGACAACAAGACTAATTGTCATCAGCATATAGCAAGCTTGTTACTTTTGAGTGGTGTAATAGTGGTGCGTCGATGTCTACCATGTTTAAGTCGTTAACAAGATCACTGATATAGAGGTTAAATAAGGTTGCCTCTGTGAAAAATGAAGGTGTCCCAGACGGTGAAACGCCGTTTGTGACGCCCGTCCAAAGCGTCTAAGATTATTGAGACGCCCTGGACGATTACGATGGCAGACGGCTTTGGACGGCCTTGGGCGGGCCATTTAAAACGTCCAAGACGGTCTGGGCGGCATAAAAACGCTTAGACGCGTCTAGATTGGCACCTTTGACGCGTCCAGGCCAACGTCTGGGTCGTCCCAGACGACATCTGGAAATGGGTATCCAGACGCTAGGAACGGCGCTACGGGTCGTATTTTCGGACGGGCTTAGACGGCATTTTGGACGGGCTTTTAGTGGCATTTCGGACAGCGTTCGGTTGCGGTTGGATGCTTGGACGCCGTTTTAGACGCCCGAAAAATATGGGGGTTCCTGTAGCGGTGTTCGATCACGGTATTCATCTTCATGCTGCCGCCATGGAACCAAGAGCTTTAAATACAAGCAGAATCACACGGAAATCGTACGATTTTCTTCGTATTTCCTTTACAAAGTGTGGCGTAACAAATTGTTGAACAGTGACGAGCTTTCTTGGCAGAATCGGGAGGCGCCGCTGAATCCACCGCCATGTGAGTGCACACAAACACAACAGGCTGGGGAGCTGCATTTAAAAAATTCAATATGGTCTAATTGCACGTTTTAACGTATCTGATTCACCATTCTTTATTAAAACATTAGATATTTTGTAGTTGCATTTTACGATGTGCGTAACTATTCTTTTTTAACAATCTAATATGAAAACAACATTGACCGTTGCGTTTGGAGATGGCAGCTGTGACGTCGTGTTTACTCAAGTCAAGCGGCATGCACGGAGTGTCGGAACTTATGCCGCTGGATTTTGTGTAAGATTTACCATAACGTGTACATTTATACGGCATCATCATTCTTTATTAAAACCTCAGGTATTGTATACATCTATTCTCAAACACATTGTTTTTGTTCGCCTTTTCATTTTGCGGCGATAAAACATCGATCAATTTGCCTCCACGTGTGTGGTCCAATATGTGGGAAGGTACTAAGTTGGGGACCTTGCGACGTTTTGAATATTATCCTCGGAATAATTGCCTGTTCCTCTTACAATTGTAGCACTATATGTTCGTTTGTATACTTCTGACAACATAAAATTCTTTATCACTTACTGAGTCTCCATAAAAGAAAACTGTTGTGACAGAACTGCCTCGATACACTCGGAACCTGCCGATGTTGTAGTGACATTCTTGGAACACCTCGTTTGACGTGTTAAGTCGGTCGCTGGTTTAAACCCAAACTCCGTACAGTGTCCTCGGAAGAAACGGCTGCTTGTAGAAGTGAATTCCACCCCCCAAAAGTGCCCACAATTCAACAAAGAGGCAAAAAAGCGGACATTGACCGAACAGTGTCTGTGTATGGGACCCACTAACGGTTTTGAATATACCGGCGCGTTTAATTTAAATCTTGCGCATGTGCATTAGAAGCCCAAAACCACGTGGAAAACGTCGTAAATAAATTAATTCTGACGCCTGTCGCCACATCGGACGTAGAAGGACGTCTGGGGAGAGACGGGAGGCGTGACCCTTTTTTCGTCCGGCCGTCTGAGAGTTGTGAGTTTGCAGACCGCCAACTGTGTTGGGACGCTGTTGATGGCAGTTTAGACGGACAGACGGACAGGGACGCGTCTGACGGGCAGAGACGGCGTCCAAAACGCCGTTCCCCCTCTGGGACGCTTTCATTTTTCACAGAGGTGGGCTCAATACGCAACCTTGACGGACACCTATTCGGACAGGGAAGCTTTCTGTTAAACCGCCAATAGTTTTAACGCGTGTTTCTGACTGGTTGTAAAGACTTTGGATGATATTAAAACATCTGCCGGATATTCCTTTAGATAGAAGTTTGAAAAATAAACCCTCATGCCAAATTGAATCGAAAGCTTTGGAGGGATCTACAAAACAAGCGTACAAACGCTTGCCCGATTGGCTATATTTTGAGATTAATGTTTTAAGTATGAAGATGTTGTCTGATGTTCTGTAGTTTACAGAAAATTAATAAATAAATTTACAGAGATCTAATAAATTCAGCACCAGTGACCCTCGCGAGGTATGCACTCTTCAGATATCTATGCCTGGGTGGTCAAGACACTCTTTAGAAGACAAAATTATTTTTTTGAAAATTTTAATGTGGTTGTCCTAGGGTACCCGGTGGACTTATGGTAACCGTTGTAAAAATGGATTAAAATATCACCATCATATTGAGAACATTACTCTGTCGAAACAAGCCTTGCTTCAAATAAGACCACCGACCACAACAGTGAGCTACACAAGTTCACAACATGGTAAGCCATCTTAATTTATACAAAGAAACGGGTGTACAATGCATTACGCACTATGTTGCAGGTTGTAACTATAGTTTGCACATTTGACTTCAGTTGTATATTGCATTGTCTAATGATATATGTTATTGCGCTTAATCAATGCATATTATAATTAATCTAATGTTATATGTTAATTTCCATAACGCCTGTAAAACTTAATGTACACTGTAATGTAATGTAATGAAATGAAATGATAAGATTCTGAAGCTATCTCATATGCAGTGTAGGAAATTGTGGGAAAGGTCAGAGGTCCCTGAGCCGAAAACACATCCATGTGGATATCGGTCAAAATAAATGACTCTTATGGAGCTTGTAAACTTTGACTTAGACCACAATGCATAGCACTGCATATGCACAATAAAAACTATGAACTGACTTATTGACTTGATTATTACCTTCGCCAAGAAGGTTATGTTTTCGTGGCCGTGTGTCTGTCTGTCTGTCTGTCTGTGTGTCTGTCTGTCAACAGCATAACTCGAGAAGGCTTAGATGGATTATCTTGATATTTGGTAGGTGGATAGGTCTTGATGAGAGCTCGAACTGATTAGATTTTGGGCCCCCTGTCGGCTTGTTATGGTACTGCAGCGGAACTTCCGGTTTTGATATCTCGTGATCTGGACATGCTAGGGTCATGATTTTTGGATGGTAGGTAGCTCTTGTGCTCGGCAAGAAGTGACGTAAGTTTGGGCCCCCTAGCAGCTTGCCCTAGAACTGCAGGAGCATTTGTATGAAAATGTTTAAAGTAGGATAACTCAAGAACCAGTAAGAGGATACTATATGTTTTGGTTAAGATATTGAAACATTTGTCACTTTTCATAGAATATTGTTATAATTTCTGTTCACGTTTATTCATAGCACAGGCTCAGTGTGTTATTTGCAAATTGCTTTTTGCAGGCGGCCTGTTGGCTTATTATCTGATAATACATGATACATGACGTATATATAATTTGTACTACAAGCTTAAGGTTGTCCATACATGTACACATCGGTTGTTTTTAGTAGGGGATATCTAGATCTACTCTATTCAGCTTGTTCCTGTTTGTTGATCACTTACAATACATGTATGTTAAACAATGAAGGTCTTTTTTTCCTTTCATGGTCCGATCCTCTGTAGATTATAGAATAGGGCTGCATACCTAAACGTAACATCAGGTACAGGTACAGGTACCGGTACAGAGGTTTAGGTACAGGTCCGGACCTGTACCTGTACCTGAACAATTTGGCAAATTAACATGTTCTACTGAAATTCTTCAATAATGACAGAAACATTAATAAAGTGCCACCAGTGTAAAGCAGCGGCTCGATCCCAACCAATACGCAGCCTGTAAACTTCTCCTTTTTGATTCCTACATGTAGATGTCTGTAGGTAACGAAAATATGGAAAAATAGTGTTGCAAAATGGGAGAGATGGAAACTAAGGTAAATCTCTTTACTTTAAAGCTTGCTGTTCATTTTCCTGGCAGGCCTCCTTGTGTGTAGTGATCATCAGTAGTAACAAGTATGGATTTTTGTTCCAGTCAAAAAAAAACGGTCCACCGAGGTTTCGTTTTTTTCGGACCGGACCGATTCTATTTTTCCGGTCCGTACACCTGGACTGGTACGCACACCTATTATAGAATATAAAAAAAGCAATCTATTTTATCAAGCTATTCTTCTTATCTTATACAACATGAATATGGAGTTTAGACCTAGTATTGCAATCATCATAATGATCACCTTCATTGTACATTTGTGTTGAATACGTGGTATTCCCACTATACACTTTTCAAAATCAACAAATTTAACGTTAAGGCCACACGAATTTAATTTGTTGTTTCTCGGATTTGCCTCTTCATTTTTTTCTGATTTGAAAAAAAAATAGATTCTGGTTTTGAATCAACTAAAAAATGCTCATATTTTGCCCCGAACAGTTGAAGACAGTCCTTTTCTTCCTATTTTATTAGTTGTTACAGTTTTTCCATCTATCAATGCCGTGGTTAAAAGTTCAAAATTTATTGTTTAAATTTCAACCCAGCCATTTATGTTGACTTCATGCTCCTATATATTGTAGCATTTTGGGCTATAATAGGATGCCTAGGTCAGAACATTTTATTTTTTTCGCTCTGGCACTTCATATTTTTTCTGAAAAAATCCGATTACCAACAAATCAAAGTGTTGTGGCCTAACTACTACATTTAGCAGTTCTTTAAATTTTTTACAAAAGATCGTTTAATCTTGTACAGTGGCACAATAAGGATGGTATTACTCTCCAATTGAGTAGATTTTTGTTGGTTGGGAGTAAATTAAACATATAAATCTATGTAGTAACTAATATATATATAATAATAAACTTAAAATTTTCCTTCCGTTTTTAGATGTATGGTCCTGCCAATCCATGAAAGTTCCAAAGTGTGATGATTTTTATTAAAAGTGGCTGCCCTTTTCTGTTGACTATGGGGTTTGTCCATTTTGTCGATAATTAGCATTTTATATTATTAGATACATGTAGATGTGTGTGTAGATGGCTCCCCCTTGTGCAGGCCTTCACTAATTGACCAAATTACTAACTGGCTTTGAAACTCAACAGTTACTGTATAAATTATGTAATTCAACCCGAATACCTACTGTAAGTCAATCTGAACTAGGAGTTTTCCATGCTTTCATTTGGGATGTTGCATTTTGAAAATCTCTTTCCTGCAATGTTCTGTTTAAAATACATTATTGCAATTTTTGTTATTACCACATGTACACTTTACCAATAATTCAGTGTATTGCATAACATTAGTTTTAGTCCGTCTTAAATTGGTTCACAGCATGCGTGTGCTGGATTTTATCAGCACCTTTGTCAAATCGTCAAAAACAACTTTTGTTCCATTAAAAATAGTGAACCGGCTTAGGGCAATGACTTGGGGTCTACTCATTATATGTACTATATTTTTATGGTTTGAAAAATGCAAGGTAAATTCATTTCTCCTAATTTTTATATGATATATGTCGATCTCAATGTATATCTAAATTTAGTTTTTTGTAACCTACATACTATTAGGTGCCATGATAGCCGGGAAAGAAGTGTACTGGCCCAGAGAGCTAGAGGTATGTGGAAATATTTTGATTTTTGTAGAATAAAAGGTTGATAAAAAGAGTGGACAGTTATTTTTTAAATTTACATATTTGTTGATGATCTTTTTTGGTATACAAAAAGAAGAACAATGGTAAACTGGAAAGGGTGCAGAACCAAGCTGCCAGATTTATTCGAACAATTACGAGGCATGCTGGTGTCAGCAAAATGAAAACAAACCTACAGTGGGTGTCACTTGATTTAGACAGAAGAGAAATACCCAGAGTATGTATGATGCACAAATAACAACTACAGAGTATCTAATACCAGCTTAGAGAGAAAAAAATGAAATAGTCAATGCCTTCAAGTACCAGAATTATCAGGTAAAGATAGAGGTGTTCAAAAACTAATTTTTCCTAAACTACCATAGAGTAGAACTTGCTGCCACCAAGTACAGTAGGGTAACCCTGTCTAGAGAGCCTTCGACAATGTTTCAACAACAGGTGTGTAAAGTTCTGTAGGTTTGACAGCCTGTTCAGTGTAACATAGCTATTTCATGTTCGAATTGATACACAGTTTTCGTGGACACAAACATTTTCTTTTTTTCCATTCAAGATTAACTAAATTATGTGATACCGTTGTAAAATTTGAATCAGTTGATTTTACCAGTAAACCTGTAGACCGAGCTGAACAAATATTGAAAAGACCTGACTTCTAAAAGTTATCTTCTAAAAGGCAAGAGTGACCCTGTTGAATATGTCAGTACGCTGAGCTTATCGCTGTGCACAAATCACCCAAAAGTAATTGTTTCGAGTATGTCGGGTGACGCCATTTTTAACCTCGAAAGATTAGAGCCTTTGTTTTCTTCTTTGACGGTCTGAATAATTGGCGTCTGGCTCAGGGCGCCTTTTAATAGTGATTTAATGACAATTGAGGAATTATTTGGGGTGATGCAGGTGTTAACCTTTAAAGGTTATAGCCTTTGCTTTCTTCTTTGATCAGTCAGGTGTATAGCCAGGTGTTTACAGTGGCTCGGTTGCTATCCTTTTGTCCGCGTTGCTATGCATATCTGCCCCTCCTACTCACCGCAGGGTGCCTCCTGTGTTCGTGTTCCCGGCCCTCTACACGCGTTAACAGTGCAAATATCTCTCAAAATAATGCATGGTCGGGAAACCATGTCAAGAAAGAACAGTAATAACTGAAAAGTAGACAGGATGACTTTGTAAATAAGCAGACTCTGAGGTAAAAATGTGACAGCAAAATAAAGCGTTCAAAAAGTCCGTCTTTCGCTCATGTAGAGTACTGGCAACTTCTGGTCACTGAACTTTGAACCTTGTGACCTAAATCCGTGAGTCCTTTGATGTCAAAGTCTCTCTTACGATCAATATCTTTAAAAAGGAGTTAGACTTATTATTCAACAGACCGACAAAACACTCCCATTTCACGAATGGTCAAAGATACTCTGCTGTTCATCACACAAGGCTCTGTATAAACTTCCTAACCAAAACTCATTAAATATATGTGAATAAAAAAAAAAGAAAATCCGTGTTATTTTTCCAATTCACACACTAAACATTAGTTGAAGTCCTACTCTATGCAACTACCAATAGTTTTTTTTATTTCTATTGTATTAAACTCGATGTCTGCGAAATCTAAAATATCGTTTTCTTAAATTTCGGGGTACATTTCGGCCTAAATTAGGGTATAATTCCCATGAGCCCCAATAGAGATGGCGGCGGGACTCTACCCTTTCGATTACTGCTGTGACGATCATGGTAGCAAGCATAGACGGGTATAGAAACGATGAATTGTGGGATAAAAGAGGCTTGTTGCACAAAAATGGCGCCGGGGTAGGGGGGCTGAAATGACGTGCTGCAGAACATAGAGAAAACGTCCTGTCGGAAGTGGACAGAAAGAATGAAATTGCGTATGGACAGGCACTATATTGGTGTTCCATTTTGCATGACATACATACATGAATGTACTTGGTAAAGGTCGGATTGTCTTTCTTTAGCTTCTTCTATCTGCAGATCACCTTCTGATACTACAAATTGTTTACTGTGGGTGTGTTAACTTAAACAGAGACGTAACATTCATAAATTGGCCAGAAATAGGAAAACATGTCTGATCTTTTAAAAACTACTATGACTCAACAGTACAATTGTACTTAAATCTCCATCATACAAAGGAATATCAAGTTCATGCATGCTTTTGATGAAGAATAGTAAACATTGAAAGTTGACCAACATTGGACGGCCATTTTGTTCACACCCAGCAATTCTCCCAGCACCATCGGTACAACCGTGGGATGTTTACAACAAACTCCTGAGAGTCAAAACAGGGAAAGCTGCGGGGCCTGATGGGATACCCGGCAAATTGATTAAAGAATTTGCATGTGAACTGTCCACACCTCTTGCTGACATCCTGAACGCGTCCCTCCTACAGGGCAGGGTACCAGAAGAGTGGAAACGAGCCATTGTTGTACCTGTGCCAAAGACGAAGCCACCATCGGTTAACGAGCTGCGACCCATATCTCTGACGTCTTTGTTAGGCAAAGTTGCAGAAAGTTTCATCACACAGTGGGCGCTGACGGACATCAAATCTGAAATCGACCCCCAGCAGTTTGGGTGTTTAAAGGGACGGTCCACTAACCACTGCCTTTTTGATCTTACCAACGAACTATTTAAGGCATCTGACAAACCTGGTACCCTGAGCTCCCTGGTGTCAACAGATTACAGCAAGGCATTCGACTGGGTAGATCACACAGTAGCTGTTTGTCGACTGATAGAACTTGGATTATGGCCATCCTTAGTCAGGTGGATTTCAGATTTTCTCTGCAACCGACAACAGGTGGTCCGTTATCACGGTGTCATTTCTGACAGTGTTCCAGTGACATGTGGCCTTCCGCAGGGGCCACTCCTTGGGCCACTCATCTTCATAGCCTACACAAACAGTGCGGCCCGCCAAATCTCATCCAAGAGATGGAAGTTTGTCGATGACTTAAATCTGTTGGAAACTAGAATCCCCTCAACACAACCGTCAAGTATCCAACAAGATCTGACAAACTTGAACACATGGTCCCAAGAGAGCCACATGGTTCTCCATCCACGTAAATGTAAAGTCCTCCATGTCCAGTTCAGCAGGACTATGCACCCTCCTCCCCCGCTTAAGATCAATGACATTGTCCTGGAACAAGTGCACGTCATGAGGATACTTGGACTCTACTTGTAGTCGGACCTTAAATGGGACACCCATGTCAACTTCGTCTACAACAAAGCTAGCCAGCGACTTTTCCTTTTACGTAGACTGAAGCACTTCAACATTGCAAAGGAAGACCTTGTCACTGTGTACATTTCTTACATAAGACCCATTACCGAGTACGCAGCCCCTGTCTGGCACCCGGGATTAACAACACTGCTGAACAATAAGATTGAGAAAATCCAGCGCAGGGCGGTCCGCATCATCATGGGACATGCACCTGCTACTCCGAAGCATGCTCACACCTCGGCTTGTCATCTCTTCATTCCAGACGTTCTAACTTGACTTTAAAGTTTGCCAAATCTCTCCTAGTGTCTGAACAACATCGCCACCTACTATACCGCCTACAAGAATGAACATTACTTCTCGTCAGACTCGTTCTGCTTGTAATCTGGACATTCCGAAGTGTCGAACCGAACGATATAGAAAGAGTGCTGTGCCACACATGGTTCGTTTACTAAACAAGTAATTGTTAATGTTGCCCTATATGATTAATAACATGTATTTTTTATCCAATTTTAACGTATACCAATTTTATAACTTAATCGATCGTTGTGTATGTAATGATTCTCGATTTTAGCTTATGTATATAATGCTCTTTGGCAGTCAATTTGTGTAATATCACACCGCCAATTCAGCCTGCGGGCTGCCACTGTTGTGATATAGATGGCGTCATGTCATAATAAACCATTCTACTACTACTACCATATAACCAATTTCGACTAGAATGAGTAGTCTGTTAGGGTAACTAATTACCTACTATCCTAATAACTATCTAAATTATACTGACAGTAATGGGAGTATCCCCATAAAGTTGATGAATAAGAATGACAAACCGGGTCTACATTTTATGAAGTCCGAGTTACTAGTAACAAACTACATGTTCGTGGTGATATCCTTTTATACTAGTAAGATGCTTGTCCTACCACACCATGGGTGGCCACATCAGTGCAGGGTGCCAAGGCCAGGGCCGTGGGGCCACGCGGTGAGGTCGGTTTGGCACTGGGTTGTTCATAGGCGGAAGACACCAAGGCGTAGGTGGGAAGTACGGCGGACCACTCCATGGGCCCGGTCGCTGGTTTGGCATGAAGCGTGTCGTTACTGGTGGGGGCCTGAGCGTGTTGGTTGAGCGTTGATTTTGACCTTGACCTTGTGGTTGCTCTGGAGAAGGGCTGTTCCTTGGATCAGCATGGGACGGTCCCTCGAACCCTGTATGGCGCGGTCTGTTGTAAGCTGGAGGTTCCACCGGCGGTGACTGCATAGCCCCAGGTGTACTACTGGTGTTGGCTGAATGCAGGTGCACTTCGATGAAGACCTTGACCTTGCGGTGGGGAAGGCCCTGGACTGGATGAACTAGATGGCTGCCACTCACAGGTCATGCGCATGTTGGAATCTGGGCGGCCTACCAGTACCTGGGCCCTGGGGAGACTGTAGACTTGTCTTTGTGCCCATGTTAGTGTACTGACCCAGACCTAGGATGGGGTTGACCACTTTCTTCATGCTGGACACCAGCACACGAACTCCAAACCTACTTCAGGTGGTATCCATCTGAGTTGTATATACAATGCTTCCTTTATAGACCCCACCTCTGACAGACCACTGTTGTCCGTGAGGTGTACGAAGCTGGGTGACGGCCGTCATGTTTTCTTGGAGCTGGGGTGAATCTTCATTCGATGTCATGTCATTACTGTTACAGTCTTGCAACACTTTAGGTATAGTAGTACATGTAGCACACGTATCAGACTGCAAAGGTTGCTCACAAGTTGGGCAGGTACTGAGATAACCATTGTCAGTTGGGGGGGTAGACATAGTATCTCCAAGATTTGACATTTGAGATAGAATGCTCACTTCGTCGCTGGTGCACACACAGCCAGTTTTCTCTTTCAAACTAGGAAAAGTTTCAAGAAACCACAGCAGATATGCGGAACCTTGCACTAGGATCTTCTCAGTCGATTCGTACACCGTGAGGCTAACCGATCCAACAACTTCTTTAGATTTAGCGTCGATGAAAGAAGTCTATCGCCCGAGTAGCGTAGTGATCTTCGCATTTGGCAAGCCAAGAACTAGACATGTTTGGTGGCAGAAATATGGTGAGGCTATGCTCGTTTTGATTGACACAATGGTCCTTCGACTGCTTACTTGACTTTGTTGTGAATCTTGGAGGTACAGTTACAGCGCCGCTGTCATCATACTGTTGTCTCCGGGACGCGTCGGACAAGACCATAAAAGACTTGCTTACCTCCTTATGTTTCGCCTCAGCTTCCTTGAAAACCCTGCTCTTTTTACCGAGTTTTGTTGCCTCTTCGTACTGTCAGTGAGTCTGACCTCCTTTTTGTAGGCTTCCACAATGTCCCCATGGGATGCCGTAGAAGAAACTCCAAGTAAGGAGTACAGCTCCTCGTGAGCACCTGAGTCGGCCATGGCGTCCGTAGCTTGGCTTGGGTTTCACGTCAGCAGTAATTTGTCGTAATTTCCCACGAAGATGGTAGAAAATCAACTCAATATAAATTTCCCACGAAGATGGTCGAAAATCAACTCAATATGGATCAGAGTTGAAGAGAGTACAAAAGAAAAACGTTTTGCTTGGAAAATATAGAATTTTAACTCAGAAAGGACACTATTAGACTTATATTAGCAGGAGCGTGGCATCGTCGCAACCTCCGCCGCCGCCATCTTGTCTCCAGTTTTTTTTCATCCATACCTACATGTACAATGTATGGTATGGCTGAAATATAAAAAAACACAGAATATCTACCTATTTTCAGTTGCCCTCAGTCCTTAAAAGTTATTGTTAAGAGCTGATATCAGTTAAAATTTTTATCATGGTCAATATTGACTGAAGGAGACAAGTGGGCATAGAAAAGATAACATGATATTAACCCTCAACAGTACACCTTCCCGGACTGATTAATCTGTCACCCTGGGGTCCGCGCGGACCCCAAAACAGTTTTTTGCTAATTTTTTTAGAAATTATCAGTATGCTGCCAGCTAAATCAAGGCTGAATGATGGTGATGAAATCCAGGCATCCAAACTGGCTGCAACAAATTATGTCGCCCACACCGACCTCTTGCACCGTGAAGTTATTTTTTCTTCCGGCGTGGTGAGCGGATGGTTCCTTACACAACAAGTTTATCGCCACTCTCTGTGTCTATAATGTTATCTTGCTTCCAATTTCGGCAGTTTGGCTTTTGATCCTTTTCCACTGAGATCAGGGTATCCTCTTACTTGGGCACTAGTATTGTGCTGGAATTCGCACCCAGTATTTACACCACAACAGACTGGACCAGGTGTGATCTGCTGTTCCGATACTGAAAACAACATCCTTTAGAATTGGGCCAATGAACAATCAATCCCATAGCCTCTGTGAAAAATGAAAGCGTCCCAGAGGGAGAACGGAGTCTTGGACGCCGTCTCTGCCCGTGTCTGTCCGTCTAAACTGCCGTCAACAGGCGTCAGAATTAATTTATTTACCACGTTTTCCACGTGGTTTTAGGCTTCTAATGCACATGCGCAAGATTTAAATTAAACGCGTATATTCAAACTGTTAGTGGCCCGTCCCCTAAGTAAGAGACACTGTTCGGTCGATGTCCGCTTCTTTGCCTCTTTGTTGCATTGTGCGCACTTTTGGGGGGTGGAATAATCAAACACCGCTACAGGAACCCCCATATTTTTCGGGCGTCTAAAACGGCGTCCGAGCCCATCCCATGAGGCCCAGTGGCATTCAACTGCAACCGAATGCTGTCCGAAATGCCGCTAAAAGCCTGTCCAAAATGCCGGCTAAGCCCGTCCGAAAAAACTACCTGGAGCGCCGTTTCTAGCGTCTGGGTACCCATTTCCAGACGTTGCCTGGGACGACTGGGATGTCTGTCTGGACGCGGCCAATCTAGACGCGTCTAAGCGTTTTCATGCCGCCCAGACCGTCTTGGACGTTTTAAATGGCCGGTCCAAAGCCGTCTGCCATCGTGATTGTCCAGGGAATCTTAATAATCTGAGACTTCTGAATGGGCGTCACAAACAGCATTTCACCGTCTGGGACACCTTCATTTTTCACAAGCTTGATGATGTGTGAGGACAAGCTTGATGATGTGTGAACAAACATACTTTTTGGGGAATGTATTTTTGAGTTGCATTTCTTATATAGATGGCAATACTGCTAAAATTTACCATAGTTGCCAGCTGGTACTCATTCAGGTTACACTACCGGGGGTATAAATGTCAACTTTATAATATAATAATTATGTGAATTTGCGTAGGAATTTCAAGAAATGGGAAAATACTCACATTTACAAGATAAAAATTGGCTGTGTCGCTTGTGAAGGCGGGAAGAGGGAGAGAATTTTGTGCTGTATACGTGGGAGATAGTATTTCACCATGTATGACCAAAATAAAAAAAATCAGACAGTCTCTCTATATATATACCGTACTGTGGAATTAGAAACTGCAGCGGCCGCGGTGCTACGCTGGTCTCTGATATCATCATCATAACGCACCTAACTAGGTTGTGCGACGATACAACAGAGAATATTGCTAAATTTTTTTTTTTTTCCTTAGCAATTTTTTAGACCACACTGTACAATAGTTATGCAGCCTTAATGTATGAGGATGATTTTCAACACTAAGTGTAAGCATGTGTGTGTGGGACCCTTGTCAATACTTGAATTGTAAATTGTTAGAGAAAAAACTGTGTCTGATGGACCCTTGTCAACACTTGCATGTGTGGGAGAGAAAAAAGCTTTGTTTGTGTGGGACCCTTGTCAACACTTGTGTGGGAGAGAGAAAACTGCTGTATGTGCCAGACCGTTTTTCCTCACTTGTGTGGGAGAGAATAATTGGAGATGTCATAAATCTTTTCAATTCTATATCTGTAAGTACTGCTTTTAGTCAATGTTTCAAGGAGCATTATGTAACATTTTTGCGGTGTTTGTGGGTATTTCTAGGACTGATGTGACAACATGGATTGAAATTGGAAAGTTGCTGACGAAAGCTACACTGCACTGCAGAGGTTTTTCCACTGTTTTCGTCTATTTTTCTCGTAAGCCAACCCAGAAGTAAGATGGTAACGCAGTAATCCAGAAATCAATACCGTTTATTTTCATTTAAAATAAGTCGTGCACATTGTACTTTAAATAGAGTGACTTAAAGTACCTCGCTTTCAGTACAGCCAAGTAGATATAGAAGTCACAACACTACATGTTGTCAATGCTTTTTTAAAAATTCTTCTAGCTCTGATTGGTGGTTTGATTTCGCCAATCAGATATAAAAGGTAATGATATTTAATATAATTCTTGTGTTCTTGTGTCAATATGTAATTCCCCTGGTTATCATTAGCATATTATGTTTTGGGGTGGTGGGACTACGGCGCACTGTCATGTCAACTTACTGTATTTATATGTTAATTGTATTAATTATTGTTTTGTGGCGCTGTTAATATAAGTTTTAAACTTGAGTGCAGCGCCACAATGTCCTTTTGTGTTGAATAACAAAAGTACCTCGCTGAAGATAAAAATCACTTGAACTTAGTGACTTACATTTCAGAAATTCGTAGAAAACAGCGATATTTTTGCAAAGCCATTTACCACATAGCTCGTTCCTCGCGGGCCCTCAGCTTTGGGCGCGCTCGGAATTCGCTGATCGCTCGGGACCCGATTTTCGGGTGACTTCGGCTACCGTCAGAACTCGTCTTCAATTCAGCAAAAAATCCTGGCCCGGCCACCTATGCATGGACAGTACTGGTTGCTTAGGTTGTTGTCTAGCTATCATGCACATAATAGAGCAGCAATCTTGGTCAGTTAGCAATAATGGATACTGGTAATATCAGTCCAAAGAAAGATAGGTGGTCATGATTCTTTGCAAGATTGATGTCACATTTTATATGAATTCTATGTAAGCATGTATCTGATATATGCCTGGGTATTTTATTGTTGTTTAGTTTTGAAAAGTCATTTTACTGTTAAAGATTATTCGCAATATGTCAATCCAGATATCTTAAATATATGACTTGTTACAGGCCTCCTTTAATTTGCCAACATCTGGAGTGTACTGGCTGCTGTAGATTGTGGACTAGGTACCATGAACATAATATGGCAGCAATGTTTGTCAGTTAGCAATTATGGTTCATCAGTCCATACTATAACCTCCTTTGCTTGATCAGTCCAAAGATGAGATAGGTTGTCATGATTCTTTGCAAGATTAATATCTTTAAATATACATTTTATATATATATTTTTTTTAAATCTATGCATTGCCAGTCTCAGCCATATGAATCCATATGAATCCTATGACATGTATCTCATGATGCTTTTGTCCTTATGCAACTTCAACTGGTGAACTCAACTTACTTTACTAAACTGGGAAAGCTTAAACCCGTTCTCGGTGCTTTGTGTTCATGTTTTTTTTAAACCCACTGATCAGAAGCTTTTCTTTAAAGGTATGTTCTTCACATTATATATATTGTATATATTCAGTTTATATTGATTTTGTTAGCATTCTAATTAATATTAACCCTTTACAATAAGTTATAAGCAATAAGGACAACTGTGTAAATCTATTATCGGCAAGCCTACATAGTACATATTCTGTGGTGTTTTTTTTTTTTTTCATTTTCCTTGGCGTGAAGACTGTCCATCTACACTGGTGTTCCTGACTACACATTTGTTATCTTGACTGACAGGGTTACTTAGAAGAGGCAGCGATAACGATGAATATTGAGCGTCTTTTCATCTGTTCAGCAGCCCCTCCAGATATTTTTTGAGTGACGATCGCGTCCATTGTTTATCCATAATTGGCTGTCGTAGATTTGTTACCACTCCTTTGTCTCTGACTACATTTGCGTGAAGTGCCAGAGGGTGAATTCCTCCATAATTGACCCTTCCGGAGACAGGCTGCCACTTTCCTCTTTGATGTGGCTACCTCGGCCACTGCTCTATAATTAAGTAATTAAGACCTTTCCAGTATGTGGCCATTTAGGTCAACTTACCAACCAATCTGCCATGTACTCCTTATGCCGCTGGAGTCACCCCCACAGCGTCCTAAGCGTCTCTTTCAGTAAAAATAAATACTCAAACCCAGAAAATCCCTGTTAACATTCACACCTCGTTACCAAGATTTGTTACCGCTATTTTTGAGTGATGACAGCGTCCATCGTTTATCCGCAAATAGCTGTTATTGACCTACAAATTTTGTGTTTTTTTGCATTTTTCTCACAGTTAATATATAAGATTGTCACCTAGTTGCCTGGAGTTGCTACATTCACACTCGTTACCTAGATTTCTTACCGCTATTTTTGAGTGATGACAGCGTCTATTGTTTATCCGTTATTGGCTGTTATTGACCTTCAAATTTCATAGCTTCTCTGCACATGTATTTATAAATATTAGCTTACTTTATGACTAAGAAGTTTCTCCCTAAATGTACAGAAACGGTAAGGCGTTCATCTTGTGCTACTACGAGACAATACCGAAAACAAAGACTTACAAAATTCAGCGTCACCCAAAATAAACAAGATAAACTATAGCTACAACTTTACAAACGAGTTACAAACTACGAGAAATGCAGCCCAAATCTGCTAAATTCCGAGGCAGAAGTAAAGGTGAAAGTTAAACACCGTGTGTGCTACAGCGTTAGTAGAGTGCGACGACTGCAAGACGAATCGGAAACCCTGACAGTGACACACAGCGCCTAGGCCGCAGCAGTCAAAATGGCGTCACAATTTTTAAAAAAAAACTTGCGAGTCAATTTCTATAGCAAAAACACAATGAAACCTTAGGCCACAGCAAGTAAATTTTATGGATGACATCCTCGAAATTTTGTTGCCCTGCGACGGTGGTCAACATGCCAAAAAAGGGCAAATATGTCATGAACGTCCATCTGCAAGACAAGGCTCTGATTTATTCTTTTATTTTTACTTTGATACAATGTTGTATTTTATTCATTTTATATAATTGTGATGTTGCCACAAAACCATTTGTACAATAATTGAAAATTTTATTTAGCCACTTCTTTTTTCAAAGTTGTTTCAGAGACAAATCGGTGTTGTAACAGTTGGCACAATATAGGTAGAGTATGGCTTCCAGACAGTTCGGTCACTCTGTCAGTGATTGAGCCCTGTGTTCTGCCTGGTAGCCAGTCTCTAAACTCAGAGACCACCAGGGATCTTGAGGCGCAATTCCTCGTGTTTGATGGCAAGTGTTGACAGTCCAGGGTGTTCCATTACAAATGAATACCCAGTGTAATATCTACCTTGAAGATGGTACAGCAAGCTCTTTTTTTTTGGTTCTATTTAATAAAGACACATCTGCAAGGACAGGTAATACTGTTGAATACAGCGACAGAAGACCTGTTGGGTATGATTTTTTACCACCTAAATTCTTGTTCAACGAGGTTTACGATCTCAAAATCTGAAAATGTAGGAATCTTGTTTTTTTTGGCCTGCCTTGTTTTTTTTTCCGCCCTCTCGCATTAATTTTGGAGTCTCCGGAGGATGTCATCCATAAAATTTACTTGCTGTGGCCTTACAGTTAAAATCTACAGTGTCTACCAAACCTTCTCGATGGCGTCCTGAATACGTGTATGCTCCCATCCTTGGGCGTCAGGCGATGACGGCCGGGCTTTGCTACAAGCCGGTCCACGGTGCCCCGATGAACAGCGTCAGCGTGTTGATAATGGCGGAATGTCAGTAAAGTGTATTGTAAAACGCTTTATCCATCCAACAGACTGTTAAACGCTTAGAATTCTGCCGGGCACCGTGCGACCGTAGCATCAACAAGCACGCACACAAACGCAAAACACAACAACAGCAACAAAATTATAATGAATCTTTATTGCTTGTTCATTCCCGGGGGGATAAATGCAGGAGATCAATGGAAATACAATGTACTAGAAACAAGTACAAATGGCTAACATTAGATCTAAGGTATATATATATAATAATAATTTTAAAAAAAGCTAAAAACTATATAAAGTAGTATCTATCTATGTTCTAACGGCTTCTTCCAATAGGGGCTGCACGAGCAACCTCCATGGAGGTTGCTCGTACAGCCCTCAGCTCTGCAGAGCTCCTCCATGGAGGTTGCTCGTACAGCCCTCAGTGATACCCCCGCAGAGCTCCGCGACAAAACAAGTTAATTTGCTGGTTGTCGTCACGGTTGAGTTTTGCTTTCAAATCTTTGAGCTCTGCGTTCAAATCAAGCCAATTCGATGGCTGGCGTCAAATGTTAAGTTTTGTATAGAGCTTTTAAGCCAGTTTAATGTGACTACTAGGCTTTGTAACGTAGCAAGGGCTCTCCCAAACAAACAAGACTTCGCAGAGTTCGCAGAGCTGCTCGCTCAGCCCTACCTCCGTCGGTTATAAAGCATAGAGAGCTCCGCGACAAAACAAGTCAATTCGCTGGTTGTCGTCAAAGTTGAGGTTTGCTTTCAAATCTTTGAGCTCTGCGTTCAAAACAAGCCAATTCGATGGCTGGCGTCACAGGTTCAGTTTTGTATGGAGCTTTTAAGCCAGTTCAATGTGACTACTAGGCTTTGTAACGTACCAGGGGCTCTCCCAAACAAACAAGACTTCGCAGAGTTCGCAGAGCTGCTCGCTCAGCCCTACCTCCGTCGGTTATAGGGCATAGAGAGCTCCGCGACAAAACAAGTCAATTCGCTGGTTGTCGTCATGGTTGAGTTTTGCTTTCAAATCTTTGAGCTCTGCGTTCAAAACAAGCCAATTCGATGGCTGGCGTCACAGGTTCAGTTTTGTATAGAGCTTTTAAGCCAGTTCAATGTGACTACTAGGCTTTGTGACGTACCAGGGGCTCTCCCAAACAAACAAGACTTCGCAGAGTTCGCAGAGCTGCTCGCTCAGCCCTACCTCCGTCGGTTATAAAGCATAGAGAGCTCCGCGACAAAACAAGTCAATTCGCTGGTTGTCGTCACGGTTAAGTTTTGCTTTCAAATCTTTGAGCTCTGCGTTCAAAACAAGCCAATTTGATAATTCGATAGTTCAAAACAAGCCAATTCGAAAACGTGCCATAATCCAAAAGACAAAAGAGTGCAAAACTGAACCTGTGACGCCAGCCATCGAATTGGCTTGTTTTGAACGCAGAGCTCAAAGATTTGAAAGCAAAACTCAACCGTGACGACAACCAGCGAATTGACTTTTGCCCTCTCTATTCAGTTGGTGACGCCAACCATCGAATTGACTTGTTTTGTCGCAGAGCTGCGGAGGGCTATCCGAGCAGCTCTGCGAAGGACCTCTGCAGAGCTGTGGGCTGTTTGGGCAACAGAGCTTCGTTCACGAGCTTCCTTCACAGAGCATGGAGCTATTTTGGTGAAGCCAAGCATCGGATTGGATTGTTACGTTCACAGAGTTCCGTCCCATGAGTCCTTCACAGAGTCCTTCATAAGGCCCCATAGAGCTATTCAGTTGGTGACGCCAACCATCGAATTGACTTGTTATGTTCACAGAGCTACGTTCACAGAGGTGGTCTCTGGGCGTATTGAACTGGCGGGGCCTGCTTGCCTGTTAAGTATTATAAGCAAGTAAACTAGGAATGAGAAAACAAACAAGAAACGTAGGTAAAAAAACATCCGACTCCAATTATAATAATCCAACAATAAGGATCATGGAAGTCGAGAAGAAGAAGAAACGTATTTGTTTTGCCTAGTGACGCCAACCACCGTATTGACTTGTTTTGTCGCAGAGCTCTCCCATACGTATTAGTATAGCGGAGGGCTGTCCGAGCAGCTCTGCGAAGGACCTCTGCAGAGCTGTGGGCTGTTTGGGCAGCAGAGCTTCGTTCACGAGCTTCCTTCAGAGCATGGAGGCATTTAGGTAACGTCAACGATCGAATTGGCTTGTTACGTTCACAAAGGTCCATTCCAAGGCCTTTACAGAGCCCTTTTCACATGGCCCCATAGAGCTATTCAGTTCGTGACGCCAACCATTGAATTGACTTGTTTTGTCGCAGAGCTACGTTCACAGAGGTGGTCTCTGGACGTATTTAATTGGCGGGGCCTGCTTGCTGGTTAGAAAGCAAGTAAACTAATGAGAAAACGAAAACAAACTAGAAAAAAGGAATTAACTAGGTATAAAAACATCCGACTCAAATTATAATAAGCCACCAATATTAAAGGAACATGGAAAACGAGAAGAAGTTTTTTGCATGGTGACGCCAACCATCGAATTGACTTGTCGCAGAGCTCTGCGGAGGTATCGCCGAGGGCTGTACGAGCAACCTCCATGGAGGAGCTCCGTAGAGCTGAGGGCTGTACGAGCAACCTCCATGGAGGAGCTCTGCAGAGCTCCTCCATGGAGGTTGCTCGTACAGCCCCTTCTCGCTTCTTCTCTCTTTTTGAAACATTTCGAAACATACTTGCAAACTTCATTCATTACATCGATATCTACATTTGTACATGATATAATAAATTTAAAGGTGTCGTGTTTTGATAACGTTTTACATTTTTTGTCTAGATTAATTGAACTGAATAGTGATTTGCGTTCGTTATCATATAATGTACAATCAAGTATAAAATGCGATTCGTCTTCGATACATGAATTCTTACAGAATTTACATAGTCTGTCTTGTAACGGGGTACGGCTATGCCTGCCAGATTCTATGTGTAGGGGATGGTCGCTAATGCGGAGTTTTTTTTTTTTTTTTTTTTTTTTTTTTCATTTTTTTTTTTTTTTTTTCGTTAATAACAAGGGAATAACATAAAGTGGGAACCATCCAGATACAAAGATATAAATAAATAAGGATCAACTATCGAACAAAGAAAAAGACAAAAGTAACCATACTAAAGGTTTACCACAACAGTACTATACTACTAATCACCAAGAGAGCCCCATTTTCCCAGATGTTTCTCCACTTTTCCTTTTCGAGCAGCAATATAGTATTCAACATTTTTAAAGAAATTTATATATCGAAGAAAAGATTCAAAATTTACTTTGTTGGACTTTCTATTATTGTATATAAAGATTTTTGCTAACAAAATAATTAAATTTTGGATTGTGGGGGTACCAGGAAGCAGGTTTCCAAAAATAATGATAAAACTATTTAAATAAATATGTTGACCTGTTTTTTGAAGGTACCAAGTTTTTACTTTATCCCAAAAGCTAATTAGGTTAGGGCATTCCCAAAACACATGAAGGTAGGTTTCTTCCTCAGACTGGCAGAATGAGCACAATGGATTATCAATACATTTCCAAATATGTAAAAGTCTGTTTGTAGGTAAGAACTTATGTAAGAGTCTGTATTGAAAGAACCTAGCTGATGGGTCAATTGTACACTCAGTAAGTCAAGGAAGTATATGCTTGTTTCCAAGGGATGGGGGTGTCAAAGAGGTACAGCCATGATAATTGTACATTATGAGAAATATCTACAAGATCATTTGACAATAAAAAGAATTTATACATACTCTTATTAATTTTTGTCCTTCTTAACCACACATTGTCCTGCATTACAGGTATACACACTTGCTCTGGGGAAGTATTACACAAAATTGATTTCCACTTATTTGGAATAGCAGAAACCAATTGTGTGTATTTGAAATGATTACAAATATCCCCATACTTTGTAGAGAATTCTCTATAAGACATAATACTACCATTACAGTTCAAAATATCATTTACAAACATAATTTTCTTGTTGATAAAGGCATTAAGCACAACAGGTACACCTTCAATTAAAATACTTGCATTCATAAAAAGTAATTGCTGTTTGATGTCAGCAGGGGTTGTGGGGGTCTTATATTGATATTTATACCATGCCATTAAAGCTTCATTTAGGAAAGAACTAATTTTGAGGTGCTGTATGGATTTCAGTTGAAAAAAAGGAAATAAATCAGATCCAAAAGCTGGGTGCATCCTCAAAAACCATGCACTAAACCAGTCTTTATTAAAATACAATTTTGGTACCCATGAGGCTTTAATGGTAAGTGCAAAGGCAAATAGATTAATAAGATTTAGACCCCCATTTTCAATAGAATTATAAATTGTTTTTCTCCTAACTCTTTCCGGTCCTCCATTCCAGATAAAAGCAAAAATTTTCTGTTCATAACGTATAAAAAACTGTTTATCTGGCAATGGAAGGACCTGAAAAAGATGGGTGAACTGAGAGACAATAAGTGTATTAATAATTGTGACTTTCCCAAATAGAGATAATTTTTTTCCTTTCCAAGGATACAAAATTCTCTCTATTTTGGTTAAAACGGGCTCAAAATTTACATTAACAATGGTATCTAAATTCTCAGGTATATGTAATCCTAGTAATTTGACATTTCCATCAATCCACTGAAAAGGGAGATGGGTGGGCAGTCTGAAATTTGTGTTTCTTAATGATCCAATTCTAAGTATTTTACATTTTTCATTATTCAAGGAGAGGCCAGAAATTTTTGAAAAATCATCTAAATCCTTAAGTAGGGCATAAAAGGAGGCTAAATTAGGAGAAAAAGGGAAATTTGAATCATCTGCGTATTGTGAAATTTTAGTGGGTCTTCCATTTATAGCTAAACCAGTCAAGTTATGATTAAGGCGTATCTTGATAGATAGCATTTCCACGGCAATGATAAAAAGGTAAGGGCTCAATGGGCATCCCTGTCTTACACCTCGATGTAAAATAAAGGGGCTAGAAATATAACCATTATTTAACACAGAACTAGTGACATTATTATATAAAACCTTAACCCAGGCAATGAACTGTGGACCAAAGTGGAAAAATTCTAAGGCTTTTATGATGAAGTCCCATCTAATTGTATCAAAGGCTTTTTGGAAGTCCGAAATAAAAATAAGTCCAGGTTTATCTTCATGTTCATAATGGTCAATTGTGTCAAGTATACGCCTAATGTTGTCCCCTATAAATCTCCCATGAATAAATCCAGTTTGGTCATCATCAATTATTTCAGAAATAACAGATTTTACTCTTAAAGCTAAACATTTGGACAAAATTCTAGTATCGCAACAAAGTAAAGTAAGGGGCCTCCAATTGTCTAGTATAGAGGGGTCTTTGTCTTTTCCATCGCTACCCTGTTTTAACAATAACGAAATAATTCCTTGTTTCTGGGTGTTGGCTAAATAACCTTGTGCTAAAGAGTAATTGAAACATTCAAGCATAGGGACTTTAAATACAGAATAAAAATGTTTGTACACTTCAACAGGGATTCCATCTAAACCAGGGGATTTACCACTTGAAAAGGAGTTAATTGCATCAATCAATTCTTTCTCTGTGATGAGACCTTCACAACCCAGCTGCTGGTCATGTGACAATGTTTTAGCATAATCCAGGGGGAAAAAATCTTGACAATTTTCAGGGGTTAGGGGTAGTGGAGGGTCTTTGAAAGCATACAAGTTAGAATAAAATTCATTTTGTTTTTTCAGAATTTCTTCAGGGTTACAAGTAAAGGTGTCATCTGAAATCTTTAATTTCTGTACGTTCTTTCTGGTGTAATTTCTATGAGCCATATTTAAAAAATATTTTGTACATCTCTCACCAGACTCCATCCACCTGGCTCTTGAACTTATTATTATTCCATTTAAACGTTGATTATACAGTAAATCTAATTCTTTTTGTTTATTCTCTAAATCCTGGAGGATAGAATCTGGAGGGGAGGGTAAACTATCAATTTGGATATTAAGTCTATTGATATCATCAGTTAGTTCTTTCTCTTTGCATAGGTATTGTTTTTTTTTCCAACTAGAATATTTTATACAATGTCCCCTGAAAAAACATTTGGCAGCTTCCCACACGATATGGGGGTTAGCTGTATTTCTATTAATTTGAAAGAATTCATTCATAATTTCAATTGTTTTCTGGTAAAAGCATTTGTCCTCTAACAAAGATAGATTAAATTTCCAGTACCCCTTACCCCGAGGGAACTCTGCAGTTACAATGGACATACAAATCAACTTATGATCAGATTTGAAACTGTCTAAAATTACACATTTGTTTACCCTATTCATTAAAGAAAAACTAACCAGGAAATAATCAATTCTACTAGCTTGACGCCTACGACGCCAAGTATATCTAATACAACTGGGATTTCAAAATCTCCAAATATCATATAAGTCAAATTTGCCTTTCAGTTGAGAAATGGAGTCGTGGGCTTTGGGGTGATACGTTTTGTTAGTTGAAAATCTATCCAATTGTGGATCTTGTACAGTGTTAAAGTCTCCAGTTATCACCAGGTTTTCATTGCTATCAGGAAAGTTATCTAATTCATCTGACAAAATAGAAAAAAATTCCGGACAATCATCATTAGGAGCATACAAGTTGACAATACAAAATCTATAATCATCAATACTTAAATCAACAATAATCCATCGACCATTACAATCAATTTTAGTTTGGTGTATATTAGGATTAATATTGTTTTTAAAAAGGATGGCTGTACCTCTTTGACTAGAAGTTCCATGAGAAAAGATAATGGAACCCCCCCACTCACTCTGCCAGCTATTCTCATCAAGTAGGGTAGAATGTGTTTCTTGTAAACAGATAATTTGATATGGTTTGTCTCGAAGCCAAGTAAATACCCCCCTACGTTTAAAAGAATCTCTAAGCCCATTACAATTATAACTGGAAATCTGAACTTCTACCTGGGTCATGGTGGGTTGGGAATGGCTTGTGTTGAAGGGGAAACATCTGGGATTAGAGCGCACGGTGAAGTCATACCTATAAGAAATACAACTGAACAAAGGTAAACCAAACTGAAATATATAAACAATATAACTGAAAGGCTAGAAATCATAGTATAAGCATCATTGTATGCATACAAAAGTGAATAAATGATAATCAAACTGAGGTACAACTCTGCTGGATGGTTAAAAATAACCAAGGAAGAAATGTAAACAATATCATAACTAACAAGCCGCGATATAATTATGGAAAAACGTTTTAATTATGGACTCCCGCCCATAAATCCCAAATGCTTAACCCAACTGTCTTTATACTTTTTATGGTAACATATTAGGTGGTAATGAATATGCGGAAAGCGTTGAAGAGTCCCTTGGGAATAGTCAAATTATACATAATTATACTATAATTATGTATAATTATACATAATGATTTTGTCATTATACATAATTATACATAACCCTTTTTTCCATTATACATAATTATACATAATGATTTTACCATTATACATAATTATACATAACCCTTTTTACCATTATACATAATTATATATAACACTTTGGACCATTATACATAACCCTTTGGACCATTATACATAATTATACATAACACTTTGGACCATTATACATAATTATACATGACACTTTGGACCATTATACATAAATATATATTACTCTTTGGACCATTATACATAATTATACATAATTATACATAATTATACATAATTAAACATAATTATACATAACATTTTGGACATAATTTCACTAACATTTTGAGATAACCGAGTGCGCCCCTCATTTTGCATTGAAAGGCGTGTGTTCTCGAGTGGGTACAATGTGGTGTATCCCGTATCACCCTCGGTCCCAGCCCTCCTACCGTCGAGAGATCCTACCTGTGGTCAGGCTGGTAAAATGTACATCGGGAGATATGGAATACACTGCATGTGTTGTATTCTATAATAGATTCTTTTGTGATTCTAGTTGTAAACTTTGAGAGTAAGACTTGCTTATTGTAGTAATTTGTCCAATATCACTTCCTAACTATTTAGTTATGACCTTGATTGCCATTCAATGACTTCAGGTCCTGGAATACAAGATCTCAGTACTGTTTACTGATCTCTACAGGCTGAATGAAGTGAATTCAATCTCAATTCTGTCTGTCTTAAGTTGCCTGACCTACAAATACTCTATCTCAGCCTTAATTGACACTAAGGGCTGATTGGTGGTCTGACTTAAATGTATATAAAAAAATTATTTTTAAATAGTTAAAAGTATTTTGGGATTGAAATAAATTTATAATCTTAAAATCAAGGAGGTTAAAGAGTGTCTCAAGGAGGTTAAAGAGTGTGAAGGAATTTCTGAAGGAGAATTTCTGCAGAAATTTTTGCCAGGGAAACCTAAATTCCTGCATGCAGACATATCTGGAGAAAATGTCCCTATATCTGGAACCATTCATTGCAGTAGGGTATGAGTCTTGTTATGCATCAAAGCTTGTTTTACAACTCACTGTTAGGCACAACAATTACGAATTCATTTCTTGTTTCTCAATTGAAACAGTCCTGTTGTCCTGTTGACTGTATAGAATTGCAACATAACATCAATGTATGCACTCAAGGTGGTCCTTTTTAGTTTAGTTTTTAGATGATCAATCGCTTGATTTTCGGTGTGAGTGTGTGTGTCTGTGTTTGTGTGAGAGTGTGTGTGTGTGTGTGTGCATATTCATACACTGTAAGTTTCAGACTTTAGCCAATAACTCAGAAAATGCTTTAATTTACTACTCCTGTTCCCATCTGTAACTCTTTTACAACTTCATCTGACCAAGGAGGTTGTTCTACCTCTATTACCTGACTGGAGTCTCACTCTTGCTGCTTTGGAACTTGTTAATTGTATCACCATAATGTGATAATACCCTCCCCTCCCCATTCTCACCCATCTTTAGTATGTGTGCTTTGTGTATAGGTGATAACCAACCTCCACAATGGGTGCACTAATGGATGTAGTTTATTTCATCAAAGAAAAGAAAGATTAGGTCTAATTGGGTGAAAAGTATTTTATGATCACCATGCCTTTAGCAAGTTCCACCATAGGCCAAATCTCAGACCCCTTTGGTGGCAAGTCTGAGACACACATACTGTATTGGATACTGTGTAGTGCCACCAAAGGTGTAGTGCTTGGAGATCAATCATGGCCATCCAATTCTTTTGTAGTGCAATTCTGCTTTTTTTAGATTATTTTATAATGTTGAATGAAATTTGTTGTTACCTGGGGTAACATACTGTATAATATAATTTGTGTAATTATTCATAACTTTCGTATTATACTTATGAGCAATAGCACAGGGAGCCTTGTTTTCACTGCTTTTTCAATCATACCTGTTCACAACTCAATTATACTCTCACTGGTTTTATGATGGATGGCTCCCAACTAAAACATCCCCACAGGCTGACCAATTCACTACATTATCCAGACCTGTAATATATTGTATCATATGCCACTGCCTTGCTACGTGCATGGAGTTAAAATATCTTATATTTTAACTCCATGCTACGTGTATGTAATTCTATTTTAATCAAATAAGATGCTTCCAAAGAAAGAAGGAGGCATTTGGGCAGATTACTGAAGGCCAAACAAGTACAGAAAAAGATTGCAGCTTGTCACCAGGGTTCATTACAATGTGACGCAGCATGCCGCAGCGGGAGTCATAGTCGGTGCGTGTAAAACTGAAAGTGTTGTAGGCGTTTGACACGCACCCTACTACCAGTAATGTCCTTGGTATAAGCAAGGATCCTACTCGTTTGACTATTGTTATGCGGGTTCAAGTGAGGTCAGCTATTGTCCTACACATGCAAATGGTCACTGTTCAATTATCAAGTTGAACAAATTATCCCATAGGGAGCATTGCTGGGTGGGGTGGCCGCATGGATTATTTTGGCACTTGTACTGGGTAAAACCCCAAAAAGATATCCAATCATCAGATAACTTTATACAATTTTCTACCCCACAACTGCTTGGAGATTATATTACTAGCCCTGGCCCTGGCATGTGAGGTCCACTACCAAAAGCTTGCATTGCAAGAAGAAAAATTGCAGAAGTTTAGAAACTTGAAAATTTGTGTGTGGAATGTTATAGTATTGAACACTTGTAATTATTTTCCCACATCTTTTTTTACTATATTTACAATTTACCAAGGATATAATGTCCTTGGTCTAGATGCCAGGCTGTTTCCAGGGCTTATTAGTAGTAAATCTCCAAGCAAGGAGGCTAACCTCCTTGCTCCAAGCATGGAGTTAAAATTTTAACTCCATGCTCCAAGCAATCCTATGGCAGCAACATAGACCAGGTAACCTCCTTGCATAAACCAAGGACATTATAATGTCCTTGCATAAACCAAGTATAATGTCCTTGCATAAACCAATGCATAAACACATCACAACATTGGAAATCAGTTGAATGGGCCATGTGGAAAAGAAAATACATGAAGTACCAAAAAAGTAGACCAATAAAGGCATCCTGCCATGAACAGCCTGGTACTACCTGAGGTACTACCAGGCTGTTCATGGCAGGATGCCTTTATTGGTCTACTTTTTTTGGTGGTAGAGTATCATTCCTGCATGGAGTTAGCCTGGATGCCAGACCCATAGCACACTAGGCCCAAATAAAGTTCCTGGCACACAGGGAACTTTGGGCCTAGTGGACCCTAGTGTGCTATGGGTCTGGCACCCAGGCTAGCATGGAGTTAACTCCATGATTCCTGTAAGTTGTTTCAAAGAGCCTTTTGGGGAAGGAGTCACACAAGCATGGGAATACTGTGGACTTAGCACCTTTGTTTATGGGGGCAATTGAATTGTTTTGCCCCATTTGAAAATCTTTTGTAAGATTATAAATGGACACTTCTCTGGCCATTGGATACTGTATTGCCACCATAGGATCTGCTTGGAGACTATGCAGCTGCTCATGGCCTTATCTTAGCATGATCTTAGCAAGGAGTTGACTGCAACACAGTGGGTGGCCAGATCCTGTATTCAGCCAAGGAGGTTGAAGTGGAGACCTCCTTGATTCAGCCATGGAGTTCAGCTGATGTCTGATGGCTGGTGAGAATGTTCAAACATGAAGATGATAAAGAAAAATGATTCAGGATAGGATGATGGCAGACTTTATATTAGTACGTTGGTACATGTGAGGCTAAGCTCCACCAAAGAGAGATACAAATGTTGCAAATTGGACAGTCTAAAACACCGTAGTAAGCCGGACCCGACATCTGCTTGAAAATAATACTCACAGCCTCTCACAAAACATTGCTGTGAGAGAATCCTATTATGTAAATGCTAGAGATTGAACATAAACCCAGGGGTGGCCAGAAAAGCCTGTCAGAAATGGGACTCAGAAACTGCACCATACTCAAGGAGTGATTGTCCACCACCCATGGCTAACTCCAGGCCTGGGGCAAGCCATCATCTGGGCAAGGAACAGCAGACTGAAGTAGCTGCTGGGGCAGTTAGGGCAAACTCCCCATACAAAAAAGGAGAAACTGCTTGTTTTACATGTGGCAATCAGATTTTTAGACTTTTAGTCACAATGGAGAGACATAAGAAAAAAATCTGGCATGGTTTTGAAGTTGCTTTTGAAATGACTACATCATACTACCATTAGACTCCCCCTTCATATAAAATTTGGTATAGTCCGCAAATTTCCCAGGCCTGCCCCAGTGCCCTGGCTAAATGCTCTGTAAACTCCATGCTCGAGCTGTCAAATCAAGTCCCTGGTAAGATCAAAGAGGTATACAATTGTATCTAACCTCCTTCAGGGTCCTTCAGTCCTTGGTCAAATCAGAGGATGGCCTAATTTCGAAGCAGAGATTGCACAGAAAATCCTCCCAAGAAATTGAAGTTGAAGAATAAGTTGTTATAATTTAACACTTTTTCTCTTTCACTGTGGGGTATATTAGCTGAGGCAAAACTTACATGTACATGTAGTTGCCAATTATTATGAATTAATCAATTGCAAGATTAAAGATGGTTTGTGCTCTGTTTCTGTCTGTATCAGGCTTTTGAAGAAAGAAGATTAACTACATCATAGTACATGAATGAATTCCCTTTTTAAAACGGCCGATTACACTCTACGGAAAAGGGCATGCGGGCCCCCTCCTAGTCCTACAAAGACAAGGAGGCCAGCTTCTCTCTGACAGGAAATTGATAGTGTTTGCTCATCAGGGCATGCAGTGCCATCACTGCCTTGTTGTGGTTTGCCCTATCCCCCAAGGAAGCCCCTTAGCAACTGTTGCTAAGGAGTTTCCTCAGCGGACAGGACAGATGAAGGAGGCAGGCTTTACTGAGTCAAGGAGGTTCAGTCTTTAACCTCCTTGACTGAGTGTACCATCACCACAAGCTTACATTTGCAAGGACTTCCACTAAGAAATTGTACAGGGTACAGCATTTACCTGGAAGGGATTGTCAAATGTATCAAATGGACTGCGCTATTGGGCAGCATTTCTCACACTTTCGATAAAACTCCTCTAGCATACAACCTGGGGAGCCTGGTAGTGGTAGGGTAAGTTACTAAAGGAAAGAACAAAATGTAAACTTAGGTGGAATTTCCTTTTACACTCTGAGGGATTAGAATGACTCTAACAAGGATTTTGGAAGGATGCAGAGAGTAAATAATTGCAAATGGACTGTTTTCTTTCATTCTAATCCTTTCTTGTTCCTTAGTAAGCTGAATCGCCAGAATCCAGTTGGGATAGAGGTATAAAACTTTAAAAGGATCCATGGTTTTCAGGCTCTACCCATACAGGCTGCCCCGATAATTTGTGTTGCCTCTGATAGTACTCCCCGAGGATAATTCATGTCAACTTGATAATTGGGCAGTGACGATTTGCATGTCTAAGAACAATAAATGACCTGAGACCTAAGTTTGAATCCACATAATAAAGGTCACACTGCAGAATATTTACTTTATAATTTCCTACAGGATTGTCCTTGTGCGCTCCTTGCTTATTATTAGGCTCATATAGCAGGACTTTGGCACCAAAATTGGAAATATTGTATGACAAAATAATTAAATGTTTCCATCACATTTCAACTCTACAGTAAAAAAAATGACAGTGTTGACAGTCCAGTACTCCTGACCAAAATAAACATTTTTAAAGCCATTAGTACAGATTTGTATACAATTCCCTCCTTTTTAACATACAAAATTTGTAAATCTTCTTGCCATTAATTCAATATCATCTATTGTTTATAAAGTATAAATATGTCATTGATCAAGAAGGTTAGCCTTCTTGTATTGATCAACAAACTAAAAAGGCTTTTATTGATGTAATGTTGCAATTTTAGACGTACAAATGCTTCATAACAACACTGAGCCAAACCCTATGATGAGCCAAACCCTACATCTGCTTTTAGTTGAATTGGAACTCCTTGCTCCAATCATGGAGATCAATCAAGCTGTGTGTGTAAATAACACCACATTCATTTGCACAACATGTGGTCTAGAGTCAGGCTTCTTCAGCTACCAAAGATACAATATATCTAGTCTCCACCAGACTCCTTTGCAGGCTAAATAAATAGTAGAAATCGGCTGAGGGGAACATCATTTACCAGAGGAGTTGGCCGGCCATACAGGGTCCATATCAGCCGATTTCTACTATTTATTCAGCCTGCATGGGAGTCTGGTGGAGACTAAAAGATATCAGCCAAGCTACCAGTACCATCTGTGCATGGAACAGTAGAAGTGAGCTGGGACATCTTTGCTGTAAACTCACCCATACAAAAAGTTAAAACTAAATCTTTTTACATTTGCCAATGGACTTTTTATACTTTTTAGTCACCAGGAAAGTCATTATGGAAAATCTGGTAGGATTTTGAATGTGTTTTTCAATTGACCACAAGATACTATTTCTAGCCTACCCCCTCCAAGTAGTTGGTATTGGCCTTTATCTGGCTCAAATCAATCAGCTTGTCCCTCGGCCTGACTTCTGTAAAGAGGACAGTGAACTGTTTGAGAAAACAATCACCGTCATCACTGGGGCTGTTAGAATTATCAACCAAGAAATCATAGAAAGTCCAATGGCACTGTTACAGTGCTATTTAAACAGAAAGCTGCACAATTTTTTTTTGATACTGAAAGTGTGAATAACAAAGCTACAATGTACCTACGATACAAGATACATGTACAAGATGACTTTATTCGTTTTTCGCAGTGCTGACACTGAATTACCTACCTAGGCTTGTCTTCAGAAAAGGGATGCCGAGATTGGCAGCTAATGTTGTTGTGCCCCATTGACTACCATCCTATCAGCCTACTGGGGTTCCCAACTTCCCATAAGGTCTTCCCCAAAAATTGCCTCTGGACTGTAGTGTATGCGGCAGGGAATCTCAGCAGGGAATACTTCATCCCAGGAGGGGGTTGCTTTGTGAAGAGGCTACCAGACAACACTGGCTATTTATAGGAGAGCATTTGCCAGGGGAGTTTGACCGCCTTGGGGTTTGGGAGAAAACAACCTTGCCTAGGCCAGACTCCCTTGGCCAATTTTAATTTTTACTCTCTTTTTTTTCCGAATTCTATGATCCGTATCCCGTATAAAGGCTTGGTGGAGGCTAGATAATTTTGCAAAGATCTACATTGTAAAGAAAACATGACCATAAGAACATATTGCCTAAAGATAAAGTTGTAGTAGTACTTGTGTACAGGACAAAAAAGTGTGTAGATAATTTCTGACACTTGCCATAACAACATGGTCACACGAACAATGGACCTGAGTCCCACTATGACAATGGGCTGAAGATGATCACATACATAATGTCCTACCTGAGGGTAGACTCTGCACTACAGTTGTACTCTACTTCTACTTATGACAGTATCTTTTTAATAGTTGTCTTCATGCCCGTAGCCAGGGGGGGTTCGGGGGGTTCGGAAGAACCCCCACAGAAGCAAAAAGGTCCACTTTTTCTCTAAAGGTCCAAGATTTTTCTTTAATAAGTGGACAGATTTGTATCACTAGTGGGACTGGAATCCTATTTGACTCTGATTTTCCCTTAGAAATCCTCTAAAAAACGCAGGAAATGCTATTTCAGAAGGTTCAATTTTCAAAATTTCAGGGGGAGCATGCCCCCGAACCCCCCTAGAAACCTCGCGCCTTCGGCGCTCGACTCGCGCCTACGGCGCTCGTTGGTCCCTTGGACAGTAGGAAGAACCCCCCCAAGCAAAATCCTGGCTACGGGCATGGTCTTGAAACCTGCTAGTAGTCTAGTTTCAAGCTAGCCTGGTTATCAATTGCTAGTTTCAAGCATGGGATAACACAGCACAGTGATCTTGAAATTTCATCTGTGTTCAGTTTAGAACTCATTCCTTGACAAAATTTGGTCCAATTTCTTATGACTTATGTTGGAAACTACAGTTCAAACTTCATGGTGCTTGTTAGAAATTTATACCCCTAGCTAGCCTGGGAGGAGGCAGAGACAGCTGCTGACAAAAAGAAGTTGAAGCTTGCTGCCCGATGTGCCATCAGGCACAGGAGGAACTAAGGTCTAAGGTCTAAGGCTAGCCTGGAGGCCAGACCCATAGCACAATGGTACAAAGTACCCTCAGGCTGGTAATATCCAGTCAGTGTGCATACTGGATATTTAAAGTGTGTTACAGGTCTGGCATTGAGTCTATTACCCCTAGCCCACCCTGGGTCTAACCTGGGGATACCCCTTACCCAGAGCTGTGTTTGTTTTGCCAGATTAACTATGGCCCTTGGGACAATGAGGGAAGCCATCCTGTAAGCATAGGGAGGGTGTGACAAATTGGTTCCCCTCCCACTAGATTAGCAGGCTATTGTGAATTCTCTATCAAATTTTGCTGGACACTGTAGCTGCTGGTGCAGCAAAGTCTGTACTCCCTGGCAGACCAAGTTCCCTTGCATGATACTCTGTTTGGCCAGTTTCTACTCTTTTTCAGCTGCCTCCCCAAGCCTGGTACAGGCTACCCTCTACCCTCTCCTGAGTCTACACAGGAGACAGGGAGGGATTGAAAAATGCAAAGGAATCGAAGGTTTCTTTTTTATAGTCTCTGAAACTTAATATGTATGTAAAAATGATAAGATTGATTAGTACTCTGAGAATTTGGGACATCCGGAGCATGCTATTGACACAAGCATCAAGTGAACTTCCCAGTGTGGCCACCTGGCCAACACGACTGCCACGAGTTGGGTCTGCCCATCGCATGGCCCAATCCCTGACAACGGGGTCATAATTCTGTTAAGTTTTCAATCAGTGGGAACATCGATTCTCAAACTGACCAGTTTGTTTCGGGTTTCGACTGCCACATGATGTTTTCGACTAAGGACGAAGATGGCCGCCGCCGGTTCTTTTTGGGTCAATGGTTATGGGTGGGAATTTCTTGGGTTTACGCCCATTTGTCATTACTCAAATAATTTACTGTGTGTGATTATTACAGCAGGTTTTTTAACGATAAAAGTACTGTACTACAGTTTGTATCATCCGTGGTGTGGCTGTACGTACTGCACTGTACACTGTAGATAGAAATCCATTAAACTGTGAATACATTCGCTTGGGGCTTACAGCCGGGATCCGGTCGGTTGTCTTTCAAAGCGCTTGAAAATTTTGATACTGCTGTGCGTACTCAGAAAATTCCTATGTGATTGAATTTGATGAATCTCAAATATTCAAATACAGCTGTATTGCTTCATTTGCCAGGAACTGTGAAGTTTAGGACCTGGGAATCTTAAGATACCTGCCGTATTTGACATCAAAACACCTCGAATCGGAGACGATTAACTCTCAGTCATGTTGTGAGTCGGGAGAATCGAGCCTCTTCAAGCAGACCACCTCGGTCCCAGCCCTCCCGGGATCGGATCTCCCTCCGGCCTTCGGGCGATCCGACGCGCGGTCGGGCTGGTACCTCGGGCGATACGGAATATCCTGTGTTGTTGTATTCTATATATACACATGATGGTCATATAGATTATGTATAATTATGTATAATTATGTATAATTATGTATAATTATGTATAATTGTTATGTATAATTATATATAATGGTACAAAGGGTTATGTATAATGGTACAAAGTGTTATATATAATTATGTATAATGGTAAAAAGGGTTATGTATAATTATGTATAATGGTAAAATCATTATGTATAATTATGTATAATGGAGAAAAGGGTTATGTATAATTATGTATAATGACAAAATCGTTATGTATAATTATACATAATTATAGTATAATTATGTATAATTTGACTATTCCCAAGGGACTCATCAACGCTTTCCGCATATTCATTACCACCTAATATGTTACCATAAAAAGTATAAAGACAGTTGGGTTAAGCGTTTGGGATTTATGGGCGGGAGTCCATAATTAAAACGTTTTTCCATAATTATATCGCGGCTTGTTAACTGAATCTGAAATGGTTCAACAGAATCAAAAATAACATAAATGGATGGTTCCCATTAATAGATTGAGACAAGGTTTCCAGAACCCTGTACAATAAAGTAAGACACATATATACAGAAATTAACCACATATTTAGCGGCTAATTTGCATTCACTCCAGAATAAGAACTTAAACTTACACCACAATGTAAAGTGTTCAATAAATGATAACATAATATAAATAAGGATAATGTAAAGAAAACAAAACAAAATTCATTTTATCATATTCACCATTCCAGTGAGACATGAACACAAGGACTACTCAGAGTCTGTGCATCTGTTACACTTTTTCACATTGAATACATCAGGAGATCATTTATTGCAGTTTCAATTATAGAATAAAAATTTTGCTCTGCTGTCAAAAAAGAAACAGTACTACATGAATATACTTCTCCTTGTCACAAAAGAAACAGTACTCTTGCCACAGAAGAACAGTACTGCACATTACTTTCTGACAAGAAGAGATAGTACTTTATAAATATAATCTCCCCTGTCACATAAGAAACAGTACTGTTACTGACTGTATAAATATATTGCTTTCATGTCACAAAAGACACTGTACTGTATAAATGTAATGCTCTCATATCACGCAAGACACAGTATTGTATAAATATAATGCTCTCATATCACAAAAGACACAGTACTGTATAAATATAATCTCTCATGTCACAAAGGAAACAGTACTGTATAATATATTGCTTTCATGTCACAAAAGACACAGTACTGTATAAAAATAATGCTCTCATATCACAAAAGACACAGTACTGTATAAATATAATCTCTCATGTCACAAAGGAAACAGTACTGTATAAATATACTACTTTCATGTCACAAAAGACACAGTACTGTATAAATATAATGCTCTCATGTCACAAAAGAAACAGTACTGTACAGATATACTTCTCTGTTGTCACAGCAGGAACAGTACTGCATAAATATACTCTCTCATGTCACAAAAGAGACAGTACTGTATAAATATACTCTCATGTCACAAAAGAAACAGTACTGTACAGATATACCTCTCTGCTGCCACAGAAGGAACAGTACTGTATAAATATACCTCTCTCACTGTCTCACATAACAGAAGAAACAGTACTGTATAAATATAATGCTCTCATGTCTCAAAAAGAAACAGTACTGTAAAAATATAACACAGAAGGAACAGTACTGTATAAATGTACTCTCCCATGTCACAAAAAAGACAGTACTGTGCAGATATACTTCTCTACTATCACCGAAGGAACAGTACTTTATAATATACCTCTCTCATGTCACAAAAGAAACAGTACTGTATAAATATACTCTCAAACAAATAGAGAACAATACAGCATAAATATAGTTCTCTGCTGTCATAGAAGAAAACAGTAATGGAAGAATAGACAAATCACAGTCATACACTGGTTTTATCTTCAGAGGACAGGAGTAGATCAACGGCGTCGATGCTCCTCTTCTCCTTGTCATTGACGAACAGTACGGCACAAGTAGATTTACGTGGTACAACGATAGAAGCCTTGGCATTGTTCTTCATCGCTTCATCTCTCTCAGGAACAAGCTTAGCCCTTGCCCATTGTAGGGGAGGGGGGAGGTGTTCATACACTGCCATACCTTTGCCTCGCAGCTTCCGGCCCTCGAACAAGACTCTGTCCCGGTCATGGAAGTTGACAAATCTCACAAGCAGTGCAGGATTTGGACGGGTTGTTGATGGTTTCGACAGACGGTGGACAGCAACAATTGGCGGGTTGAAATCCAGGTGAAGTTCCTTCGTCAGGAATTCGCCAAGTATCTGTGTGCAGATTTCATCTTTTCTGAAAGGTATGCCACGGATGACAACGTCAGCTTTTCTGGAATAGCGTTCAGCCAAGATGACGGCCTTAGCCCGAGCTCGCCTTTCCTCGCCAAGGGCTTTCTGTAGGTCAAGTATTTCTGTAGCGTGGTACTCTGCTGTGGTTTCAACTGCGTTTACCCTCTCTCGGACCGTGCTCAACTCGGCTGACAAATTGCACAATTTTGTGTCGAGCGCATCAATTTTCACGGAGAGTCTCTCTACTGTGGTTTCTTGTTGCTCCTTAGTACCAGCGAAGATCAGTTGGGCCAAATTCTTGAGGTCAGGTGGAAGGGAAGTCAGGGAGACTTCGCCGCCGGACGCCATTTTAGCTGTCTTGGGAGGGGGGCGAGTTGGTGTATTCGTATTTTCCTCGGAGCTGCTGCCAGTGTGGCTACCCCTGGATCTTCTGTGTCTCTTTCCCATAGGCACACGGCAAGTACTTGTAGCAAGATTCTGTACACAAAAAGTGGATGGCTCGGTCAAATGTGGCTAAAAAGACGGAATTTTTCTGGAGCGGATACACTCACGTCTTACACGGCCGCCATCTTGAATTCTCTTTCCAATAATGTACAATCAAGTATAAAATGCGATTCGTCTTCGATACATGAATTCTTACAGAATTTACATAGTCTGTCTTGTAACGGGGTACGGCTATGCCTGCCAGATTCTATGTGTAGGGGATGGTCGCTAATGCGGAGTTTACACATGGCTCTGCGGTCCTCAAAATTTGGAATGTCTAAATATGGTTCTCTGTCGTATATCATTTTGAATGTTTTGTACGTTCTCAGTTTGTTGCCTTGATTTTCTCTTTGTCCCTGTGCTTGTAATACTGAGTTGAATTTTTGGATGAACATATCTTTTAATCTTTGTCTTAGTTCGTGCAGATGGAATGGTTTGTTACAGTACTATACTCGTATGTATATAGGCAGGCATAGCCGGACTCCTCTAAAATTGTCTTCATGTTCAACAACCAACAGGGTACTTTACTTCTAACAAGGTCTTTTTGTACAATGTAAGCTTCATACTGAAGGCTTTCAACAGGAACATTTCTAACTAATCTATAATAATAACTGTACATTCTACAACACGCTTCAATCCATAGGGGGAAGCGGCCAAGTTCAGCTCTACTTGCATAGTTACTAGCGTTTCTTCTTAATCCTAGAATTTGTTTACAGAATTTTAAATGTGTTTGTTCAAGTGGAGAGTTGTCATTTAATTTGCTGTTGCACCATACTTCCACCCCGTACAATAAAATAGGAACAACACATTGATCAAAAAGCTTAAGGTAAACTGATATAGGAGCCCTAGTGTCTCCAAGAGTACATTTAATGCTAAACAACGCTCGTAGGGCCTTCTTTTGTAGTAATTTCATCGCTGTGTTAAAGTTGCATCCAGCTGTAAAGACTACACCTAAGTAAGAATAAGTTGAAACGACTTCTATGTTTTTGGAGAATAATTGAAAGCTAAGTTTTGTAAAGGCGTGTCCTTTCTTATTGAATACAATAATCTTTGTTTTATTTAGGTTGACGGTTAGTTTCCACTTTTGGCAGTATCTACCAAGAGTGTCTATTGCGTTTTGCAGGCCTTGTTGGCTTTCCGACAACAAGACTAATTGTCATCAGCATATAGCAAGCTTGTTACTTTTGAGTGGTGTAATAGTGGTGCGTCGATGTCTACCATGTTTAAGTCGTTAACAAGATCACTGATATAGAGGTTAAATAAGGTTGGGCTCAACTGACACAACTGACAAAAACTGCCTCGGCGGCTGCCGAGGTTGGTCTATAGTTGTTAGTGTGTTGAAGACAAAATACATGTGCTTCAACGACAACCCAGGTCAGCCCCTTCAAGTATATGGCGAAACCATCCACCAGGTGCAAGACTTCACATATCTTGGCTCCAAGATGGCCTCTAGCAGTAATGATCTGAAGAGGCGCAGAGGCTTAGCTTGGTCCACTTTCTGGAAATTAGAACATCTCTGGAAAAGCGGCTGTGTGCCTATCGCCACCAAGGTGAAACTGTTCCAGGTGTCCTGTGTAACAATACTTACCTATGGGTGTGAGTCATGGGTAGTCACAAAGGATATGGAGAACAAAATCAACTCATTCGCAACCTCGTGCTACCGCATCATGCTGAATATTAAAAGGCTTGATCGCGTACCCAACAGTAGCATTTACGAGTTGACGAACACCAAACCTCTGATGGAACAGGTGCATAGGAGGCAGCTGAAATTTCTGGGTCATATTATGCGTATGCCCGAGGAAGAACCAGCCAGGCTCTACGCACTTTATGTGCCACCTCATGGTAGAAGGAGACGTGGTCGCCAACCCACCACCTACCTACAGTACATCCAACGGTTGTTGGGGGATAACAACTCGGACCTTTCTTCGATGCGTATTGCTGACATTGCCCAGGACAGGACTAACTGGAGGGAACTCACAGTCGTCTGCTCAGCAGCCGCCAGATGATGATGAAGGTTGGGCTCAATACGCAACCTTGACGGACACCTATTCGGACAGGGAAGCTTTCTGTTAATCCGCCAATAGTTTTAACGCGTGTTTCTGACTGGTTGTAAAGACTTTGGATGATATTAAAACATCTGCCGGATATTCCTTTAGATAGAAGTTTGAAAAATAAACCCTCATGCCAAATTGAATCGAAAGCTTTGGAGAGATCTACAAAACAAGCGTACAAACGCTTGCCCGATTGGCTATATTTTGAGATTAATGTTTTAAGTATGAAGATGTTGTCTGATGTTCTGTAGTTTACAGAAAATTAATAAATAAATTTACAGAGATCTAATAAATTCAGCACCAGTGACCCTCGAGGTATGCACTCTTCAGATATCTATGCCTGGGTGGTCAAGACACTCTTTAGAAGACAAAATTATTTTTTTGAAAATTTTAATGTGGTTGTCCTAGGGTACCCGGTGGACTTATGGTAACCGTAACGGTTGTAAAAATGGATTAAAATATCACCATCATATTGAGAACATTACTCTGTCGAAACAAGCCTTGCTTCAAATAAGACCACCGACCACAACAGTGAGCTACACAAGTTCACAACATGGTAAGCCATCTTAATTTATACAAAGAAACGGGTGTACAATGCATTACGCACTATGTTGCAGGTTGTAACTATCGTTTGCACATTTGACTTCAGTTGTATATTGCATTGTCTAATGATATATGTTATTGCGCTTAATCAATGCATATTATAATTAATCTAATGTTATATGTTAATTTCCATAACGCCTGTAAAACTTAATGTACACTGTAATGTAATGTATTGAAATGAAATGATAAGATTCTGAAGCTATCTCATAATATGCAGTGTAGGAAATTGTGGGAAAGGTCAGAGGTCCCTGAGCCGAAAACACATCCATGTGGATATCGGTCAAAATAAATGACTCTTATGGAGCTTGTAAACTTTGACTTAGACCACAATGCATAGCACTGCATATGCACAATAAAAACTATGAACTGACTTATTGACTTGATTATTACCTTCGCCAAGAAGGTTATGTTTTCGTGGCCGTGTGTCTGTCTGTCTGTCTGTCTGTGTGTCTGTCTGTCAACAGCATAACTCGAGAAGGCTTAGATGGATTATCTTGATATTTGGTAGGTGGATAGGTCTTGATGAGAGCTCGAACTGATTAGATTTTGGGCCCCCTGGCAGCTTGTTATGGTACTGCAGCGGAACTTCCGGTTTTGATATCTCGTGATCTGGACATGCTAGGGTCATGATTTTTGGATGGTAGGTAGCTCTTGTGCTCGGCAAGAAGTTACGTAAGTTTGGGCCCCCTAGCAGCTTGCCCTGGAACTGCAGGAGCATTTGTATGAAAATGTTTAAAGTAGGATAACTCAAGAACCAGTAAGAGGAGGGTATGCCTAAATACCTCAACCGCCCTCAACCCCCCTCAACCGCCCTCAACCTCCCACTTCCTGGACTAATATGCAGTGTACATGTGCTAAGAACCCTTGTTTACACTCTGTATACATTGTCTATACGATATTATAAATAAAAACACATAGTAACGTCTAAGTATTTGCGATTTTTTCAAGTTATAACTTCTAATATATCGTAAGTGGAGTTACCATCTTTAGGGAGTGATACACCCCGCAAAATATCCGCCCTAAAGTATTGAGCGCTAAAATCCACCACCAGAAAAATGATGTTTAAAGAGGTTTCCCTCTATATCTGCTGAGTTTCCGTGCTGCACAAGCTTTTTCACTTTCCTTATTTTGACTTGAAACTTACGGCACGATGCGTTCTGGCGGCGCGACGTAAACAAACAAGATGGCGGACCCTGTTCCTCGGGCGCACGGCGCGCCGTAAAAAAACTGGTAAAACGCCAGAGTTACAGTGATTTTCCTATTTATAATTGCATAGGCAATGTATCCAGAGCGTTAAAAAGCGTTCTTAGCACATGTTCACTGCATATTAGCCCAGGAAGTGGGGGGTTGAGGGCGGTTGAGGGGGGTTGAGGGCGGTTGAGGTATTTAGGCATACCGGTAAGAGGATACTATATGTTTTGGTTAAGATATTGAAACATTTGTCACTTTTCATAGAATATTGTTATAATTTCTGTTCACGTTTATTCATAGCACAGGCTCAGTGTGTTATTTGCAAATTGCTTTTTGCAGGCGGCCTGTTGGCTTATTATCTGATAATACATGATACATGTATATATAATTTGTACTACAAGCTTAAGGTTGTCCATACATGTACACATCGGTTGTTTTTAGTAGGGGATATCTAGATCTACTCTATTCAGCTTGTTCCTGTTTGTTGATCACTTACATATACATGTATGTTAAACAATGAAGGTCTTTTTTTCCTTTCATGGTCCGATCCTCTGTAGATTATAGAATAGGGCTGCATACCTAAACGTAACATCAGGTACAGGTACAGGTACCGGTACAGAGGTTTAGGTACAGGTCCGGACCTGTACCTGTACCTGAACAATTTGGCAAATTAACATGTTCTACTGAAATTCTTCAATAATGACAGAAACATTAATAAAGTGCCACCAGTGTAAAGCAGCGGCTCGATCCCAACCAATACGCAGCCTGTAAACTTCTCCTTTTTGATTCCTACAGTCATGTAGATGTCTGTAGGTAACGAAAATATGGAAAAATAGTGTTGCAAAATGGGAGAGATGGAAACTAAGGTAAATCTCTTTACTTTAAAGCTTGCTGTTCATTTTCCTGGCAGGCCTCCTTGTGTGTAGTGATCATCAGTAGTAACAAGTATGGATTTTTGTTCCAGTCAAAAAAAACGGTCCACCGAGGTTTCGTTTTTTTCGGACCGGACCGATTCTATTTTTCCGGTCCGTACACCTGGACTGGTACGCACACCTATTATAGAATATAAAAAAGCAATCTATTTTATCAAGCTATTCTTCTTATCTTATGCAACATGAATATGGAGTTTAGACCTAGTATTGCAATCATCATAATGATCACCTTCATTGTACATTTGTGTTGAATACGTGGTATTCCCACTATACACTTTTCAAAATCAACAAATTTAACGTTAAGGCCACACGAATTTAATTTGTTGTTTCTCGGATTTGCCTCCATTTTTTTTTGATTTGAAAAAAAAATAGATTCTGGTTTTGAATCAACTAAAAAATGCTCATATTTTGCCCCGAACAGTTGAAGACAGTCCTTTTCTTCCTATTTTATTAGTTGTTACAGTTTTTCCATCTATCAATGCCGTGGTTAAAAGTTCAAAATTTATTGTTTAAATTTCAACCCAGCCATTTATGTTGACTTCATGCTCCTATATATTGTAGCATTTTGGGCTATAATAGGATGCCTAGGTCAGAACTTTTTATTTTTTTCGCTCTGGCACTTCATATTTTTTCTGAAAAAATCCGATTACCAACAAATTAAAGTGTTGTGGCCTAACTACTACATTTAGCAGTTCTTTAAATTTTTTACAAAAGATCGTTTAATCTTGTACAGTGGCACAATAGGGATGGTTACTTATTATTACTCTCCAATTGAGTAGATTTTTGTCGGTTGGGAGTAAATTAAACATATAAATCTATGTAGTAACTAATATATTATATAATAATAAACTTAAAATTTTCCTTCCGTTTTTAGATGTATGGTCCTGCCAATCCATGAAAGTTCCAAATTGTGATGATTTTTATTAAAAGTGGCTGCCCTTTTCTGTTGACTATGGGGTTTGTCCATTTTGTCGATAATTAGCATTTTATATTATTAGATACATGTAGATGTGTGTGTAGATGGCTCCCCCTTGTGCAGGCCTTCACTAATTGACCAAATTACTAACTGGCTTTGAAACTCAACAGTTACTGTATATGTAATTCAACCCGAATACCTACTGTAAGTCAATCTGAACTAGGAGTTTTCCATGCTTTCATTTGGGATGTTGCATTTTGAAAATCTCTTTCCTGCAATGTTCTGTTTAAAATACATTATTGCAATTTTTGTTATTACCACATGTACACTTTACCAATAATTCAGTGTATTGCATAACATTAGTTATAGTCCGTCTTAAATTGGTTCACAGCATGCGTGTGCTGGATTTTATCAGCACCTTTGTCAAATCGTCAAAAACAACTTTTGTTCCATTAAAAATAGTGAACCGGCTTAGGGCAATGACTTGGGGTCTACTCATTATATGTACTATATTTTTATGGTTTGAAAAATGCAAGGTAAATTCATTTCTCCTAATTTTTATATGATATATGTCGATCTCAATGTATATCTAAATTTAGTTTTTTGTAACCTACATAGGTGCCATGATAGCCGGGAAAGAAGTGTACTGGCCCAGAGAGCTAGAGGTATGTGGAAATATTTTGATTTTTGTAGAATAAAAGGTTCAACTGTTGATAAAAAGAGTGGACAGTTATTTTTTAAATTTACATATTTGTTGATGATCTTTTTTGGTATACAAAAAGAAGAACAATGGTAAACTGGAAAGGGTGCAGAACAAATTGCAAGCTGCCAGATTTATTCGAACAATTACGAGGCATGCTGGTGTCAGCAAAATGAAAACAAACCTACAGTGGGTGTCACTTGATTTAGACAGAAGAGAAATACCCAGAGTATGTATGATGCACAAATAACAACTACAGAGTATCTAATACCAGCTTAGAGAGAAAAAAATGAAATAGTCAATGCCTTCAAGTACCAGAATTATCAGGTAAAGATAGAGGTGTTCAAAAACTAATTTTTCCTAAACTACCATAGAGTAGAACTTGCTGCCACCAAGTACAGTAGCCTAAGGGTAACCCTGTCTAGAGAGCCTTCGACAATGTTTCAACAACAGGTGTGTAAAGTTCTGTAGGTTTGACAGCCTGTTCAGTGTAACATAGCTATTTCATGTTCGAATTGATACACAGTTTTCGTGGACACAAACGTTTTCTTTTTTTCCATTCAAGATTAACTAAATTATGTGATACCGTTGTAAAATTTGAATCAGTTGATTTTACCACTAAACCTGTAGACTGAGCTGAACAAATATTGAAAAGACCTGACTTCTAAAAGTTATCTTCTAAAAGGCAAGAGTGACCCTGTTGAATATGTCAGTACGCTGAGCTTATCGCTGTGCACAAATCACCCAAAAGTAATTGTTTCGAGTATGTCGGGTGACGCCATTTTTAACCTCGAAAGATTAGAGCCTTTGTTTTCTTCTTTGACGGTCTGAATAATTGGCGTCTGGCTCAGGGCGCCTTTTAATAGTGATTTAATGACAATTGAGGAATTATTTGGGGTGATGCAGGTGTTAACCTTTAAAGGTTATAGCCTTTGCTTTCTTCTTTGATCAGTCAGGTGTATAGCCAGGTGTTTACAGTGGATCAGTTGTTATCCTTTTGTCCGCGTTGCTATGCATATCTGCCCCTCCTACTCACCGCAGGGTGCCTCCTGTGTTCGTGTTCCTGGCCCTCTACACGCGTTAACAGTGCAAATATCTCTCAAAATAATGCATGGTCGGGAAACCATGTCAAGAAAGAACAGTAATAACTGAAAAGTAGACAGGATGACTTTGTAAATAAGCAGACTCTGAGGTAAAAATGTGACAGCAAAATAAAGCGTTCAAAAAGTCTGTCTTTCGCTCATGTAGAGTACTGGCAACTTCTGGTCACTGAACTTTGAACCTTGTGACCTAAATCCGTGAGTCCTCTGATGTCAAAGTCTCTCTTAATTACGATCAATATCTTTAAAAAGGAGTTAGACTTATTATTCAACAGACCGACAAAACACTCCCATTTCACTCATGGTCAAAGATACTCTGCTGTTCATCACACAAGGCTCTGTATAAACTTCCTAACCAATACTCATTAAATATATGTGAATAAAAAAATAAAAAATCCGTGTTATTTTTCCTTTACACACTAAACATTAGTTGAAGTCCTACTCTATGCAACTACCAATAGTTTTTTTTTATTTCTATTGTATTAAACTCGATGTCTGCGAAATCTAAAATATCGTTTTCTTAAATTTCGGGGTACATTTCGGCCTAAATTAGGGTATAATTCCCATGAGCCCCAATAGAGATGGCGGCGGGACTCTACCCTTTCGATTACTGCTGTGACGATCATGGTAGCAAGCATAGACGGGTATAGAAACGATGAATTGTGGGATAAAAGAGGCTTGTTGCACAAAAATGGCGCCGGGGTAGGGGGGCTGAAATGACGTGCTGCAGAACATAGAGAAAACGTCCTGTCGGAAGTGGACAGAAAGAATGAAATTGCGTATGGACAGGGACTATATTGGTGTTCCATTTTGCACGCTGTACAGAAAGTGCGAAATGGAACGAAATGGAACGAAATGGAACGGAATGGAACGAAATGGAACGAAATGTGTATGAAGGAAGCCGTTAAGCCGTTCGTACGTTGGAACGGCGACGTTTAAATAGTGTCCACTCGACGTCCAAACGGCAACGTTGAGATTGATGGTATTCTTAGAACCGCAACGACGTTATAAGATCGATCAGGGTACGTTAAGAATAAACTGACCACAACGTTATAAGATCGATCAGGGTACGTTAATAAAGTGAGTTTTGAGTTGATTAGTCAAAGTCTGTGGTCTCCGTCCGCCCTAGCGGTAACGTTAAAGAAAAAAAGAAAGCCTAAAATTCACCATACTCTTTTTTTATTCGCACGCTCGCATCAGTTTTGTCATCCCTATAGTCAAATCAACATAGCCTTACACGTAATCACAATGAAATGAAATTGATAGCGAAATATTTCAAATGTAGAAGTGGGTGGAAAATAAATGATGTGACGTGTTTTATTTCTTGAACAAGGAGGTTAAATACGTCACTATCTATCCTTGTTATGACCTCCTTGCTTGAACCTATTCAATACTATAGGGTAACAAGAATTGGACGGTAACATTTCATTTTCAGAATTCACCAAGAGTTCATGAGGCAAGCGTTATTACTGAGTATGTATTACAGCAAGGAAGTAAAAATGAGACCTCCTACACTCGGTTACAAGCGGCCGTGTTGGTTGGGGCGGAGCTACATTCTTCCCCCCGCATGCAAATGATCCGCCATTGTTACTGACGGCTGGCAGTGATTACGTGTTTACAGGGACTTTTTTAGTCTGACCTGGCGCGCTACAGACGGGTTTAATCAAACTCCGACTTTCCTGTTTACATGACGTTTTAGTATATATATATATATATATATATATATATATATATATAGTATGAGTTGTATTTAGCATGTGTATATCTCCCCAACAAAGACTTTTTATACAACCAATGAACTCCGGACCCCTGTCGGAGAATGGACCCGATACAGTAGAGTGACAGGAAGTGAAGTGAACGATATGTTAATGAATCTGCGTCACGAGTGTTACTCGATTCAAAAACAGATAGAGACTTTCAAGCTGGGCCCTCTGGAGACAAGACAGCTTCCTCGTTCACAACGAAACAAAGAGAAGGTGTGAACGAGCTAGACATGTATTTCACGGTTTGGTGGAACGAAGCTGCGAACATGAGGAATTTACTAGTACACAGTACAGCTTGGGAACGGACGGAAGGAAGAAGGAGAAAATGGCGGGTCCGCGTCCACCTCCCGGGTCTTAACTCGGGAGCCTATGGGAGTTGTCGGATCTTTCAACGTATGGAGGATATCCAACCACACACACACACAGCAAAAATAAGTTATGCTGTATCTAATAGCATTGAATAGGTTCAAGAAATAAAACACATCATATTATTTATTCACCACTCATTCTGTATTTAAAATTTTAAACAGTTCCGTTCCGCCGTTCCTTATATTTTTCTATCTACAAACAATGTATTTCATTTTATTGTGTACATGTAAGGGACGCGGCTGGTGATTCCTCCCCGTTGGCATATTGCTAGGACAGACAGACACAAGAAACACGTCCGCACACTTTGCACAACTCACTGTTAACGTACCTGTTACGTTGCGGTCACTTTATTCTTAACGTACCCTGATCGATCTTATAACGTTGCAGTCAGTTTATTCTTAGCGTACCCTGATCGATCTTATAACGTCGTTGCGGTTCTAAGAATACCATCAATCTTAACGTTGCCGTTTGGACGTCGAGCGGACACTATTTAGACGTCGCCGTTCCAACGTACGAACGGCTTAACGGCTTTCCTTCATACACATTTCGTTCCATTTCGTTCCATTTCGTTCCATTTCGTTCCATTTCGCACTTTCTGGGGTCCCCATTTTGCATGACATACATACATGAATGTACTTGGTAAAGGTCGGATTGTCTTTCTTCAGCTTCTTCTATCTGCAGATCACCTTCTGATACTACAAATTGTTTACTGTGGGTGTGTTAACTTAAACAGAGACGTAACATTCATAAATTGGCCAGAAATAGAAAAACATGTCTGATCTTTTAAAAACTACTATGACTCAACAGTACATGTACTTAAATCTCCATCATACAAAGGAATATCAAGTTCATGCATGCTTTTGATGAAGAATAGTAAACATTGAAAGTTGACCAACATTGGACGGCCATTTTGTTCACACCCAGCAATTCTCCCAGCACCATCGGTACAACCGTGGGATGTTTACAACAAACTCCTGAGAGTCAAAACAGGGAAAGCTGCGGGGCCTGATGGGATACCCGGCAAATTGATTAAAGAATTTGCATGTGAACTGTCCACACCTCTTGCTGACATCCTGAACGCGTGACTCCCTCCTACGGGGCAGGGTACCAGAAGAGTGGAAACGAGCCATTGTTGTACCTGTGCCAAAGACGAAGCCACCATCGGTTAACGAGCTGCGACCCATATCTCTGGCGTCTTTGTTAGGCAAAGTTGCAGAAAGTTTCATCACACAGTGGGTGCTGACGGACATCAAATCTGAAATCGACCCCCAGCAGGTTGGGTGTTTAAAGGGACGGTCCACTAACCACTGCCTTCTTGATCTTACCAAGGAACTATTTAAGGCATCTGACAAACCTGGTACCCTGAGCTCCCTGGTGTCAACAGATTACAGCAAGGCATTCGACTGGGTAGATCACACAGTAGCTGTTTGTCGACTGATAGAACTTGGATTACGGCCATCCTTAGTCAGGTGGATTTCAGATTTTCTCTGCAACCGACAACAGGTGGTCCGTTATCACGGTGTCATTTCTGACAGTGTTCCAGTGACATGTGGCCTTCCGCAGGGGCCACTCCTTGGGCCACTCATCTTCATAGCCTACACAAACAGTGCGGCCCGCCAAATCTCATCCAAGAGATGGAAGTTTGTCGATGACTTAAATCTGTTGGAAACTAGAATCCCCTCAACACAACCGTCAAGTATCCAACAAGATCTGACAAACTTGAACACATGGTCCCAAGAGAGCCACATGGTTCTCCATCCACGTAAATGTAAAGTCCTCCATGTCCAGTTCAGCAGGACTATGCACCCTCCTCCCCCGCTTAAGATCAATGACATTGTCCTGGAACAAGTGCACGTCATGAGGATACTTGGACTCTACTTGCAGTCGGACCTTAAATGGGACACCCATGTCAACTTCGTCTACAACAAAGCTAGCCAGCGACTTTTCCTTTTACGTAGACTGAAGCACTTCAACATTGCAAAGGAAGACCTTGTCACTGTGTACATTTCTTACATAAGACCCATTACCGAGTACGCAGCCCCTGTCTGGCACCCGGGATTAACAACACTGCTGAACAATAAGATTGAGAAAATCCAGCGCAGGGCGGTCCGCATCATCATGGGACATGACTACACCTGCTACTCCGAAGCATGCTCACACCTTGGCTTGTCATCTCTTCATTCCAGACGTTCTAACTTGACTTTAAAGTTTGCCAAATCTCTCCTAGTGTCTGAACAACATCGCCACCTACTATACCGCCTACAAGAATGAACATTACTTCTCGTCAGACTCGTTCTGCTTGTAATCTGGACATTCCGAAGTGTCGAACCGAACGATATAGAAAGAGTGCTGTGCCACACATGGTTCGTTTACTAAACAAGTAATTGTTAATATTGCCCTATATGATTAATAACATGTATTTTTTATCCAATTTTAACGTATACCAATTTTATAACTTAATCGATCGTTGTGTATGTAATGATTCTCGATTTTAGCTTATGTATATAATGCTCTTTGGCAGTCAATTTGTGTAATATCACACCGCCAATTCAGCCTGCGGGCTGCCACTGTTGTGATATAGATGGCGTCATGTCATAATAAACCATTCTACTACTACTACCATATAACCAATTTCGACTAGAATGAGTAGTCTGTTAGGGTAACTAATTACCTACTATCCTAATAACTATCTAAATTATACAGTAATGGGAGTATCCCCATAAAGTTGATGAATAAGAATGACAAACCGGGTCTACATTTTATGAAGTCCGAGTTACTAGTAACAAACTACATGTTCGTGGTGATATCCTTTTATACTAGTAAGATGCTTATCCTACCACACCATGGGTGGCCACATCAGTGCAGGGTGCCAAGGCCAGGGCGGTGGGGCCAGGCGGTGAGGTCGGTTTGGCACTGGGTTGTTCATAGGCGGAAGACACCAAGGCGTAGGTGGAAGTACGGCGGACCACTCCATGGGCCCGGTCGCTGGTTTGGCATGAAGCGTGTCGTTACTGGTGGGGGCCTGAGCGTGTTGGTTGAGCGTTGATTTTGACCTTGACCTTGTGGTTGCTCTGGAGAAGGGCTGTTCCTTGGATCAGCATGGGACGGTCCCTCGAACCCTGTATGGCGCGGTCTGTTGTAAGCTGGAGGTTCCACGGCGGTGACTGCATAGCCCCAGGTGTACTACTGGTTAGTACTTGTGCCGGGTGTTGGCTGAATGCAGGTGCACTTCGATGAAGACCTTGACCTTGCGGTGGGGAAGGCCTTGGACTGGATGAACTAGATGGCTGCCACTGGTCATGCGCATGTTGGAATCTGGGCGGCCTACCAGTACCTGGGCCCTGGGGAGACTGTAGACTTGTCTTTGTGCCCCTGTTAGTGTACTGACCCAGACCTAGGATGGGGTTGACCACTTTCTTCATGCTGGACACCAGCACACGAACTCCAAACCTACTTCAGGTGGTATCCATCTGAGTTGTACAATGCTTCCTTTATAGACCCCACCTCTGACAGACCACTGTTGTCCGTGAGGTGTACGAAGCTGGGTGACGGCCGTCATGTTTTCTTGGAGCTGGGGTGAATCTTCATTCGATGTCATGTCATTACTGTTACAGTCTTGCAACACTTTAGGTATAGTTACACATATCAGACTGCAAAGGTTGCTCACAAGTTGGGCAGGTACTGAGATAACCATTGTCAGTTGGGGGGGTAGACATAGTATCTCCAAGATTTGACGTTTGAGATAGAATGCTCACTTCGTCGCTGGTGCACACACAGCCAGTTTTCTCTTTCAAGCTAGGAAAAGTTTCAAGAAACCACAGCAGATATGCGGAACCTTGCACTAGGATCTTCTCAGTCGATCCGTACACCGTGAGGCTAACCGATCCAACAACTTCTTTAGATTTAGCGTCGATGAAAGACGTCTATCGCCCGAGTAGCGTAGTGATCTTCGCATTTGGCAAGCCAAGAACTAGACATGTTTGGTGGCAGAAATATGGTGAGGCTATGCTCGTTTTGATTGACACAATGGTCCTTCGACTGCTTACTTGACTTTGTTGTGAATCTTGGAGGTACAGTTACAGCGCCGCTGTCATCATACTGTTGTCTCCGGGACGCGTCGGACAAGACCATAAAAGACTTGCTTACCTCCTTATGTTTCGCCTCAGCTTCCTTGAAAACCCTGCTCTTTTTACCGAGTTTTGTTGCCTCTTCGTACAGTCTGACCTCCTTTTTGTAGGCTTCCACAATGTCCCCATGGGATGCCGTAGAAGAAACTCCAAGTAAGGAGTACAGCTCCTCGTGAGCACCTGAGTCGGCCATGGCGTCCGTAGCTTGGCTTGGGTTTCACGTCAGCAGTAATTTGTCGTAATTTCCCACGAAGATGATAGAAAATCAACTCAATATAAATTTCCCACGAAGATGGTCGAAAATCAACTCAATATGGATCAGAGTTGAAGAGAGTACAAAAGAAAAACGTTTTGCTTGGAAAATATAGAATTTTAACTCAGAAAGGACACTATTAGACTTATATTAGCAGGAGCGTGGCATCGTCGCAACCTCCGCCGCCGCCATCTTGTCTCCAGTTTTTTTTCATCCATACCTACATGTACAATGTATGGTATGGCTGAAATATAAAAAAACACAAAATATCTACCTATTTTCAGTTGCCCTCAGTCCTTAAAAGTTATTGTTAAGAGCTGATATCAGTTAAAATTTTTTATCATGGTCAATATTGACTGAAGGAGACAAGTGGGCATAGAAAAGATAACATGATATTAACCCTCAACAGTACACCTTCCCGGACTGATTAATCTGTCACCCTGGGGTCCGCGCGGACCCCAAAACAGTTTTTTGCTAATTTTTTTAGAAATTATCAGTATGCTGCCAGCTCAATTGTTTTGCTGAATCGATGTGTCAACCTCTGAGTCCACATTGCGTACATAAATTATACATTTTGACCTTGTCTTATTTTGTGGTGAAAGAAAGAAGAAATCAAGAAATACCCGTTTTTTTAAATTTTTTTTTAAGCTTTGGGGATTCGTGGGACTGAGAGGGGGACTCATTGCCCCCCTCAGAACTCGAGAACGGTATATCGTATGGCCACCAAATTTTCAGAAGATGGTGCACTAGTAAAAATAAATCAATACAACAATTTTGTTGTCGTTATGACGTAATATGACGTCATTACGACGTCATTCATATGATTTTATTGGCTTAAACCATCTAAATAGATTATTCTCTTAAAACTTAATGGTATACAACACAACTTTAACAAAAAGTGTCTATTAATGTTAGAAAGCATGTGTAACTTATCATAAAAGCCTGAAAATAAAGTAAAGTATAAGAAAATAAAGTAAAGTATAAGAACGCCAGTGTATCCATTACGATCGAAAGCCGGCTGGGGTCCGCGCGGACCCCAAAAGAAAATCAGATACAAATTTTTTTTTTAAATGAGGGAAAAGGAATTTTCTGCACTGTATTGAGGCACAACTTTGTGGGTGACAATAACCTGAAAATTTAAAATATCTTTAGAAACAAGATAGTAAAGAATGCATAGTGCTGGGGTCCACGCGGACCCCAGGTATACTGTTTAGGGTTAAACAAACACATATCAGCGAGAACGGGTTTAAGCTTTCCCAGTTTGGTCAAACTCTGTTCAGTTTACCAGTTTGATTTGGCATAAGGACAGTAGCATAATGAGATACATGTATACTTATTGTTCATACTAAATGTATTTGAAGACATCGATTTTACCAAGAATATGACAAGCTATCTCTCCGGATCCTTTGGACTAATTACCAGTATCCATAATTACCAACAGCCAAAAATATCTGCCCCATCAGTTACATGGTAGCTAGTCTACAATTTACGGCAGCTAGGTCACTTCAGATGTTGGAAAATCCACCTTTATTTTATGACCAGTGGTGACGTGAATATAAAGCATATTGCTTGAGTGCGTCACCAAAATGTATTATATTTTTTGTTTACATGTGGAAAGAAAAAAAATGATAAAAGGAGACCTGTAACAAGATATCTGGATTGACATATTTCGAGTAATTTTAACCAGCAGTAAAATGATTTTTCAAAATTGAACATCATTCAGTATAATACCCAGGCAAAATACATTTTTTGTACTACTATCCCAACACTGTCTTTAAGTTGACCCCAATGCTCACATACTGGAAAAGTCGTGACACTTGTAAGGAGGAGCTGCTGACAGAGCAACATAAAACAAAGTGGCATCCTGAAAGGGCTAATCATGGAGGAATTCACCCTCTGGCCCCTCACGCAAATGCAGTCAGAGACAAAGTAGTGTTAACGAATATAGGACAGCCAATTACAAATAAAAAATGGACGCTGTCATCACTGAAAGAAAACAAACTAGGCGGGCTACGAGATAAATCAAAATATGCTTTTATCATCATGGTCCTTCATCTTACGTAAGGCCACACCAATTTAATTTGTTGGTTCTCGGATTTTTTCAGAAAAAATATGAAGCGACAGGGCGAAAAAAAAAAAAAAAACTAGAGTTCCACGACCTCATACCTTCGCCAAATGAGGTTAACCTTTATCAATGACGAATTATTTTCCCCATAATTATGCAAATAAGATCCTCATTTGCATGAATTACATCAGTTGATCATATTCTCCTCCCAATGACAGTGTTATCTTAACAAAGAAGGTAATTCTAGCATTTTCTCATAAATTATGCAAATGAGGTCATGATTTGAATAAGTTATGTTGAATGATGTCCACCTCCAGTCAACTTCGAAATGCACAAGTATGAAATTGACAACATCAACCACTATGGAATTATAGTATTTTCTCATTAATTATGCAAATAAGGTCTTCATTTACATAATTAATATATGGCAATGTTCCTCTCATTCTTAATTACACATGTCACATACACATGTAGAATAGTCCTATCATGGAAGGTAGCTGAATTATAGCATTCCCTCATTAATTATGCAAATAAGATCCTCATTTGCATAATTGTCATCTAATCATGTCAAGCATCACTGAAGCTACCTACATACCAAATATCAAGACGATCCGTCGACCGGTTATTGACTCAGAGTTATCCTACTTTAAACATTTTCATACAAATGCTCCTGCAGTTCCAGAGCAAGCCGCTAGGGGGCCCAAACTCACGTGACTTCTTCCCTAGCACAAGAGCTACCTACCATCCAAAAATCATGACCCTAGCATGTCCAGATCACGAGATATCAAAACCGGAAGTTCCGCTGCAGTACCATAACAAGCCGCCAGGGGGCCCAAAATCTAATCATTTTGAGGTCTCATCAAGACCTGCCCACCTACCAAATATCAAGATAATCCATCGAAGCCTTCTCGAGTTATGCTGTTAACACACACACAGACACACAGATACACACACACACACACGGCCACGAAAACATAACCTTCTTGGCGAAGGTAATAAAAACAGGCCTGGGCATCCTATTATAGCCCCAAATGCTAGAATTGGTGCCATGAAGTCAACACAGAAGACTGGGTTAAAATTTGAATAATGTATTTTGAACTTTTAATCAAACCAGTGCATTGGTAGATGTAATAACTGTAACAACTAGGAGTAACAGGTCTTTCTTGAACTGTTGGAGGCAAAATATGAGCATTTTTGAGTTGATTCAGAACCAGAATTTTTTTTTTTTTTTTTGCAAATCAGAAAAAAATGAAGAGGCGAATCCGAGAAACAACAAATTAAATTGGTGTGGCCTAAAGTGCAGTCAGAAACAAAGTCAGGTAATAAATCTAGACAGTGAGGTGCGAATCTAACAAAAATAACGAATGTAATCTTCATGCCGTGGTAAATGAAAAAAAAAACTAAAGGCCAATAAATTCACGCAATTCAGCTCTCAAACTTCCAGATAAGAATTGATAGTAGATTACCTTTTAGGGTAGAGTTATTGAAAGAATTGTAAATGTGTTTTAAGTTAAGAAATGCTCTGTCTCATATCTCAATTCAGCCAGGTAATGTTGCAATGGTATGTATGCACATGCTGCAAACAAGCCAGTTAATCATGATTATTATCTCAGATGTCCTTATTGTCAAGAAAATGACCTATAACAAGAATCTTCGGTGGGACCCGGTTTAGAAAAGTTAACATTAACATAAAGCACCTAGAAGAGGTCTGAGGTCCCCCAGTTTGATAAACGTTTGTTTACTTCACCGGTCCAGTTTAATTTGGCATGAGGACAATAACAATCATTTAAAGACATCTCTTGGACAATAGGGCTTTACCATTAAAAAAAACAGATGAGAAGCACAACTTGGATACACAAGACTTTGGTTGTACAAAAGTCATGTATCTCTCACAAATACAACGTTTTCAATAAACAGTGATAGGAAATTTATTCAGAAGAGGAGAAATCAATGTGTTTTTAAGGCAACAAAACATACAACACATAATACATAGAGACCATGCTGTAATAATGATTTTATATCATTTTAAGTAACATGTACATGTATGTTAAAAGGTGCATGTGCAGGATGAATTTCATTACTGTAGGCATACACGGTGGTCTGTTGCTAGGGTATTCTTTCCCGTTGCTAGGCACGTTCGAAAAAGTATCGGGTTACACGATGCAGTATTTCAGCTAACCGTAAAACATTTGAAAATAAACAAATTGTATGAAAGGGAAGATGTCATTAAAATTAAGTAAAATTAGCGTCATAACCTACTTCTAGTGATAACTTTTTACGTTGAATGGCTTATTTTTAGAAATTTTGCTCGGAAATGCGATTATTCTAGGGATTTCCGAGCGCCACATTTTTAGCCAAACATCGTTAAGGATTGGGTACATATATTATCGAAAATTCCTGATTTTCATTTTTTCTGACGACTAGGAATAAGACCAAAAATCGTGTTATAGGGATTTTTTAATTTCTGATTTTAAGTGTAGTTTTTGTCGACAAATAGGCATTTTTTGACATTTTTCGCACTCTATCATCCATAATTCAAAATCAAGGACATGTTTCAAAAATCCCCAAAACACGATTCTGGGGAAAACCGTTACGGTCATTTTGAGCCGTCAACAAGGTAAGTTGGACGTTTCTTGCTTGAGATCCTTAACGATGTTTGCACGCATGTCATGCGGCACGGATATGGGGATGGGGTATTTGTTACCGCCGTAAACAACTATTGCAATATTCAAGGTCACCCACTATAACAGCAGTAGCTTCGTGACATGTTACATGTCCACTACAAAATGATGGCATAGATATACTGTCCAAAAACAGTTTATATTTGTGATAAGGTGATTTTTTTCCTGTTAGGAGGTACCCATGTAAAAAGGGGCCCGAAAACCCAGGTTTACCGCAAATGATCGCGAATAACCCCGGATCGAACACCGTTCGGTTCGAATTACGTCAGATCGAACACGGTTCAGGTTCTAAAGCAGGTGGGGAGATCGGGGCCCAAATTTTACCACCGTGATTCCCCTGGATGAAAAAGTCAGGGCCACATTGATTTTTTACTTATCCAATCATCTACATTTAAGGGGGGCAAAAGTAAAATTTTTTTAGTCCACTGAAGTCATCATGAAGTCCACTGAAGTCATCATGAAGTCCACTTTAGTCCACTGAAGTATAATAAATATACCACAAAGTACATGGATACTAGTGCTGTGAGATGTGTGGTGGCTGCACCCTGACGTCACAAGGGTCAAAGGACGTGAGACCTCACCGATTAAATTAGATTAAAGGTGCGAGTTTGAAATGGTGTAACAACGCTAATCTGTCATGGACTAAAGTAAAACAAGTAAGAATTGTACTTTGTGGTATATTTATTATACTGCAGTGGACTAAAAAAAATTTAGTTTTGCCCCCCTTTTAATTTTGTACAAATAGTTGGAAACATTGTCTGCTAGGTCATTAAGTAACAACAGTGTACATGTATTGTAAGAAGCAAAAGTATACCAAATGCAGAGCCCTGCAGGATGCCAAGTACAATGTACAGTTATGTACATTGTACAATTGTGAAATACATTTAATGAATGCAGTGCATTTATGAAATGCACATGATTGAATGCAGAATACATGTACATTCATTGAATGCAGACTACATTGTGCATTTATTGAATGCACATTTAATAAATGCAGAATACATTCATTGAATGTGGCGTACATTCAATGAATGCAAAGTGCATTTATTGAGCGCAAAGTGCATTTATTGAATGATAGAATTTCTGTTTTTAGTTGAGAACATGTTAAGTATGAAATTGCTAGCATCAACCACTATGGAATTATTATTAATTTTATATATCTTGGTTGAGATTCAAAGAGGACAGTAGAAAGCTAGCAAAAATGATGTATTTCAGGTAATGCAATCTATACTTCAAAATATGACATCATTAGATTGTAACTAGTAATGGTTGTAATTGCTTCCAAACCCAGGTAAAGCTACAAATTCTGCCGTAACAATGGCCCATTTTCCATTGGGAACTGTTCATTGAGAAGTTTTATCCGTAGTTCACTGTCTTGTTTTAATGTCCCTATAAACGCAGAATTACATCCGAAACGCGCGGCAGTGATCGGCCGAGACAAAAACATTGAGGTATGTCCAGTATCAGGGTGAATGGTATGTAGTTAGTTGTACGTACTAGTTGTACGAAGTTGTACGAAGTTAGAGCCTACTACAACAAGGATCAGGTGGGTGTCAGAAATATGTTGACGATGCAGGTGCATATATGACGTACCAAGCTAATGTCTTCTGTGACGTAACAAGCTAACTTCGTACAGAGGGTGGAGAAGGGTATACAATGTACGAAGTACGAAGTTAGAACTTCAAGTGACTTCTTTATGTTAAAGTAATGGACGGGTGAGGTGGCAAGCTAACTTCGTACAGAGGGTGGGGGAGGGTATACGATGTACGGAATACGAAGTTAGAAGTGACGTAGCCTTATGTGACGTTGCAAGCTAACTTGGTACAGAGGGCGGGGGAGGATGTACGATGTACGAAGTACGAAGTGACCTAGCCTTATGTGACGTTGCAAGCTAATATCGTACAGAGGGTGGGGGAGGGTGTACGAAGTTAGAAGTGACTTCTTATGATAAAGTAATGGACGGGTGAGGTAGCAAGCTAACTTTGTACAGAGGGCGGGGGAGGGTGTACGGTGAAAGAAGTACGAAGTTAGATTAGAAGTGGCGTAGCCTTATGTGACATAGCAAGATAACTTCGTACAGAGGGTGGGGGAGGGTGCGTACAGAGGGTGGGGGAGGGTGCACGATGTACAAAGGTAACGAAGTTAGAAGTGACTTCTTATAATTATCATCATAACCCCGTCACTTGAGGTTTCATTATATTGAAAACATGTCACCCCTAACTTCGTACATCGTACTTCGTACACTAACCTGGTGCCCGTATACGAAGTTAGCTTTTTGTTTACGTCACTTGAGACTTACATGTATGTCATATTTAAATTACACGTCACCCCTAACTTTGTACACCGTACTTCGTACACTAACCCGGTCCCCCGTACAAAGTTAGCTGTGTCACGTAACCCGATTTTAACTTCATACCATTCACCCTGATACTGGACATGAATGAAAACATCAGCGGCCATCTTGGATTATCGAGAACTCATGTTACTAGTAGGTCTCGCGAAAACGCGAGAGAATACGCAACACCCTCTAGCGATTTGCAGACTGTAGGGCTACAGATATCAGTAGAGAGTCGATAATGAACCAAATTAAATCTAGCACCGCGTTTCCACTGCTATTTTATCTCTTGGGGAGAAATTAAGTACATCTTAATTGCTGTTGTTACTATACATTGTATAAAAATTGTACTAAGCTGGATAATTTTTTTCTTAAATTAAATACTGTATGATTGCTTTTGTGTTTACTACTGACTCTCTAGAAACTAGTAATTTTGCATGTATTTTTCAAATTGCATGTAAAATGTTTGCCAACATGCATTTTTGTAAGCATGTACATGTATATGACTATTGGGTTTAGGTTCAGATACATTATAGATAATAGAAGTGCAAGTGACATACACCTCAATGACCTGTAAGAATGCATTTTAAAATGAACATTGTTGTCAATTTGGTCATTTTCCGGGGTACGTTTATTCGTACGTTTATTAGATTTTGAAGATTTTTTCTGTGGGGGTACTTTTATTCCGGAGGGTATGTTTATTTGGGAGATGAGAGTAGCAATATGTATTACCATTCAGTTAGAGGAATAATTTGTTTCTTAAATCAAGGCTGAATGATGGTGATGAAATCCAGGCATCCAAATTGGCTGCAACAAATTATGCCGCCCACACCGACCTCTTGCACCGTGAAGTTATTTTTTCTTCCGGCGTGGTGAGCGGATGGTTCCTTACACAACAAGTTTTAATCGCCACTCTCTGTGTCTATAATGTTATCTTGCTTCCAATTTCGGCAGTTTGGCTTTTGATCCTTTTCCACTGAGATCAGGGTATCCTCTTACTTGGGCACTAGTATTGTGCTGGAATTCGCACCCAGTATTTACACCACAACAGACTGGACCAGGTGTGATCTGCTGTTCCGATACTGAAAACAACATCCTTTAGAATTGGGCCAATGAACAATCAATCCCATAGCCTCTGTGAAAAAATGAAAGCGTCCCAGAGGAGAGAACGGAGTGTTGGACGCCGTCTCTGCCCGTGTCTGTCCGTCTAAACTGCCGTCAACAGCGTCATAACATAGTTGGCGGTCTGCAAACTCGCAACTCTGGACGGCCCGACGAAAAAAGGGCCACGCCTCCCGTTGCTCCCCAGACGTATCTGATGTGTCGACAGGCGTCAGAATTAATTTATTTACCACGTTTTCCACGTGGTTTTAGGCTTCTAATGCACATGCGCAAGATTTAAATTAAACGCGTATATTCAAACTGTTAGTGGCCCGTCCCCTAAGTAAGAGACACTGTTCGGTCGATGTCCGCTTCTTTGCCTCTTTGTTGCATTGTGCGCACTTTTGGGGGGTGGAATAATCAAACACCGCTACAGGAACCCCCATATTTTTCGGGCGTCTAAAACGGCGTCCGAGCCCATCCCATGAGGCCCAGTGGCATTCAACTGCAACCGAATGCTGTCCGAAATGCCGCTAAAAGCCTGTCCAAAATGCCGGCTAAGCCCGTCCGAAAATACTACCTGGAGCGCCGTTTCTAGCGTCTGGGTACCCATTTCCAGACGTTGCCTGGGACGACTGGGATGTCTGTCTGGACGCGTCAAAGCGGCCAATCTAGACGCGTCTAAGGCTCAATTTATACACAGGTTTTCCCGACGTTGTCAATATCTGCCGCTGTCGGGACGGCAATGTCGGGGCGGCTCTACACACATCGTCAGGAAGTGTGGCAGAACACCCGTAGCGCTTGGATTACGTAGCCCAACTCACTTAACCTTTCCTGAAGTTCAGCATTCCTGACCGTCCATTACTTGCTACTGTATGAGTTTTTCTTTCCCTAAATCTTTGTGGGCAATTTAGGACATATAAAGACGCACGAATAGCGAAAGACAGCATCTACCGTAACCAGTACATGTATTCTACCCGTAACTTGATTGAATAGGCCGCAACATGGACTGACGTAAACTCATCGACACTTCCGCAGAATGTTGCCATTGTATGTTCGAAAATAGGATCTGAACAGAGCGCCAAACAACAAATATGGCGAGTCTTCCGGCCGAAATACGGAAAATTACATGTAACCGCTGACCTAGATTTTTGGCCGACGTTGCGAGCCCGACGGGTTGGCTTTATACGCGTGCTAAAGCCGTCGGGGACTCCCGCTGAGCCGTCGGGCGACTACTCCGGAGCCGTCGCGAGATTTTCTCCCGCTGTCGGGGAAAAGACCATAAAATTCCTCTCTAGACGCTGAAAAAAGCTGCCCCCGCTGTCGTGAAAACCTGTGTATAAATTGGGCCTAAGCGTTTTCATGCCGCCCAGACCGTCTTGGACGTTTTAAATGGCCGGTCCAAATCCGTCTGCCATCGTGATTGTCCAGGGAATCTTAATAATCTGAGACTTCTGAATGGGCGTCACAAACGGCGTTTCACCGTCTGGGACACCTTCATTTTTCACAGAGGACAAGCTTGATGATGTGTGAACAAACATACTTTTTGGGGAATGTATTTTTGAGTTGCATTTCTTATATATATGGCAATACTGCTAAAATTTACCATAGTTGCCAGCTGGTACTCATTCAGGTTACACTACCGGGGGTATAAATGTCAACTTCATAATATGTGAATTTGCGTAGGAATTTCAAGAAATGGGAAAATACATTTACAAGATAAAAATGGGCTGTGTTGCTTGTGAAGGCGGGAAGAGGGAGAGAATTTTGTGCTGTATACGTGGGAGATAGTATTTCACCATGTATGACCAAAATAAAAAAAATCAGACAGTCTCTCTATATATATATACCGTACTGTGGAATTAGAAACTGCAGCGGCCGCGGTGCTACGCTGGTCTCTGATATCATCATCATAACGCACATAACTAGGTTGTGCGACGATACAACGGAGAATATTGCTAAATTTTTTTTTTTTCCTTAGCATAGACCACACTGTACGATAGTAATGCAGCCGTTATTGTATGAGGAGGATTTTCAACACTTGTATACGCATGTGTGTGCGGAACCCTTGTCAATTACTTGAATTGTAAATTGTTAGAGAAAAAACTGTGTCTGATGGACCCTTGTCATTAATGTCAACACTTGTGTGGGAGAGAAAAAAGCTTTGTGTGGGACCCTTGTCAACACTTGTGTGGGAGAGAGAAAAAGCTGTGTATGAAAGACGCTTTCAAAGTGGGAGAGAAAACTGGTGTATGTGGAAGACCGTTTTCCCTTACTTGTGTTGGAGAAGAAAAACTGGTGTAATTGTGAGAGACCTTTTTTCCTCACTTGTGTGGGAGAGAGAAAACTGCTGTATGTGCGAGACCGTTTTTTCTCACTTGTGTGGGAGAGAATAATTGGAGATGTCATAAATCTTTTCAATTCTATATCTGTAAGTACTGCTTTTAGTCAATGTTTCAAGGAGCATTATGTAACATTTTTGCGGTGTTTGTGGGTATTTCTAGGACTGATGTGACAACATGGATTGAAATTGGAAAGTTGCTGACGAAAGCTACACTGCACTGCAGAAGTTTTTCCACCGTTTTCGTCTAATTTTCTCGTAAGCCAACCCAGAAGTAAGATGGTAACGCAGTAACCCAGAAATCAATACCGTTTATTTTCATTTAAAATAAGTCGTGCACATTGTACTTTAAATAGAGTGACTTAAGGTACCTCGCTTTCAGTACAGCCAAGTAGATATAGAAGTCACAACACTACATGTTGTCAAAAGGCCTTGCTTTTTTTAAAATTCTTCTAGCTCTGATTGGTGGTTTGATTTCGCCAATCAGATATAAAAGGTAATGATATTTAATATAATTCTTGTGTTCTTGTGTCAATATGTAATTCCCCTGGTTATCAATAGCATATTATGTTTTGGGGTGGTCAGGGACTACGGCGCACCGTCATGTGAACTTACTGTATTTATATGTTAATTGTATTTTTGTTTTGTGGCGCTGTTAATATAAGTTTTAAACTTGAGTGCAGCGCCATAATGTCCTTTTGTGTTGAATAATAAAAGTACCTCGCTGAAGATAAAAATCACTTGAACTTAGTGACTTACATTTCAGAAATTCGTATAGAAAACAGCGATATTTTTGCAAAGCCATTTACCACATAGCTCGTTCCTCGCGGGCCCTCAGCTTTGGGCGCGCTCGGAATTCGCTGATCGCTCGGGACCCGATTTTCGGGTGACTTCGGCTACCGTCAGAACTCGTCTTCAATTCAGCAAAAAATCCTGGCCCGGCCACCTATGGACAGTACTGGTTGCTTAGGTTGTTGTCTAGCTATCATGCACATAATAGAGCAGCAATCTTGGTCAGTTAGCAATAATGGATACTGGTAATATCAGTCCAAAGAAAGATAGGTGGTCATGATTCTTTGCAAGATCGATGTCACATTTTATATGAATTCTATGTAAGCATGTATCTGATATATATAATGCCTGGGTATTTTATTGTTGTTTAGTTTTGAAAAGTCATTTTACTGTTAAAGATTATTCGCAATATGTCAATCCAGATATCTTAAATATATGACTTGTTACAGGCCTCCTTTAATTTGCCAACATCTGGAGTGTACTGGCTGCCGTAGATTGTAGACTAGGTACCATGAACATAATATGGCAGCAATGTTTGTCAGTTAGCAATTATGGTTCATCAGTCCATACTATAACCTCCTTTGCTTGATCAGTCCAAAGATGAGATAGGTTGTCATGATTCTTTGCAAGATTAATATCTTTAAATATACATTTTATAATATTTTTTTAAATCTATGCATTGCCAGTCTCAGCCATATGAATCCATATGAATCCTATGACATGTATCTCATGATGCTTTTGTCCTTATGCCAACTTCAACTGGTGAACTCAACTTACTTTACTAAACTGAGAAAGCTTAAACCCGTTCTCGGTGCTTTGTGTTCATGTTTTTTTTAAACCCACTGATCAGAAACTTTTCTTTAAAGGTATGTTCTTCACATTATATATATTGTATATATTCAGTTTACATTGAATTTGTTAGCATTCTAATTAATATTAACCCTTTACAATAAGTTATAAGCAATAAGGACAACTGTGTAAATCTATTATCGGCAAGCCTACATAGTACATATTCTGTGGTGTGTTTTTTTTTCATTTTCCTTGGCGTGAAGACTGTCCATCTACAGTGGTGACCTAGATGTGTTGCCTTTCCTTTGTTCCTGACTACACATTTGTTATCTTGACTGACAGGGTTACTTAGAAGAGGCAGCGATAACGATGAATATTGAGCGTCTTTTCATCTGTTCAGCAGCCCCTCCAGATATTTTTTGAGTGACGATCGCGTCCATTGTTTGTCCATAATTGGCTGTCGTAGATTTGTTACCACTCCTTTGTCTCTGACTACATTTGCGTGAAGTGCCAGAGGGTGAATTCCTCCATAATTGACCCTTCCGGAGACAGGCTGCCACTTTCCTCTTTGATGTGGCTACCTCGGCCACTGCTCTATAATTAAGTAATTAAGACCTTTCCAGTATGTGGCCATTTAGGTCCTTATGCCGCTGGAGTCACCCCCACAGCGTCCTAAGCGTCTCTTTCAGTAAAAATAAATACTCAAACCCAGACACACCTCGTTACCAAGATTTGTTACCGCTATTTTTGAGTGATGACAGCGTCCATCGTTTATCCGCAAATAGCTGTTATTGACCTACAAATTTTGTGTTTTTTTTCATTTTTCTCACAGTTAATATATAAGATTGTCACCTATAGTTGCCTGGAGTTGCTACATTCACACCTCGTTACCTAGATTTCTTACTGCTATTTTTGAGTGATGACAGCGTCTATTGTTTATCCGTTATTGGCTGTTATTGACCTTCAAATTTCATAGCTTTTCTACACATGTATTTATAAATATTAGCTTACTTTATGACTAAGAAGTTTCTCCCTAAATGTACAGAAACGGTAAGGCGTTCATCTTGTGCTACTACGAGACAATATCGAAAACAAAGACTTACAAAATTCAGCGTCACCCAAAACCTCACCTCACCCTGACGCCTTTAGGCCTAGGGCCTGTAAGTTGTCAGCCTCTTGGTCAGTCTTTTCCACTCCGATCTGTCTTCGGCTATTTCTTTCACTACTTGGAAGTCTGGCTCCTCTCGTCTCGTGATTTCCATAATCTGGTCTAGCCATCTTTTTCTTGGCCTGCCGGCTGGTCTTTTCTTTTTTGGTTTCCAGTTAAAAATTCTTTTTACATCTCTTTGTTCCGGCATCCTATGTAGGTGTCCAAACCACCTCAGTTGGTTTCTTTCTACGATGGATAGTACTGGCTCGACTGAAAGTGCTCTGCGGATGATGTCATTCCTGATTTTGTCTCTTTTTGTGACACCATAGATGAGTCGCAGCACTCGCATTTCAGTAGCTTGTATCCTACTTTTTAGTTTTTGAGTTAGAGTCCAGATTTCGCTTCCATATAACAATGACAATGACAATGAAAATGAACTTTATTGCATATTCACGCCCTACATGGGCCAAATGCACTGAGTTAGATAACTTGGGTATAGGTAAAGAAGGAACAAGTGTTACATTTCTATGCTACGTCTCTATCTATAGGGTCTATCTACATGATCTCTTCTCTCTTTTTAAAACATGTATGAACAAATTTACATAGTTTTTCGTTAACATCGTAGTGCTTGGATGTCATAATATGTTTGAACAATTCTATTTTCGGTAAGTATGTAAATTTCTTTTCTAGCTGTAAGGACATTCTAAGAGAAAGTGTGCTTCATCCTCTACACAGTTACTGTTACATAAAGTGCAAATTCTGTTATTTGCGGGAGTCTGGTTATTATACCTACCAATTTCGATCTGTAATTGATGATCACTAATCCTTAATTTTGTCATTGCTCGGCGATGACTAAACTTTTGCACATCTAAATATGGTTCTTTTTCATATGTAAGCTTAATTGTTTTGTAAGTTCTTAACTTATTTCCTTGTTTTCCATTCTTGCTACACTTGGAGTTTGTTTCTGAGTAGAAATATTGAAGAAAATTGTCTTTAAGTCTTTGTTTTAGTTCAGATTGAGCAGATGATGTGTTTCTGTCTTTTTGAAGTAAAAGGTAGGCAAAACCTGACTCCTCAAGTATTCTACTTATATTTGACAACCAGCATGGTATAATTTTTACATCGGTGCAGGTCTTGCTGCTTCATATAGTAAGCTCTCTTTTGGTATTTCTTTAACTAATCTTTTATAATATGAATAAATTCTAGTATAAACTTCAATCCACAGTGGGTATCTTCCTAGTTCTGCCCTTGCACCAAGATTACTGGCATTCTTTCTTACGCCAAGGAGAGACTTACAGAATTTTAAATGTACTTGTTCGATTGGAGAGTTATCGTTTAGTCCAATCTTGCCCCATACTTCAGCACCGCTGTACAGAAAGTGCGAAATGGAACGAAATGGAACGAAATGGAACGAAATGGAACGAAATGGAACGAAATGGAACGAAATGTGTATGAAGGAAGCCGTTAAGCCGTTCGTACGTTGGAACGGCGACGTTTAAATAGTGTCCACTCGACGTCCAAACGGCAACGTTAAGATTGATGGTATTCTTAGAACCGCAACGACGTTATAAGATCGATCAGGGTACGTTAAGAATAAACTGACCACAACGTTATAAGATCGATCAGGGTACGTTAATAAAGTGAGTTTTGAGTTGATTAGTCAAAGTCTGTGGTCTCCGTCCGCCCTAGCGGTAACGTTAAAGAAAATAAAGCCTAAAATTCACCATACTCTTTTTTTATTCGCACGCTCGCATCAGTTTTGTCATCCCTATAGTCAAATCAACATAGCCTTACACGTAATCACAATGAAATGAAATTGATAGCGAAATATTTCAAATGTAGAAGTGGGTGGTAAATAAATGATGTGACGTGTTTTATTTCTTGAACAAGGAGGTTAAATACGTATCTATCCTTGCTATGACCTCCTTGCTTGAACCTATTCAATACTATAGGGTAACAAGAATTGGACGGTAACATTTCATTTTCAGAATTCACCAAGAGTTCATGAGGCAAGCGTTATTACTGTGTATTACAGGAAGTAAAATGAGACCTCCTACACTCGGTTACAAGCGGCCGTGTTGGTTGGGGCGGAGCTACATTCTTCCCCCCGCATGCAAATGATCCGCCATTGTTACTGACGGCTGGCAGTACGTGATTACGTGTTTACAGGGACTTTTCTAGTCTGACCTGGCGCGCTACAGACGGGTTTAATCAAACTCCGACTTTCCTGTTTACATGACGTTTTAGTATATATATATATATATATATAGTATGAGTTGTATTTAGCATGTGTATATCTCCCCAACAAAGACTTTTTATACAACCAATGAACTCCGGACCCCTGTCGGAGAATGGACCCGATACAGTAGAGTGACAGGAAGTGAAGTGAACGATATGTTAATGAATCTGCGTCACGATTGTTACTCGATTCAAAAACAGATAGAGACTTTCAAGCTGGGCCCTCTGGAGACAAGACAGCTTCCTCGTTCACAACGAAACAAAGAGAAGGTGTGAACGAGCTAGACATGTATTTCACGGTTTGGTGGAACGAAGCTGCGAACATGAGGAATTTACTAGTACACAGTACAGCTTGGGAACGGACGGAAGGAAGAAGGAGAAAATGGCGGGTCCGCGTCCACCTCCCGGGTCTTAACTCGGGAGCCTGTGGGAGTTGTCGGATAATTCAACGTATGGAGGATATCCAACCACACACACACACAGCAAAAATAAGTTATGCTGTATCTAATAGCATTGAATAGGTTCAAGAAATAAAACACATCATATTATTTATTCACCACTCATTCTGTATTTAAAATTTTAAACAGTTCCGTTCCGCCGTTCCTTATATTTTTCTATCTACAAACAATGTATTTCATTTTATTGTGTACATGTAAGGGACGCGGCTGGTGATTCCTCCCCGTTGGCATATTGCTAGGACAGACAGACACAAGAAACACGTCCGCACACTTTAAACAACTCACTGTTAACGTACCTGTTACGTTGCGGTCACTTTATTCTTAACGTACCCTGATCGATCTTATAACGTTGCGGTCAGTTTATTCTTATTAGTAGCGTACCCTGATCGATCTTATAACGTCGTTGCGGTTCTAAGAATACCATCAATCTTAACGTTGCCGTTTGGACGTCGAGCGGACACTATTTAGACGTCGCCGTTCCAACGTACGAACGGCTTAACGGCTTTCCTTCATACACATTTCGTTCCATTTCGTTCCATTTCGTTCCATTTCGTTCCATTTCGTTCCATTTCGTTCCATTTCGTTCCATTTCGTTCCATTTCGTTCCATTTCGTTCCATTTCGTTCCATTTCGCACTTTCTGGGGTCCCCTTCAGCACCGTAGGTTAATATGGGAACAATGCATGCATCGAATAGTTTACAATATACTGAAACTGATGCATTACTGTCTCCTAGACTTGATTTTATACTAAAGAGGGCTCGTAAGGCCTTTTTTGTAGTGTTTTCATTGCAGTCTTGAAGTTACCGCCAGTTGTAAATATCACTCCTAGATAACTATAAGAAGGTACAATCTCAATATTTTGGTTTCCTAGGTAAAATTTAAATTTTCAAAGCAACTGCCCCTTTTTGTTGAAAACCATTATTTTTGTTTTGTTTAGATTGATTGATAATTTCCATTTTTTGCAGTATTGGTTTAGATTGTTTATTGTTTTTTGTAGGCCATGTTCGCTTGTAGATAACAGCACAAGATCATCTGCGTAGAACAGACTAGATAATTTGTTTGTGTTTAATATGGGGGCATCAAAGTTAGTTGGTTGGCTAGATCACTCATATATAAATTGAATAGAGAAGGGCTTAAGACACAGCCTTGCCTCACTCCGATTTCTATTGGGAAACTCTCGCTAAGACCTTTTTTCGTTTTGACACTAGCTGTGGATTGGTTATATAGGTTTTTTAAAACGTTGAAGAATCTTCCCGATATACCTGCTGATAAAAGTTTGAATAGTAAACCCTCGTGCCAGATAGAGTCAAATGCCTTTGACAAGTCTACAAAGCAGGCAAAGAGCTGCTTTCCTGGTTGGGTATGCTTAGAGATTAGGGTCTTTAATAGAAAGATATTGTCCGAGGTTCTGTAATGTTTACGGAATCCTGTCTGGTTTGGTTTTAGGATTTCATTTCGCTCGAGGAACATCGAGAGTCTTTTGTTCAATATTGACGTGAATAGTTTCCCTAGGCAGCTTGATATGGAGATGCCTCGATAATTATTTGTGTTGTCCTTTTTTCCTGTTTTGAATATTGGGACAATAAAACTACTGGACCATTCCGTGGGGAAGGTTCCTGTTGAGAGGGCGTTATTAAATAGAGTTATGAGAGGGCGGAGTATGAGAGATTTGCCCGATTTCAACATTTCATTACAGATCATGTCCTGACCGCTTGCCTTTTTGTTTTTAAGTGTTTGAATGGCAGTGTCAATTTCAGATTCTGTAATATCATAGTCTAATGGGCCTTGGGAATGGTTATGATTTTGAAGTATTTTGAATTTGTTTATAATGGTTGTTTCAAAGTTAGAATCAAACTCTTGTCTTCTAATCTAGATTTTTCATGGAGAGCTTTAAAGTGATTTACCCAGGTGTCCGCTGGTATGTCCTCTTGGTTTGTGGAATTAGTCTGCTTTAGTTCTTTAAGTAAGCTCCAAAAAGCTGTTGGGTTATTATCTTGAAGATTTTGGAGCTCCATTAAACAGTTAGTTTCATGTTCCCTTTTCCGTTTTCTGATTAGTTTTTTGAATTCTTTTTTCTTTCTGAAGTAGCTGCCTCTTACGAGTGGATTCTTGGGATTGTTCATTAAGAGATATCTTATATTTTTCAATTCCGTACGCGCTTCATAGCAGGTCTTGTCAAACCATTTTTTATTTCTTTTTAATTCCTTTGACTTCTTTTTGCCTCTGATTTGTAGAGACATCTTTCCTGCCGATACTAAAATGTCTTGAAATTCTCGTATATTTTCGTTTACATTTTTTGTTGACTGCGTTGCATTTTTATCTATAGGTAGAAATTTGTTTAGTCTTTGGGAAATTGTTGGGCTGCTGAGGGCTTTTAGAAATTTCTCGCTAGAATCAGGGCCCCAGATAAACCGACCTGGTAAAGGGTGTAACCTTTCTTCAGTTTTGGCATTTTCCTGGGAGTGCGCTAAGGCGTTTATGTTTAAAGATACCATACAATGGTCCGAAAACTCAGTCAATTCGTGGACTTTAAAGAAATTAATGTTGTGAAACAGTGAGCTACTAGAGATGGCGTAGTCTACCGTGCTACAGCCGTTAGGTTGGTAGCACGTAAATCTACCATTCAAGTCACCTAGTATTCTCCCGTTTAGTATTGTGTAGATCGGTCTGTACACATAAGTCTATGAGACATTTGCCAAAAGAATTAGCTGGGTTTCTGTCGGTAAAATTTTTTGGGATGTCTACGTTGTGGGCGGGAGAAAGTGGGTCCAGGTCAAAATCTAGGGTTTCTTCGACACTGAAGTCTTGAAAGGACCCAATTCTACTATTAAAGTCTCCCCCAAGGATTACATGGCCTTTGGACTTAAAGAATGCTATGTCCTGCTCTAATACATCAAAAATAGAATCCTCCGCTGTTTTGTGGACGGTGGAATATACAGGACTAATGTAGACATTACATATAAATACATCTTTGGATAATCTTAGCAAATCTTTTGACACGCGAACCCAGAGTAAGTCTTTGCAATCAGAAGTTCCACGCTCTCTTTTAACGAATTTTGAGAGATCATTTTTGAAGTAAAAAATTATTCCTCCTGAATTTCTTCTAGCTTTCTTTCTTTTTTGTCTCAAAGATGAAAATTGTTGGTAATTCGGAATGTCAACTTCTGAGGATGCGTTACTCCAGGTTTCAATGAGAGAGAAGAGATCTAGTTTTTCCAAACTACTTCTAAAGCTATAATCTTCAAGTTTCTTTCCGAGTCCGTGAACATTCCAAAATCCTATGTTCAATGAACTTTTCATACGTGCTCTTTCTCAATCTCTGACACTCAACTTAGTCCCTACTTTTACGATAATGTTACTTAGAAGTTGTACATGTGCAATATAGTTGCATAAACTTACAAAACTACCAGTATTTCCTGCTGGTATCTATTATTACTTGAGCGTGCGTGTTGTTAGCTTACCATAACATTTTCTTGTTTGATACCATATACGGTTAAGGATACGATTTGTGCTACCACCCTCTGAAGTTGTAGCGCCAGTCCGAGTGCTCCTCCAGTTGTTTCTGCATGCGCCAGTCTGTGTCGTATGTGCGCCAGTCCGCGTTGTACATGCGCCAGTCTGCGTCGTATGTGCGCCAGTCCGCGTTGTGTCATTTCCAGTTTGAGACTCTCTGGTCATGTGGGAGCCAGTCCGGGTGTTGTTCTTCCTCAGGGACCCTGTATGGGCTTTGTCTGTCTCGAGGGCACCAAGGGCGTCGGTCTGGGTTGGTCCAGTCAGGAGGGCGCGATCCTACATTTAGTCCGTCACGAGCGAACGAGTTCGGGTTCGGCTCGTCGTAAGGTCGTCGGTCACGAGCGAACGGGTTCGGCTCGTCGTGCGGGCGTCGGTCACGAGCGAACGAGTTCGGGTTCGGCTCGTCGTGCGGGCGTCGGTCACGAGCGAACGAGTTCGGGTTCGGCTCGTCGTAAGATCGTCGGTCACGAGCGAACGAGTTCGGGTTCGGCTCGTCGTAAGATCGTCGGTTACGAGCGAACGAGTTCGGCTCATCGTAAGATCGTCGGTCACAAGCGTACGAGTTCGGCTTCGGCTCGTCGTGAGGGCGTCGGTCACGAGCGAACGAGTTCGGCTCGTCGTAAGATCGTCGGTCACGAGCGTACGAGTTCGGCTCGTCGTAAGATCGTCGGTCACGAGCGAACGAGTTCAGGTTCGGCTCGTCGTGAGGGCGTCGGTCACGAGCGTACGAGTTCGGCTCGTCGTAAGATCGTCGGTCACGAGCGTACGAGTTCGGCTCGTCGTAAGATCGTCGGTCACGAGCGTTCGAGTTCGGCTCGTCGTAAGATCGTCGGTCACGAGCGAACGGGTTCGGGCTCGGCTCGTCGCAGTGGCGTCGGTCTCGGGCGAACGAGTTCGGGTTTGGCTCGTCGCGATTGTGTCGGTCTCGTGTGAACGAGTTCGGGTTCGGCTCGTCGTGAGGGCGTCGGTCACGAGCGAACGAGTTCGGGTTCGACTCGTCGCGAGGGCGTTGGTCACGAGCGAACGAGTTCGGGTTTGGCTCGTCGCGATTTCTGGTTTGTTCTGAAGATTGTGATCGATTGTTTTCCGACCCGGGTTTATTGTTCTGCCGGTTTGCAAGTTGTGCAGGGTCACTACTCCTTCTCTGTCCCCTATTGTAGGTACCCATGCCTACCAGGGGATGAATTGCAGTCTTCCAGTTAGCTGCAAGTACTTTAAGCCCGTCTCTGTTGAGGTGGTACCCATCTTGCTTGTACAAAGCTCTCTTTATGGATCCGTCTTCGCCGAGATTGTCATTGTCTGCTAGACTGATGTAGGAAGTCTCTTGATTAAGGATGTGCAGGAAGGTGTTTACGTCTCGTGTGACCTCCATCAGTTGTTTGTCGTTCCTCGGGGGTATAGCAGACATAACGATGTTTGCATTTGGATATTTTGATCGTGTTGTTGATACCAGCTGCCTAATGTTTTCTGTTACACCGTTTGCCGCTCTTTCTTCCCTAATGTCGTTAGTCCCCACGTGATAGACAATGCATTTGGGATCCGAGTAGCTCGTTTCTGTGATCAGTTCTATGGCCTGAGGGATTTTCATTGCTGAGTGTTTGGCGGTTGACTTGCCCGGGTAAAGCACGCTGGGAACGATTCCTCTCGTGTTCGAGTCACCGACGATGACTATTTCCGCTAGGATTGGGTCGTCTGAACGCCTTTCTGCTGGTCGTGTCTGCGACTGGCCATTATCACGGGAATCAGACTTCCGTTCTTCTTGGGTCTGAGTGTTGTCTGCTAAGACCTCAAAGTTGTTGCTAGTTGGGATATTCGGCACGACGATGATGTTTGTTGTTTCAGGTATTCTTGGAGAACGTGCAGCGTCACCTGTCTGGGTCGTTGTTGGGCCTGCGTTCTTCACATTGTGTTGTTCCAAAAGTGTTATCCTGTTTCGCAGGTTTTTGTTTTCTGCTTCTAGTGTATTGATACGTCTTTTTAGCACTTCAATGTCGGATAGTCTCGCCATGTTCTCCGCCGGAGGGTCTTTTGTTTTAGACAACTGAATTTCAATGCGTGAGATTCGTGCCGCCAAGGTGTCAAACTGGTCATTGTTAGTGGTGACTTTGCTCATTAGAATGGACTCCAGCTTGTCTACACTGATCTAAAGGGAGGAGAGCTGAGCATTGTTGTTGCTATCAGCATTAGCTAAGTTTTGTGCACTGTAGACCTCTTTAGGAATGGTTTCATCACCTTGTTGATCGTCGTGTGAGCACTGGTTGCAAACATACTCCCTTTCAGGGCATCTCGATCTGCATGTAAACTGACCAGATCAGAGCACCACGAACTCATGTAACTGATCAGGGCACTATGCACTGGAAAGGTATATAAGTGAGAACTTCATGCTACTTGTGTCATTTAGCCTCTGTACACTTGAAGAAGCCACACAGGCGAAACCGGTCGTGTGTCAGGCTGAAATAAAGTTCTAAACGGGAACTTTGCGGCTCCAGATGTTTTACTGAGGGACGACTGCGTACGTGTGCGAGATGTCGGTAGCTCGAGGAATGAATCCTGAGGGATGACTCCCCACGAATTTATACTGCATACTCCCTTTCTTCATCAGTGATCAATGCATATAGCAAGCTTTGTCGGAGCCCTGTACATACATAGTGAAACCACTGTTGGCACGTGTATTGCACTGAATTACACCTTCATCTTCGGGGCCTGGCTGCTGGCATTTGTTGCACATAATATCTTCACACATGACTTCTGTGGCCAGGCTTGTTGCCAGTAACTGTTGTTTGAGATGTTCATAAGTGGACATAACCCACAGGTAGTACGCCGAACCTTGTACCAGTATCTTAGACGTATGGTACACATGGAGCGTAACTGATCCAATGTCTTGGTTAGTGTCGGGATCGTGGAAGGGGACGTTTAGCTGGCGGCCATTTTTGCCTTTGTCTTCAGTGGGCATGTTGTAATGAGATTCAATTATAGCTTCTGTCCAGTATTTGTCCGATCCCGCAGGTATGTGAATAGTTACACTACCGCCGTTGTGTTGTACAAAGTACTCGTCACTCGGTGAGTGTTTCTTGTCATGTTTGGCCGGCTCCGATATTACATTTGATTTGTCGTAGGCTGCTCGGCGGTCATCGTTTGACAGGACAAAGAAAGCTTTGTTCACCTCTGTGAAAGTTTGTCTCGCTGTGCCCAGTAGACGTTTGTCCTTCGTTGTTTTCAAAGTCTTCTCGTAGCTTGCGACTTTATCTTTGTAGGCCGAGATGATATCCTCTTTCCTAGCGCCGGGTGTTGTTCCCAGTAAGATGTACAGTTCTCCAGGTGTTTGAGCGTCGTTCGCCATCTTGCCGGCTTGGGTCTTTGTTCTCGGGATGTTCTCGTCTCCCCTATGTTCTGGCGATAAATCTTCCTCTTCTATACATCAGCAAACTCAATATAGCTGACAAAATTACATGTACTTGATCTATATGGCGTTAGCAATAGACTACGCGTTCTTAGGATGCAATAATTATCGTCAAAGTAGGGAATTAGTCGGAGTCGGAGCGATGCGACAGGGGCGTCCGTCTCGCCGCCATCTTGGTTTATTGATAACAATACAGGTCTTAATATTGTAGTATAAATACAGGTTTTGACGTCTCTGGGTATGCATCTTTTTTTCAGGAGAGGATAAAGGGCACATATTTTAAGTTCTTAGTGGATTTGGTGATCCTGTTGTTAATCTCCTCTTCGGTCATATTATCGGAGGTCATTTTACTGCCTAGGTAGTTGAAGCTAGTTGTTCGTTTGAGAGTGTGGTTGTTAACCGATATGGAGCCCTTACTTTGTCTTCGGCCGACTTTCATGTACTCCGTTTTCTCATAGCTTAGTTTCAAGCTTGCTCTAGACAGTTCTTGATCCCACTGGGTCATAACTCTTTGTAGTTTCCGCATACTATTCCCAGTTTGTGCGATGTCATCCGCATACCCAAATCGTTCTATTTCAAAGTCTTTTCTTTCTATGACCTGGATTGTATGGTTGAAGTAAAGAATGAAGAGGAGTGGAGAAAGGACGCTTCCTTGGCGCACACCAGTGTTGGTGTCAAAGTATGCAGTGCCACCTAGTACAGTGCTGCACTGGTTTTCATATGTGCTTCTAATGGCTCTAAGGAGTCTGAGACTTATTCCAGTTTCTTTTATGACCGTCCACATCTTCTCTCTTGGTATCCTATCAAATGCTTTTTCCTGGTCAAGGAAGCATATGTGTTGTTCAATTGAGTATTCCCAACTCTTTTCCATAAACAGTCTCAACGCTGCTATTTGGTCTATTGTTCCCCTGCCTGGTCTAAAGCCACATTGGCTTTCACTGAGTAGACTCTCTGTTTTCTGTCTCAGTCGTCTTTCCAGGATTCTTTCATATAGTTTACCAATATGGCTCATGAGTGATATCCTCTGTGAAAAATGAAGGTGTCCCCGACGGTGAAACGCCGTTTCTGACGCCCGTCCAAAGAGTCTCAGATTATTGAGACGCCCTGGACGATTACGATGGCAGACGGCTTTGGACGGCTTTGGACTGGCCTTTTAAACGTCCAAGACGGTCCAAAACGCTTGGACGCGTCTAGATTGGCCGCTTTGACGCGTCCAGACAGACGTCTGGGCCGCCCGAGACGACGTCTGGAAATGGGGACCCAGACGCTAGAGACGGCGCTCCGGGACGTCTTTTCGGACGGGCTTAGACGGCATTTTAGACGGGCTTAGACGGCATTTTAGACGGGCTTAGACGGCATTTTAGATGGGCTTAGACGGGATTTTAGCGGCGTTTCGGACAGCGTTCGGTTGCGGCTGGAACAATTACGTAACCGGGACGCCTTTTGAGACGCCCGAAAAATGGTTCCTACAGCGGTGTTCGATCACGGTAAATTAAATTAATCTTTACGCTGCCGCCATGGCACAAAGAGCTTTAAATACAAGCTGAATCGCACGGAAATCGTACGATTTTCTTCGGATTTTCTTTGCAAAGTGTGGCGTAAGAAATTGTTGAACAGTGACGAGCTTTCTTGGCAAAATCGGGAGGCGCTGCTGAAAATCACCGCCACGTGAGCGCACACAAACACAACAGGCCGGGAACAAAACATTTAAAAAAATTAAATATTGTCTAAGTGCACGTTTGAACGTATTACCATCCTTTGTTAAAACATTAGATATTTTATAGGTGCATTTTACGATGTGCGTATTCTTTTTTAACAATTTAATATGAAAACAACATTAACCGTTGCGTTTGGAGATGGCACCATCGCAGCTAACTCAAGCAGCATGCACGGAGTGTCGGAACTTATGCCGCTGGATTTCGTGTAAGATTTAACATAACGTGTACATTTATACGGCATCATCATTCTGTATTAAAACCTCAGGTATTGTATACATCTATTCTACACATTGTTTTTGTGCGCCTTTACATTTTGCGGCGATAAAACATCGATCAATTTGCCTCAGCTCCGTGTGTGGTCTCACTATAGTATGTGGGGAGGGTACTTGGGGATCTTACGTTTTTATCCTCGGAATAATTGCTTGTTCTTCTGTAACAATTGTAGCACTATATGTTCGTTTGTATACTTCTGACAACATAAAATGCTTGTTCACTTACCGAGTCTCCTAAAACAAAAGAAAACTGTTGTAACAGAACTGCCTTGATACACTCGGAATCTGCCGATGAGTAGACTTGACATCCTTGGAACACCTCGTTTGACGTGTTAGTCGGTCGCTGGTTTAAACCCAAACTCCGAACAGTGTCGTCGGAAGATACAGCTGCTTGTAGAAGTGAATTTCACCCCCCCAAACGTGCGCACAATTCGACAAAGAGGCAAAAAAGCGGACATCCACCGAACAGTGTCTCTTACTAATACGGGAGCCACTAACGGTCGGCGCATTTAATTTAAATCTTGCGCATGTGCATTAGAAGCCTAAACCACGTGGAAAACGTCGTAAATAAATTAATTCTGACGCCTGTCGCCACATCGGACGTGTAAGGACGTCTGGGGAGAGACGGGAGGCGTGACCCCTTTTTCGTCCGGCCGTCCAGAGTTGCTAGTGTGCAGACCGCCAACTGTGTTGGAACGCTGTTGATGGCAGTTTAGACGGACAGACGGACAGGGACGCGTCTGATGGGCAGAGACGGCGTCCAAAACGCCGTTCCCCCTCTGGGACGCTTTCATTTTTCACAGAGGATGCCCCTGTAGTTTTTGCACTCAAGGGGATCTCCTTTGTTCTTAAAGATAGGACATATGACGGATTTATTCCACTCTGCTGGCACTTTCCCAGATTTCCATGCATGGTTAAACATGTCTAGTAGCATGTGCTTCATAGCTTCTCCTCCTGCTTTTACTGTTTCGATGGGAATATCATCAGGGCCTGGAGCTTTGTTGTTCTTTGTCAGTTTTAAAGCTGTTTCTACCTCCTCAAATGTTATGGGATCTTCTATTTCTTCTATGAGGGGGGTTTCTGCTGTCCTCTGATTAATGTCTACATCATGTGTATCCTCATCAACAATGTTCAGCAAGTCTTGGAAATACTCGTTCCATCTGTCTGTGATATTATTTTGTCCTGTTATCAGGTTCCCTTCTTTGCTCTTTAAGGTGGAATTTTTGGGCTTGTCATTAGACCTGATTTTGTAGGCTTTAGACATACTGTACAACAGTTTCTTGGTTCCCTGGCTATCTTTCTGTAGGTCCACATTGGCTTTCCTATGTTTTCCCACATTTCTTTCTGGGCTCTTCTTTTAATTCGCTTGACATTGTTTCTGTGTTGCACATATGCTGTTCTACTTTCAGGTGTTCTCTCTTTCAGCCATTGTTTAAAGCATTTGTTTTTGTCCGCTACTGCTGTTCTAACATCTTCTGTCCACCAGCCAGTTCTTTTCTTTTTTGGGTTACCTACAACAGTCATTCCTACCACGTTCTCTTGTATGTCTTGAAGGCAATTTTTTAAGGAGTTCCAATGATCATCTACGTTTTCTCCTATGATGTTGTCTTTTTCGTTTTGCAGTTGTTCTTCAATATGTTCTTTGACAACCTCCAGGTTTTCAGTTTTGACTCTCTTTCTCACTGTTTTCTTTTGGTGTTTTGGTAGATGTATTTTCATTTTCCCTCTTATCAGTCTGTGATCTGAGTCAAGTGACACTGAAGGGAAGGCCTTCACATCTCTGACGATGGATTTTTTGTTTGTAAGTATGAAGTCTATTTGTGACTTTTGATCGTATTGGTTAATATGGGAGTTATATCTATACCACGTGTATTGGTGGCTCTCTTGGTGGTCAAAGTATGTGTTCATCACTGCGAGGTTATTTCTAAGACAAAAGTCTATGAGCATCTCCCCTTCTTCGTTTCTTTCTCCCACTCCAAACTTGCCAATCACTCCTCTCACTGCGTCACTGCCCACATGGCAGTTCAGATCACCCATGACAATAATGTCACTTTCATTTGGCAGCCTATCAAAGGTGTCTTCAAGTTGTTCGAGGAAGTTCATTTTTTCTTCCCGTGGTCTGCCTTGTTGAGGCGCATATGCTTGAATGAATGAGGTTTTGCATGAGTCTATGTTAAGTGTCACTGCAATAATACGGTTGTTCACATATTCCACTTTCTCAATGTGTTTGGCAAATTCTGGGTCCAGGAAGAGTGCTACTCCGTGTCTGGTATCTCTCTCACTGCCAGAGTATAGTAGTTCATAACCATTGTGCACAGTTTTTCTTCCGTTTCCTTTTAAACGTGTTTCAGCGACCCCTAAGACCTTGACTTTACGTTCTGCCATAAGTTCCACAATTTCTTCAGTTTTACCTTTTACAGTTCCTGCATTTATTGTCCCAATATACGCGTATTTCAAATTCTCAGTCCTTTTCCGTTCAGTTCGTTCCGTGGAATTCAGTCCAATTCGAGGCTTCCTGCGTTTATCTCGTGCTAGTGGTTTAACGTCCTCTTCCCACGGCTAGCAGAGCCTGTCTGGGACAGACGGGTGACCCTCCCTTTAGCGACTACCCAATCTCCACCCCCTCATTCGAGGTTACAGAGTAGGGACGTTTAACACCTACCCCAGGACAGGGAAATTGGTACATTCGGGCCCTCGCACCGCGTCAAGGCGGAAGGGTTGGGAGCCGGTGTTCGGGCATCCCAAAATAAACAAGATAAACTATAGCTACAACTTTACAAACGAGTTACAAACTACGAGAAATGCAGCCCAAATCTGCTAAATTCCGAGGCAGAAGTAAAGGTGAAAGTTAAGCACCGTGTGTGCTACAGCGTTAGTAGAGTGCTACGACTGCAAGACGAATCGGAAACCCTGACAGTGACACACAGCGCCTAGGCCGCAGCGGTCAAAATGGCGTCACAATTTTTTTTTTAAAACTTGCGAGTCAATTTCTATAGCAAAAACACAATGAAACCTTAGGCCACAGCAAGTAAATTTTATGGATGACATCCTCGCGCGCATTGATTTTCGCCTGATTTCAGAAAAAAACAAGAAATTTTGTTGCCCTGCGACGGTGGTCAACATGCCAAAAAAGGGCAAATATGTCATGAACGTCCATCTGCAAGACAAGGCTCTGATTTATTCTTTTATTTTTACTTTGATACAATGTTGTATTTTATTCATTTTATATGATTGTGATGTTGCCACAAAACCATTTGTACAATAATTGAAAATTTTATTTAGCCACTTCTTTTTTCAAAGTTGTTTCAGAGACAAATCGGTGTTGTAACAGTTGGCACAATATAGGTAGAGTATGGCTTCCAGACAGTTCGGTCACTCTGTCAGTGATTGAGCCCTGTGTTCTGCCTGGTAGCCAGTCTCTAAACTCAGAGACCACCAGGGATCTTGAGGCGCAATTCCTCGTGTTTGATGGCAAGTGTTGACAGTCCAGGGTGTTCCATTACAAATGAATACCCAGTGTAATATCTACCTTGAAGATGGTACAGCAAGCTCTTTTTTTTTGTTCTATTTAATAAAGACACATCTGCAAGGACAGGTAATACTGTTGAAATACAGCGACAGAAGACCTGTTGGGTATGATTTTTTACCGCCCAAATTCTTGTTCAACGAGGTTTACGATCTCAAAATCTGAAAATGTAGGAATCTTGTTTTTTTTGGCCTGCCTTGTTTTTTTTTTCGCCTCTCGCATTAATTTTGGAGTCTCCGGAGGATGTCATCCATAAAATTTACTTGCTGTGGCCTTACAGTTAAAATCTACAGTGTCTACCAAACCTTTTCGATGGCGTCCTGAATACGTGTATGCTCCCATCCTTGGGCGTCAGGCGATGACGGCCGGGCTTTGCTACAAGCCGGTCCACGGTGCCCCGATGAACAGCGTCGGCGTGTTGATAATGGTGGAATGTCAGTAAAGTGTATTGTAAAACGCTTTATCCATCCAACTGTTAAACGCTTAGAATTCTGCCGGGCACCGTGCGACCGTAGCATCAACAAGCACGCACACAAACGCAAAACACAACAACAGCAACAAAATTATAATGAATCTTTATTGCATGTTCATTCCCGGGGGGATAAATGCAGGAGATCAATGGAAATACAATGTACTAGAAACAAGTACAAATGGCTAACATTAGATCTAAGGCCACACCAATTTATTTTGTTGCTTCTCGGAATCGCCGCTCCAATTTTTTGCATTTTGAAAAAAAAAAAAATCTGGAGTAGAAAAGTCGCAGACCTCCCCAGACGATGGAGCAAAGCAATGGCACAGCACTAGCTTCACGCTACACGGCTTTCCGAATTTTAATAGGGAGTTTCTTCCCTATTTTTCTGGACCATTTTGCTACACATATATCAGCACCTAGTGTATGAGATTCCCTATCAAAAAAGCCAGGAATTTAGCAGAAACACCCAAATTTAGCGAGATAAACAAGGTCAGGAAACACCACCCTCCCTCCCACCCTGTGTGTCGGCACGTTTGATAGACGGGTGTAACCTCCTTGGTGTAAACAAACCTGCAATCCCAGGCCAACTGCCAATTTTACACGCCAATCAGCCAACTTGGTGAAGTATACATGCTTTATTGTTCTTCAAACTTGTCCATGTAAAATCTAATCCGCTGTGGAGAATCGTGTTGTAGAAGTTTACCGAGTCCGCCACAGACATCAAAGCAGGCCTAGGTCATTGACCGGAAGAGTTCATTTCAAGGGACAACTTCTGAAATATCATTATATATCTAACCATTCAATGTATGTTGATACGGTTTGAAGTGGAAGATGTAAGTATTATAATTTAGCCTTGTCATATTAATACTGTACAAAGTCATATCTCTAATAATTTGATATGGGTTTGAAGTATTTCAAAGAAACTTTTCCCCTACGCACAGAATAGACTCGCCCATACGGTGTTACTGGAATTGCCACAGAAGCAATTTTTACCGGGTTTTTCCTCAGAATGTCTATGATTTTACGGGTAATATAGGCACTATAGCTCCTTATGATATAATTCTACCGTTCATTTTACAATTTACCAATACCATCGGCATGGGCGAAAGCACAGCGTGTTTACAAACCAAACTTGTGTTGGCTGCTGATGAACTTATGTTACACCATTGACAGATGAAAGAAACCCTTTGATCATGAACTGTGCCAAATCTTGTGCTGATTTTGATGTTGCAAATTATCATAACATTTTCTAAAACATGATACACAATGTATTCCTGCATTTCATTTTTTAAATATTTATAAATATCCATGTCAATTTAGATTTATAATCATTTGAAAATAATTCCAAAATACTACCCCCCAAAAAAGCAACCCAACACTGCAGTGACTAAACTGGAATGTGCCTCTGAGTCTGAGTATTCATTTGTCCAGGACCTGTAGCAAGCATGAGTTACACCATTTATCATGACCCTTCATGTCAATTTTAAAATAAATTTACTTTAAAACAAAGCTGTAACAAAGATGAAAAACTTTACCTCTACTTTTAAAAAATGAGGAAATTGGCCCTCAAAATGCAGGAAATGATGTTTCACAGGGTAAAAATTTCACTGCACTACATTTGTAGGTCTCCCTATGCTGTGAAAAAAATCCTGGTGAGAAGCCTGAAAGGGATCAATGCACAATACTTCACCATGAAAAGCTGACAACTTGCATACAGTGTAATCCTGCTTTTCTGTATTTTATCTAAGCCCTATACACATGTATCTCCACCCCAAACTTTTTGGAAATTTTATTTTTATTTTTTTTTCGCCCTGTCGCTCCAATTTTTTTCTGAAAAAATCCGAGAAGCAACAAATTAAATTGGTGTGGCCTAAGGTATATATATATAATAATAATTTTAAAAAAAGCTAAAAACTATATAAAGTAGTATCTATCTACGTTCTAACGGCTTCTTCTCTCTTTTTGAAACATTTCGAAACATACTTGCAAACTTCATTCATTACATCGATATCTACATTTGTACATGATATAATAAATTTAAAGGTGTCGTGTTTTGATAACGTTTTACATTTTTTGTCTAGATTAATTGAACTGAATAGTGATTTGCGTTCGTTATCATATAATGTACAATCAAGTATAAAATGCGATTCGTCTTCGATACATGAATTCTTACAGAATTTACATAGTCTGTCTTGTAACGGGGTACGGCTATGCCTGCCAGATTCTATGTGTAGGGGATGGTCGCTAATGCGGAGTTTACACATGGCTCTGCGGTCCTCAAAATTTGGAATGTCTAAATATGGTTCTCTGTCGTATATCATTTTGAATGTTTTGTACGTTCTCAGTTTGTTGCCTTGATTTTCTCTTTGTCCCTGTGCTTGTAATACTGAGTTGAATTTTTGGATGAACATATCTTTTAATCTTTGTCTTAGTTCGTGCAGATGGAATGGTTTGTTACTATACTCGTATGTATATATAGGCAGGCATAGCCGGACTCCTCTAAAATTGTCTTCATGTTCAACAACCAACAGGGTACTTTACTTCTAACAAGGTCTTTTTGTACAATGTACGCTTCATACTGAAGGCTTTCAACAGGAACATTTCTAACTAATCTATAATAATAACTGTACATTCTACAACACGCTTCAATCCATAGGGGGAAGCGGCCAAGTTCAGCTCTACTTGCATAGTTACTAGCGTTTCTTCTTAATCCTAGAATTTGTTTACAGAATTTTAAATGTGTTTGTTCAAGTGGAGAGTTGTCATTTAATTTGCTGTTGCACCATACTTCCACCCCGTACAATAAAATAGGAACAACACATTGATCAAAAAGCTTAAGGTAAACTGATATAGGAGCCCTAGTGTCTCCAAGAGTACATTTAATGCTAAACAACGCTCGTAGGGCCTTCTTTTGTAGTAATTTCATCGCTGTGTTAAAGTTGCATCCAGCTGTAAAGACTACACCTAAGTAAGAATAAGATGAAACGACTTCTATGTTTTTGGAGAATAATTGAAAGCTAAGTTTTGTAAAGGCGTGTCCTTTCTTATTGAATACAATAATCTTTGTTTTATTTAGGTTGACGGTTAGTTTCCACTTTTGGCAGTATCTACCAAGAGTGTCTATTGCGTTTTGCAGGCCTTGTTGGCTTTCCGACAACAAGACTAATTGTCATCAGCATATAGCAAGCTTGTTACTTTTGAGTGGTGTAATAGTGGTGCGTCGATGTATACCATGTTTAAGTCGTTAACAAGATCACTGATATAGAGGTTAAATAAGGTTGGGCTCAATACGCAACCTTGACGGACACCTATTCGGACAGGGAAGCTTTCTGTTAAACCGCCAATAGTTTTAACGCGTGTTTCTGACTGGTTGTAAAGACTTTGGATAATATTAAAACATCTGCCGGATATTCCTTTAGATAGAAGTTTGAAAAATAAACCCTCATGCCAAATTGAATCGAAAGCTTTGGAGGGATCTACAAAACAAGCGTACAAACGCTTGCCCGATTGGCTATATTTTGAGATTAATGTTTTAAGTATGAAGATGTTGTCTGATGTTCTGTAGTTTACAGAAAATTAATAAATAAATTTACAGAGATCTAATAAATTCAGCACCAGTGACCCTCGCGAGGTATGCACTCTTCAGATATCTATGCCTGGGTGGTCAAGACACTCTTTAGAAGACAAAATTATTTTTTTGAAAATTTTAATGTGGTTGTCCTAGGGTACCCGGTGGACTTATGGTAACCGTTGTAAAAATGGATTAAAATATCACCATCATATTGAGAACATTACTCTGTCGAAACAAGCCTTGCTTCAAATAAGACCACCGACCACAACAGTGAGCTACACAAGTTCACAACATGGTAAGCCATCTTAATTTATACAAAGAAACGGGTGTACAATGCATTAAGCACTATGTTGCAGGTTGTAACTATAGTTTGCACATTTGACTTCAGTTGTATATTGCATTGTCTAATGATATATGTTATTGCGCTTAATCAATGCATATTATAATTAATCTAATGTTATATGTTAATTTCCATAACGCCTGTAAAACTTAATGTACACTGTAATGTAATGTAATGAAATGAAATGATAAGATTCTGAAGCTATCTCATATGCAGTGTAGGAAATTGTGGGAAAGGTCAGAGGTCCCTGAGCCGAAAACACATCCATGTGGATATCGGTCAAAATAAATGACTCTTATGGAGCTTGTAAACTTTGACTTAGACCACAATGCATAGCACTGCATATGCACAATAAAAACTATGAACTGACTTATTGACTTGATTATTACCTTCGCCAAGAAGGTTATGTTTTCGTGGCCGTGTGTCTGTCTGTCTGTCTGTCTGTCTGTGTGTCTGTCTGTCAACAGCATAACTCGAGAAGGCTTAGATGGATTATCTTGATATTTGGTAGGTGGATAGGTCTTGATAAGAGCTCGAACTGATTAGATTTTGGGCCCCCTGGCGGCTTGTTATGGTACTGCAGCGGAACTTCCGGTTTTGATATCTCGTGATCTGGACATGCTAGGGTCATGATTTTTGGATGGTAGGTAGCTCTTGTGCTCGGCAAGAAGTGACGTAAGTTTGGGCCCCCTAGCAGCTTGCCCTGGAACTGCAGGAGCATTTGTATGAAAATGTTTAAAGTAGGATAACTCAAGAACCAGTAAGAGGATACTATATGTTTTGGTTAAGATATTGAAACATTTGTCACTTTTCATAGAATATTGTTATAATTTCTGTTCACGTTTATTCATAGCACAGGCTCAGTGTGTTATTTGCAAATTGCTTTTTGCAGGCGCGGCCTGTTGGCTTATTATCTGATAATACATGATATATATAATTTGTACTACAAGCTTAAGGTTGTCCATACATGTACACATCGGTTGTTTTTAGTAGGGGATATCTAGATCTACTCTATTCAGCTTGTTCCTGTTTGTTGATCACTTACAATACATGTATGTTAAACAATGAAGGTCTTTTTTTCCTTTCATGGTCCGATCCTCTGTAGATTATAGAATAGGGCTGCATACCTAAACGTAACATCAGGACTGGTACAGGTACAGGTACCGGTACAGAGGTTTAGGTACAGGTCCGGACCTGTACCTGTACCTGAACAATTTGGCAAATTAACATGTTCTACTGAAATTCTTCAATAATGACAGAAACATTAATAAAGTGCCACCAGTGTAAAGCAGCGGCTCGATCCCAACCAATACGCAGCCTGTAAACTTCTCCTTTTTGATTCCTACATGTAGATGTCTGTAGGTAACGAAAATATGGAAAAATAGTGTTGCAAAATGGGAGAGATGGAAACTAAGGTAAATCTCTTTACTTTAAAGCTTGCTGTTCATTTTCCTGGCAGGCCTCCTTGTGTGTAGTGATCATCAGTAGTAACAAGTATGGATTTTTGTTCCAGTCAAAAAAAACGGTCCACCGAGGTTTCGTTTTTTTCGGACCGGACCGATTCTATTTTTCCGGTCCGTACACCTGGACTGGTACGCACACCTATTATAGAATATAAAAAAAGCAATCTATTTTATCAAGCTATTCTTCTTATCTTATACAACATGAATATGGAGTTTAGACCTAGTATTGCAATCATCATAATGATCACCTCCATTGTACATTTGTGTTGAATACGTGGTATTCCCACTATACACTTTTCAAAATCAACAAATTTAACGTTAAGGCCACACGAATTTAATTTGTTGTTTCTCGGATTTGCCTCTTCATTTTTTTCTGATTTGAAAAAAAAATAGATTCTGGTTTTGAATCAACTAAAAAATGCTCATATTTTGCCCCGAACAGTTGAAGACAGTCCTTTTCTTCCTATTTTATTAGTTGTTACAGTTTTTCCATCTATCAATGCCGTGGTTAAAAGTTCAAAATTTATTGTTTAAATTTCAACCCAGCCATTTATGTTGACTTCATGCTCCTATATATTGTAGCATTTTGGGCTATAATAGGATGCCTAGGTCAGAACTTTTTATTTTTTTCGCTCTGGCACTTCATATTTTTTCTGAAAAAATCCGATTACCAACAAATTAAAGTGTTGTGGCCTAACTACTACATTTAGCAGTTCTTTAAATTTTTTACAAAAGATCGTTTAATCTTGTACAGTGGCACAATAAGGATGGTATTACTCTCCAATTGAGTAGATTTTTGTTGGTTGGGAGTAAATTAAACATATAAATCTATGTAGTAACTAATATATATATAATAATAAACTTAAAATTTTCCTTCCGTTTTTAGATGTATGGTCCTGCCAATCCATGAAAGTTCCAAAGTGTGATGATTTTTATTAAAAGTGGCTGCCCTTTTCTGTTGACTATGGGGTTTGTCCATTTTGTCGATAATTAGCATTTTATATTATTAGATACATGTAGATGTGTGTGTAGATGGCTCCCCCTTGTGCAGGCCTTCACTAATTGACCAAATTACTAACTGGCTTTGAAACTCAACAGTTACTGTATAAATTATGTAATTCAACCCGAATACCTACTGTAAGTCAATCTGAACTAGGAGTTTTCCATGCTTTCATTTGGGATGTTGCATTTTGAAAATCTCTTTCCTGCAATGTTCTGTTTAAAATACATTATTGCAATTTTTGTTATTACCACATGTACACTTTACCAATAATTCAGTGTATTGCATAACATTAGTTTTAGTCCGTCTTAAATTGGTTCACAGCATGCGTGTGCTGGATTTTATCAGCACCTTTGTCAAATCGTCAAAAACAACTTTTGTTCCATTAAAAATAGTGAACCGGCTTAGGGCAATGACTTAGGGTCTACTCATTATATGTACTATATTTTTATGGTTTGAAAAATGCAAGGTAAATTCATTTCTCCTAATTTTTATATGATATATGTCGATCTCAATGTATATCTAAATTTAGTTTTTTGTAACCTACATAGGTGCCATGATAGCCGGGAAAGAAGTGTACTGGCCCAGAGAGCTAGAGGTATGTGGAAATATTTTGATTTTTGTTGAATAAAAGGTTGATAAAAAGAGTGGACAGTTATTTTTAAATTTACATATTTGTTGATGATCTTTTTTGGTATACAAAAAGAAGAACAATGGTAAACTGGAAAGGGTGCAGAACCAAGCTGCCAGATTTATTCGAACAATTACGAGGCATGCTGGTGTCAGCAAAATGAAAACAAACCTACAGTGGGTGTCACTTGATTTAGACAGAAGAGAAATACCCAGAGTATGTATGATGCACAAATAACAACTACAGAGTATCTAATACCAGCTTAGAGAGAAAAAAATGAAATAGTCAATGCCTTCAAGTACCAGAATTATCAGGTAAAGATAGAGGTGTTCAAAAACTAATTTTTCCTAAACTACCATAGAGTAGAACTTGCTGCCACCAAGTACAGTAGCCTAAGGGTAACCCTGTCTAGAGAGCCTTCGACAATGTTTCAACAACAGGTGTGTAAAGTTCTGTAGGTTTGACAGCCTGTTCAGTGTAACATTATAAGCTATTTCATGTTCGAATTGATACACAGTTTTCGTGGACACAAACGTTTTCTTTTTTTCCATTCAAGATTAACTAAATTATGTGATACCGTTGTAAAATTTGAATCAGTTGATTTTACCACTAAACCTGTAGACCGAGCTGAACAAATATTGAAAAGACCTGACTTCTAAAAGTTATCTTCTAAAAGGCAAGAGTGACCCTGTTGAATATGTCAGTACGCTGAGCTTATCGCTGTGCACAAATCACCCAAAAGTAATTGTTTCGAGTATGTCGGGTGACGCCATTTTTAACCTCGAAAGATTAGAGCCTTTGTTTTCTTCTTTGACGGTCTGAATAATTGGCGTCTGGCTCAGGGCGCCTTTTAATAGTGATTTAATGACAATTGAGGAATTATTTGGGGTGATGCAGGTGTTAACCTTTAAAGGTTATAGCCTTTGCTTTCTTCTTTGATCAGCCAGGTGTATAGCCAGGTGTTTACAGTGGCTCGGTTGTTATCCTTTTGTCCGCGTTGCTATGCATATCTGCCCCTCCTACTCACCGCAGGGTGCCTCCTGTGTTCGTGTTCCTGGCCCTCTACACGCGTTAACAGTGCAAATATCTCTCAAAATAATGCATGGTCGGGAAACCATGTCAAGAAAGAACAGTAATAACTGAAAAGTAGACAGGATGACTTTGTAAATAAGCAGACTCTGGGGTAAAAATGTGACAGCAAAATAAAGCGTTCAAAAAGTCCGTCTTTCGCTCATGTAGAGTACTGGCAACTTCTGGTCACTGAACTTTGAACCTTGTGACCTAAATCCGTGAGTCCTCTGATGTCAAAGTCTCTCTTACGATCAATATCTTTAAAAAGGAGTTAGACTTATTATTCAACAGACCGACAAAACACTCCCATTTCACTCATGGTCAAAGATACTCTGCTGTTCATCACACAAGGCTCTGTATAAACTTCCTAACCAAAACTCATTAAATATATGTGAATAAAAAAAAAAGAAAATCCGTGTTATTGTTCCAATTCACACACTAAACATTAGTTGAAGTCCTACTCTATGCAACTACCAATAGTTTTTTTTATTTCTATTGTATTAAACTCGATGTCTGCGAAATCTAAAATATCGTTTTCTTAAATTTCGGGGTACATTTCGGCCTAAATTAGGGTATAATTCCCATGAGCCCCAATAGAGATGGCGGCGGGACTCTACCCTTTCGATTACTGCTGTGACGATCATGGTAGCAAGCATAGACGGGTATAGAAACGATGAATTGTGGGATAAAAGAGGCTTGTTGCACAAATATGGCGCCGGGGTAGGGGGGCTGAAATGACGTGCTGCAGAACATAGAGAAAACGTCCTGTCGGAAGTGGACAGAAAGAATGAAATTGCGTATGGACAGGCACTATATTGGTGTTCCATTTTGCATGACATACATACTGTAACATGAATGTACAGCCGGAAAGCCACGTACTGAATCGAACGCTTTTCGAACGAGTTTTCTTTGCAAGCGTATCACTCCGCCGTCCCTAGTAACGCCGTTGCTAAGGACGGCGTTTTCGCGGGCGGCGGGCTGAAATTTCATCCGAGTTGTTGACAGCTGATTACATCACGTGTTTCGGTCTCTTCGTCAAGATTGCGGTACGTATCAGACGTGTACATCATGTACTCTCCGTACTATTCATATTTGGGGGGTTTTATATCAGTTTTAGTGTAGTTTTGTGATCAAACTCGGTGCACAGTGAAATGAACAAAATGGCGGCCCCGGACTGATCTGAATTTTCGTCTGATTTGAATTTCGGGGGAAACCCGTTTCGCCCTCGATTTTGCATATGACGATATGTGGATAAAATGTGTTGAACCTTTGGCTATCTCCCATTATGAATATCCTGTTGGTGCGAAGTCTGGAAAGGTTTGCAATTCCATGCCTACTAGGGTCACTTTTTTCGGCAATTTTATGGCTAAATCTCATCGTTTGCCGTTTGATATTTTTTCAGTCAATGTTGAATAATTTACGTATATGTGCTTCATTTCTTGTAAACTTCATGCTCGTGGTAAAATCATTTCCGATGAACTAATCTAGGTTAAGTTTAGACCCAGACTCTTAGTCGTTGGATTTTTACGAGGACAGATTCAATTCTAAAGATAGTAGTTAATGTTGTATTTGAGTTTGATCGATCACGAACTTTGTAAAGAATCCATCCCTTCTGTGTGTGTTTGTGCAAAAATTTCCCGCCAACGTTGTCACCTGTTGTCTGGTTGCCATGCAACAAAAACAAAACAATGGTGGGACTGCTGCAAATTGTTACAATGTCTTACTGTAGTGTCTAAAGTTACAGTGAGACAAGCATGCCTATACCTTCTATCTCAGTGCTTGATGATAAAAACAGTGCACAAAATATATGCAACTTGTGACAGTTGTAAAAATGATGAGTGGTTAAGCATGTAACAGTTATATCATTGATTATTAAGATAAAGCTAACGTTCATTTCACTCAGTATTGATTTGAGAAAAAGGTGTGAAGGGGAATTTTTATTTCTGTTTCAGATCATCCTTGGCTTCACTGACTTGATCGGTAAGTATCTGGCAAACCATGTCACCCTCTCTCCTGGCATTTTGGGCAGACAGTACTATTACATTTGGCCATAGAAACCTATGGTTAAATACAATGTACACTGAGACAAGGACTCATAAAAGTACATTCCCACATTTCAATCTCAAAAATTCTTCTGCACCATGCAGAAAGCCACAAGGGCCTGCCTCCCAAATATACAAAGAAAACGGGTGGGTTGACCAGCTCAAACTCCGACAACAGCTGACAATAGTAAACAAACCCTATTTTTGACCTAATTTTCTCATGTATCCATCCTTGGGAATTCAGACCTATGGTTATACCAAGGAGCTTCAATCATCCTTAGTTATACCTAGTGCCTGGGCCCAATACTGAGGCTTGTACAGCAGTGTGTCAGCATACCTACCAATATCACATGACTTTTTAAAAATTTCACAGGGTCTGTCTATTGACAACTTTCAATCAGTACACCATAGTCTGTTGTACTACTCTGAAGAGAATTTGCAACAATTCAATAGAAGGTTTCACTTTTATTGTGACTTTTATACCAGGTACCTCACCATGCTGTACCTATGAAAAACCCCAAATTCACACACATGCACCTAAGAATAAACAGCTAGAAAGTTGTACACACACCAAATCCCTTTTCTTTCACAGAAAACATTGTCCTGTACCACATCCATCGCATACATAGTAATATCGATATCCATCTTTGTTTTGGTTCCAACAAACACTAAAAATGGTTATTTATTGTTCCCAGGCAGGGCAAATTTTGATTGACAGCTGTTAATTGATAAAAGTTACTATGTTATAACCTTAGCAAATCAGTCAGTCCATCATTTTCAACAAACCTACACCACTTTTGCAGTCATCCAAGCTTTCCAAGCTATTTCTGGCAACTTAAAATTAGCCATTATATACTGCCCATAGGTAAATATTGTATATCATGCTGATATCACACTTTTTCTAAGAAAACATGCCAAACAATGCACCCATATTTCCCAAATTGGGTCATCATCTAACAAAAGGCACAGCTGCAGGTAGATAATATTGGGGAAAAAATTACCAAACCTAATCCAGCTAATGAGTATGAGATGGGGGAGGGGGTAGTAGAGGACATTTGGCCATAGACACCTATGGTAAATACACTAAAACAAGGACTCATCAGGGGTAAAATGCTCTGTCAGTTTAAAGTAGCACAAGATAAAGATGAAGTTGGGGGGGGGGGGAGTAGTCGGGGGGATGCTCAGGTACACTACATGTATGTAATATGTCCTACAGGTGGAGTAGTTGTAAGCTTTAAAAGGAAGGGCAGGGAGAGTATAGCTGTGTCAGGAGGGTTTGGCAGGGGAGAGACTACTAGGTGTAGGAAGGTTAGTGGTAAAGCTAAGAGGAGGGGGAAGTGCCAGTAGCAATGTTATATAGTGTGCTCCCTAATCCTTCAGGGTGGGTTGAACAGGTTAAACATGAACAGGGGGAAGGGCATGTCAGGGGTGTTGAGGCTAGTAAGGAGGAGGGAGGAGATGTAAGGGGTGTTGAGGTTAGTAAGGAGGAGGGGGATGTAAGGGGTGTTGAGGCTAGTAAAGAGGAGATATAAGGGGTGTTGAGGCTAGAAAGGAGGAGGGAGGGGATGTAAGGGGTGTTGAGGCTAGAAAGGAGGAGGGAGGAGATGTAAGGGGTGTTGAGGCTAGAAAGGAGGAGGGAGGAGATATAAGGGGTGTTGAGGCTAGAAAGGAGGAGGGAGGAGATGTAAGGGGTGTTGAGGCTAGTAAGGAGGAGGGAGGAGATGTAAGGGGTGTTGAGGCTAGTAAGGAGGAGGGGGATGTAAGGGGTGTTGAGGCTAGAAAGGAGGAGGGAGGGGATGTAAGGGGTGTTGAGGCTAGTAAGGAGGAGGGAGGAGATGTAAGGGGTGTTGAGGCTATTATATATATTAGTAGACTTAAGGGGCAGACATGACTTTGGGTTGGCTTGTGCAAGAACTTTAAAAGAACTTTAAATTTTTAATTCAGGTGTGGGAAGTGTTTTATAGATGTCAAATTGAATATTTTCTTGAGTATATAAAAATATTTCAAATCAACATGAATCAAATTTCTCTTTATCAGTTGAGAATATTCTTGATAAGGTAAAAGCATTTCTGGAGTCTGGGCCACACTTTCAGGTATCAAATTTGAGTAAAGAGGAATTCATGAGTAGACAGGAATCATTGAAGATTGATTTAAATGGTATAGAGGATGATTTTGCTGAGTTCTGTTCTACTGCCTGTGCCCAAGATGAAGTATTTTTGTTTTGGCATAGATTTATTCATGATGATTTTATGGTATACATTTCTCTTTATATTGCAATTAGATCAGGGAATTAGAATTTGCATCTACACTCGTATAAGAAAATGGCACCTGTTCTCCATGCATTTGACCACATGACTTGTTCAAAACTTATTCCTCTTCATCTTTCTGATATGTTGTCACGTCCAAATTACATTCTGGATTATTTAAAAAATGTTGGGTTTGTTACAAGCATAGGTGCTGTAAATTTTTCAAATGTTGCATTAGACATATTGATTTATTCACCTGATACGGACACGTATCATGTGGGCCTTCCTTTTGTGAGGCAGATGGGTAGAAGAATTGTCATTTTACAAAACGCTGAACCAGGAAATTGGCAATGTGTAGATGTGAATGAGTTGCTATCTTGTTTTGACAAGGATCCTGACCTTTCCTCCATTTCCAGAAATGTACTACCTCATACCTTACAGTCACTGTTTATCAGCACAGGGTGTGAATCACTGTGATTATGTTTCCTTTTTTGTTAGTCTTGGTAAAGTATCTGATTATGAAAAAAATTCTTTCAGTATTCAGAATTTATTTCTGGTGGAAACTCTGTGGAGACTTGTAGCTCTCTTTCCTGTGCAGAAAAAGACAAAGGATTTTTGGCTTTTGTTTGTTTAGTAGGTTGTGTTTACTTACAAAAACATTGTTCAGCTTTTCTTAAGTATTCTTCTCCAGCCCAACTTTTCAGGGAAAAGAAGGTGGAGAACAGTTTTGAGCATCATGACTGAAATTGATTACAGTTTATTAGAGGTGCCATTTTGGAAAGAATAGAGTTTGAGGATAATAGTTTACCTTCATTTCAGTCTCTTTGGTCCCATTGCTTATGTTCATGTTGGGTTTATCCCACCTGGGCTCAGGCCTAAGAACAGGAATTTTCCTCTCTACTATTATAGATTCTAAGATATGTTTGGGAAATAGAAAATGGTGATTAAAAGATGATTAGAGATTCAAAAGTTCAGAAACCTCTTAAAAGTGGTTGTTCTAGTAAAATTTGCCTAAAGTGCCTAAAGAAAGAGCACGCATGTGGTCCAGGCTGCAGAAATCAAAATCGGGAAATTCATGATGATTCTGATTCAGAAAAAGACTTTTCAGATAGTGAGGATCAGGATGTTAATTTTATACTATAGATGACATTTACTTAGGCAGCTTGTCTGCAATGCAACATTTCAGATTCAGAATTCTCTGGTGTTGATTTGGCATTAGCAGATAATGAGTGAATTAGGCTTGGTGTCATATCTTACTTATAATAATTAGTTTTTTCTTATTCTTCCATCTTGCAGGTCAAAGCCACACCCAACAGGATTGTCACCAACAGGACACCAGGATTGTTATATTTAGCTTGAGATTATTCAAGAGGACACAGGTCTAGGTCTAGAGGGTGTTGAACTGTCCTGGGTCATGCAAGACAGGAACTTGTGGAGGCACTTTGCAGTGTCACCTAAACAGGATGAACTGATTCAACTGAACTGATATGAAAGATGTATTATGTATTGAGATCGGACTTCCAATTTATTATATGTAATATTAGTAGAATTTGGGAGCGTATTTAATAAACGATTCAGTGTTTGATGTCTAATGTAATACGAATTGGATAAAGTATTTGATATCCCAATCCACAACAAAATGTACTACTTCGTTATTTTGTTTGGTAATGACATAAAAGTTGAAGCAACGTTAATCGCTCTTTGGTAATTTTGTGTATAATTGATTAATTAGTATAAAGGACAATTAACATGTATGTGAGAGAGATATGTTTAGGGATTTGGCAACACCCAGCACTTTTATAAATAAACTAATGCTCCTGTGTAAAACTAGGGACATGGGGACCTGTTAGTAAGCACACACGGACTATACATGTAGATTAGATAACACATCCAGGATAAACTTACGCTGAATCTTGTGCCACAGCATGCATGTTGCACTGCCCTGCATGACTGGGGACCGGAAGCGTTGGGTTATCTTCCATAGGCTACATTTTTACTGAGCCAGCAGGTCGGTAAATGTAACTTTTCTAAAGTAACTGTTTAAACCCAGTGCCATTCAAATCGAGAAAAACGGTTAATTCTTTGAATTCCCACCAATCATGACTCAATGTTTGATGTATACTAGTTCTAATGGTTTGCTTGCTCTAGTAAGATGTGCGTTTTTCAAAAGTCAGGAAGCTGCGAGAGTATAATGTTTCCCAGCTTTTAGGCAGTTAGTTTCGAGTTTGAGTCAGATAGGCGACTGAGCTATCAAGGGACCGTAAACATATATTCAATGCAAAATAAAAGAACTTGTTTAGATATAAGATGAATCAACACCCAGGGTATTCTAACTAAAACTAGTTTAGACGTAGGTCGACGATAATTTAAATCTAGCGATGTATATTAAAACACAGAATCGGAGAGGAGCGCGCTCCGTAGAACACACGTAGCTAGCTGGCGCGCCTGGGATGCGCGTTCTATTTGGTGTAATTTTGCCTGCTCCCGTGA